>CM068373.1:478315842-479515842 GCA_034769895.1 Magicicada septendecula
TGACGACATAAATATAGCAACATAGACGAAGGAAACATCATCATCATGCATACGGTTGAATCATTAACCTCAAAAATCATAACCACAAGTTGTAACGTTTTGCCCACGTTACAAATCCAGGGAACCCATCATAATTGACACTAGCCAATTATACGGGCTGCCTACGTTGTAACGAACTGAAATTAAACTCAACACAATTAACAATAATAATTAAGCTAATTACTAGTAAACAAGGGAAGGTATTTCACTGATTTATGCACTCACTTCAATGTGTAATAAGATGACTTCTCTTTATTAACAAATGATATGTTAGGATCCCATAACATAATTATTTATACTAAAATATTCAAAAGTGTTTTCTGGAAAACTAGGGATCATATTGATCATGTACTTTTACCTCGGATCCGAGTTTGCTTTAAATATTGTAAAGACGTCTGAGTATTACTATGCTCATCTAGGAGCTTGCAAGATTACATTTACCATTTGATGAATGGTATTATTTGCTAAAGGGATTATAATTAACATTTACATATTAACGTTACAACGTATGATTTTCAATATTACAGTATACATCTATTTGTTTGATTTTTTTTTTTTTTTTATAGCGAATTGACCACTTAGGATCACGCTACAACTTTATTTGTTTCATTTATTGTTTAAAGAAAATTATAGTCTTTGAAAAGTCTCTTTCATCTATAAGTTATGTCTCAAATGTAATTAACTCTCGATAGTCAAGCTATCGAGTCATCTTTACAAGTTGTGCTGTCCTCGTCCTGGGGTGTCACACTTGGGAATTCTGGTAGTCGGCGTCGTCATCTGGGTCGTGTCTTCGGCAAATATTTTATAGCTGGTTCACTGAGGAGATTGAATTAAAGCTGGTTAAAGTCGAGGTAGATCCACGTAGGTCCTGGTCAGCGTCGCAGGAGTCGTAGACGTCCATATGTGCAGTTTATGCAGGTCACATATTCACATGTAGAGTTGTACTGGAGTTTACATCTTGAGTAGAGACGTCATCTTGCTTACATGTTGTTAATTTTTCTTAACTTATTACATTTCTTAACAAAACCTTTCTACATTTTATATATTAAAAACTTGCTCCCCACGTTTTGTGGTGGTAGCTAATAGTTACATTTAACTTTAATCAACACATTTCAGAAGAGCTCTCGCTCGTAGGTGTGCACTGTCTGACGGCTGCATAGTAACTCTTTACTCGATTCGACTGGCACATTACAACCAAGCGGAGCGAGTACTCCGCGATAATATAGTTCCTATTTTTTTTTTTAAATTTACATTATTATAACAAGAAGAAACAAATTATTTATACTTATTTAATTTACAGGAATTATTTTAACTACTACTCGTGCCTTCAAATTACTAATTACAAACATTACGATTTTATACATTTCTATGTTACAGACGGTTCGTTAAGCACGTTGAGTCCGGAATTAAACAGGTCAACGCATGATGACTTACAAATGGGTTAACTGTGATATTAATCGCTTTTTACAATTCGATTTTTTATTTAATTGTTTAGTTAGATTTTCCATTTACATCTCATACTTATTCTGAGTTAGTACAGGGGCATTAGGTTTAATAGTGCGATTTAAAAATACTTAATTGCTTTTTAATTTATTTATTTTTTTATTATTAAATATTTTATTATCAATTAAATCGTCACAAAGTCATACTCATTCGTGTCTGGTGTAGCCATGCTGGCGGTGACGCAAAAGTGTCCATCACATATTCTTCTTTAATTTATTCTCTACGCAAGGGAATTTTCTTCTCCCTCATTATAAATTAGTCTTACTGATACCCGCTACTTAAGCTTTACTATTTTACACCAAGCACAACCGTTCCCGCTATGATTTAATAACATAACCTAAAAATTAAACATGGCGCACGATACTTTAAACATGGACGACATGATCTCCCGCTTTAATTTTGCCGATAATGTTTCCCTCCTAAACTAACCGATCAATCACAGCGCTTTCCTTCTAAACATGGGCAGCCAACACAACGCTGCATGTGGCACGTCCCCATGGAAACGCGACCAATTTATATTTTCCCGCCGTTCATGTGACAGTGATCTGGAATTCTCATTTCTTTCCTACTTCTCGTCTGGTAACGTTCCACAACATTTATGCAATCAGTATCTTGTGGCAGTGGCGAAGTTACATGGAGGCAATTGAGGCAATGCCTACCCTAAAAAATTCTGTAGAATAAAAATTATAAATACGTATGAACTACGTAACGTGAAGATTATACATTGTTACTGTGACTGTCGAATTTATTAAGCCGAAACGTGCTTTACTGAGTGACCTCTACATGATGACAGGTGAGATTCGGCATAAAGCGAATGAGGCAACGTGAACTTGCCTCAGCGTTTTTTGTATACGTCGTATGTAAGCAATGTGCTGGCGCGTGATGGAAGTGCGGGGGAGGGGGATTGTCCCGCGCTGTACACATAGAGCGTTGAGGCATGCCTCACTTCTGTGGTGCAAACAGTTAAGTTAAAGCGCGCTGTGTTGTTCATAAGTGTGTTTATTTTATGCGGTTATTAAAAGTGTGCCTGTTATTCCGCTGAACTAACACGATCAAGATTGTTATTTGAATTATTTGTAACATTAAACATATATACAGAAACTAAACAAGTATAAAAATTTTAAGTTCAATCAGTTGTATTATTGTGTATGACTTATACAAGGAATGTTCAATAAAAACACGTTTAGAGCTGTAAAGCATTTTTTATTCAACGATTTTAAAAGAAGTCTCCATTAACATTAAGACATGAGTCCCACTGTTGCACTAATCTGTAGATTCCCTGCTAGTAAAATTCTTACAGCTGTTTTGGAAACCATTCGCTAACAGAAAAACTCTACCTCAGCGTCCGATTTGAACCACGGTCCTTTAGTGACTCCTTAAAAAAATTTAAGGTAAGATTTTTGCCTACCCATTAATTAACTACTAGCTTCGCCACTGATCTTGTGTTATCTATTGTGCTTGTTTTAATTGAATGACATTGTTGGATGATATGTTAGTGTAAGATGGGCAGTTGTAAACTCAAAGAATAATTATATATAGTTCTCTTTGTTTATTGAAAAATGCATTCAACTTTGGAGTAACAAATTCTGTGCTTTACAGTCTTTGTTCCACACATAGAACACATCAGTTCGTTCGACCCTTGTGTCAGAGCAAACAGGTTCAACTCTTCACTATAAACTTCTTGGCAGTCAGCTGGACAGCACAAGATTTCTGATAAGAACTCTTGGCTGGCAAAAATATTAGACCTACCTTGACAGCAAAATAGGTGTGTTGTTTCTATGATTGACAAGATGCATGCCATGGTTTTAAAGTGTTATAAAAAGAATTTATCGCATTGGAAATCGCAAACGTTATAGAACGGATTGCTCAAAAGAGCTTGAAAAAATGCAGATGGTTAATCGTGGTCATGCAGCTAATAGTTTCCAGACTTAAAATACGCTTTGTGCTGAAGAAAATGCAAACGAAGCACAGCGGTCATTAGATGTCAACAAAATCACTGACAAAATACTTAGACATTTCTATATGTTTCATTCTTTCCCAGCCAAAGGAAATATTCTTGCACTTTACAGATGACGGAAATCTCTATATTATGGTTGGAGCTGATTAGTATACCAACTGTGTGGAATCTTGTATGACAAATCAAGACGTTACCACTGTAGCAAAAGCGTTAGTTTACAACTTTTGTTGCCGTTATGTGGTCCCTACGAATCAAGAGAGGTGGAAGTCTGTAAATAATTGTGTTACCTGTTTGGTATTCAAAAACCCAGGCAATTGCTCTCCACCCCATGTCTAGCAGTTCAACCAAACACTATATGTTCAACTGTATTAAACATTAAGCATCACCCTGAACAAAACACATGTGAAAACCTTCAAATTATTATATTTGAACTTCTGCTTGTTTTACTAAATGCCGCCCAAAAGTTTTCTCATAATAAAAAGTTGATCTTTTAGTAAATAATTACTTTCTTCATGGCTTAATTTAAGCCACAGATTTACTGTTGAGGCAACGAATCAATAGTCATTTTTATGGAATCGATATATAGCAAAGAAAAGATTTATATTTGTTTGTGAGCAAACAAAAAGTCTGAAAAACTAACTTCTAAGCAATAAAAAAAGTCCGCATCGATTGAAAGTTTACCAATCAGTCAATATACACGAATTCTGAAATAAACTGCAAGGATATTTACCACATCATTATTGTTTTCAATAACAGTTTGAATAAGTTAAGGTAGATTGATATACGTCTTACGATAGTGAAACATGTGGAAAGTTTGCTCTTGGAAAAAGTTTTACAAATTACACAGAAGGTTAAATCTATTCTGTTTGTAGCGTGCATCCAAGCAATAAAACAAAACATTGCGTGTATATATTGAGGTGTTAGTTTAAAACTACCTTGTCGTTTAGTGCACATTGGGACTTCAAATTTTCTGCAGTAAACTGTAATCCTTCCTAGAACCTGATATTAACAAAATCCTTTTCTGATGCTATTCGTTCCTTGTCGTCCTACTAGACAGGCATACGTCCCACGTAAGATATAACTCTATACAGAGATAAGTTAGCTAAATATCTAGTCCATAATTTGATAAGCTTCCTTCATATGACGATTAAAAAACTAAACCTTCAGACCTCTTCGTCTGAAGCTTTTTAAAATAAAGTTGGCACATTTGCACATTAGGATGCTTTGCACAGAAGTTAATCGTAACCAATTAAACCCTCCACGAAGATCTTACAATGTCCGATTTTATGATAATCTTTGCTTAAGCATTAGACGGACAATCGTTTATTCTTCAAATCGTGGTATAACTCAAACCACACCCCCCATGCACCCCCTCAAACCACCGCGAAACCATCCATTTAGTCATGGGAACTGGCAAACTACACGATGGGGTAGGACATTGTGTATGTTCACGTCTAGATGTCGAGTTGTGAATGACTAGGGCCCGCCTAGCTAAGACAGACTGCCGTATTGCTCCACGTAAAAGGGTAAGGTTGTCTGAGGGTTAGGTACACGGAGTATACTATAACAAATGAACGCCACACAAAACAAGCTCCTACCGCTGAGCTACCTCGATCCTAGCATGAGCTACATATATGTATGCCTATATTTCTAAAAGTAAACATATATGAACACGATGTAAATTCACTAATACCACATTCTCATCTTCTTCTTAAGCACGACATTCCAACGTGAGGCGTGGTTTCTAGGCTTCCAACACCAATCTTCTCCAATTACTTTTATCCATTGCCATCTCAGCGTAACCCCCTACACCCATTCTTCTTAGATCTTCCAAAACATCTTCCAACCAATCTTACACTACGTCGGCCCCTCTTTCTGATTTTAGGGATTTGCGCCCTCAGGATTTTCTTTGGCGCAAGTCCCTAATTTTCATTGTCGCTACACGCTGATTAGCTATCTGCTCTATGTGACCTAGCCGTTGTATTCCTTGAGCCTTTACGAATTTTACAATGTCCTTATGCTTCAAATAGATAGTCTTATCTCCTTCTTATTTCTTATTCTACATTCAATATCTTCCTTAACCGAGCATAAACAAGTCGTACAGTATTTCTTTCAAATAAACATGCAACGGATATCCGGCTACTATCCGGTATCCGGCCTATCCGGCCACTTTTTTAGTATCCGGTATCCGGCCGAATACTGACTACTATCCGGCCGGATACCGGATACCTAATTATGCAACAAAAAAATGCGTTTCAATCACAAATGTATTTATTTTAAAAAGAATGCGTTACAAATTTAATACTTAAAGTCTATTAGAGGTAAATTATGATGTATAAAAACAAGTTTTTCAGCATTTGCTAGTAGTAAACGATTGCGCTTTTCTTCGTAGACAAGACCTGCTTCGGAAAATAGCCTCTCACTGTATACGCTGCTACAAGGAGATGAAAGATAAATCTTAACAAATTTTGTTAGGATTTGATACTGTTTTGCGTTTGCTGACCACCACTTTTAAGGGACTGCCTTCCGATCTAGGCGAACAGTTTTTAAATAATTATCTAGCTCATTTGCAATAGCACTTTTCTCCGTACTCTCAGTTTGCATGTTGTCTGTAGCGACTTCCTCAAAGCAGTTCCAGAAAGTGTCGTGTATTTCAATGGTTATATCATTTTCATTTGTATTTCTTTTCTTAGTAGGTGGAGAAGAGTCATCATCACTAGGTTCATCACAACCACAACTCGTTTTCAGAGCTTGTAATAGAATTTTTTGTTTCGCTCTTTCGGTTTGAACTATTCCCAGGAAACTAGTTTTGAACCTCGGGTCAAGAAAAGTTCCAACCAAGTATTTGTCATTCTCTTCAAAGTCAAAGCGCTTTTCTAGTTCAGCTTTTAGTGAAGATCTCATGCTCAATAAGTTAGGTGTTCTAACCGCAATCTCTTCCTTTCCCAGGTATTTCGTCAATGTGACAATATGTGGTATCACTTCAGAGATGCAGGAAGTGAACTGTCTGTAGTTACGAGGTTAAAAACTGATAGTTCTTTCCTTCCAAACGTAAGGTAATTAGAAACAAAACAAAACAATACACACAAAACCACAATACACAGTCAATTCTCTCGTGTTTGCTGCACAGTTCTATGTAAAAATATCTTGAGCTAACACAAATAGAAGCAAATAAAAGCAAAATTAATTAGAAGGTGCACAAGACCATTCAAAAAGTGTATAAAAAAGTAAGGCTATGGAAGAAACATATTTTAGCTGGAGATTGGTAAACTATGTCCAGCTGTTTGTCGTATCTTTGGCTAGCTGACATATAGTGCTATCTACCGGGCAACTCAGTAAACATTCACTATGTTAGGTTATTAGCATTTTACTGAATTTTTTTACAAACCTGCTTTCTTTCCTTCTCCACCGCGCGAGATCTTATTGTTACATAACAAACACACAGCCAACTTGTTATCATCATTAAAAATATTCCCACATTGGCGATCTTTTCTTCACTAATGCCATCTTCAAAGGTTGGAGAATAATGAATAAAAAAAAATATATCTATAGCTAACGAAATCACAATGCGCGATCAGTTATACGTAAACAATGTGTGTCGTGACACTATCAACTAACAAATGAACCACGTACTCCCGCTCCGTCGCTCCTGCACGCACCACGGTGAGACAGGTTGTGACTGCGCATGCGCAAGGTCCGTAGATGCACAGATCTTTCGCCGGATATTCGGCGCTCCGGCTGAGAGCATTACCGGGTATCCGGTATCCGGTATCCGGCCAAATCATTATTCGTTTCATCTTATAAGTTTCAAACCTTCTTAGTGTTTCTTGTTGTATCTAAATTTATTAACTGCAGCAAATGAATTATCGCTTATGCACAAATTATATAGATTTCTTCTCCTTTCTGATGTACACGTTAGCATGTATTTTAGTTTTATTGATATTTAAATTCAGTCCCATTCCAGCGAATTTTTGACGGAGCTGGTTGTATACTTAACTAGCTGTTGTCTTGATCTGGCTGTTATCACAAATTCGTCAGCGTAACCATATATTTGGATTTTCTTATTTAATATTGTTCTTCGCTGGTGTATGTCTTTGAGGGTATAGTCTAGTGCAGTAATAAAGAGGGTGGCCTATAAACCATCACCTTGCTAAACTCCCTAATTAAATACAAACGATTCATTCAGCATATTCTCATATTAAACTTTTGTGAATCACATAGCCATTTTCAACTTTATAAATTTCAAAAAAATTCTCATATCCCGTATGGCTTCATAAATTTTTACCCTTCGCGTACTATCAAATGCCTATCTAAAGTTCACAAACAGCATGTCAAGATCTATATTATGCTCATAGCACTTTTGTGTAATTTGCCAGATAACAAACAATTAATCGGAAGTAATTTTTTTGGGTTAGAAACAAAACTGATATTCCCCCAGAATATTTGGACGAATTGTTTAAATTTTTCATTAATTATCGAGGTTAGCAATTTGTATGTAGCGCTGAGTAACGTTACGCCTTTGTAATTGTTACAATCCAGATTATTTCCCACTTCTAATAATTGTGCATATTATTCCAGTGTTCTACTCTTCGGATATTATTTCCTTTATCCAATGTATACAAATGAGATCATGTCAATAACCATTAACAATTTTTCCCCCAAAGCTTTAGAAATTCTAAAGGTTATCCTGTACTGGGGCTTTGTTGTTCTTAAGCTTTCCAACTCCCACTTCTATTTCGCTTAGTGTGCCACCATCATCCGTTGCGTGGGCTCCCACCTCTTCTTCCTTCTTTTATCTTCATTCAACAACTCCCTAAAATCCTGCTATTGTGTACCTCTCCAAAACCGTGCTATCGTCTCGCATAATCTTCTTATCTTTAAAGATTTTTTTGTATTTCTGCTAACCGCAGCATGGAATTTTCTAGTTTCACTTTGTTCACACAACTCTTCTATCTCCTCAAACTGTTTCATAATCATCCTTCATTTCTATTTCTTTCAGCATATTATTGTACCCTCTTCTGAGTTTCCTGTATACTTTGCATTATTTTGTGTGTTTCTCTCAATCATACGTTGCAGTGCTTCATTTTTCTTCTTTATAATGTCCATGCATTCCCCACGAACCAATCTCCATTTTCAGATGTCTTCCTCTAATTACGTTATCTGCAGCCGCTTTAATTGTTTCTTTAAACTTCTTCCACCTGTGCTACACATCTCCTATTTCACCATCTGTGTGAATGATAGGAAACCTGTTTCTCAATCTTTCTTAATACTGGTGGGCTACACCTGGATTTTTACTACATTTGTCTATATCCCACTTTACCAAAGCCACACAGACAACCTGTTAACCTAGACATCCGAGGTTTTGGCTAATATAACATGAAAACGGTAATGACCTGAAGACCTACGCTGTTGAAGAGTACATAACTCTAATGCGTGTAAATCCTCTACTCGGAGTGCTCCCATTCGTAATATTTTGTGCTTGGTGTTTCGATCTCTAGAATCTGGAACCATCCACAGAATATGCGAGTGGCGGCTAGATGACTCTGTTTAAATACTTAACAATGTCACGCGCAAAAAATTACAATAAAAGCAGTCTGAGTAGAGGATTTACCCGAAATAAATCGCCCACATCTTACGAGTTTTAAAGAATCCTAATACGCGAAACGCGCTTAATTAAATTGTACTTCAAATTGCTTACTTATTTCTCGTAGATCTGAGTAGATATTTGTGACAATTGCAAGAGCTCAGCGATAAGCAAAAATTATTACGACATAAAAAGTTGACACTTTTTCCTTAAAACTGCTACTATTTTTACTCTTTATGAATGTAGGCCTACATGTATTTTTTTTTTAATTTTCATAACTTTTTTAAACATGTATTCATTGTTGGTCAGATTTGTACAGAACTCTCCCTTACGTAACTTTACATATTATCCAAATCGTATTAAAATGGTGTAGAAATGTAAGATTTTTACGTAATAAACTTTTTGTTTGCTAGTAAGTATTAATTGCATTTATTTAACACATCAATATTTCAATAGTTATGATCAGTCATTATAATGCACACTATTTTTAATAACACAATAGACCTATTTGGTTTACCAGTACATACAGACTTTTATAATTGTTTTATATTTTGTTTAAATTAAAATAAATTTGTTACTTTTTAATGAAAATAAATTTTTATTTATTTCTACTGTTCGCAGATACTACCGAACGAAAAGGCTTTACAAAGTTAATTATAGTTTCACCGTTTTATTGTATACTTTGTTTTAAATCCTTGTTAGCATGAATTTATCCCCCCTACATAAACAGCTAGTACGTTCCTGAGGCGCATTGCATAATTAAAGTTTCTACGCAAAGAGGATTTTCACTTTTCCCTCAAGAAATGTGTTTTGTTTAAGTTTTCTCTTTTTGCTGCTGACACACATTTCAGTAACAGATGTCTTTTGTTTACAAATTAAAATAAATTTCTATAAAGTTTACGTGATACTTCATAGTTCCGAGTCTGGTATGAACAATGAAAGTAAACTACTTTGGTTGCTTTAAAAAGCATTCATTCGTAGGGGCACAAAGAAAATTTCTATTGTTGTAGATGCGCAGCTGTGGACAAGTACAACATATAATATTCTGTGCCACATAAAGGCAACAATGTTTTGCTTTGTGTTAGTCAGAAACACAAGACGTAGTAGTCAATAATTTGTAACTTTAAAAATACGATTTAAATATGTTTGAAACATGTAAATTTTTTTCCTTAAATTTTGATATTTGGTTTTTAGTATAAATTTCTTTTATTGAAATTGCATAAATGCTGCAACGAATGATTACGTAAAATAAAAGTACTCATCATCTTAAGGCCGTACTTTAACCAGTGTTTTCAATCAAAGATTGTGAATAGTATTAGTTGAAAAAAATATGCATAGGTAATAGAGCGGATATATAGTGGCTTAGAAGACCAGTGGGTATAGAATTGTGTTATTAACTTAGCTAAATCCGCGGCTGACTTTGGCTCAATTCCTGGGCAGTCTCGTAAACCCTAGGTGCGTTTTGAGCCCCTCGTTCAACTCAGCCTGTTGTTAATAAATACTTCTGTAACAGTACACAAAAATTATATTAGACATATATGATGGTGAGTAGAAACTTCCAGTATTTTAGCGTAGCCCTATAAATAGTACTTACTGGCTAATATTAGTTAAATACAAACCTTCATTAAACTCGTATTGCTTAATAATTCAAACGTATAGTGTTAATGTTAGTATGTGAGTGTGCATTTCATGCTCATGGTTAAAGAGTGTCTGTAAGCTTTGTAAAATTTGTATAAGTTTGGTAAAAAAATTTATATTTTTCTTACTATTTGTATTTTTATTTGTCCTTTACCCTAAAAAAACGATCAAAGAAATAACGTAGTACTTATAAAAATAGTCTTACAAAAATATTTAGTAAATATATTTATTCAGGTGTTAGCATATTACATTGACTTGAAATATTTTGTTAAAAGTATTACAATATAGTAAACATATAATAATTTCAAAACACATTAGAAACTCTAGTATTTAATTTACATGAAATCCATCTGCATTAATTTTTTATTAAATAAAAATATTAACTTAACTTTTAGCATTATATAACACGACTTATATATTTATTTGTTTCATCAATGTCACTGATCAAAACTAAACTGTGGTAAGATTACATTAATTTAGAAAAGACTTGAAGATGGTTAAAATTTAAGTCTATCTGCAAAGGTTCAAAAGATTCAAGTCTTACCAATACGTCTACTGTTACCTTATTTCAACGTGAGTTATTTTCTAACGGTAGATGGAGTACTCCTAACAGAAGACTTACTGTTGTAGGTAAAAATCTACCTACTGCACTACTATGAAATACATTAATTTTTTAACCGTTAAAATTAATGTTTTTTGTCGTCATAGGTTCAATAATTCATGTTTCCTAGAAGACCTATGTACTAATCCGGTTACCTATAAATTTATTTTATGCATCTACTGTATATTATTGTCTAATATTTACCCGTATTAATTCTTTTTGCTAATGGTTAATCTATTACTGAACCTACTATTTTAATATCTGCTGTTTCCAAGACTTAAATATTATCGCTATTTTATTTCCTTTCTGGCCACTAATGTTCTCCGATGTTCCAACTACCTCATAAAAAAATCAACCATGTTTTTAACAGAAAATGGTGTATTAATTAGTTTTTCTTAGAACCGGCTGTTATTTTTTTGTATCGTCGAGCATAATTTGTTTGACACTTTTTAAAAAGTTTTTAACATTTAATATCTTCTGTATTATTTGATACTTGGAATAAATATTAATAGGATATAAGAGATTCTTCCTGCAAAATTATGTTAGGAAACTAAGTTTCAGTTACTCGGTGTATAGCCTATATTTTTTATATGTCAATAATAGTGTAGTAGTACAAATATAGGTGAACTAAATATTCTTAATAAAAAATAAAACTAAATATTTTATCTATGACGTAAAATTATTTAATGGAAAATAACTTTAATATATTGTTGATAATATCATTTAAATATTTATTGTGGATAAATACCATTATGAAATATTTATTTAAACGGTCCAATGCTAGCTGTTTAAAAGAAAATAAAGAAACTATGTTAACTGCACCTGAATATAAAGTCTGCAAAAACTAAATGAATTACTTCCAAAATATATTAACTTCAACACAAAGTACGCTATTAAAAACACTTTACAATTGGTGATTTTATTGTTGTATTGGAGTGTTAGTGGTCTCAGGTATTTCTACTAGTAATTTTATACAAACCACTGTGTTGTCTTTTGTATTGACGAGCGCTTTCGGCAGTCAAGCCATCTTCAGGTCGTTTACCAACCTAGGACCGATGTTCTCCGTTGGAAAATGACCTGAAGATGGCTTGACTGCCGAAAGCGCTCGTCAATACAAAAGACAACACAGTGGTTTGTATAAAATTACTAGTAGAAAATTGGTTATTAATATAAAAAATGTGCGATTACCACTGAATGCAAAACTAGTTTCATTTTATGTTAAGAATTTATTTCCGTCGATACCTGTAGATGTTCTGCTGTTATCTGTTCCTCACATATAAAAAACACTATAACTTTAAATAGTGATCAGAAAAATGAATTATTCTTAGCCTTAGATATTTGCATAGGACAAAAATATTTCCAGTTTAATAATAAAATCTATAACAACTGAAGCCATTTTCCGTTAAATAAAAATTAATGGGCCTGTTTAATTTTTAAAAACGAAACGCAACATTATTAATGTAAGTAAGGTACCAAAAAAACCACATTGACTGATATGTCACGTATCTAAATAATTTTTCAGGTCACTAATATAACTTAATTAACTACAGTAAATATTTTTTCCCAGCTTTAACCTTATTATAATCAAAAAACAAGTTACATTGTAAACTTTACATAAATATTAAGCATTATAGGGATAAGGTAGGGTGGTTTCTAATTTAAAGTAGTAAAAGGGTATAGTATTGATGGAAATGTTAAATCAAAGTGTAGAAATATCTATATTTACTGCTTTTGGAGTACCTCCCAGTTATTCTTCAACACTTTCTGTCTAGAAAAACAAAGAGTTTAATTCATTCTACACAAATGTTTTAATCTGGATTCCTAATCACAAATGAGTACAAAAGACTGTGTTCAGATTATGTGCGAAATACGTAAAACACCTATTAAAGTTGAAAGAGTTAATATTTCCTATATCATACCAGTGTTATAGTGATATAATTATGTATACAAATATTTAGCACAAATTGTAACTGAAAACGAAGAATTAATAATTTGTAGAAGTAAAATCAAGACACATTTGTGCTATGAATATTAAATTTCAGTGGAGAATCCGTAGAATTTTGGCTTTTTTGATTGGGATTATTAGCGTACATCTCTTGTTTACGATTTGTAAGACGTTGGTTAGGCTATCTCATATTAAAAATTCGTTAAATTACCTTTAATGGTTTGTAGCTCAGAAATTTAAAGACAGTTTGCGTATTACGGGTAATGACATTTAATAAATTTTATCACGGCATACGAGTGATCTCCACGTATTTCAATTTATGCTTCCGCGTATGGTTCAGTATTGCAGTATTAACAAAGAATTAATAACAACAATAAGCAAACGTAAGTAACCAAATTAAGTAAACGCCCACTGCATATTCAATTAAAACTTTACATATTTTGTAAAGTAGTAAACAAAGTTAATAGTATTACAAAATTGAATAACTCAAATTCTATTTGTATTTAAAAATACACATTCTCAAAGGAAATACACATTTTGCCTGACTGCAATCAACGAGAGTCCAGCGCACAAAAAATAAATAAGCGGTAAAGAACAGCAGCAGTGGCTTTAACAAATTTAATAAAGTGTAAATGGAAAAAGATTTGAGATACGAGTGCTGTAAGTTACTGACACTTAAAAATCAACGTACGTCTTTCTACTTCCATTCGTGCAACCACCTTGGCCATAAATGTTACTCGTTTCTAATTCAAATGCAGAAGTCGTAAAATTAATTTCTTATAGATTCTAAATATTGTTTATGTTTAAATGATGCAGGATTGTTTGTAAGTATAATGATTTATCACAATACAGAAACACAAATAAAATGTCAGCAATAAGAACCTAATTTTTCTTTTAAATAATATAAAATCTTACGCCTAATGGTAAAAAACGATTTTTAATTTTAAGAGGTTACAAATATTTTTACCAGAACTTAATCTGGTTACTGATATTTATAAGAAAAAGTTAAATTTCAAATTACAATCAAACGAGTCTTACGCAATATGAGTGCAAGTTGGATAAGCCTGACAAACAAGTTTGCAAAACTCAAAATACACGCTACGACTACCTATTGTAATACAGGGCCGTATTATAACTCTCCTCGTTTCACTGAACAGCTTTATTGGAGTTTTCTACGCCTAACGTGGGATATGAAATCTATTTGGAATAACATTTTCTTATATCAACCGCCGGTATTCCTCTCTTTCTCTTGCCCTCTATACCTAACTCTCTCTCTCTCTCTCTCTCTCTCTCTCTCTCACACACACACACACACACACACACACACACACACACACACACACACACACACACACACACACACACACACACACACACACACACACACAGAGCACATTACTGTGTAGAAGCTTGCAAGGTTTGTATTTCTATACGTTCCATTGTTATGTAGACTGGATGTTAGTATCCTGTCAGTACTAGAGTACACATTATTTTTAATCAGCAGTTAATGCACAGGCGTCCGTCCTTATTCTAAGCAATATTGTGCTTCCGTGTGTACGAGCACGTATGGTTTAATTTGTTACGCAGTATTAACACTGAATTAATGACAACAATAAGTAACAATGAAGTAAGTAAAAAACGTCATTAAAGACCCACACTGAATCCTCAATAAAAACGTATACATATTTTGTATAATAAAGTTAACAATAATAAAAAATTTAATAACTCAAATTCAATTTGCATTTATACATACAAATTTACTGAGGAAATATAAATTTCACTAGACGTTAAGACAGCATAATGTATTATATCATTCCTTTGTGCAGATGCCAACCTCTCGTCCTTCGCGATATATTTAGATCAGTGTGTGAGGCAACAAAATATGACCAAATGTCAGTAATGTTAACATAAATTTGAAAGTATAAGCGTCAGTATTTTAAAATCGACACAAATTTTCATATAACCAAACTATTTTTACAATCGTATAATTCCGTATCTGTCTAACAAATATAAATGGCAAACTTTTGTCATAATCAGTCCCAAGACTTAAACTGTGTTTGACATTTAAAATAATGCATGTAAATAAATTTAAATATTCTTCTCTACTTTTTGGTCTGGGCTGCATCGCCTGTTCCGGTCATATATCTCTGTTTCAGTTCTTACTGTCTGTTTTTCTCTAAAAACGTCATAACTTTTGTTATGTGGAAATATCAATCTAAATTCCCCTGCCATATTTTAAAAAAAAATAATTAATTTAAAAATTAAAGGTTTAATTAAAATCAATTGAAAAGAATACAATATTTAAACAAACGTACAACCTTACCTTCTGCATTTAATTTAAATAGTGAAGTATATATTTTGGTTTTCATTGAAAAAGTTTAATGACAGATTTTGTAGACACCGCATAACTGTGTTAGTTTTGTATTTGGGGGGAGAGGGAATGTTTTAGTTGCAGTAGTCCTTGGTAGTTGATGAAAAGCATTTTATTGAAATCATTATGAAATTTACAGATTTATTACAGCATTTTGTTTTGGCTTAAACATAATATATTTCTAATAATCCCTCTTCATCATTCTTTCATGAATGTTCGTGCATATTTAACTTGAGGTATTTAATTGAATATGTTTTTTAATGTAAATATTTAATTTTTAAGGTAATTCCGAAAGGTTTGCAACCATAGAAAATACGTATATAATAATATCTGTTTAAACAAGTTAATTTTTTTTCGTATCGGCCATCTAAGGACCACATGCCAATTTCAATTCTTTACTGCTTGTTCTTTTCTTTTTTTCCAATATTCTTTCGTCTTCTCACTGTGTCTCTTCGTCCTGTCTTGAGTCCACTTTGAACCTGCGTTTTTCTCTCTACTACCCTGAACTCCTTCCATTTTTAACACTTCAATTCTCTGTTAAAACACTCCGTTAACACTCCTTCCAATTTCTCTGTCAGTTGCTTCTTATGCGTGTATATTATATTTTTTTTCTAAATCCTTGTGGACTTCTCTAATCCAACTTGATGTTGACTTCTTCCCCCACAGATATCTGAAGATTTGCTTTGTCAAACTATTGTCGTCCTTTCTATATAAATGTCCAAAAAATAAATAGTCACGCTTATTTTATTTTTTAAGAAATTATTATGAATAGAAAACCTATTAAAAAGACTTATTTAATATTTTCTTAAAGATTATTCAACGTAATGTTGAGAAACTAATGAAAAAAACTAATTTAGCATTTCTGAGCTGTGTAAAATGTATGAGTAGCAAATAAATCTTAAGCGTCCTTACAAAGTTAGTTGTATATTCATTATTATATTTTCTTATTTTCTTACCTTTGTTAGGTCCGTCTTGTGACTTTTATCTTTAGAATAAAATTAGTGTGACGCGTTTCGGGTCATCTGACCCATCCTCAGACACTTGCTCGAAAAGATGTCGTCATATATTAAAATTCAATTAAAATAAAAACACACATATAAATTCACTGTCATTTTAATTGAATTTTAATATATGACGACATCTTTTCGAGCAAGTGTCTGAGGATGGGTCAGATGACCCGAAACGCGTCACACTAATTTTATTCTTAAGATAAAAGTCACAAGACGGACCTAACAAAGGTAAGAAAATAAGAAATTAAAACACGTGACTTGGACCGTTAACAAACAAAAATGTTCATTATTATAGCTTGGGTAAGCATTTGTTAATTAGTCTTGTTCCAAAGAAGTTGTTATGAAGCCTCAACAGCTTGCTTACCGTAATTTTTGCAAGAGAAAAGCATAATTTGCTTGTACGTGCGCACCAGGTGTTGATAAAATCAGTGCATTGCGATAACTTGGCGTTCGATGAACTTGTTTACTGTCGCAAAGAAGTAATTGAAAATATTGATTTTACGTCACTTTATAAACGTTGACCAATTTAATTATTACTTGACTGCAAATTAGGAATTGAAATGCAATCAACAACTAAATTACGCTACTTTTATAAACTTTTAGCATATAAAAATGTTAGCTTATGTTTATGTTTCTAATAAATAAACTACTTTTTAACGTTAATTTTATAACTGGAAATGCTGAACGTGTTTTTGATCCAGTAATTTTCTATCATACTGACAGCAATTAGGTAAATCAATCTGATTTTGGATCAAATTAAGTCAAAATTAATAAACAAATGAAAAGCATCTGGTTCTAAAATTAGTTAGGTCTCATGCATTTGTTCATTTAGCAACTACACAAAATTTTACAAACTACTTTAATAGTCAATTTCTAGTTACTTAATTGATAGATATCTAGGATTCTGAATTTACAGTTATATGAATATGATGGTAGTAGTTTTTTTATAAATTTATTAAAAATTTATAATTCTAGTAAGAGGTTGACTGTAGAAAACTCTAGACGTATAAAAGACTGAATGATCTACGGATAAAGAGAATGGTCTATATAATTGTTCTGAAGACGTGCAAGATAAGTAGAGATGTAATCATTCTTTGAGAGCACCATATGGTGTTGCTGTGAATGTACATATTTCCTTAACAACAGCGTTCTCTCATTCCATACAGTCTGGAGCCTCCTGTGTTTTCCACTGCCGCAGTAATCATGAAATAGTCTGAATCTATGGTACTTTCTACAAAAGTTATATTTTTGTTCTATTGCACATGAACATATGACACAGTATGGATAGTGCTTCATTCTATAAAACCTAAGTTTCAATTGTAGGTAGAGTATAAGCATGTTTATTCAGTGCTGGTATAGTATCTTATTTTAACAAAATTTTATGTTTGTTAGTTCATAAAAATATTAATAAGGGTTAATTGACCTGTTCCTAAAACTTTTATTAGGAAAGTCTTAAATTTTTACTGCTTAGTGTTTAATAAAATGTCTGTATTTAAAAAAAATTATTGCCTTATTTACTTAAATTCATATAGGCCAATAACGTAGATTCATGTCAAGTCTCACCTGCATATCATAGACGTGATAACAATACTATTTTTGAAATCACCATATAACTACTTTTTGTATTACTAAATTTACAAAAAAATTTACGTTTATTATTTAATATTTTTTCCATATAGAGTTTACTGATGTCATTATATTAACATATTATACATTACTGCTAAACATTAAGGAAATGGCCAAACATTTTTGACAAATATAACGACTTCTTTTATTTAAAATCGTATCGTATTAGCCTGAGTTTTGTGTGCAATTTTTTCATGTTACTCGGTTGACTTTAATGAAGGAAATAACTTTTCGTTTCTTCACTAAAAGAATAAAGCTCTTTGAATATAGTTATCTACTTTCAGTTGTCTATTTTAGAACCAACGCTATGTATGAACTGCGTTGTAGCTCAAAGTTTTGTCTCATACGTTTTGTTCTGAACTTCATCAAAGTGTAATTCTGACGCAGCAAACAGAAGTTGCATGTGAGTAACTAAATATAACAGTAGTTACTAAATCACAATGAAGGGAGTAGTTAGGTTAAAACTACCAGGTAACTGAATATTCTATATTTTTATTTTATGTAACAATTTTACATTATAAAAATTGAAATTAATTACAATGTATGTGCTAAGTACAAATCCTTGTTTATTAATTTCATCTTTTAAAAATCTAGAGAATTTCTTTAACTTTATTTAACACGCGAAATCATTGTCTTATTTGACTGTCAATATCGGGATAATTTTTATATAGTGGTGTGCAACAGTGAACATTCTGCTTGAGATATAAAATTGATTACATGTCTTTTATGCGTGTTGTGACTTTTTTATGGCGTCTTTATTTGTAAATATTGTTTTTGGATATTTTATGGCTACAAAGGCCTTTATGTATATAATTTTGTTTGGTATTATGGAAAACAATTCTTATTTACTACAGTCTTTTGTGCTTATAGTACTTCATGATTAATGTAATTATGCTGTATTACGATTTTGAAGTTAGTCAAAAATTAACAAATAGAAAAGACGTAGCCTAATAACTTCGTAATAACAAAACAAAGCACTTTTGTTACAGTTAAGGGCAAGACATTATCCACTTGCGTGACCAAAGAAGGTAAGTTTTCTCAATTTTCTACACCTTTGTGGAACGTGAAACCTATAACACATGTTTCATTCTGTTGTACGTCGTCACGAAACACTCCTCACATGTTCTGCACGCAAAGTACCCTACGGTTTTGCAAAATAATAAAGACAGATTATAAACAAAAATACGATGAAATAATAGGTTACTACTAATAATACTATAACAATATAAAACTGTCAGTAAAAAGGCGAAATTTTTAGGTGAAGGGTATAAATGTACAACACCAACACATTATCAGATGCATCAACAATGTTCACGATCGACATCCAGTATAATGATGATCGAAACATGTAGTAGTTCTCTTCTGAGCAAAATACACTTTGTCTGCATATAATAGTTTTATATGTATATATTAGTCCAATTACCAAATTGTCTTACAAACTGGCAAAAGCCTTTCCCTTGAGTGGTTCTGACCGTTGTATTTCAAGACGAAATCTTTTGCTTCTCATACGGGATATGCTCGATTCATTTTCCAGCAAATATTTCTCCAGATATACTGGAAATATTAAGTTTTCAATTCTTTCCTAAGTACCATTATTTCTAAGTTAATTTTCGGTTATGAATTTTTAACAGCGTTAAAAATTGCCATGGAAGGTACCACTGTAATATTACAGTGATGAGAAAATCATGACCTGTTCCAGTTTTTCACTTACAAATACTTCTTGAAAATTGACACTTTTAATGGTTAATTGATCTCACTATGGTTTACGGGTATTTCTAGATTTTTAATTTTATTTACAAAACCAGCAA
Source organism: Magicicada septendecula (assembly GCA_034769895.1). Lineage (NCBI taxonomy): Eukaryota > Metazoa > Arthropoda > Insecta > Hemiptera > Cicadidae > Magicicada > Magicicada septendecula. The sequence goes on from CM068373.1 coordinate 478,335,925, forward strand.
TCTTGACAATATATTTGCATTAAGGTTTTTTTATTAAAGTAATATTATAAGCTAATTTATTAAAATAATATTAAAGTACGGTATTAAAGTGGTTTAATAAGTAATTTTTCATTAATTACTTTATTAAGGTGTTACTTTTATTTAAGAAGATTAACTTTTTATAAACATGTTATCAAAATTGAAATAAATCAATTTTATGTCTTCATTATTTTCTCAATAATTAGGATATTATTGTAGCGTTATTATTACTACGATTATGATGATGATGATGATGATGATTATTATTATTATTATTATTATTATTTTATGAGTGTGTGTGGGGGGGGTGTTGGGGCTCGGCAACTAAAGTCTTTACCCCAACGACGTCTACCAGGATTGTAGCTCGACAGATGTTTTCTTCTCGCCTACATTTTAGTTGACTCAACGACAGTGAAACACGTACACACTAAGACGCAAAACGATATTTTTAAAGCCTATACAGTAATCTTGCTGCTTTTAGGAAGGACAGAGTTCTGTCTACTGCTAACTGTTCGTTTCCTAAGGCTTCTTTCAGGGTACCTTTTACCCTGTGTCTCTGCCTCAGATCCTTAACAGCACTACAGTCTTCGATGATGTGTTGCACTGTAAGTGCTCCTCCACAAGTGCAGACGGGTCGTACGTGTGCTTGCAGGAGGTACTGTGACGATTTCATTAATTAAAAATAAAATAATTAATAAATAGGTAATGTAAAAGCTGAGAAATTTTAAATTTCAATAAATCGCACATTTAAATTAATTTTATCGCTATCATAAATAATAATAATATTTAATACAGAGTTTTAATAATAAAATAAAAGGAATGCGAGTGTACAGATAGGGAAACCCTTGTTAATTAACCCTGCATAGACATGCGCTAACCGGAATTAACTTGAATACCGACCCCTAAACATACTAATAATCCTTGTAAATTAATATTAAATAAATAAATAAAAAATACCACAGTAGTGTACTATAACGAAGTCTGTAATTAAGAATATCTTTGGATAATTAAAAGGTCAAACTTTAACCCCCTTAAATAGAAGATAAATGTGGAACTATTTTGTTGCGACGCGTAAACTCCGCGCGATTAACTGACCCTTCCTATATAGTAGAGAGTCGAGATGAAGCGGTCGCGTAGAAAACACGCGCTTGAACCATGTCTCAGAGAAAGACAGAATGTTTGTATTTAGTAGACAGACACAACAATGTGTAGCAAAAGTATTGCCAAATTAGTGTGGTAGTAGTCTAAATGTTAAAAAACCGAAATGCATAAATAACTGTGTAAGGGATGACATCTCATTTGTGTAATTTGTAAGATGTCTATGTTGTGTTAAATAATATGGTACGAGCTACCAAAAGTGAGAACTTTTATAAACAATAATGTGACGTGCGATTCTGCAACAAACAAGAACATTTACGGCACTTATACCACTAACGATGTTTACCTACGAGACTTCTGAGAACCTCCACGCTACTTGATTATGAAGTAACCACTTCAGGAACTTCAACAGGAAAGTTAACTCCACTTAAGATCAACCGCTGACGAACACCATAAGGACCAAGGACCCTGACTACGAGTAAACTGATGGATATGGCAGGTGACACGGAGACTTGTTCTCCGTGATTAATTAAAATTCTAACCAATGAATTGTTAAAGACAGTTGAAATAAAAAAGTAGAAAGACTTTAATGATAACCACTTTATAAGATGTAGTATGTTTTAGAATTCAAAATATTTGTAGTACCGAATAATGCTGATGTATATGTATAGCTTCACTGATACAATTTTTTTTGATTAAGTCCATTCTTCAAATGGCCCCCAAATAGTATTATAGAATATAAATAAGCGAGCTTAACTCATACACAAGTTTAAGGTCCCGGATCCGTGGATAACGCTAGCACTGATAAATCCATATGTTTTGGCCCCAAAAATCTATTATAAATTGTAATCTTTTATTCAGAAAACCTTATATGGGAATATTTATGTATAGCTGTTGTAGTAATGATTTAATAAAGAGATGTCGTTACTTTACACTAAAACAGTGAGTGAATAAATCATCAGACCCCCATGCAAAAGTTTCTTTAGTTATAACTACTGCTGGTTTATATAGTAATTAAAAGTTGATTACGAGTACGGCAGCCCGTGCAATTGATCAGAGGTAAGTATGCACAGGTTCCCGATGTTATAACGTAGCTGAGACGTTATAGTACGAAGACGTCAAGTTCGTGTAACCAATGCGCAGTCTCGTGATGCAAACGTGTTCACGACGACGACTGCGATCATCTCCTGCTTGCCGTTTATGGACGCTCTGCTTCACGGCAGAAAGTTTGTTCCCCCTCTGTTCCGCGTCTGCTGGCTGCCACACATTCACACATTACTTATGGTGTTTGTGGCAGCTAGTTTCTCACCATCAGGTCGTATGGCAATTGCATCGACTCGTGGGCTGTTTGCAGCGTTTCTCGCCGCAGCGAAAGCTTCTTAGTCACCTACATAGCCCGGACACCAAACAAAAGTAAAAGATGAATGTAAGTCTTTTAACGCATGGCATGAGGCCATTATCTAGCATATCATTGACTAAATATCACTATTGCATTAACGACTCGGAACACCTTTTTTTTTTTTTTTTAAGCATAATACCTTACAGCCTTGTAAGTAAGAAGGCTGTAAGGTTTTACCTTACAGGCTGTAAGGTAAAACTTTATGCTTTTACTTATAAAAAAAAAACTTAGTGTTCCGAGTCGTTAATGCAATAGTGATATTTAGTTAAGTAACGGACACGTCATGGACAACGAAATCCAAGAATTTAGCATATCATTATTATTATAATTATTATTTATATAATAATGTAATTTGTTGCTTTCGTTGTTGTGGTGTTTTATGGATTTAGGTTTTGTATAGTATTAAATTTTAAAATGTTGAAGTCTTATTTTTAAAAATGTTACTTTTAGTCAATTTTTTATTTGTAGACTGTATTTGTAGTATAGTATACAACTTACTTACTTTTTTATATTTACTTATATATCGCCTATAGTCTACTATTGTCATTTAATTTATCACATACACTTTTTTTTTAATCTGCCCTCTATAAAATACGGTATTTTAAGACGTGCCGCATCTATTTTTACAACCGAATTCAGGTTTATCTACAACAATGTAAAAACTGAAAAATGAGTAACAAATATTATCCTTATGAATTATTGTTATATTGAGCACACCTATTCAGAATGTCTGTTTACAGCTCGTAGCCCTATTATTAACCCAACAAAAAAAGAACCTATTGCGCCTACTAGATAATGATTTAATGAATCAATATAATTTTCATAACTAAACATGTTGTAAAATAAATAAGAATACACGTTGATTAGTTACTCATAAATCAGAATTTTATTGACAACAAAAATAATTTTATGGCCAGCAAAACACATTCTTGTGTAACGCTGTGTACAATATTTTAATATAATAAATTTATTGATATTAATACTACATTTAAATATTATTTATTTTCTGTACTAAATATTTTTTGGAACAAGGTGTTGACAATGAAACAACGCAGTGTTGACAAGCAAGTTCGCAGTGTACGAGAAATATGTTTGATGACGTTGCATTGTACAACATGGAACACGACAAAGGACTATTGTATTCTCGATGACATTGTTAACAACATGATAATATGAGATGTGAGCACATCTGCGCTGCACTGATGTTTTATGCAAAAGCAAGTAGTAAAGCAGTGAAGTACGTTCACTATTATGTGGTGCTTACAATGCTGGAGACGTCAAAAGCACTCGATTAGTACGAAGGAAGTAGCAGTTCTGCAGCAAGTGATGACAAGATTTGATTGCAGCCTGCTCAGAAGATGAATCTAACTGGCAGTAATTCTAGCACTTGCTGAAGAAAATCCACAACTTCTGCAGTCATTCATAAAGGAACACATTACAAAAGCAACGAGGAATGAACTATTTATAAAAGCAGAGTTATTTTAAATATCACAGATCCTCGTCACTCACAATGTTTGCTAATACTTTGTCGCAATCATTCGTCTTCTGCCGAATGCAACAATCCGCGAATTGAACCTTGCCCGACGCCCTGACGTCACGCCCTCCCCTCTACCAACCCTATCGCTTGCTTTGTAAAATCTCGTCAGTCTCCCATCAAACGCTGTGAGCTCGCCGGACTTTCGTCAAGTTTGGGAGCCTCAATAACCAAGGTAACTATTATTGTTTTTTGAGCTATCGTAAATCAATGCTAGTGGCTAATAATTTTGTGTATTACGTTTGTAACAAAAAAGAAAACTTGTAATAGATGTAAAAAGATTGTTATCCGTAACCAACCAAGATGTATCTTGTCTGTAATGGTCAGCCTCGCCTAAATTTAAATTTCAGTCAGTCAACTTGATGAAAAGACCTAAGATATGTAAGGTTGAGTGTCAGTACTCGTTATATATGTAATTTAAAGTCATAACCTTGTAATGCTATTTTATAATATTGTAAATTGTAACACGCACTGTATGAATGCATGCGTGCGTGTTAATCGAACGATGTGGGTATAAAAGTGTACTAAAAGATGTGAAAACTTTCAGTTCGAAACTTGGTTCAACGTTCCGGACAGAAGACACGAGAACACGAACTTCGTACAGTTTTACACGATCTTCCAGCACAGACATAGCAGTGGTTCAGACCAGGTACGGAGGAACACGCAGCCGTAGCGACCAGATACAGCAGGTTGCAAAAGGATCTATCTGGATTGCCAAGTAACATTTTTACCTAATAACTTACGGTGCTAGTTGCTGCATAATCACGAAGCAAAAGCCAGACAAACTAGTTACTCGTCATAAGTGTCAGAAACAATTTTATAAACTTTTGCGATAGATAACAGTGTCAGAAATTTATAAATAGATCACAGCGTGTACGCTGTACACCATTTTGTAAACTAGCATCGATTTATGCGACACCCCCATATTTAGCATTTAACACTTTCTATATTCAGTTTTTCAGAAAAATTAGCTCAGTACTGACCGTTGCTGACCGGCACATAATTAAGTAAATTTTAGAGGCTCGTAATGTTTTTGAAATAAACGGGTCGCATCCGACTCAGCTCACAGATTGATGCTTTCAACAATTTCTTTTACTCGCACCTCCTCCTTTTATATAATATTATGTTAATTATAGAAACACTTGAGAAATAAGTTGTAACACAGAAAAGGTGTCTTAAGCAGTTTGATGTATTTAGATATTATATTATATTATTTGTGTGTATGCTGAACACTTCCGGGGCCTAGCAGCGGGAAGTGCCGCAGCAACTTGTATAAAAATAATCACAGCTCTATTACAAAATTTTCCTACGATGATGTAGATCTCAGTTACATATTATACACAAGAAATATTCTCTGTGCAGCTACATTTAAGAAATCGCTGTCACAAAAGGAAAGGCTCTGATTACTATGGATATACAATTTCCACTAATGTCCTTCCACGAATTATATCTCTGTCTCACGCTTATGGTATTTTAGTTGAGTACTCTTTAACATTCACAAAAGAGTTTCTTTTTCCTAAACGATACTCAAACGTACTCTCTGATGCTCACTCACAACGCTTTATGACGAGTTACCCAAAAAGCACACCGTTGTAAATTTATTTTGACAGCATCAACGTAACTATTTGTAAACTAAAATAAACTTAAAATGCATATTAGTTCTTGGTATCCAAGTCACGTATGAACAGTAAATTATTATAAATAAATCACCTTATATCCGTCGTGTGACTTCGTTACGTCGATTAAAATGACGCGTTTCGGAACATCTGTTCCATCATCAGATAAAATCGCTCTATTGAGTACCGTTGTAATAACAATAGTCTATTAAAAATACTACGTCATAGAAAACCCATACCTTTAGAAAAGAAATCCGGCATATATAAATTATCATGTAACGACTGCAACAGTTTTTACATTGGTCAAACGGGGAGAGGTTTCCTCAAACGATTTAAAGAACACACACCAAAACGTCACCTAAATAATCTCACTTTGGTAAATAATATCAAGTCCAACTTTGCCCGCCACTTAATCTTACACAATCATAATTATACTGATTTTAAATCTAATTTAATACCCCTACATGTGTGCAACAAAGGCCGTTACATGGACGCAATAGAGGAGTTCGAAATATACAAAGCATATAATAACATAAACAGCCGAGACTTCATATTGAATGACCACTTAAATTTTAAATCCAACCCGCTATACGATACAGCTTTGAACCTGCTTAGGCGTAATCACTCAGATAATAGTTCAGTGTCCGATCGGCTTCGTCGTAGTGCGCACCATTTAGGAAGCAAGTGAATTACATAGTGGACAATTATGTGTAACATGTGTTTTTAACGTTTAACGACCTCAATAGAGCGATTTTATCTGATGATGGAACAGATGTTCCGAAACGCGTCATTTTAATCGACGTAACGAAGTCACACGACGGATATAAGGTGATTTATTTATAATAATTTACTAAAATAAACTGTTTAGTAAATTAAAATTTATTTCGATTTTTAAATCGTATGAACCAGCAGAATCTATTATTGTGGATCCAATGTTACTTACCAGAGTACCATGCGGGATTTTCTTATTTAAGCATTATTTAAGATAATAATCTCTAAAAAAATTTTAATCTCATTGAATTTAAGTTTTGTACTTAACAAATTTTTAACAAATTTACCTTATTTCCTGTTTCGTGACCACTTGTATTAACGCAATGAATATTATTTACGCGTTTCGGTACTATGTATCGTCATCAGAATATATATATTAAAATACAATCACTCAAAGAGGTCGTTAAAAATTTAAAACATTAAAATCACAAAAGCGAAACCAAACATATAAGTATTTATGTGAAGCGAGTGCGCACTCGACGAAAGCCGGCCGGACACTGATTGATATCAGTTACAGATAAATTTTAGTGCTGTGTCATATAATGGATTCGACTTGAAATGTAAGTGGTCGTTTAATATGAAATTACGGTAGTATTTGTCATCATGTGCTCTACATATTTCAAATTCTTCACGTGCATTTAAATAAGCGCCTTTACCACAGACATGTAAGGGTTTCAAATTGGTGTCAAAGCTTGTATAATTATGGTTCTCCTGTATAAGATGAGACGAGCATAGTTAGACTTTATACAAGATTGTGTTGTCAAATCCTTTACATTATGCTTTGGAGTGTGCTCAACGAAACGTTTATAAAAACTTCTCCCTGTCTGACCAATACAAATGCATTCACAGTCATTACGTGAAAGCTTATAAACACGTTTTCATTTCCAAAGGTGTGCTGGTTCTATTACGAAGCTTATTAAACAGATTGTTACTGGTTTTAAATGTTACAGTTCTATTGTTACTATTTAATACTTTTGATAAAATTTTGGGCATAATACTGGTGTAGGCTGTTGAAATAAAGGTTGGTTCCCTATCTTTTATTATTCGAGGTTTCGACAACGTTTCGTTACAAACGTTTTTATGTTTGGTTTCGCTTTTGTGATTTTAATGTTTAAAATTTTTAACGACCTCTTTGAGTGATTGTATTTTAATATGTATTCTGATGACGATACATAGTATCGAAATGCGTAAATAATATTCATTGCGTTAATACATGTGGTCAAGAGACAGGAAATAAGGTAAATATATTTATTATTTGTCATTATAAGTGACCTGGATGCCGACAGACATGTTATTTTGACAGCATCAACGTAACTATTTGTAAAATAAAATAAATTGTTTAGTAAATTAAAATTTATTTCGATTTTTAAATCGTATGAACCAGCAGAATCTATTATTGTTGATCCAATGTTACGTACCAAAGTACCATGCGGGATTTTCTTATTTAAGCATTATTTAAGATAATAATCTCTAAAAAAATTGTAATCTCATTGAATTTAAGTTTTGTACTTAACAAATTTTTTAACAGTAAAAAGTACTGCTTTTTTCTACAAAGCAACGCGTTCAGCGTAATCGCAATTCCCTATAACGGCAGTGTAATGCGTAAATACCCTGAGATAAACTTCAGATACAGGAGGGATAGCTGGTGGTGGATTGCAAACTTTCCACCATATATGATGGTCAGTTGTGAGTTAGGGGAAATCCGAATAAGCAGTCCCGGTATGAGGCGGTAGCATAAGCAGGTTGTGACGAGAGTGCCTCATGGCGGAGTCACACTCATCAAAAAACACAATGCTCAATGACGACGCTGTGTCATGGAAATTAAGCGCTGCTCCATGCTGCCTACACGGAAGGAGGATGCCACCTCAAAGCCCAGGAGAGCGATCCGTTGAGATAGAACCAGGGATAGGTCAGACTCCATGAGCTATAATGAAAGTCGCTGACCTAGGTGGAAGGGAACTCCGAAATGAAATCTCTTGATTCGGGGGTTCGGAGATAATCGTAGGGATAACAACTCTGCCTCTGGAAAACAGACGTCACCTGAACTTAACAAGATTGAAGCTGTAATGAAACTATAAGAATAATTTATTTTGTTTGAATTTCCAGTTCACAATTAAAAATTACTTTTGTACAAATATTGATATTATATTACACTAAAATATCCTTATATTTGACTATATGTTATATAAAAGTTTAGAATTTTTGTGTATCCAAATATATTACACATATTATTACTGTCTTCATGTCTCAATTACTTAACACTGCTAAAGTATATTATACTTTCTACATAAATATATCTACACCTGTGTGTGTGTGTGTGTGTGTGTGTGTGTGTGTGTGTGTGTGTGTGTGTGTGTGTGTGTGTGTGTGTGTGTGTGTGTGTGTGTGTGTGTGTGTGTGTGTGTGTACATACTACTACTACTACTAGAGCACAATTGTTTATATAAAATTAATTGTTTACATTTACCTTTCACTGGTCTCTAGGTAAAGGGAAAATAAAAATACGAGAAATACGTGTGTTCGATGACGTAACATTGTACAATATGAAACACGACAAAAGACTATTGTATTCTCGTACACATGTGACATTGTTAATGACTCGATAACATGAGGCGTGAGCACATCTGCGTCATTATTCTCTAGTGTCTATCACGCGTATGGTATTCAGCGAATTGCAAATTGTAAACTGTAATTGGTATCCGTGGTGGCTATTTTTTTGCTAAAGTGTTTCAACGTTCAAATAAAAATGAACATCGTTCCATGCTAAGAAACGTAAAATAAAATACTCATTAAAATAGAATTTTAATTAACCAACATTCTGGAAATAAGTGATTTAATAGGTATACATAATAATTAAAATTGTAATGTTGTATATTAATAATTTTATGGATTCTGAAATGTTTAATGAACTTTTGAAATTAGAATTTTTGTTAATCCATAGTTAGGTACCAAAACTAATAAAAACGTGTATATAAGTCAAATATGTGTTACATAAATGTGCAATGTGTGTTATTTTCAAATAATAAAAATCAAATTTGTTAGAATTTTGTAATAAAATATGTTACAAAGTACTACGCAGTTCTGTTGACTCTCTTTGGCACTTCCATAACAGTGACATTCATTGTAATTTAGATATCAATCTGTTGCTGAAGAAATTATAACAATTTGTTGTTAAATAGAAGTCGCATTTACATTCAATATTACAGCAATCCAGTTCGTCAACAGGGGTAATTTGGAAAGAGTATCAAGAAGATATGGGCTGGTTCAATGAAACGACTAAAGCCGAGCAATTTTTGAAGTCAACAGATTGTCGCCTGTGACTTTACGACGTTGATTGACAAACGATGACTGGTTAGTATTTAGCTGGTCCCCAAGTCAATTTTTTGGGGGGACTATAAATGAAACTTTGCAGGCAATAGTGATATCCTCGAATTAATTATTTCCAAATATTTAATCAGAGCTTTAAGGTTTTCTTTTTTTCATTTCATTGGTAGGAAAATGTGATTTTAGAAGTTGGCCATTCAGCAGAGAATATATTTTTTCAGTAAAGAAAATAATTAAAAAAAGATCCGCTATGAACGTACTAACACAGTATCTTTTATTTACTATGAAAAAGCCTTTGATAGGTTATGTAAACATTAATTGTGAGGTATCATAATATGTCGAGAATTTCGACTCCATCTTGTTCATATCGTTCATAGCATATCTGCTAGAACAACTATTAGTAAAGATTTTTGAAAAAAGATTATCACAAAAGTGGTCATAGATCAAGGTGTCAGTAAAGGCTCTTGACTTTCTCCAAATGTGATTTGTATGTCGTGAGAGACTCTGAAAGCAATGTCAGACAATTTGTGAAGTTGTAACGGCCTCGAGTCTAATCCATTAAGTGAATAAAAAGAAGACGACACGGACAGCGAATGTTTCGCAAAGTTCAAGGGAACGTGATGGTCAGCAAGAAATGTTAAAAGGAAAGGTAAATGACACATCAAAACAGTCAACTTTCCATTTCTTCTTTCTAAAAGCAGGTAAACCCACACCACAAATGTGGTGGTGGCTAGCGATTCCGCTAATTTTTTCGGGTGTCACCCGTCCGACTCCGTGTGTAAACTGTACTAATTGATATAATATCTTCAACTAAATACACTGGAAGTAGGCTTATTTTCACCTTACGCACGTTTCACAAAAATTATTCTGTATCTTTAGAAGTTTGTTTGAATTGTAATTGCATGTGTAGATATTATATGCGAAACATTCAATTTCAATTCAAACAAACCTCTGAAGATACAGAATAATTTGTATGAAACGTGCGTAAGGTGAAAGTAAACCTAATTACAGTGTATTTAAAAATATTACATGGGAGATCTGTAGGAAACTCAATGAGTTACTTACAACGGAATGATGGATATAAATATGTATAAGAAATGTAGGCCACAAAATTTACTTACAGTTTTTGTTGTACTGTAGAGAGAAATATCTTAATCACAATCCATTAAATATTTTGTATGAAAGAATCGTGTATTTTATTAAACATTAAAAACGTATTGTCTATTAATTTCAATGTCAAAATTCGTCTTGCATAACGCTATTCCAAACTATGTTGTAAACTTTAAGAATTTAATCTCAACGTTAAGAGAGTAATTGCTGTATTGAATTTGTTTAACAGTCGCATTGGATGTTTTTCGAGACGACCACTAATTGAGAAAGAGTACTGTCTTTGTTAGTAGGCGTCATGTCCAAGGAGTAGACATCATGTAGAGCTCAATAAAATTCAAGCAAAACGCTTTTACTTCATACTGTTTTGCTTCTGTCTAAAATGTAATATGTAATATTGGAGTAGAATGAACAATGTACAGAAATTATAAAAAACGCTATAGTAATTGTAAAGAACAGATTGGAAAATCTGCTTCGTATTATAAAATTCTAAAAATTTAGAATAAACCTAAACAAGTTGCTAAAACCATACTCAACATTTTTTATCTCAAGTGATCCGTTTACTTTTAGGAATCTGCATGGCTATTGTTATTTTCGACACAGTCTTCATTCTGCTCTTTCTGCATGTGTCTAAAATAATGTGTTTGGGGTTTAAGTGTTCTGCTAATTCAAACTCAGAACAGAGTTACCCTGAAACTATATTATACCCTAATCCCATAGAAATGTATTCACTCCCTTGCCAGGTCTTCCATTCCAAAATTCAGCTTCCCCCCGATTGTCTTTAGGAATTGCCTTCCTTTCGTTTTATTCTACAATGTTTTTGATATGGTGCTCTCACTGTATATTATTAACTGACTTGTTATACCAAGCTCTTTGATCAGGACAATTTTCTTCCAAATTTAAAACTTTATTGGATCCCTAACATTGTTTTTTTTTTGTAATTATAAGTGTTCATGTATAAGTGATAGTTATCTTTCTGCCATGCTGTATGATCTTCAAGTTAGGTTGGTTCTGCCATTCCTGGGCTAGATAGAGCTACAATAGTTACATCAATAGATAGAGCTACACGCATTTCTTTCAATTCAACTGTCATTAATATAGGCATATAGTTGTTAAGCGTTCCAGAAGTGTGTGCTGGGGAGTCTCGCTGATCGGAGTGTGTTGCTGCCGCTCGCTCAGTTGCTATGACGCGCGCCCGCGATCCGAATTCGTACGCATCACGATCTCTTTGTAAAACACCATATTATTGTTAATGTGTTTTCGTTTCGTTAGTAACAAAATAAATAAACGTAGGTTTTTATATAGTAATTTTTAAAAGTGAAGACGGATTATAAACAGTTAAAACGCCTTTTCTTTAACAGTTAAACGAATTCTTAAACATTGTAAACAAATTAAACATTTCGTTGTAAACAAGCATAAACGTGTAACATGTTCTTTAATAAACAAAGCTTTTATTCAATTGCGTGAATCTAATTTTACCTGCCTTATTAAACAACAGGCACCTTAATATTCAAATAGAGTCTTCTTGGTTTACTTTACTGTAGGCCTACTGTTTCTCCTTAACATTCTTCTGTTTCCAAATCTGTGTGTAAAGTATCAATGGCTGTTGGTGGGACAGTCTTGCCAGTTATTAATCAAACGTAACGTTCCCTTCTGAGACCACTGAGATGCCGGTGATGTATTTCTTACTGCGAAACCCGAACAGTTGATGCCTTTTATGTTGAAAACTAACAATCCAAGTCTGTCCACCATCTCCATATCGCGGCTATCTGTGAATCTTGCTTACCTAAAACCCCCTTATTAGGTTTGGTAAATCCGGAGCTCCCACGATTTCTCGAAATTCATCTGTTAATCTGTGAACGTGTGGAGCGTGGAAAGCATTAATTGGCACAAGTGATGTGAAATAAAATATATTACACCGTCGATCGTAATCCACTCATACGTCAGCAGTCACTTACGACGAGTGCGCAAACGATAAAATGATAGCTTTCCCAGATTATCAGACTACCTGTGAATCCACTTTAACTCTGGTTTTCGTGAATAACAATGACTACTGGATTATTCTGAAATTATTTTATCCATATAATCTGATCGTGGGATATTCTGTTCTTTATCACTGAAGTGTATTTGACATTGTGTTATGACCACTTCATCTAAGTACTTTTTAAAATGTTACAAGCGCTTTCTCAATTACAGAAGATGATTATTTAGTGTCGCTCCGCTAGCGCCGCGGTACCAACTGTCACGACTTCATCGTGTAACCAGTTTTGGCTCATGGAAAAAGTAACATTTGCATATAAACGCTCATGCACATTTCGGTGTTAGGAACCTCAGCTTCTACTCACTCATCACTTCACCCTCTTTGTTGTCAATTATCAGCAATAATTTGCCACTTCATCACTTGAATTGCCATTGCTAATTTAAGATGTACATTTTCAACGAGAATTTTATTATGTCACTTGCAGTTAGACAGATTGCATGCAACTATGATTTAGCGCCTAGCCTCTTTTGTTAAGGACATAACATTCATAATCTGCATTGTTGTGGTATGTACGAAATACGGTATTTTTAGGTGCTTCTCCTCATTGCCAGATCGAAGTTTTTTGTGTTTCCTTGCCTCTTATAATGCATTTACTGATTTACCCTACCTGGTGGAGCGTAATTCCAATTTGACATTCTTTAAGTATACACTATGAGCATATTATAATATTACATTAAAAGTATACTTCATAAAAATTTTATTTTATTCAATTAAAAATAATTTATTTATCTCAATATACAATATTTTATGTGAACGTGAATTACGAAATAAAAGCTAGATCGGCGACGCCATGATGTTGTCTTATGATCTGCAATTCATTACATCGTTAATAGGTTGTTTCACTGTCATGGACCTAACTAAAATAAAACTTATTCTGAATACAAGCAGTACTGATATCAAGAAATAAAATTCAAATGTATACTATTGTTAAATTGAGCCGAAAATGTTAAATTGTAACTCCAATTTTTTTTTATGTCAACACTAATTTTCATATAATTGTCAAAATTTTATATACCCAAAACTACAGTACGGCTTTTGAATTTTTCTGTCATTACAGAGAGAAAGCCTAAAAAATGAATGAGTGTTAAAAGTCCAGTTGTGGTAAAATAAGCGGAAATATAAATTGTTCCAATACAACAGATAAATGCGAAATAGGGACAAATTAAACAATACAGGACGTCCTACTAGTTTGCATTTGTTACAAAGAGTAGTCTATATGTGTAGCAGCACCTAATTAATTATATTGTACTCTATTATTGGAAAACATTAGTATACAGTATAACTATTTTGTTGTTAATTAAATGTACTGTTACAGTTGAATATTGTAACAGTAAACATAGTTTTAAGATTTCAACAAACAGCAATTTATTTGTAGAAAATATTTGAAACATCTGAAGTAAGCAGGAAAACAGGCGTGCAACTAAATTAATTAATTCAGAATTCTCTTTATTAACAGTCAGAAAATGCGCAGCCAGATCGAATTAAACAACTTACTTGATGTGCTAGGAATAAATCCAGTAAAGGCAAAAATATAAATTTATTATTGCCTATCGTATTATATTATGTTATTTAAAATGTTTGTAGTAGATTTTAAAAAGTATAGTTACTTATTTAGTTATTTACCTTTCAGGACAGTAAACGTTACATGCACTCACAAAATCACTATGGATTTAACCTTCAAAATAAATGAATGACATAATTTTTATGTTACAATATGTCTGCCGCGTATTGGCTACTTGAGACTATATTATTATGTAAGAGTTTTTATTTTAATAAGATTGAAGTTTAATGTAGTTTAAAATGTTTATGGTTATACGGTAGGGTAACTTTATTGTAAATGCCTACAGGCTTACTTGTGTAAGTGTATTATATTATAATTTAATTCTTTTAATAACGCAAAGACTGTATACTATTCTATAAAAGAAGTATGCCTATCGTTAAATCGGAAAAATAAGACACACACAAATGTTCCAGTGGAATCCGGCTGTAATGTGTGAGCATACGTGATTCTCAACGTGTCAGCTAGACTGTGAAGAAGTCGCGCGGCCGCGCGCACTCTGTGCAAGGCCGCAACCAATTACGTTCTGGTGTCTTCTCATAGCGTTGTTAATGCGTAGTATGGATGTTTCTGGATTTTCGGCGGAGTATAAATTCAAGTATTCAGCGACGCTCAGTTCAGTTTGAGTTACGATTTATTGTAGTGCGGTCTGTAGTATTGTAGCGAAGTGTTATGTGTTTGTGCGGTACAATTGTAATACAATTGTGTTTTATGTGAGTAGATATTTTTATTGAGTGTGAACAATTTTTATTTGATTTGTTGTAAGAGACTATCTTGTAGATTACAAACTGGTTAATTGTTATAATTAAAGCTGGTGATTAGTGACTTAATTGGTGTCATGTATTTTGTTTTCCACTGTACCATACGACGATCAGTAGACTGTCGTAACAGTATATATTAAATTATATATTAAATTGTTTCTTCTTGGAAATTTTCAATCGTAACATGTAATTAATAAAACAAAGGTTTATTATTTACTATACTTATGTATGACATTTATTACTTTTACCCCATACCTTTGTTAAACGAATAAAGTACAAATTCAACTTTGATCATTTCTTGCGTTGTAGGACATAACATGCGTGTTTAAAACTTTAACTTTTATTTAACTAAAAGTTAAATAAAATATAACTTAAAGTATTTTTGTACTAAAAAGCATATCTAAAGATGTGGAGCTACCATAATTCAACTACAGTTATTTCGTAAATTAATTAACTTTTGAAAATAAAAATTTTTTTTGTGACTTTATAGTTTTATAGTATAGTTTTTATTGTTTCACCTTAATATGGATAGGCGAAAAGAGGTAACTGTTTGCTATACTTGCATATGTTTCCATGGCGTCGTCCTCTTGTAAGTTTCAGGAATTGCGTACACCGGATAAAGGTTTTTCAGTAAATAGAAACTTCTCGAAAGGAAATCAACAGAAATTAATTTGGACGTTTCCATGAATATTTAGAAGTCAAATGCTAATTATGACGAAGCAATAATACAACCTGCCATACAAATTTATCTTATATATAACATCTTATATATCATACAAATATAAAGTATTCTTGTTAGTGTTAGGCTTTTGTTAAGCTTTATGACTATTCTAGTAACAAAAATTTGTATCATTTCAATTGCGCCATTCTCGCGTTGCGTAATAGACGCTATTGTCAACTAGTTGCTTGCGAATTGATTTAATTTTATTTGTAGATTTTAATCTGCCGCATTGGTACCAGTTTGCTCACTTGATATGGTCATTCCAATATTCATATCACA
Source organism: Magicicada septendecula (assembly GCA_034769895.1). Classification (NCBI taxonomy): domain Eukaryota; kingdom Metazoa; phylum Arthropoda; class Insecta; order Hemiptera; family Cicadidae; genus Magicicada; species Magicicada septendecula. Next base: position 478,352,152 of record CM068373.1, read on the forward strand.
GAGTACATTTGTATTCTGTAACAACAGCACATTCTGGGACAGCAGTGGTAACCAAGCCAATACTATATAATGTTATGGCTACGGACGGCAGAATTCAAAGTGAATTTACGTGTGCTGCCTTCGCTTCGTTTTTGGACACAAAAATAAATTTGTTTATGTCACATTCATTTGTTATTTATGTAACTTCGTATTCATTAACAAAATTTCTTCTTTCAAAATAACTTACAATGAAATAATATTGTCACTAGCTGTGGTAAACATGCATAAAAGTGTTTTCTACATTAATTTTTATAATAGATTTTTAATGTAACCATTTTTTGCATGAAGTCATAACATTCGCCTTTCAGTTTATAGTCTCTAATTCATCAAGTCTAAGGTTTCTGTTTACTAAGAATTCTTTACAAAAGCTTAAAGAACATAATTCGGTTATACACGACCTCTCTACTACATACGGGCGTCATTAATACACTTGAGTGTATATGTCTACATAACGTAATTGGTGTTAAACTGTGTTAAACACTTAAATATAAATTAGTCGCATAACGGTTAGGTAATTATATTACATTATTTATTCAATCACTTTCTGCTACAGATCGTTTCTTTATATATATATATATATATAAAGTATTTAAAATTTATATTTATATTACCTCAAGATGTTATGTTTCCTTATTTGGAACATGTTTCGAGACCTCCCGTGCTCTCATCCTCAACCTTCGCGATCTTGCATCTGGTGAAGTATTCGTGTGTTGGCTGGATGCTATTAAGGTTTCTTGTTGGTCTCTGGTATTTTAAAGTTGTATTAATGTGTGTGATTGTGGTATATGTATTTGTATTTTGTGTATTTTCGATGTTGAGTGCTTTGAATATTGTCTCATGTTTTGTATTGATTTGAATTTGTTCAGGTATTAGTTTGTTTTGTGTTTTATGTTTGTATATTTGTAAATTTTCCCAAATGTTCATTATGGTGGCTTTGTGTGGTATGTGTTTTATTAGTGTCATGTTGGTTATGTTTGGGAATTCATGTCCTGTGTTTATTGCATGTGTAGCTAAATTGGATTTATATATTTCTGGTTTTTTGTATGTGTTTAGGTGTTCAAAATAACGTTTTCTCAGCTGTTTTTTGTTTGTCCTATGTAACATTTATTGCAATCTTGGCATTCAATTTTGTATATACCGTTAGTTGTTGTATTAACTTTGTTGTGTGGGCTACTTAATTTTTGTAAATTATTTTTATTAGTTTTGTATACTATTTTTATATCTGTGTTTTTAAATAGTTTTGTTAGCTTTGTCATTTTACTATTTATGTATGTGAATGTGGCCCATTTTTTGTTGTTGCTATTATTTATGTGTTGTTCATTTTGATTAATTCTTAATTTTTCAGTTTTTATTTTATATTTGATTTTATTTTCTATTTTGTTTATAGTATTTTTATTCTATCCATTTTCATAACCAATTTGGTATATTATATTTCTTTCTTTATACTATAAACAAACAATAAACTGACAAAGAAAAAATATAATATACCAAATTGGTTATGAAAATGGATACAATAAAAATACTATAAACAAAATAGAAAATGAAATTAAATATAAAATAAAAACTGAACGATTAAGAATGAATCAAAATGAACAACACATAAATAATAACAACAACAAAAAATGGGCCACATTCACATTCATAAATAATAAAATGGCAAGGCTAACAAAACTATTTAAAAACACAGATATAAAAACAGCATACAAAACTAATAAAAATAATTTACAAAAACTAAATAGCCCACACAACAAAGTTAATACAACAACTAACGGTATATACAAAATTGAATGCCAAGATTGCAATAAATGTTACATAGGACAAACAAAAAAACAGCTGAGGAAACGTTATTTTGAACACCTAGACGCATACAAAAAACCAGAAATATATAAATCCAATTTAGCCACACATGCAATTTAACACAGGACATGAATTCCCAGACATAACCTATTCCCCAACTATGCCGTTCGGATCCGGCGTTAAACTGTAGGTCCCATATACCTGTGAGAGACTCAGTACCACACGCACCACGGGTATATGCGGGGAGGGTACTAACCAGTCGAAAGGCTGAAGGACTACGAACCTATGTCACACTAATGAAACATATACCACACAAAGGCACCATAATGAACATTTGGGAAAATTTACAAATATACAAACATAAAACACAAAACAAACTAATACCTGAACAAATTCAAATTAATACAAAACATGAGACAATATTCAAAGCACTCAACATCGAAAATACACCAAATACAAATACATATACCACAATCACACACATTAATACAACTTTAAAATACCAGAGACCAACAAGAAACCTTAATAGCATCCAGCCAACACACAAATACTTCACCAGACACAAGATCGCGAAGGCTGAGGATGAGAGCACGGGAGCTCTCGAAACATGTTCCAAATAAGGAAAATAACATCTTGAGGTAATATAAATACAAATTTTAAATACTTTATTTATGTACTTATTTCTCGAATTTTCAGATAAGCTAAAAGACATAAGAAAGTATATGTTTATTGTTTCATGTAAAAGATGTTAATTACTACACTGGCCAACATCTTCAAACATCGGATTGTTGCTAATTTATTATAAGTTCATACTGTGTGCGTTGGCGATAGTTGTATGTGTGTATAAGTGTGTGTGTGTGTGTGTCTCGTTCACTAGACGCAACGACTGTTGTCTGTAATCCTTGTGTCTTGACCGGAAAATGGGAACACGTAGACTCACAGTAAATATTACTCTTAATACAAATATGGAAAGAGAAATAAGTGAATTGTATATACTGTATAATACAGGATTTGCTGTCACTTTTAATTGTTAACTAATATTATTTGTTGCAATATCGTGTGTTGGACAATTTCAAACTTGTAAAATGGTTGTATACGAGTGTTTTAGATTCACTTATTTAAGTGATGAGTAACGATTTATCTGGTCTCAATTGTTATATTATTTATTTTTTTTTTTTAACAATAATCCTTCTGATCGTCGTAACAATGTCACTTGATAGATATACAGCCTTATATACGTAACAAGAACCAAAACAGAAATTTTAATTGTTACTTGCGTTGCGTCACTTTCAAAGAATTCTTTTAAAGACATTCCCTGAAAAATTATGCCAGTGTCTGCATGTTTCCATACTGATTTTACAAAGGCACACACACACACACACACACACACACACAATATTTAAAAACACAGTGTTTTACATTTTCCACTACGTTGTTTCTGCGCCACTCATTAAGTTTTCAGTCCAGTTGTTTCATTGCATATATTGTCAGTCAGCAACCATGTAATCGGTTTTTGATATGCGTTTGCTGTTAAAACATCTGCAACTGTGCACAGGCTTCTGTCACTAATTTAATAGTTATAATTTCATGTCATTTATTTAACAATGCAATTTACCGGCAAAATTTATTCAGGAAGTTTAATTATATTTCATTAAATTGCCACTAAGCTGTACGCAGATGGCTAGTACTTTTTTCTCCCTGGTAAACTGCTGGATAATCAATCATTGGAATCCAACAATGTAATCATAGTATAATTGTTACATTATCCGAGCGTGTCCTATTTCAACACTAACAAAGTAATTAATCTGTTTAAAGAGCGTTTAATTAAAATTTGTAAATTTACAGTGATCAACGCATGAGTGCTTTTACTCAACACTATTTTTGAAAATGAAACATAATATCCTGAATTGTATATTGTTGTCTTGATGTTGTGTAGTTACACCATCAACAATAGTCAATAAAAGAGCGCTTAGTGCAAGATGATAGTGGACATACTGTTTGTACCTTCACTCAACCTGCTCCTCATTTATTGCTTGTTTTTAGTTTCCTCTTCTTTCTGTCTATCAGTCTGACTGTGTATCGGTCTCTACACCTCGAACATGTCTATCTGTCTGTATATCTACTTATCTGTCCCTTTTTTCGAAGCGAGAGGAACCGTTTATTGTTTATCAATAAACATATGGGTCCCACTTTGTTTTAAAAGTACATACTACAAGTAAATCACGTTTTGTCAGTTACCTGTAAGCGTGAAGTGTGTAAGTATTTTGTGGCACCTTGTGCTTATAAGAAATTATTATTTTTAAATTTTAATACCTGAGTCTTAAGCTAAATAAGTTTAGCGTTAATATTTTTAAATTTAATAACAAACAATTTTTAAACTGTTATTAGATTAAGGAAAAAATCAAGAAAATTAGTATAAAATTAAGAAAGAAATTTAAAGTGAAAAGATACTGAAAGAAACACTATTTTCTTTATTTTGCATCACGTGGTATAATATAAATTCTTCTATTAACTTCGATAAAATTTAAGTGTAACTGAAATAGATTTACTATTATATCAAGTGTCTGAATTGATAAAAAAAAACGTTTTTATTCCATTCTTCTAACTTTAATTTCCTGTCTGAATTAACGGGTTCATAGATTTTCAAAAGTCCTTTCTTTCTCCAGTCTTTATTACTCCACTCTTTCGTATTCCTGAACTACCTACTCCGTGCTAGTCGAACGTAGGCGTACCGTAACAATCATTTCTTCATTTAAATATGTAATTACGTCCGTTGTAATTTTTATTATTCTTTTAATTTTATTACTTCCTACTTTAACTCTTCCAGTTAGTCAACAGTAAGTTCTTCAGTGCATCATTCTTTCAGCATGAATTTTATATTCATCAGTTTTTAATTACTGTCTAGACTTTACCAACAAGGGTTAGAACTTTTCATACTATAGTTTCGAATAATTTTATTTACGTTTCCCTTATGCGCCTACTCCCAATTACTACGTGCAGTCAGTTTACAAATATTTTGAATACTACTAACCTGTGTGTTATTTCTTCCAAGATTATTGCGTTTTCTGTTATTTTGAAACCCAGATACCAGAATCTTGCGCGTACTTTAACTGTGTATTAGCTTTAAATTCCGTGTTCTTTATCTCGTTAGATAAAATAATAATTCATTCAAATAGTAAGGATTATTACCAGGGTATGTCTCATATAAAACCCCTATATATTTATTTTCCTTTTATTTACTTTTAAATTAATTTATAGTAGGCTACTATCAAAAACGTAAATAATGTACACTCGCCCTATGTACAGTAGTGTTCATGTATTAGTGTTGATATTATTTTTAACATAAACACTTGGCAAATTAAGATTGTTACACGCATGTGACACTTTAACAACTGGCAGATAATTTTCAAATTGTTGTAAACAGTTTGTATATAAGACGTCGAAGGTGTTATTACCGTAATTATTTATTCCTCAATAAGTTTAATATTTTGAATCATATTTTTTTAGTTTACAATTCATGTAATTCGTATATGGATAACATTAAAGACGATAAATGTTGTCAAATTAAAATTTTAACATTGCTGTTGACGGGAATTTTAAAACCACAAAATGTTTCGATAAAGAAGATCGAAAATGTTTGTGTCAAAAATATACGTCATATCAACAAATTTTGTTTCTACCTTAATTAATATTAATTTTTCTGCTATGTATGTTTGCTGCCTTTAGTGACAGTAAGAACACCGTCCATGCACGTCACCCATCTATTCTACAAGCTAAGATGCTTTGCTTATTTGTACCCAGGTTTTGTATATTATGTAATTGTAATTCACTTGTGATTCTATATCACTAAAGTTATACGACAGTGATTATGCATTTTGTAATTTTATGATTAAGAATTACTAACGTGAGCTGTAGTGTAGGAAACGTATGTGTTTTTCAGAAAAAGTAGTAATTTTTTTCTTATGACTGAATGCTGTTTTTAAATTGAATTAATTTTGTCACAAATAGTACTTTAATAATCAAATACGTTTTGTTAATGATAGAGTGTTCTGACCTTTTTAAAAAATTATTTGCTAAGAAAATAATTGAATTCATAAATAATAATTCATAACTTGACTTTATTTTTCTATCTGTTTTAGAACAGCAAAAATGTTAAGTACTCAATATAAGTGGTTTTGTATAGCCTATTCCTATATAATTTAGACATCTTTGGTTAATATTGAAGCGCGCATTGTGATTTTTTTGTTAGAGTTCTGTAAATAGTTACATTTTGTAAAAGTTGCTAGTACCCACAAAAATGTTTTTGAATTGTACATTTAAAATCGTTGATTATATCAAGCGAAATAACTTATAAACTAAAGTAGTAGATTCATAAACTTTGTAGATGAGTATTGGTAACAATGTTTTTATGTTATTCTATACGTAGATATTTTGACAAGCAAATATTTTTTTTAATTTTAAAATTATATTTTCATTACACGTGACAGACAGAAGGTTGGTAAAAATATATGCTTTGAATTGAAAATCAGGAACATCATGAAAATGCAATTTATGATATATATATTTTTCATAATTTTAAATATATAATAAATATATTCAATTTTAAATACATGTTAAATACATACAATCATAAACTTTTTGGGTTATTAATACATTTTTAAGTGCTGGTATTTCACTTATAAAATAAATCACTAGATTCGTTATTTCCTCTTTGTAGCCATGTAACTTGGATACATACCTCAATGTATTCTTATTAAATTCATGTCAGACTTTAGTGACAAAATCGTATTCCATAAAAAGTAAAACTCATATTTTTTATTGCCACGTACGTAAAATCTATCTGATGTTGAACGTGCTGAGTGTAGTCTAAGGCTGACCTTTCCGTTTTACATAAAACTACGCTGCACAATATTTAAAAGGTAGCCCCATTATTCTTTCCTAAGACTGAGGTTCCTCCTCGTTTATCAGCGTCTGTGAGTACATGTTTAAAAAACACATCCTTTGTCTAGACTTGATTTATTACGTAGATTCCACACCCAAACGTATTCTTGAAGCGGTCTCGGTCAGTTACAACAAAACTATAATGTTTTTACTTTTTCTTACCGGGTCAATTGTGCCCCGCACTTTCACTTAAACGCAAGCGTCCGAAACCATGGCAACTAGCAGAAACGTTCCTGTTCCACACTTTGATGACTTTGTTTCCACTCTGTAACTTTTTTATTTGTGAGTGTAACCTCTTTTTTCAAATATTTTTGTTAGATATATAACTTTCACTATGAACTTACTTTCTTTTCACTTCTCCAAACGTTCCGAGGTGATGTTCCTCTTCCTCAGTGGGAGTAAACACTGAATGCCATTTACAGAATAACGGTTATGGACTATAGGTGTGTGTGTGGTGGGGGTTGATGGTGGGAGGGAATTGGCGCTGGGGTTCAAATTGTGTGTTTGTATCAGTGTATCGAATAGTGTATAAAGGGGTATATAAATTAAATTGTAATGATTGTCACCAATTCTACATCGGCCAGACGGGAAGATTTTTTTCCTCCAGATTTTCAGAACATTTAAAAGCCCTCACCACAAACTACATACATTCCACATTTGCCACACATTTACAAAACGAAAACCACAGTTACACAAACATAGAACACAACATGGAAATATTACACTACTTACCTAAAAGTAGAAAACTAAACACAGCTGAACAATTTGAAATATACAGTCATCACGCACACAACCTAACAACATCTTAAACGAACAATTACATTATAGATCACCACACTATTCGATACACTGATCCAAACACACAATTCGAACCTCAGCGCCAATTCCCTTCCACCATCAACCCCCACCACACACACCTATAGTCCATAACTGTTATTCTGTAAAATGACGTTCAGTATTTACTCCCACTGAGGAAGAGGAACATCACCTCGAAACGTTTGGAGAAGTGATAAAGAAAGTAAGTTCATAGTGAAAGTTATATATATAATAATATTTTATAAAGTGAACGAAGAGGATGAATCAACAAGATAACTATATTTTTGTTAGGTTGGGTAGGTTTCAGTTTGATTTCTCCATGTACAAGAAATACTGAGGCTTATAAAGTCAGTGGGCAGAAGCGGCTCGTTAAAGGGCCAAATGTTGTGATCTAGTTCTTTGACGTCTGTGACACATGAGTGATGTTTTTAGTAACCAGTAAATCAGTAAGCGGCCGAAGAAAGCGAAGCGAGCCCAGACGTCTGTCACATATGCATTAGTATTTAGCGTGTCAATATGCAAAACTATGGACAGAGAAACCTGATTGGTCCCAACAGTGATAAACACTAGAAACAACCGTACGTATTACCGTCCAAGGGGTAAACCTTTACCTCTTCACCCGCCTTTAATACACGCGGTTTATGTCTGTGGCTGACAGAACGATTTTCACGACCGCAACAGGCCGGGTCCCGATCGACCGGATTCAAATTTTTATCTCGGTTGCAACTAACCGGAACTGTAGAATCGGAATTGTACGATTTGGTCGCAACTGACCCCAGTCCTCTCGACGCCTTAGTCCTTTAGATAATAATTGTACATGTTATTAAGTGAAATTGTAAGTTCATGGTTTAGGATAATACAAACATATTTAGCTACCAGGAAGTCTGTAAAAGTATTTTTACGAGGATATTTATTAGAATTTCTGAGTCGTCACTTTGCAAGGAAATGTTAAACAAACGCACTTAAATAATGACAACTCAAAAAACTTTGTCACACTAGGTTAAACAATTCGCTTTAACTAATTCAATCATTCTGGATACACTACACACAATAAATTGTTACAGTCACTGAAACCTATTGTTTATTCAGCAACAAATGAGTTCTCGTTATTATATGCCGCTCGTACAAGTTGTTTTGAGATCCAATTTTTGTGTCCCGAAAATATTATTGCTTCTTCTCGTCTTTGTTGAAACTATATATGTATCTGTTGTCATATTTAATAGCAGCTACATTAAACTGGTACGTAGACTTATGTAACGTATCTAATCTGATATGACTTACAAGCAACATTAGTTATTGGTAGTTATTGCAACACGTTACAAACTTACAATGTAACAAAGATCAAAACTGTATGGAATTCTTATTATGTAGATTAACATAGATGTCTCTAACTTTACTCTATCTCATAATTAGTATGTGGTTTTCAGGTTTGTTTGTCTTTGTTCTGCCTACGTCTCTCGTATCTACCTATTTATCTGTACTTTTTCCGAAGCGACAGGAACTGTATATGGCCCATCAATAGGCGTATCCTATTTTTCAAATTACACACTGCACACTAACTGACTCTGTGTACAGTTAAATGTAAGCGTGAGTTTTAGTTAATTTTGCGTGCACTCATGTATTCATCGGACAGGAATATATTTTATTTTTTTACATTACAAATTGAAAATAGTAATATTTGTCAGTTGCGTAAATCTATCAGTAAATATAAATTTTATATTTATTAGTAGACGTCATTTCCTAACTGAATACACCGTATGTACCAAAAAATTAAAATAATAATTTTAAAAATTTATCTTCTAAATTGTTTTTAGATTAAATAAAATTCTCACAAAGTCATGCCGTGATTCACAGCTACAATGAAATCAACGTACTGGCCAACAGATGCCTAAAAAGTGTACGAGTCATCGACGCGTAACTCAATTTTTTAACGAACAAATAGAAATGAAAATAATTTATTATTGATTATCATACCATGATTCCCACACTTTATCATTAATCTTTTGAACCAAAATATATTATTATCAAAGTAGCAACCAACCTGTAAACGAAATAATAAATTATTACATCTCTAATTTTAGCCCTCCCCATGGAAATATTGTTTCCGAGTAGCCATTTGTGCGTAAAATTGTTTCACTTTTGTTACACGTAGTAGTAATTTGTTTTTACGTAGAATAGACATTCGATAGGTTACCACATCTACCTGCGTTCTTTGGAAACATACGGTAATATAGACATTTTACGATCAGTAAATTTTTCATTTAATAACTTCATACATTTATTTAAAAAAAATTTAATTGTCAAAAATAGAAGTATTTTTTTTAACGGAAACGTATGATGCCGTAACAAAAGTATAAACCTACCCCCCCCCCCCCCGGTCTCTGTCAGTCAGTCAGTCAGTCTGTCTGTCTACCTGTCTATCCCCCTTTGTATCACTCTGTTTCTCGTCTGTGTTGAGAAAACAAACTCAGTATAGGCTATATCTGCGCTTTTTCCCATAACAGATTGAAACAAAAGGAAATGAACAAAAGTAATTGTAACAAAAGGAAATTATTTCTTTATTGTGATCAAACACAGGCTAAGCACTTGGAATACATAATAAGAGTATTATAGTACAGAATGTCACAGATGAATATCGCTGAATTCAATTCATTGATGTTTTATTATGTTTCTTCGTTTATTCACTTGAGAGAGTACGTTACTGGATAATATACATGTACATTTACTATGTAGTGATAAACCGATATCCGTATCGCTATGTGACACTTTGTACGCGTTGTGGCGAGCGGGACCTGCGGATTCCAGATTATCAATGAATATTCTATCCACGTGTTTCCACTGTTTAAACAAGGCGATCCGTGCGACTGTCAGAGCCTTCCTCGAAATCTGACGTTGGTTTATATATCTGACGAAATAGTAATTTATATTAATCTAATTAAAAATAAAGTTGTATACTAAGCATTTTATCAAATATTTTTTCTCAATTATGAGTGCATGAGTTTTATTCACGACTGAAATCGACAGGATTCAATACTAATTATATATATATATATATATATATATATATATATATATGTATTCAATCACTTTCTGCTACAGTTCGTTTCTTGATATATATATAAAGTAATTTTAAAATTTATGTTTATATTACCTCAAGATGTTATATTTTTCCTATTCAATAAACACAGGACATGAATTCCCAGACATAACCAATATGACACTAATAAAACATATACCACACAAAGGCACCATAATGAACATTTGGGAAAATTTACAAATATACAAACATAAAACACAAAACAAACTAATACCTGAACAAATACAAATCAATACAAAACATGACACAATATTCAAAGCACTTAACATCGAAAATACATAAAATACAAATACATATACCACAATCACGCACAATAATAATACTTTAAAATACCAGAGACCAACAAGAAACCTTAATAGCATCCAGTCAACACACAAATACTTCACCAGACGCAAGATCGCGAAGGCTGAAGATGAGAGCACGGGAGCTCTTGAAACATGTTCCGAATATGAAAAATATAACATCTTGAGGTAATATAAACATCAATTTTAAAATTACTATATCTGTATATGTATATATATATATATATATATATATATATATATATATATATTGAAGCGTAACAAACAATTATTGCATAGATAGGTTTAACGAAATTATACACACAAAGTCTAAGTTATATCTGGAGGTAGGAACATTTATTAATTAACACATTAACTATTATTATTGTCTTATTCAGTTTATAAAACGTAAAATTATTTATTTATTTAAATGTCTTCCAATAAAAGAGTTTAAGGGGTTCGTTTTGCGATAAATCATTACTTGTTCCTAGAATTCCACAAATATTGTCGACGTTCGGCGCTCAGCTGTTGTTGACTCTTCGTTGGATGCCCGTTGACCTCAGCATCGTTTAATTACGTTTCACACATACGGGTTGCGGTTATCGACTGTCATTGTTTATAATATTTATCTCAGGGTTTTATACAGGGTTAATAATAGATCATGCGTATTGGGCTTACACAAACTCCCGATCCTTGAAGTGTTCTCGCGTTAAATCAGTAACACCGCGGTCGGTATTGCTGTCCCTAAACGGAAAATCTGCTACTAGCGCGAAAAGCAAAAAAATTTGATTTATTATAAGATGGTACTGAGTTCTTCAACTGGAATCCTTCGTCACATACAGATTAAACCTGTCCTGACCCGAAAAACTCGCGACAGTCAGTTCGACCTTCTATGACAAGACCTCGAAGCGAACTGTCCCATTCGTGCTCCGCAAAGTACCGACTCAAATAAATTTTAGACCTTCTGATTAGTGGAAATCCTCTCAACGTCATAGATTTTCACCATGGTAGACAAACTTCAGATTAAAACTTTGTCCAATTCTGCAAAGGCCTGTCTAGATTTAATCTACAAATTTTATTACCCTCTTTCAGATAACGAGTTAAAAGAAGAATTAATTTCATTTGATTTGCGATATCTGATCAGTACATATCACAACAAACAAATTGTACATTAGTGTTTCAACAATAAGAACTATCAACAAGTGAGTCGTATTCGGCTAAATCAATAAGATAAACATTGTGTTTGTGATACCTGTAAAAGCAAAACTATGGCTGATACAAAATATAGGAATCAACTGATTCGCAAGCTACGTTGCAACGATATTAACGAGCATCCAAACTATACGCGATGAAAATAAATCAAACATACAATCCATTAATGAATAAGAAGTGAGGTAAAGGTAGCCCAAGATGAACATGACTGGATTATAAAAGTGTGACAGTTGGAAATTAATAAACCCACACTGCATTCCATAAATACAGAATGAACCTACTTTATTTAATACCAGAGGTAGACAAACCATAAAGTTTAATTAGCTTTTTAACAGACATAAAGTACTTAATTACGTGTTTAAACAGTAACTACTCACAAACGTTACTAGTGCATGTACAGAAACTGATACAAAAGACGACTACTGTAATAACTAACGTGTACAATATTCCATTCATATTCCTTTAATTAATTACGGTAAATAAGTCTCACACAAAGCGCTCACTTTGGATTTGAAGACATTATTCAGCGTATAAGTATTAATTAAAATTATGAAACCTGAGAAATTATGCAAGGCTAGAGAACAGTGCATTTGTATGGTAAGCTTCAACTTAATAACGATGATAGATTATCAGCGTGAGATTACAAAACAGCACGTAAAAAGCTTTTACGGATTGTATTCAAGTTGACAAATGTTAGAACTAGTTTATATACAATGTGCTATGCTATTATAAAACATGGTATAATTAATTGATTCTATAAATTACATACGTGGCATTATTAATATTTCTATCCACAGCTCTAAAACAATTGTTCATGTAGACAACAATCTACACACAGACAGACAGACACACAGACACACAGACAGACAGACAGACACACACACAGACACTTTTCGGAAAACGACTTTTTTTCATGTTTTGAGTGTAGTACAATCAGAATCTGCAATAATCTCGAACACGATTTTTTTTGCCATCACCATACTTCCATTCCTTAAGGAATATGGAAGTAAAAATTGACACATAATTAACGTGTATAATTTGAGACTAACTTGATGAATTATTAACAGATATGTTCAGCAGAATAACTATTGTAAACCTGCACATTTCTCTGAGTCTGTAATTAGAAGTGAGCTTACAATCCATATAAATACCAAACTATTGAACGGAACGGTTCTATTCCGTTTTACAGAAACGGGTAAAGTGAATTATTTCGGTTTGATTTGATTGACCTTTACTCGTCCTGCTGCTGTCCAATCCAAAACTGCTTCTAGATTTATCTGTAAATTAGTTGAGGCTAGAGTTGGATCTTTGTGTGTAAAAAGTACGGATGTGTCATCATCAAGTAAGTATAGGGATAATCGTAAACACATTACATGCTAACATTACATGGTTACATGGTCTGACACACCACACTGCTTTGTGGGACGGCTACTTTGATGCAAAAAATTAGAGAACAGTTGTTATTTAATGTTAGGTGCATATTCCTATCTGATAAGTGAAATTTACTCAATAAGTATTATAGTGAGAAAATTGTATCTTGATTTTTTTTTATAACGGCTATGCCAGGATGTCAGAATATAGAGAACGTCTGGCTTATCGATATGTATTATATACATATATACATTTATCGATATATACATTACATACATATACATACATATATACAGGCAAAGAAAGAAATATAATATACCAAATTGCTTGTGAAAATGGATATAATTAAAACACTGTAAGCAAAATAGAAAATATAATAAAATATAAAATAAAAACTAAACAATTGAGAATTAATCAAAATGAACAAAACAAAAATAATAACAACAATAAAAATGGGCCACTTTCACATACATAAATAATAAAATGACAAAGCTAACAAAACTGTTTAAGAACACAGATATTAAAATAGCATACAAAACTAACAAAAATAATCTACAAAAAGTAAATTACCCACACAGCAAAGATAATACAACAACCAATGGTATATACAAAATTGAATGCCAAGATTGCAATAAATATTACATAGGACAGTGCCGATGTAATTTAAGCATTAAATTTTTCGGCGTGCGTCGCGGCCACAGTGCCGTCTGTATAGCGGGTTTAAGGGTTGCGTGAGCGGTCAGCGCCACTGCTTGTCTATATAGCTTAACCTTGTCCGTGACGTGGCGAAAATTGTGTGTGTGTGTGTGTGTGTGTGTGTGTGTGTGTGTGTGTGTGTGTGTGTGTGTGTGTGTGTGTGTGTGTGTGTGTGTGTGTGTGTGTGTGTGTGTGTGTGTGTGTGTGTGTGTGTGTGTGTGTGTGTGTGTGTGTGTGTGTGTGTGTGTGTGATCAAGTCTACCGTTCCGATCAGCTGATTTGTTCAATTCTCTGTTCTCGTGGGTCGGCAGGCATCGACATTCGGTCTCATTTCTGGTTCTCCACTCGAGGGAAACACTGGTCTGGCGGCGTTACCTATTGTTTTATCATCTTTGAAATGAGTTGCTGAATTACTAAAGAGCTTCGGGTGAAGAAAAGTGTGGTATTAATTTAAATTAATTCAGGGACTATGCGGGTTTTATATTATATGTATGTATTTTTGTGTGTGTGATCTTTATGTGTGTTGCGTCTTGGATAGTTGAGAGCATGTTGCTGACTGGCCTTTTCCTGTATACAAAATTAATCGAAGATGTTGCAATCAAATTCAAATGTAGAAATAATAATTAAATAAGAAAGAAAGTTAAAAGTAAACGTAAATTGAATTCTAGAAAAAGATTATTTTGAAAATTTGGAGGAGTAATATTTCTATTCACATTTGGTTCACGGAATAGAATGGTGACATTGTGTGTCTGCGATCGGGTTTACTGGGCCGAGAAAGATTTGTGTGAGGGTATTTTCCTGACGGCAGTCTACAGATAAAATTTTTTCCAGGGTTTCCGGATAGCCGGGAGGTGAAAGAGGAGGCGAGGATGGAGACAGACCATCAGTCTTCATCGGCCGAAGATCTAAGCAACACCCCAACGCCGTCAGACCTCTAGAGACCCCCATACTGCCAGCCTGAACCCCTGCCCGGAGGAGGAAATGAATTCCTGGAATTTCGGACTCACCAGTTGCGTCACATTGTTCAATATCATCGTGCATCCTGAGTAAAGTAATCTTCTATACACAGGTGGGACTATTCCTTATATTTTAATACACGAACACAGCAACTTATGGGATTTAAAGCATGAACTTAAAGACATCTTCATAAACAGTAACATCACATATTCTATGACCAACTGTCTGTTGTAACATGTCATGTGGACATATAGTGAATTGTGTAATTGACTGAGTTAAATAATCTGCCTGTTTAAATATGTCCATTACTATGGTGTATTTTATAGGATGCCACTTGGCTTCTAGCTGTGAGTAATTAGTAAGGAAAATTTAAATCTGTTACTTGGTCAGTTTTATTAACTTTCTTATGAAGATCAAATCTCATGAACAAGCTTATACTGAATGCATTGACATATAACTATGCGGGTAGTTCTTTCTGAACGTTCTTGTGTGAACAGGTTCTTTATCATGGGCTGTTACAGCATTGTGCCAGAATAAGTATCAAGTATTAGTACACAATTTTTATGGGCAACTGGTGTGTATACGAATATGGTGATAGTGTCAAGATGTATCTATATGTATTTATATTACTCCTGTAATGCACAAATTGTAAAAAAAAAATTATTGGTTGGCAAATATTAAACATTACCTGTCTCTTGGCAGTGATCATTATTCGAGTGTAAATTTAATTCATAATGTATCTAAATTCTAAAGTAATAATTGTTATTGAGACTGTGATCTATAAATTTTATTTGAGTAAATGTCAGTGCATAGCAATGTTGCTTTATATCGAAACAATGCACGAAAAGGTGTTTGAAAAATGTGTTGTTGTTAATTATGTAATGGTTCAAAATTAATTCTTGTTACTAATGCCAATGGTTATTATTATGAATATTGAGAATTTAAACGTGCATGTTGTATTTACATGTCATCATTATAAAAGGAAAGAACACTAATAAAAGCTGTTATCCTTATGAAAGTGTTTTATTGCAAGTCCTGTCACACTGGGCTCAGCGCATCTTTTTCCATCTAGAACACGCGTCTAGTTTTAAGAATTAAGTAACGACCCCTGACAAAAAAAAACTTCTATAAAAAAAAGTATCAAAAATTTTATATAAAAAATTCAGACGGGCGTTTCAGGACAAACAAGAAAGGAACCGAAAAAACTTTATTTTGAACACCTAAACGCATACAAAAAAATAGAAATATCCAAATCTAATATGGCCACACATGCAATAAACACAGGACATGAATTCCCAAACATAACCAACATGACGCTAATAAAACACATACCACACAAAGGCACCATAATGAACGTCTGGGAAAATTTACAAATATACAAACATAAAACACATAACAAACTAATACCTGAAAAAATACAAATAAATACAAAACATGACCCAATTTTCAAAGCACTCAACATCGAAAATACACAAAATACTAATACATACACCACAACCACACACAATAAAACCAATTTATAGTACCAGAACCCAACAGGAAGCCACAATAACAACCAACCAACACATATGTACTTCACCAGACACAAAATCGGGAAGGCTGAGGATGGGTACAAAATGGTACCCGAAACATATTTCTAATAAGGAAAGAAATATCATGAGGTAAATTCGTTATAAAAATTAAATATAATATATAGATATGTATATAGCATGTATATACGCTATCGATACTACTTTTAAAAGACAAAATGTGGCTGAGGAATTATATGATTTCTTCTGCGATCAAGCTTCGTTTTGGCAACATTATTTGTTCAAGTAACACTGAGTTTAAAGTGTGGAGACATGTATATGATGTTTATGAGAATAAGAGGTTTGTAAACATTATTTGCCGGCCTGTTAGGCAGTGGTCTATTGTTCGTGTGGACTGATGTTTCGGCCCCCACCACTGGAAGCCATCTATAATGTAGGAAACAATTGGCACAATGTCCGCAAACTTACCCCATCGAGTCATGTAGATCTATATGATGTTTATGAGAATAAGAGGTTTGTAAACATTATTTTCCGGGCTGTTTGGCAGTGGTCTATTGTTCGTGTAGACTGATGTTTCGGCCCCCCACCATTGGAGGCTATCTATAATGTAGGAAACAATTGGCACAATGTCCGCAAACTTACCCCATGGAGTCATGTAGATCTATATGATGTTTATGAGAATAAGAGGTTTGTAAACATTATTTTCCGGGCTGTTAGGCAGTCGTCTATTGTTCGTGTAGACTGATGTTTCGGCCCCCCACCATTGGAGGCTATCTATAATGTAGGAAACAATTGGCACAATGTCCGCAAACTTACCCCATCGAGTCATGTAGATCTATATGATGTTTATGAGAATAAGAGGTTTGTAAACATTATTTTCCGGGCTGTTTGGCAGTGGTCTATTTTTCGTGTGGACTGATGTTTCGGCCCCCCACCATTGGAGGTTATCTATAATGTAGGAAACAATTGGCACAATGTCCGCAAACTTACCCCATGGAGTCATGTAGATCTATATGATGTTTATGAGAATAAGAGGTTTGTAAACATTATTTCCCGGGCTGTTTGGCAGTGGTCTATTGTTCGTGTAGACTGATGTTTCAGCCCCCCACCATTGGAGGCTATCTATAATGTAGGAAACAATTGGCACAATGTCCGCAAACTTACCCCATCGAGTCATGTAGATCTATATGATGTTTATGAGAATAAGAGGTTTGTAAACATTATTTTCCGGGCTGTTAGGCAGTGGTCTATTGTTCGTGTAGACTGATGTTTCGGCCCACCACCATTGGAGGCTATCTATAATGTAGGAAACAATTGGCACAATGTCCGCAAACTTACCCCATCGAGTCATGTAGATCTATATGATGTTTATGAGAATAAGAGGTTTGTGCTGTTTGGCAGTGGTCTATTGTTCGTGTAGACTGATGTTTCGGCCCCCCACCATTGGAGGGTATCTATAATGTAGGAAACAATTGGCACAATGTCCACAAACTTACCCCATCGAGTCATGTAGATCTATATGATGTTTATGAGAATAAGAGGTTTGTAAACATTATTTTCCGGGCTGTTTGGGAGTGGTCTATTGTTCGTGTAGACTGATGTTTCGGCCCCCCACCATTGGAGGTTATCTATAATGTAGGAAACAATTGGCACAATGTCCGCAAACGTACCCCATCGAGTCATGTAGATCTATATGATGTTTATGAGAATAAGAGGTTTGTAAACATTATTTTCCGGGCTGTTTGGCAGTGGTCTATTGTTCGTGTAGACTTATGTTTCGGCCCCCCACCATTGGAGGCTATCTATAATGTAGGAAACAATTGGCACAATGTCCGCAAACTTACCCCATCGAGTCATGTAGATCTATATGATGTTTATGAGAATAAGAGACTTGTAAACATTATTTTCCGGGCTGTTTGGCAGTGGTCTATTGTTCGTGTAGACTGATGTTTCGGCCCCCCACCATTGGAGGTTATCTATAATGTAGGAAACAATTGGCACAATGTCCGCAAACTTACCCCATCGAGTCATGTAGATCTATATGATGTTTATGAGAATAAGAGGTTTGTAAACATTATTTTCCGGGCTGTTTGGCAGTGGTCTATTGTTCGTGTAGACTGATGTTTCGGCCCCCCACCATTGGAGGCTATCTATAATGTAGGAAACAATTGGCACAATGTCCGCAAACTTACCCCATCGAGTCATGTAGATCTATATGATGTTTATGAGAATAAGAGATTTGTAAACATTATTTTCCGGGCTGTTTGGCAGTGGTCTATTGTTCGTGTGGACTGATGTTTCGGCCCCCACCATTGGAGGCCATCTATAATGTAGGAAACAATTGGCACAATGTCCGCAAACTTACCCCAGTTAACACGTGGAGTCTATAAAGCTCATCTTTTATGTCATACAATGCCATATTCTCTACTTCATCAGTGGGGTGAATTGGCGGACACTGCCAAATGTTTACTTCACTGAAGATGGCCTCTAATAATGAGGCCAAAGCGTCTGTCCACACAAACATTAGACCACGTCCTAACAATCCGGCAAATAATGTTTCCAAATATGTTGATTCGGCCGTCGAAGCCTAACCAACTCAATATGATGTTTCTCTGCTACTTTTCTCTAGCCGATTCATGTATTCCAATATACTGAAAAATACTGAGTTCTGAAAATGGCGTTTATGTTATAGACCAGGGCCGGTAGCAGGCCTCACCCTAAATCCAGACCCTATCTATCGTCCCTGCGGCAGGAGTTCTATTTGAAGCTCGGGACGGAGTACATGAGCGGGCGACGGGTAAGCCCTTCGTCCCGCACAGCCCTCTGGTCTCTATGTTATAGCTACCACGAAATGTTTGCTTGGAATGTTACAAAGCACTTCTACTGTGATGAAGTCGTCGTTCGGTGCTCTATGGGATTTTAAACTTATGATCACGTTTATTGCTTTATCATACGAGAATAAGACATTACCTAACGTTTAAAATTATATTTAATAATAAAATTTTGTAAACGCGGTAAGATTTTGTAAAATAAACGCTAGAACAGGGCCCAATTATAAAGTACCTAAATTAATAACACAAATTTTAGAACAAAAAGGAAATATCTAAATACAATTTACATATCAGTAAAAATCTCACGAAACAATATGAAACGTAAAAATAAACAACGGTACAAGATTTTATTCTTTTGAATTTTAAACAAGTAGGCCTAATCCTATTCCATGGACGATACTACAAATATTATAACAAACAAACTAGAAAAAATAACGACATGGCACGTATGTTAAGCAATTAACCAACACTTTAAAAGTTATTTTAAATAAAATATTGTTTTGAATATAATAACAAATTACACCGCCAAACAGATAGCCTTCCTATGAAAGCCCCAACTTCCACTATCGTACTGGAAATAAATAAATAATAAGCCCAAATCTAATGAAGAAACAATAAATACAATAAAATTGAACGACCTATTATTATGTTACTTTAAATATAATTATGACACTCTATATATGTATCCCAAAATGTTGGTATAAACATCTCTAAGATATTAAACCATATAAACAATTTACATAATAAAACAAAATTCACCTTATAAGAAGAATCTAATAATAAACGAGATCATTTAGATGTAACCGTGGTCAGAATTTAATCGAGTTTTTAATATTCAGTCTTTAATATGATACAAAATACTACGGCAGATCACATTATATTCAGAGTCATAACAGCCAGAGTAGTCTAATTATAAGGTTACAAAATTACATAAAAATAGTTATAAAGAAAACCAACAATACTGTAACAAAAACACAAATCCCAGAACACAGACTGATAATTGTTGAGTATCACCTAACTAAATAGTGTAAGTGAATAACTCCTTTGAATTAAGTAAGAGCGTGTGACCGTTTGATACACCTTGCCGACTATCACTGTTTGATCCCCATAGTCTTTGCCACCAGATCTTGATACCATACAATCAGAATGAAAGTATTTATTTAATAATCTGTTACTTGTAAACGTAACTTCACTCATACACAAAACGCTTTGAATCTTGAATATCTCATTTGTCCTGAGAAATGTGATGAGTCCAATCTTTAAGTTAACCTCATCCCCCCCCCCCCAAAAAAATAGTGTCATCACATCATCAGGAGCACCTTCTAGTTACTCCAATGGTCTGAAATATTTTTTTTATTTCTTTACACCTACTTAGACTCCAAACATGTGACCACATTTAACGACTTTAATAATCAAATAAAATATTACAATCATTTGAAATCTTACAAATAAGACAATAAAAATAACCAATGTAACGTTAAAAGATACGCAAACGTTTATCATCACACTTCATATTTTGTAATTTATTACTTCGGTTAAATGAACACGCGGCCATATTCAGTTACTTGCCATGTCATCGTTTCTTAATAGGCCTGTATAAATGTCTACCTGTGTTCCACGCATAAATGTCTGTATAAATGTGTACCTGTATAAATGTCTATCGTGATCTATCCTTTCTCTCTTTTGCTATCTGCCCTTTTGTTTCTCGTTTATTAACAACTTAACTCTTATTGCTTGTAAATGTAGTTCTGCTGTATGGTAGTTTCAGCAAAAGTAATACCCTACCTTCTTAGTTTTGTTTTTTAAATTTTAAACTCGTATGTAACGATTTCATACTAACGAAATTCCTTGTTATTTAATTACGTAATGTCGGGGTTTCATATTTAAGTACTCACTGAACTATCAAAACTAGCAAATGTTAATAAAGAAATCATTTGCTTTCCAATGTACAATACATAAGCTTGACAACAGGAAATGTAATCAATAATATAAGAGATACCACTTGTTAATTCACTATAACGTGTCGCCCTTTGTTACATAAATTTACATATTTCACGTGGTATTACTATTTTACTGCTCCACCTATGAATATTCATCGGTTTTAACAATTCCGATATTCAGATTCCGCGACGCTTACTTAATACAATATTGCCAATATTCACCTGCTAAACATTAATAAATGTTCTATTTCTTGAAACCTAAAGCAGATATTGCGGTTTCAAATCATTGCGTTATTCATTCACCAAAGCTTTAACATTATAGTGCATTGTGTCTTGAATAAACATAACCAGAGTACATATATACACGTACTACAATGTTTATTATCTGACATAATATAAGGTTGGTTACAAACAAGAAAGTTAATTCTCATTATAAACGCTGCGAAATTGTATTATTTTGTATCCCTTTTCCGGGGCGTAAGGGTCAAAAATTTTGATATTTCGAAAAACAGACAATATATTCAGATTTTGGTTAACATCTTCTGTAGTTTGAATCCCTCATGGAATTTGCGATTTTATCAAAATTTTGACTCATTTTTTGCGCTCTGGCGTTAAAAATTTTCAAATTTCAAAAACCCAACATTGTATTCTAATGTTAGTTAAATTCTCTGTAATTTGATACCGCACATAAAGTTTTGCAATTTTTTTCAACACTTTTCACTTAACTTAGATTTTGAGCCCTGGACTCCCTACTTTTTGAAATTTTCCAGAAATGAACAATAAATCTAGACTATGGTGTCACTTTCTCTACATTACTACTGAGTTAACAAGTTATTAGCATGTAATGGCTTTACGTGTTCTCAATTTGCAAATGTATCACTACAAACAGAAACGAACACAGACGAACAGCTCCCCAGCCAGCTACATAGACGGATAGACAGACAGAAAGACATACACACACTTCATTCCACACTTTAACATTCCAACTTGATTTAATACTGACACTAACTAAAGAAACAAACTATTATCATCAGCGATTGTTTTCGTACCAGAACGTTACATTAGCGTTTATGTAAAACAGCCTTATTCGTTTACGATTGTAATTCATGGAATTATATAAACTACTGCTAAACAAAGTAACTGTGAGAATGCCGAATTACTACCCATGGAAATTTGCATGTAAATAATTATGAGCTTTTTGCCATAGCAAATGTCAAATTCCACGTCGTATGTAGGTATAATTTCGTTTCCCGAATAAAAATTTGTAGTAAGCTTAAAATCAATTACCTGCAGCTTAGACTTAAGCGATATGCTGATTAATCAAGGTACGATAAGCTACTTAATCAAGGTACATCATTTTAAGGTTTTTAAGTTACACTTAATAATAAGATTAGTTGAAACCGTATAGTTGACTGCCTACTTGTTTCGGGTATGTACACGATAAGTTCGAACTCATCAACCGATTTTCGTAAAAGGTGGCATACGCACAGGATTTTACCATCATCATCATCATCATAGGTTCATCTGCTGTATAGCAGGTTTTCTTTATGAACTCCTCCACTGTTCTCTGTCTTCTGCCAGCCTTTTCGTGGTAATGTAGTGTTCTACCTTGATGTTGTCCATCAACTGTCGTCTCCTCCTTCCTCTTTTTCTTTTTCCGCTAACCATGCCTTCTAGACTGTCTTTTCTAATAGAATTTCTTCTTAAACAGTGTCCTATCCAGTTCTTCTTTCTTTTCCTTATTGTTTTTAATATTTATCTTTTCTCTCCCACTCTTCTCAATACTTCCTCATTCCGTACTCTGTCTTCCCATTTAACTCATTCCATTCTTCTCCACATCCACATTTCAAAAGCTTTATCCTTTTTTCATCTGCCTTCCTTAAAGTCCGCGTCTCCACTCCATACAATGCCACACTCCATATATAACACTTTGCTAACCTCTTCCTTAGTTCTTTGTTTAGTGGCCCGTTTAACAAATTTTTCTTTTTATTGAATGCTTCTTTTGCCATTGCAATCCTAGTTTTTATTTCTTTCGTGCTTTTTATGTCATCTGTAACTATGCTTCCCAAGTATTTGAAAATGTTTACTTGTTCTATTTGTTCGTTATTCAGTCTAATATTTATTCTTTTCCCTTTTCCACCAACTACCATACATTTTGTCTTTTTCTCATTAATCCTCATTCCGTACTGTTCACACTTACTGCTTAAGTCATCTACCACCGTACATACATCTTCCTCACTTTCACTTAATATTACCATATCATCAGCAAATCTTATACATTCAATCCTCCTTCCTCCTAAGCCAACTCCTCTCGTTCCTTTAGAGCATTCGGCTATAATGTCCTTTATATACATGTTAAACAAGGCTGGTGACAGGCAGCACCCTTGTCTCACTCATCTCCCTATTTCTATATCTTCTGTTAATTCTTTCTTTATCCTTACTTTTACTATTTGATTTAGATATAAATCTTTAATAAGTCTTCTTTCTCTCCAGCTCACTCCATGTCTTTTAAGTATTTCCATTAGTTTATCCCATTTAACTCTATCAAATGCCTTTTCCAGATCTATAAATATTCCATATACTTTCCTACTTTTTTCTATATATCTTTCACGTATTATCCTTAACAATCCTATTGCGTCTCTTGTTCCAACTCCTCGTCTGAATCCAAACTGTTCTTCTCCAACAATTTCATTCATTGTTGTACATAATCTTCTGTTTAGTTTTATTTTGTTTTTATATAGACTCCAAGTCATTTTTTCACAATAATTTAATTGCCTTGTATCCGTCAGTGACTTCGTTCTAGCGTTTTTTATATAGACGCGTTTCGTGACATGTGTCACATCATCAGTAATCCTCGTCAAATGTTAAAATTCACATAAAACACATAAAAATACATTTGCACATATTTACTAAATCACAATAACGACACACACATAACACGATGTAACTTCGGCTCCGTTAAAATTCACATAAAACACATAAAAACACATTTGCACATATTTACTAAATCACAATAACGACACACACATAACACGATGTAACTTCGGCTCCGTTGGACCGGTCCGACCGCGCGTGTAGTTGCCGAGCCACTAATTAAACTACGTCAATCCTTATCACCAGTCATTACCGTCATGCGCGATTATATTCAGGGCTGTATCATATAGTGAGTGAGATTGAAACCTTAATTGTTCGTTTAATATACTGTTATTGTTGATATTCTTGTTTTTAAATGATTTATAAATCTCAAACTCCTCGAGAGCGTCCATTAATCTACCCTTACCGCATACATGGATTGCTTTGAAATTAGTATTGAAATCTGTGTAATTATGGTTATGCATCATTAGATGGTGCGCATAATTAGATTTGGTCTTGTCTAAATCATTCCTTGGTTGATGTTCTTTGTATCTTTTCAAGAAAGACCTGCCAGTTTGACCCAGATAGAAACAATCACAATCATCACATGACATCCTGTAAACACCTGTTTTCTCTTCTAACGGGAATGGTTGTTTTATGCGTAACAAATTAGAAATATTATTATTTGTTTTAAACGCGACTTTTATATTAAATTTAGAAAACACATTGGATATAATGTTAGGTAAAAGGCTACCGTACACTGTCGTTATATACTTTTTATTATTATTTTTGTTAACTTTATTATCATCGATGGTATTATGGTGGGATCTAGTTTTATATAGGTGTCGCTTAAGAAGTCTATCTATCATCGAACTCTTGTACCCATTCGCTATTGCTATGTGCCTTATTATATCCAATTCATCTTGAAAGTCCTTTTGGTTAAGTGGAATCGTTACCAACCTTAGAACAAAACTATGCAAAACCTATGAACACAACCTATGTTCGCCGTTATATAAAACCAATAAATGCACGCGCCCCGCAGCTCACGGGACTACCGAAGATACATAAGGCAAATATTCCTGTCAGACCCCTCATAAATTACGCATCTGCACCTGGCTATAAGACGGCAAAGAAATTATATCATATTATTAAAAATAGTATCTTTTAAAAAAGTAATCACAGCATAAAAAATAATATTGACTTTATTAAAAGGGTCCAGGATATCGAACTCTTACCTACGTACAAAATCTCTTCATTTGACATAATTAATTTATACACAAACGTGCCGGTTCATGACACAATTTCAATTGTAAAAGATCTTCTCATTGAAGGTGAGAAGCTGAATCACAAACAAATAGATGAGTTAATTTTATTGTTGAAGCAGAATTACTTCACTTTTAATAATAATTTTTACCTACAAGAGTTTGGTCTCGCAATGGGTTCGCCACTTTCAGGACTGCTGGCGGATTTATACTTGCATCATTTTGAAAATACTTACATGTTCTCAGAGAATAACAAATTTTATAATAATATTAAATTCTATGCACGATATGTAGACGACACCTTTATAGTTTTTAATGGCACGCTACGACAGATAGAGAAATTGAAACATTATTTGAACAGCCTTAGCAAGAACATACAATTTACCCTCGAAACAGAGGTTGACAATAAACTCAATTTTTTGGACCTGACTGTTACGAAGTATCTTAATAAATTTCAATATAAAATATATAGGAAACCCACCACCACAGATATAACAATACACGCCGATTCTCATCACCCATATAGTCAGAAAATGGCGGCCTACAACAGTTTTGTTCATAGGTTGGTAACGATTCCACTTAACCAAAAGGACTTTCAAGATGAATTGGATATAATAAGGCACATAGCAATAGCGAATGCGTACAAGAGTTCGATGATAGATAGACTTCTTAAGCGACACCTGTATAAAACTAGATCCCACCATAATACCATCGATGATAATAAAGTTAACAAAAATAATAATAAAAAGTATATAACGACAGTGTACGGTAGCCTTTTACCTAACATTATATCCAATGTGTTTTCTAAATTTAATATAAAAGTCGCGTTTAAAATGGATGGACAGTATACGCACGTCCTATCGACAGTATACGCACTTTCACGTCGATCGTTCACCTTGTTTCCTCTTAGAAAACATATTGCTTGATTATTCACGTGTAATATTTTGGAACTTCTGACTACAACAAAGTTCTTGCGAATGGATCTTGTTGGCACAGAAGAAAGAAGGCTGTCAATGTTGTGTTGGGTGGAAGATCAGCTCTTTCCGGGACGTTTTCTTCTGTGAAATAAACTTTTTGGCAGTTTTCTAAATGCACGGCCAGATGAACAATAGGTGAATGTCGTTCGTGAATCGGAAAATTTAATATACGCCAAACCGCTTCATTGTTACTGATGTACCTTCCCATTTGATACTGCATAATTTCATCAGATTGTCAATTTTCATTTTCAAGTTGAAAAACTGCCATGTCACTACCGTTATTTACATATTTACATACGTATTTCCTTATGTGCAAGTCCTCTTACATTCCTTACAACAATTTTAAATTGTTCCGCAATACCAAGTCGTTTTTTCCTTGTATTCACAGCTGTCGTCAGCAACTTTTGATCCGTCCGGCTTTTCCTTATTTGAGTCAATTTAGTAGTGAATATGTCCCCTGGATGTGTTACTACCATATCGCAGGGTAAGACGTATGGTGGGGCTGCCACCTTCAGGCTTAACGTCCAGCCCGATTTTCTGTCTGGGTGGTCCCCCATAAACTGCCGTCTTACCAGACTAAAGAGACCAGTTTTCCCTGTTGAGATATCCATAAGGATCCTTTAATGTGGTGGTTTCCCAATGCCTGGAAAGTCATCCTTCTTTAGGGGCAATTTCTCACCCCAAGGACAAGAGGGTGCCCTAACCTCTGATTGACGATGACAAGAAGAGGAGGGACAGCTTATACCGGCTGCTACGGCAGCCCAAGATTGATCTGTATTAGTCTAGACCTACACTGGACGCAGAAATCTTCCGATCCGATCAGGCACGGTTGTCTGGCCAGATTTCTCCCGGCAAGTGTGCCTACATTGATGGCGGACGTTTCCCGGCAGTTTGCTGCCACCACTTGTCAGTGATTCAACGAAGTTCTCTTTCGTACGTCATGAATGACTCGGAGAAAGATTTGGAATTTTTTCTCCTGCTAGACTCTAATTACTGCTAGACTCTAAATCCTGTACGTGCTAATTATGAACCGTGAACACTACACTTTTGTGTGACGAAAATTTGTCAACAACTTGTCACTTAAACTAATGTCAGTCTTAAAAGAACGGATCATACACGAACGAGCTTGAGTGTAATAATTTTTAAAAATTTTAAATTACTATAATATTTAAAATAACTATAATTAGTTTTATTATCCTGACATATACTGGTTTTAAGAGAAGTACTCATTTTCAGTTGTATATTCTGGAAAGATAAAAGATTTTTGTTTGATAATTTTATGCTACATTAAAGTGGACAATATATTAAGGATATTCACACTTATCACTTGGGGAAATAGACACTCATCACTTTATTACTATTCTGACAGATATTACAAACAAACAGGACAGTGTTCTCTCCTAATCAACTAAAAAATAGTATTGAAGTATGTAGGAAAAATATTATTAATATAAATGTGTAACTATTCTTCATTGGAAACTACTCTTGCAAGGTATATTTATTATAGCATTATTTACTGTAGTATAATAAACGGTCTCCTGTATTTATTCATTTTTATTTATGAACAAAAAACTCTTTGTTCATTTTTGTAACAAGGCTAGTGCTCCCCCAAGTTACGCTTGCCTTATTCATTTACTTAAATTTCATGTGTTTTATATGTCCGCGGATTTTGAGACAATAATAACTCAATATTATTATTATTATTATTATTTTATGGCGTTAAATAAACAATAGATAATTAAAATTCAAGCTTAAAAATTTAATTATACGAAAAATTAACGACAAATTCCTTCACTTTTTCCTTTTGATGTAGACAATTAGAAAGTCTCTGTTGACAACTGCAGGTTTGCTTGTATTTTCAAATGCCATTTTTGGTTTACTCAGCAAGTCACGGAACAGGCTGCCGGATTGGAAACAAACCAAGTTGTTCTGGCCCGGCGGGGGGCCCGGCATCGGATGTCAACGGGGGTTGCCGGAACGGACCGACGCGTCCAGTGTAGGCACATGCTATGGAACAAAGCAGTTTGTTTTGTTGAAAGCCCGCTCAGCCAACCGCGCCTGATCGGACATTGACGGTTCTGTGTCCAATGTAGGTGCAGCCTTAGTCACCCATAGTTGTTGCCCATCCCCCACCACTATTTAACATCTTTGCCGAATAGATGACTGCCGCATCTCTAAACAACAATGGAACTATAAGCTGAGGGGACGGCGAGATGTGAGACGTTCGAGGAAGCGCTGGAGTTACCAGCTGTAATATTTGCCTATTTGAGACCGCAACAAACCATTCTTCGTTTCAACCTTGAGGACGATGATGATGATGATGACATATGTATTTAATGGACTTCACCGAGTTCCAGTATTCAACGTTAATATGCGCTTGGAACATTTTCGAAAGTAGTAGAGTGTGAGGTACAATCCATCTGTTGTCTACTTCGATATCCTAATATTGATTATCCACCCTCATTTGAATAGTAGCATTATAACCACCGTGCTCTGGTTGTCGCCTTCTGCAAAGCGAGTAACCGTCGCGTCGTCTCCCGTCTGCGTTTCTTGTCGCATTTTGCGAGCGTATTTTTTAGTACATTTTCTGCCCTTCATAAATGGCTATTTAGGGTTTAATGCTCCACAGGGCCGTGAATCATATTCTTGGAGATAATTAAGAGAGAATAATATCTTTGTCTGGGTATGGTAGCTCCGCCAAAATAACACTGTCTATTTCAGTGCGGCGTATCTTATTCTTGAGCCATATTAATGTGTGTGAATGTGGAAATCCTCTTTTATGCCACTCGATCGAACACATCCAGCGTCTAGTCGCTCCATAGATGTAACACTTAGTAATCACGTCTATGAGCTTTATCAACGTTTGTTTAAAAAACCAGGTTGTTAAATCATGACGGTCGGATGGCGCTGGGTCCTCAAGAAGCTCTTCTTTTATTTCTGCCCAAGCTGGATTACATTTGAATGTAATAAATAAATCTGGACGACCGTACGCCCGAACGTATGTCATAACGTAATACGTAATTCATGCATGCGTCTAGGACTTCGGGTGAAGGTAGATGGTAATATGACCATTCCTCCAATGTCAGTAACGTTTCCATCATTGGCGACAGTATCCCTCAAATGAATGTACTCTTCAACTCGAAGTTTTGTTTATTAAGTTTTAATGTACAGAAGGCGTTCGCTTTCCACTTTGGCGTACGTATCAACAATAAACTGATGTAAGAGCTGTCTGCATTGTAAAATGTGTTTTGACGGTCCCTTGTAAAAACTGCCTGCATTGTAAAATGTGATTTAACGATCCCCGCCTTGTTACTATTTGGTAGGCGTAAAAATCTATTGCCGATACTTTTTTATTGGTTGGCCTACCAGGTCTTGGGTCGGTTTGTCGAAGGTTGCCATCCTCCCCTTCCCAAAATATTATTGGGTATTGCAAAGCGTCATACGAATGATTTGTTTCTGCAATCCGTGGAACTTGCATCGTTCCGTCTCTGGATAATTACATCCCTTCTGTCAAATTCTTCTCCAATCAAAACAATAGCTACTTCATTGATAGCTGGGGCATTGAAACTCCGCTCATGTTCGCCAATTGGCGTCCAGTCAGCTCCTATAACAATTCTGTATTCATCAGTCGCCATTGTCTCGAAAGGTGTTTTGAACACTATTACTAAATTATTATGTTTGTCAAACAGCCTGTAGAGATTTAAAACAATATCGTTTCTTGTATCGGGGATGGTTTCACAGCCTTGTTGTTTGGTCTGGGCTTGATTGTCTCCCATGAAATAGATTTGTAAAAACTTCGGATTTTCATTTGGGACAGGGAGCAACGACCCGACTGTGTGATATATTTGTCCTTTCACTTTAAAAGTTGGCATAAAAACATCAGTTTCTTTTGGATTGCTGCTGTTGTACCAAAAGATGTCATGTGAAGGCATGGGTTGTATCTCGGAATATTTTTGAGAAAATGCTTGGATTCTGAAGTCGTTCCTGACACTTTCGAACGAAGTGGTTCTGGTGGTTCATTCAATGGTTGTAAAATTACTTTTTCATTAGAGCAACACAACCCAGGCGATTCAATTTTAAATTTGTTGGCTTGACAGAATTTCCATACCACATTCATTTTGCTTATTGTAACTTTTGGATGTGATGAATAGTCATAATTTGGGTCATACTGAAAAGCCACTAAAATCAAATTACCTCGTGTGCTCAATTGTCTGACCTGAGCATGCCGTCGTATGTGGTCATTTTCAAGCCTATATTCACGTCGCTCTAGTAACTCCACATTTCTTAATTTAGCCTGCCTCATGCGTTTCAGCTCGACGCGCTCCCTATGCCCCCCAGGTGTCTCCGCAATCTTAATTCCTGCCTATCTTCTTCGATGTTCAAGCAAAGACTCACGTTCCTCGGGTGTCTCAGCTCTTTGCAATAATCTTGTTTTCTTAGCATTTGGATGGACCTGCCCAGTGCTTTGTCGTTTTTTGGGAGGCATTCCGCAAAGTAAGGTAAAGTTATCGTACTTCAAAGGAGCGTTGATTTAAAATAACGTGAAGAATAAGGAAACACACGGGATTATAAAGTTGTTTAAAGGTGAAGTTTAAAAGGAGTGTAGTTAAGAACGGGAGAATAATTTGATCGAATAAGTGTAACTAATATGACGATAAACGAACAACTCAATAGAGAAACAGAAGTAAAATCTGTGTGAAGGTATAACTCTTGTGTTCTGTTTACTTGTCTTCAAAGTCGAAGTAAAAACTGATCAAACCGATCAATGCCGCGGCTTAGTTGGGAAACGCATTGAATTTAACACACAGGCAGCAATGAAACTGGTCACACGGACGTGGAAAAACGCAAGGTCATCTCTGCTACGTTCTCAAGATCTCCCGTATCGAAAAGCAACCTCCTGCGTTTTATTTACGTTTTTCACACGCACTCGAGTGTAGTCACACGCACTGTTCAAAGATGCCGCTAAATAGCATTGGTTTATTTACTTATTACTATTCATTCTGGTCTCCATGGTGTTATTCACGCGTCACACATCGACTGTGAATAAACTGCAAAATTAAAAGAGCCTGAATAGTGGAAACTGGGCGGAATATCAAATTCCAAGTTAGACAGTGTTTTTCACAAAATTTGGTTGGACTCGGTGTAACGGTGTGGATTTATATTCAATACAAATAAACAAATCCTCAATCTTTGAGTTGTATAGATATATATATATATATATATATATATATATATATATATATATGTATTGCAACAATACATATATGTGCATATTTGCCCAGGGCGGTATGTTTTATATTGTAATTAGCGTAAATGGAATAAGGAACAGTTTTATACAACTTTGTGCAGCCTCTGTCATGTCGAGAGTGCACCTGCTTCGGTAGTTAAAAATACGGCGTGTGTGAGTTTGTGTGAGTGAGCCAGCTGTGACCTGTTTTGAACGACGCGATGGGGTGATGCGTTACAGCCGTAATCCGGTTTTAACAGGATTATAATAAACTAATTACTTGTGTTAAACATGTAAGCAAAGACTTACGCCAATTATAAAGACACTATTACATTAAAGGATTTTTGAAGAGTATGGTAATGTAAAATTTATTTCCAGAGGTGCAATATTAAAGATTCTAACTAATTAATATTAATTACTAGTGTAATTGAAGAGTAATTAATATGTGAGTGACCAGAAAAAAATTACGCAAACAATGATACCGCTCATGTGACGAATATTGTCATGAGTTCGCGATAATTAACCAAAATGTGAGTGTAATAAAAAGGACGCTTCGGCAATCTCTAGCTTGTCGAAAACAGGCCTGTTCTGTCAAATCGCCACTGGCAATTTTGGGCGAACACACACTCAGTCTCAAGAAATCTACAGACGACGTTACGCTGCCCGTTTGCAGATCGACATTTGGACACACACACTACCACACTCACACCAAGACGTAAGGAGAATTCTGGAGCATCAACAACAACAACACTTAGAGACAACGACCACAGCAGCAGAATCATCATCAGCAGCAGCAGCATACTCTCAGGATTCTGGACACACAAATTCGAGCGAGTAAAGAATCGATCCGGAAAGTGACAAATCCGTGTGTAAAATCTGCATCAGTGTTATCAGCTGTTCGGCAAACCTAGCGCAGAGGGAGAGAGAGAGAGTGAGAGAGGAAATCGGCGATCATTGCAGAGAAGAGCGTAACGGCGGCGGTGAGTGACGTCACACCGAGTGTAAAGGAATTCTACGTTTCAAGTAAAACTTACCAAAGCTGAACTATATAAACTCTTTGATAACAAATAAAATGCTATACATGACATTTTGTTTAAAATACATATATCATATAAACAATTATTTACTTGTGTGATAAATAAATAATTTTTCTACACCTCCAAACACACAACTTAAAACACACATAACTTAAACACGCATAACTTAAAACACACATAATTATTCTATGCGAAAATATTTATTTGTATCGTTGCAATATATATATATATATATATATATATATATATATATATAGACAAATTAGTAGGAGTATTTAACATATTCCTTTACTTATTCATTGCATCATCAGAAATACGTATACACATAAATTTTATAATCGTTTAAGACAATTACAAAATATATAGACGTATCTGCATTTTTACATTATGTTAATACAAGTAGCCATTAATTCAAAAACCTTAAGTTCTTTATTTTAAGTGTTACTGTATTATACGCATTGTTTATACACATTGAACGTTATGTTTTCCTCAATCATGGCTTTTATTTATTTCAACAGTAAACTAAAAACCAAAAACGGTTGTCTCCTAACTTTACAAACAAAAACACCATACATTTTCGCGTTTCATTAAGAAATAGGACAAATTACAATAATTAGTATAATTCTTCTTTTCCACATCGTAATATATCGGTAAAATCGCATATTAAAAACATCGAAAAAGTACTGCAGAAACGGATAAAGGTAGAGCTCCGATGCCGCTAAATAGCATTTGTTTATTTAATTCGTAATTAATTATGGTCTCCTTGGTGTTGTTGACATCTTTACACACGTCAACGAAAAGGCATAATTAAAAGGGCCTCAATCGTGCAGACGGGGGATAATATAATATGAGATTCCAAGATAAACAGTGTTTTTCGCCTTGTGTGTGTCAAAGGTTACAATGCAAAATTTGGTGGCAATCGGTGTAACGGTGTGAATTTGTATTCAGTACAAACAAATCCTCAGACTTTGACTTTTATATATATATATATATATATATATATATATATATATATATAATTTGTGATGTTTTCAATTTGTTTCTTCTGCAAGTAGTATAATTTTGTATATTCTTTTTATATAATTACTGCAAGAAACATCGAGTTACTTATATAGAAAAAAAAACATATATATATATATTTCAATCACTTTCTGCTACAGTCCGTTTCTTGATGTATATAATACTTTAATATTTATAACTAAATTTACCTCAAGATATACTTTTTTCCTATTAGGAACATGTTTCGAGAGTTCCTGTACTCTCATCTTCAGCCTTCGCCATCTTGTTTCTGGTGAAGTATTTGTGTGTTGGCTTCTGGATGTTATTAAGGTAACACACATCGTAATAACATCCTTAATAACATCCAGAAGCCAACACAAAAATACTTCACCAGAAACAAGATGGCGAAGGCTGAAGATGAGAGTACAGGAACTCTCGAAACATGTTCCTAATAGGAAAAAAGTATATCTTGAGGTAAATTTAGTTATAAATATTAATATATATATATATATTTATATAAAAGGACTAGTGTGCATTTACGAATACAATATATAGGGAGTTCTTGTTCGAACTGGTTCAGGTCAATGTCGTAAGTAAAAGCAAGATACAACTATTGATACGTGCCTCAACGCGACAAACAATTCACATATTTTTAGTATGATTCACATATTTTTAGTATGAGCACGTGCTTTCGTGTGTATTTGTTATACGTCTGTTTCCTACAAAATCGTTATACTGTATTCTGACGACAGAATATAATCATTTTTGATATAATCATGTGGCACGAGTTACTATTTTGAACAAGCAGTAAAATAATAAACAAACGTCCGCGCGCGTACAGAAACAGACATATGTACACATTTAAAATGTGTGCGGCAGGTACTGTAGAACGGAGTGATAATGTATAGAGTGGCAAAATTAACTTCCAGTGCTGCATGCATACGTGTATACATACAAATATGCTTATATAATGCGGTTAAATGGATACAGGTGCATTAGTGTAATTAAACCTAAACCAATTGAGAGTGTACTTGCAGCGAATGTCAACAGATAAGCTACCAGACAGACTGGCCATTAGTGTAAGAGCATAACAGTAATACAGGCCATTGAGCATAATAGTTTGTTACTGTAGTAAGTTCTAACGTCCATTTGTGTGATCTTTACACATGATTATTACGCAGATTTAAACATATAATGGTAGTTAATGTCATGTACAAACTTAGTGTGGGCTACTCATATATGCTTATAATATTTTCGAGTTTAATATAATTTTCGTCAGCACCATGACATTCATCATTAATATTTGTCTACACCCTGCTGAGCCAATTCCGTGTCCCTTTATGTACAATAAAATGCTTTTGTTGGCATCACTTGTGTTACTTTAAAGACAATATATAGAAAAATATTCAGTTTGATTTCCGTATCTATATTTTTCTTCGCTACTCTTTTCTTCTAAGGGATTGAGAATTTAGGTAACTTTAGAATTTCTTGCTCAGTCCAAGTTTATCAGGTCACGGCAATTGTCAACCTTCAACGTTTTCACAACACCATATATATATATATATATATATATATATATATTGTAACGGTACATAACCCGGTCCCAATAAAGTAAATCATGAGAATAAAAGTCAGAAATGGGTAAAACTAAAGCTCGCTCAAAATTTAATTATATCACTCAACATAATAAACAATTCGAGTGGTATATAGTGCGAAGTGAGTTCTAGTGTACCCATTGAGGTGAAAAACCAAAGTGAAATTATTGTATTACTAAACTGTGCTGTATGTTTTGGATAGGATAAAACTATGGAAGTAGTATGTAATAATACTAATTGAGTTTTGTAATTTTATTTATTTATTGTAATTTATATTGTATGAACCACAATTTGTTATACCCAAGTTAATATTATATTGTTTCAAATAATTGTGTTAGATTGTAAGAAAACCCAGGGTTAATTTTAAAAGACATAAAAATTTTAACTACCAAAGATAATATAAAATTAAAATAATCCTATGAAGGAAATGGCAACAGGAAGTAGTACCGGGTATGAACACTATTCGAGACTAAATAAATAATATATAAATTTATTTAATGATAATAAAATGATAAAATATTTATATACAATGTCATAAAAAAATTAACCAAAACATATTATGTAAATTAAATTAGTAAAGAAACCGGAATGGAAGGGAATTATTTTTCCATAAATAAAATATAAATTTATAATAATCACAAACTGCCTACATAATAAAAATACTATGTGTTACTAAGAGTGATGAAAAATAACAAGTATTGTTAATAAGATATAAAAATTTTGAACTAAACGAGAGAGTTGAAGAAACGATGCGACAAAAATTATAAAAAATAACCTTTTTTGGACGTTGGAGGAGGCGAAATTCACGCAAGAGTAATAAACAAAGTGAATACTAACTAATTATACCTGAGGAATCCAAATTAAATGGTGATATACATTAAAAACCAGTGGATGAAAACATTCTGAGGATCCAATATAGTTCGGCCTACTTCCAGTAGACAATTAGAAAATACTCCAAACGAAAAGGAAATAATAACGCAAGACGTACCTCATCACAGAATAAAACTTCAATCCAGTAAGGACAACACGGAGCGAGGTAATATAAACATTTTTTCGTAATAAGTCCAGAAGAAAACTCGTTTTTTAACAGTGAAATAGAACAAAAAATATTCATTTTATCATATGTTTCTTTCAAAGTAAACAAATACATGCTGCTCTCTTACGGCAATTCCGGAAACTACGTAATATTTGAAAAAATAAACAAAATTATTTATTAATTTTTTTGATATTTGTAAAGCATAGCAATTATCCATTTCTGACACTCTCATAACACAAAGAATTCACCCTGAACCCTGGGGAATTACTAAGAATTATGTAATAACTGATGTTTTTTATTATAGCGTAATATTGGGTAAATAACAACATATATGTTTTGTTCCTTAGACAGATCTATGTTGTAACGTCACAAAACGTTCCATAAAAGGAAATCATTTATATAGTAAGTTAGCATAAGAGGAAAGTGAGGTGAACAGTATCGAACCCAAGTAGTCCCAAAAAATTGTGTAATTTTGTATAATAATTACTTCTATCAATCTAACAAAAATAGTATAATGGAAATAGACCAGAGAGAGAAAAACCTGCAGGAAAGATTAGAGGCGCTGAGAGACACACCAATACTAAACACTCATACGTGTCATGGTGAAAACAGGGAAGTAATCAACTTCCAGGACTATCGACGAAACCCAATGGAATTTTTGGAAAGAATGGAGGAGGTTATTGGGAGAAGTAGAGAAACAAGGTGGGACAGAATAAGAGAGATGCTTGACGAGACGTTTAAAAATACTAAGGATAACTGGTGGATAGCGGTACGACCCAAAATAACGAATTTAGCAGAGTTTAAACGCCAGTTTAAGGAAAAGTATTGGTCAGAGACCGCACAAAACAGGGTAAGAATGGACATTTTCTATGGCAAATACGACGCGTCCTATGGACAGTCCCCGACGTCTTATTTCCTGGGAAAGGTATGTTTAGCACGGAAGTTGATACCGCCGATCCCAGAAGAATGTTTGGTAAGGCAGTTAGCTGGACATTACAGCTATGGTATCAAGGATGCCCAATTATACCAACAGATTAGCAAAATAGCCGATCTGGCCAAATTATTGGAAAATTGCGAATCCACAGGAAGGTTCCAGGATTACCAACCCCCCAATCGTAAGGTAGAGTACAACAACAATAATAACGGACCAAACCGGAATGGAGGTGGGAACGGTAATAATCTAAACACCAATAATCAGAATAATAATATCCCACCAAATGGCCGAAATGATAACACTCAGGGCCCAATTAACCGCAACTATCCGGGACCAAACAGAGGTAATTACACCGGGAATAACTACGGTAGGAACTTCCACCAGGGAAACGGTTATCGCGGGAATAATTATAGAGGAAGTAATTATGGTCAACGTAATGGTTATCGCAACGGGGGAAACCAAGGAGGAGGCGATAGGAGAAACCGAAATGAATATAGGCCCCAGGTAAATTATATGATGGCCGATAATCGACGACCATATCCACCCAATTTACCAAGTTACGGGTATATGACTCAACAGGCGCCAGGTAGCCAGGGTGATACGGCGAATAACCGGCAGCAGTTATCAGAGGGTATGAGTAACGAACCACCCCGAAACGAAAGTAACAACCAACAAGAGCCAAACGCTAATCAAAATAATAATGAGAATCGGGTAACAGTTCACGAAAATCCGGGGTTTTCATTACAGCATAATCAGGCAAATAATGACGAAAAACCCTGAGTATTTTATGTAAACCATGTATTGGCAGAAACTGGCCGAGAACCAGATAATGATCCCCGAAATGAAAGTGAGAGAGAGGAGGAATTCCGCTATGCAGAAAAATTATGGCCCAAACATGTGATGAGATGGTAATGCCATGGATCAATCATCCAGAATAAATGTCATAGACCAGGCATTTGAAGGAGTAGAGGTGCTAAACATCGAAGGTCGAATATTGAGAAGAGAAGGAATAAAAAGGAATGGGAATGATAAATAATGACATAATATAAGGAACACACAACCAAAAGGGGTTGAAATAATCAACGTAATTAACCCAAACTGACAAATATAACCCAAATATTATCAAACATGAAAACAATACCTACGAGGTAACTGACACAATTAGGAACAAGGTAAAAGGTACGTATAACCAGACTTCATTAAAAAAGTACCATGATTAAAAAAAAAAAAAAATCGCAAGTCGAATACTCAATCAGTGACCAAGTACCATGACCAAAGACCCAAGTCAGATACAGCATCATAGAGAAGGTACCTTGACTAAACATGTTAACGTGAATTTTTTAACTTAGCCATAATTAGAAAGGAGGTAGAGATTATTAAATAAATATAAATATTATTGTATTATTATAAATGAATATTACGAGAAGGACACCTTACACCAAAGGCATAAAGATATATATATAAAATATAGATTTATTTCCAATAGCCATGTCAACGTATATTTACCAGCTTACCCGTACTTA
Source organism: Magicicada septendecula (assembly GCA_034769895.1). Lineage (NCBI taxonomy): Eukaryota > Metazoa > Arthropoda > Insecta > Hemiptera > Cicadidae > Magicicada > Magicicada septendecula. Next base: position 478,391,102 of record CM068373.1, read on the forward strand.
GAGAAGGAGAGAGATTATTATTAATAAATATTACGAGATGGACACTTAGTAAAGGAGGAAAGAGGGAGAAATACTGTCATATATATTTGATATTTAAATGATAAATGATAAATGAAAAAAAAAGGGAAAACAGTGTGTTACATAAGGAGGTAATGATGAATATGAATATAGCTATTAACATTGAATGATTTTAAACGATAATTTTAACCTGCGGAGAACGATATATTAATATAATTGTGAATTAATCAGAAGAGTTTAAGAAAGGGAATGTATGTGTAGGAGCCTATGATCTTTGAATATTGTATTTTTTTTTTATTATTATTATTATTATTTGTTGCAAAGGTGCAATTATTATTTTCTGAACAGGGATGTGTTGCCTCTGATTTCAGTAGTTATAGACAGGAAGGGACAGAGAATGTATGCCATAGCGAGCCACTCTGACTCCCAACCCTCTATGTAAGTTAGGGAATTGATAGGGAATTATATCAAAGATTAATTATAAAACATCAAGGTAAAAAGGAAAGGAATAGGTGATATGACAAAGAACGAACTAGGAATATTGAGTTGGATTAATATATTAAAGGAGTAGTACAGGAATTTAATTATAAGATAAAAGAATGAGATATAAAGAAGCTAATAAAGGGTTAATATAGAGATGATAATTTCATCAAAACCAAAGATATGTTTTTCCAAAATTATCAACTTTAACGGAGAGGCATATGTAACGTCACAAAACGTTCCATAAAAGGAAATCATTTATATAGTAAGTTAGCATAAGAAGAAAGTGAGGTGAACAGTATCGAACCCAAGTAGTCCCAAAAAATTGTGTAATTTTGTATAATAATTATTTCTATCAACTTGAAAAAACGACCAAACTATGACTAAGACAAAACCCCATATATATTATTAAAGTGAATAAGAGTGAAAAAACCATAAGACACTATAAGAGAGAGAAATAATGTCAGAATCCACCAGAATGAAGTCAATAATTATTAATTTTTATAACTAGGAATAGAGTATTAAAAACTATTTTTTGTGAATAAATGGACATGATCCATCATTATATTATGTGACGTAAATAAAATAAATGTATTAAATGATTTAAATACATTATTAGAAAGAATCTAAGTTAAAATAAAAATTGTATATTTGCAATGACAAAAAATATTAATGTGTTGGATTTGAGACCATACACAAAAATTTCATGAAAAAATTAATTATTATCAGATTTAAATAAAAACTACATGTAATTGTCAAGCAGACAATAGTGAACAATTTATCTTAAAAAAAGGAAGCTGTCAAATGAACAAAAAGCAGTCAAAATAGCCAAAAACAGTGTTAACTAAAAACATGTAATAGGCATCTAATATTGTATAATTTATGAATTTAATGTTGCCAAAATGCAACCAAACTGTATTAGAAAGCTGTAATATGATATAAAGCAACTATACTAATATACCTGACCAACTTTAACATTGTAATAGTCAAGTTAGCAAAATATTTACTTATACCATGTATGGCTGGAACCAATTATCCAGTACAAAAATAATCATATCTGGCTAAATACTTACATAATACTAACAAAAATAAGATAGAAAGGTACAATACATCAGTATACCTTAATAAGAAACAAACTCAGTTACTCAGTTGAAAGTAAAGTCAATTCTAAAAGAATTTAGCTAATAAGAGTGAGATTTGTCACACCATAAAAAATGACATCTCAAGACCAATCAATGATGCTATGTCATCTTGTGATAAATATAATATATGTACAGAGTAACCAGGTATCACAAAAGATAGACAAAATAATAAACTCTGTGTGTATAGTAGTGAAATAATACATATATTAAAGAAAAAGACTAATCATTGTATTAGAAAACTGACAAGAATCTAGGCCATGAGCAGAGGCCATATAAAATTGTATTTATTTGTGTTTTATTTATGTTAAAATTTGTTTATTTTGTTGTAGGAAAGTAGTAGTATTAGATGTTCAGCTTGTGGAAGGAACTTTGTAACTCCACAACAATTTTTGTTATAAAAATTGAGTTTTCAATGACAACAACTCAAGGTGAGGGTTGTATATTGTATTGTTTATTAGATTTAAGTTAATTAGATACCAATCATATTTAGTATCGCTAGATTCAGTTAAAAACAGGGAATCTAAATGTATTAATGGCATACAAATTGTGAGTACTAATGTAAAACTGTTTGATAAATACCAGAGTAATTTTTGAAATATCCTTTGTATGAAGAATAAGAAATTCATTCTAAAAGCTTCTACGGAAGTGAAAATTGTTCTATGACATTCGATTTCGTTTATTCTCGAACAATCTAGAAAGAATTTTTACACAAATATACCGGAAGTCGACGAAAACAGTCATCCTGAATTAGTATAAAAGCGAGACCAAATTCGACCCAAAAACACTTGAAACTTGAACTCCAGAACTGATGCATCTCACACAACACTGATCAACGCAGCTAAGGCGAAACCGAAGAGGCGAGAAATCGACAAGACACGGCAGGAAGGCTTTTCCCGTACATAGACATAACCGACTGACTTAACCTCAACGAGAATCTTCGCCAAAAAGTATCGCTGAAATAGAGCAGCGATACGGCAAATTTTAATAGAAATCACGCAGCCAGAACGTCGACGGCCCAGGAGGGACCAAAAAATTTAAATAGAGAACGAATTCTGCTGTGTTCGCATTGCCTGACTAACTTGACAAAAAATCCCCTTTAACGTAAACATACAATACACAAAGCCTTCCTCGACACTGCATGGGAATCAGCGCTGCGGTGGCAGATTTCTGAATCAACGCTAAACAGATGATTCGTAGCGGCGGCGTTTGAACGAGATTCTACTGCCAAACGTTTTTACAAAAGTGCGGAAAAAGTAATGATCGCAAAATTTGACTTTAAATAGATTCAGTGTACACCCGAAGAGGCGAGATTGAGAAACTACCCGAAGGAAGTGTCCAGTGCGAGAATAAACGACCATTGGAACGTGAGTTACCAAAATTAAAGTCATTTGTTACCTGGTTACATTTATCACACAGTTGTACTTTACACGCCACACATACACCTTCAAATCACTTAGTTTTTTCTTGTAAGGCATCTAATTGATATGTCTTGGTAGTTCAAAGGAGTCACGTCCTGAGAGTAAAGATTTTTCACATATTAAACTCATGCTTTTCAACTGAGTCAGAATCTGAAATACTAGCCGATACTTGATTGGACATATAAAAAAATTGTCAATAATAATAACTTGTAAAATTTTTTCTCTGCAATTTTATAATTTTTTATGAATGATAGTCCTTCAGACGATTTGTTTGTTTTTAAAGAACCATTAAACTTAACTGATTTTTCCAAGCTAAACGGACTTGTTTAAATTTTTTCGTAGATTTAAAAATTTTATCAATCACATTTTTTTTTCTTGGAACAAACGTTTCCAAGTGGCGCCCACAAAAAGCATAGTATTAAGTTGTGTTACAGGACTACATCGCTGCAGAGGATCCAGTCAACAGAGTAAGTAACAAAAGTGCCCGGAGGTAACGCCCGACAAATTACAACACAAACATTTAAACAACACCCTTTCTTTTCGTTATAATGTTTACTCGGTAAAGTCGAGATGATGTTTTTTTTAAATAAGATTAATTGTGATACGTATATTTTGGTGGCAGGAGACAAAAGTCAATAATCAATAAAGCAATATTATTGGAAATTAATATTGAATTATAACGTGTTATAATTTATTGTAGTGGGTAGTTAATGAAAATTTCAGCACAACATACAGAAGAAATCGTCACAACTGAGGGGCAATAATGATACTTACTCTCTCTTCTGCATAAGGCTGAACAAATTACCTCCTGGACCCCAAATCACACACTCTCGATTTCTTTTAGATTGAGTAAAACAAGATAAACAAAATCCTTTATTTATACCTTTTAAAACGTCAGTTAGTATAATTCAAAAGTGACGCATACTGCGTGAGACATATAATAACACTTTCGCAAGTGCACACCTCACATTAAGCGGTACGTTAAAGAAATGGCGAACCCAACATTTGGGGCTTGACTAAAGGTGTACGTTTCGCTAAAGTGCCTCACATAAAAGCAGGACGTTACAATATATATATATATATATATATATATATTACTTTAATATTTATAACTAAATTTACCTCAAGATATACTTTTTTCCCTATTAGGAACATGTTTCGAGAGTTCCTGTTCTCTCATCTTCAGCCTTCGCCATATATATACATTCGTCTTAGCCTCTCTCTTGCTGCTTTCCCCTCTATTAAATTATTTTTAGATAAATTTTAGATTATTTGAGATACTACCTTAAAAAGCACATTTATTTACAGTCGTGTTTTAAATACTTCGTCTAATTCATGGAAATATTTGCTGAATGACATAGCACGCCTTCCAGAAAAATGTTGCTTAAATTAAAAAACTGATCTCAATAAATATATAGAATGGAAATAATCACAGGGGATTACAATCCCAATCAATGATCTTATTGGCATACACATATAAACTTTACATTTTATTCAGATTATAAGAATTTGTATGTACAAAGGCGTATATAAAAAAATTTAAAATTACAAACATCTATGAATACGACATATTTTTACGAGGGAGAGAGTGGAAAACTAATGTTCGCTGCAGGAGGGTCCCCACCAGCACTCCAATGGTGTATGAGACTCGCACCTACCAAAACCACAAACCCTATTTTGCCCACGGCATGGATCCACCTCGGGACTCAGCTTACAACCAATACTTCAAGGCGGTGCCATTTGTTCTTCGTTTTGTGGACCTTCATCTGTTTTAAACCGTCAGCGTGTCCACGTTACCTGTTCTCTGCTATTCTGGCAGCGGCCCTGGCAAGATCATCTTCAGCTTCCTTCTTTTGCCTTAGTACCTTCTCTATGTAAGCTTCTACCTGATCCCAGTGATGTTCGGTCTGCAGTAATATTTCGGTAATATTTTCGGAAGAGATCTGTCGCTATACATTTTCTTGGATTTGGCTGTCCTCTTTCCATCTGTCATAGGTGAAAAACGTGTGATGCACATCGTCTGATTCCTGTTTGCAGAACATGTAGTCTGGTCTGCTACTTTCCCTATATTATCTATATAAGCCCGGTACAGGGCGTGGCCAGTTAGAAACTGCTTTACAAAATATTTAATCTTGCTGAGTTAGCGGTCAGTCCACTCAGCTAGCTCCGCTCCTGTGGCATAGGATTATTCCCGCGACTACAAGAACCGCGAACTCCGAAGCCGTGCGGTAGGAGCAAGCATCTCTGATCGCGCCATTTCGCTGCATTGCTAACATGAGTCGTCTGTGATATCTATGAATAGGACATTACTAAGTATAGGTAACATGCCACGAAATGAACTGTTAATTATATGAATGGCACATGTTCTTTGGTCTGCACAATCATTTTTTAAGTCCAATTGTTCATAATAAACCTAAAGTAACCCTATTTGATAATATTTTACAAATCAAAACAGCATTTTAAATATGAGGAGAGATTTGTACCAACCTTTTGGCTTAAATTAGCAAAATATAAAACAGATAACTCAACTGATATTGTACATGGCTTGCAAGCAACAGAGGAACGTGTAACATGCCTACTGATAAGGTTACGGTAGTAATACAGTAAAACCGCGAACAGATAAAAGGGTTACTGCCAAACAACAGTCATGAGAACGGTATAACGCTTTCCAATATCGCAACTCAAATGTTACAGCTTCAAACGTTTCCACTGTCAAATAAATGCGCATATGTCCACGTACGCACATGCGGACGCACACCTTATAAAATTATATTTAACATATACATTTGCATTCTCCGTGTCTTATGTACACATAATCCTAAAAACATGTTAGGAACATGTTATGTTCCTAAAAACATCGAATCCTGACAAACATTCCTTTCAGAAACAACTGTTTTTTCTAAATTGTTGTGAATGTATAATTTTAAGAGATACCAGTTACAATATTGTATTGATAAGGATTGTTATGAGAATTAGTAAAGAATCTTTGTAAAAACTGTCTAAAGCAATAATTGTTAGTTCAGTATTAAAAACACTGAATGCTTCAAAACTGTAGATTTTAAGTAGGAAATATTAGCTACTTTAAAAATATTTTACATGTTTAACTATTTGTTTATTTTATAATAATATACAACGTAATAAGCTATTAACAAGATATTTCAATAATAAAGAACTAAACCACTCTTTTCCCAAATTTCTGTATAAGAAAAAATTAGAACTTACAGAACCATAATTTAGTTTTGAAATACCTTACTTTTCTTGAAATGTTGTAAATTATTTAACTAAATTTTGCTTTTCTACTAAGTGTTTTATATGATTAAATTGCTTTGTCTTTGTCTGAAGGGACATGTAAGTAGTTTTTTAGACTAATGACAGAATATTTGTAATCATATTTACTTCTACATTCAGTTTGATTAATTTGAAATATACGATTAATAAGAAACAGAGTTATATGTTGTACAGCTTGACAGGTGGATTTAACCATCTCGACTGCCGCATTTAATGTAGCCTAAACAGATGTTTAATATATCTAATGCACAAAAAATATTTCTTTTCTGGTTAAGCACTTTTTATGTATCACATGTAGGATTCTTTGTTTTTAATCATGCCTACACAAAAACTGTTTACAAATTGCACCAATGAGTCAAAATATAAAACAACTACAAATCTGACTGTCTATTTCCTATTGTGTTTCCTAATGTCTATTCTACGAGTTCAATCACGTTTACTAGTCACATCTTATTATAGTTTTACATTCATATTTGCTCAGTTTTTATTGTATATATATATATTTTTATATTATTAATAATAATAATAAAACTTTTTGTACAAAAATATATTTTTTATTATTTTGTGAATATTACAATGTTTTAATAGTAGTAACTACCATCATCAGACATACAAATTAATAAATTTAAACATTCTGAAACACAAATTGATACTATTGAAACATTATAATATTAAAAAATAAATAAAAAATATATTCTTTTACAATACGTCTTGTTATTATTAATAATACTACAACAAAAAATATTATACTTTTATATTCCGTTTCTTATTTTTATGCTGATTCATAATTTGCTTATATTTACTTCTTTTAATTTCTTATTGTTTGTTTTATTTATACTTTTTTAAGTTAGAAAAGAAGACAAATTAACTATGAATACAACATTGAATTAACAATTGAATTAACAATCATGAATTAACAATGAATGAATGAAAATAACAATGATTTTGCTGGAATCCAGAATTCTCTAATTACTTACAGTTACAAACCAGTTTTGTCCATTTCTTTATAGGTAGATCAAAATTCAATGTAGTGTAGAACTATTTTGTTTTACTAAGTAGCGTAAAATAATTTGTTTTCAAGGTTTGGAGTTTAATATTAAATGTAAAAATACTCGTAAAATATACACGTGTTGTGAAGTGTGAGCTACGTATCCTTTAGCAGTTACTGTCGATTTACTTGTATATACGATGAAACATTAATAATATTTGAGTTGCACACTGATGTATTAACTATAATCATATTTCCCTTATAACCTAATGGTAGGCTGTCACTTGTTTATAAACTAAATAAACCACACTGTAGTAATATCTGCAGCCAATACACAGTACAAATGTTGAAATTAAAATGTGTTGCAAACTATGTTGCACTAATTCTACTGTAGGGAAATTTGCCAACTCTGTCCATGAATATAAACTACCTTTGTAACTCCAAACACCTACTGACGTAACAGCTACGTATTAAAGCGTCAGACAGCATGGTACGTTGTAGGATAATATAATTTGCAAACGTTGATTGTAAAAATGTTTTCGTAACAGTTATTAAATGTACGAAATAAAAGGCATTATTAAAAATTTAAGGATTAAAATTGTCTATAGAAATGTTGTATTATTTAGGAAAAAACAAGCAATTTAAGATCACTTCTTCTGTTATATTCCTACTATTCCAGTAGCAATGAAAAAATTAACCTTTTTAAAACCACATATTAATACGAGTAAAATGTAATTTGATAACCATGACAGCCGCAGAATTAAATTAAAATACGTTTAACATGTCATGACAGTAGTTACTACACTGTTGAATGTGATGAGTGGAAAGTTATGACAAACTTTAAGAAGGCTTGGAAAAGTATTATAAAGTTTTTCTAACCTTTAAAGTTTCTAAGGTATAAAGACTTTAAAACAACTTTAAAATTTTTAAATTGTGTGATAAAATATTTTTATAACTATTAATGAAACGAAAATGTACATTCTCTGTCGGATTTCTATATATGGATGAATTATCATCAATGGGTATCATATATCTAATTTCTATATATGATGTCATAAATGGGTTGTTGATAAAAAATGTTGTTTAAAAAAAAACAATGAAGGAAGAAGTCTCCCACTCTAGTAGGCCTAATATTCATATATTCAGGTTTGAGTTTTTACATATTCTTCTTTATCCGGTTATTGATACAAAATTTGACCTTAATCATTGGTGTCTAACATTTTATCTGTATGTGATGTACTAAATTATTAACATAAAACGATATCGCCTATTTATAAACCGTGTAAGATTCTTTGTTGGAGTTGTAATTTTTCTTTTATTCTTCTCCCTAATTTTAAATGTATAAAGTTGGAAGTCATCTGGCACCAGTATTATATAGATTTCACTTCACTGTAGGGATTTGACTAGTGTGATCTACTTTATGTACGTTCAAGTATGTAAGTTAAAGTATGGACAGTATGTTCAATTGCACGTGGTTTACCACAATAAACTATATAAAATCAACATGTTTGTCAAGAATAGAACAAGAAACAATATGCTTACATTAGAACCATTAAAAATTGTAACTGAACGTTGGTTACAAACGTAACCTGTTGCCCGAAAACAATATAATCCGTAAGCCAGTAATTAGTGGACACAAGAATGTGTAAGTAATCTCTTCTAAGCTATTAAACTGACTTAGTTTTGACGTAATAACTGATAAAGAGCTAAAGCCAAGATCTGGAGGGACGTCTTGCATGTCTCAGACATAATTCTCAGAGAAACTGAATTGTTAATTATTTTGCATCAAGTGTTAGAAAGTAAAGTAATTTATTCGTGCATTCGTAGCAGATTCAGTAGGAAAACTACAGGAATTATACAATTTTAAGTAACAGTAATCAAGTAATAGTAATGCATTACTTTTCACTAATACAAATATTCTTTTTTAATGTAACGCATTTATTAACTCGATTCAACGATACGCCTGTGGAATATAGTGTTTTGGTTTAATATAGAAAGCAATAAATCCTGGTTTATTACATTTTATCTGCATTCTTATTTTATGTCGAAGCTTTACAGTAGCTAAACAACAATTTACATTAAAGATGGGCTGTAAATATCAGCTTTAGAAAAGCTATAATTTAAGATAGGATGACTTAAATTTTAGAGATAATATAACGTGGTGCGTTTAGAGGCAACACTGCGGCAACTGGCAGAGCAATTTCACGTTATCTATACAAACACTTTAGTAACGTTAAATGTCTGGTCCTATCCAGTTAAAGTATTAGTAATAATAAAAAAATTATACTTTATAATATCGTTATGTAATGTTATCGTAATGTAATAAAATTTACTATAATAAAATATATTATTTTGATAGTAAACTTACTGTAATACTACTAGTAAATCAAAACGTAATGTAGTATATCTGAACTGAAATTAATTAAATGTGATTACTTTGCAATTCAATTAATTAGGTATTAGTAATTCTAATGCATGCAGGTGTGATACAGGCAATGTGAAATATATAGTGTCTTATTAATATGTAATTTATAATGTATTCTGTTACGTTTTAAACACTATATTTATTTATTTCACAGTAGATGTAAATACGTGTAAAGTAATAATTGCTTAAGCACAACTTTTGTATACCTATAGTTCAGTAATATAAAAACTGAAAGTAATTTATTTTGTATTATGATGCACTTAAATTATAGTCAGAAACAGAAGGCCGGCCCCAGCACTTCTGCCGCCCTGTGCAGTATTTATGATTGCCGCCCCCTCCCTATTTTAACTCTGAACACATTCACGCACACTAGACCTACTCTAAAGACGGCGATTGCCTTCAAATGACGACTAGGAATGTTTGCATTGTTGTGTTTATCAAACAACTGAACATTTTCGCGTTTACGATGCGGCGAACGGCTGCAATAAAAATTGTAGTGACAATACAAGGAATCGTGAGACAGTAAAAATGTATGCCTATGTGATGACTTAAAATTATAATAATAACTAATATTCATTATGATTGAAATATAATAAAAGTAATGTATCATATACCTTTATTAAAAAATACTCGTCTAGCTTTTGCACTTGCAAACTTCTTTATGACTTCGTTGTAATCAAGTGATTCAGCTAACTGATGTTCTGTATATATAGTCGTCAGACCACTCAGGCGAGTGTCGGACATACTCGATCTGAGATAAGTTTTAATAAGTTTGAGCTTCGAAAAAGTCAGGTTTACGTTTTCTCGTTCACGAGTTTTCGCCTCCTAAACTTCGCTGACTTCATACATAAAGTAATTCTTACTGATCTTACATATTGTGATAAAATTAAGTGAATAATTTTATTTTTCCCTCAATTTTAGAACCTGACATCCTGGAATCTGCCGCCCTTTGAAATTTGCCGCCCTGGGCGGTGGCACGGTTCGCCCCTGCCTGGAGCCGGGCCTGCAGAAACATTTGCGTATTTTGTAATGTAAGTTAAAACAGATATAACTTATGTTTTATCACTACAGGGCACTACAAGGTATAGGCCTGTGTGGATTGAGCTAACAATTAAACGGACCTGTTACATAATATCAATGTAATTATTTACAATTTTTATTTATATGGTAATCACCATTATTTTTTCTTTATTGGTCCTTTCAAAATTGTATACCAAATTTTAAACCTGCATTATGCTTAATAATGCATTTTTATAAAATTTTTATAAAATTTTAATTTTATATTAAAATAAAAAAATAATTAAGGTAACTTGAAAACTATTTTAATAAAATAAAAGAAATACTATATAAATGTATGTATACTATATGTTAGTTTGAAACATGATTATTATTTTGTAGGCTTATAACACTTATTTGGTATTTGGTACTTCTCGATCTTAATCTTTTAATTTCAAAAATAAACATACCTTCAAATCAATGTATAGTCGTCGTGTCGATACAGATAAGTTATATGTTATATACAAAACGACTGATAATACATAATGGCCGTCATTCTCCGCTGCTAAAAAGGAATACCTCGTGAAGTTTCCGCACAACTCGTTTTAAGCGTCACTGTAAGGAACAAACAAAAAATTTATATCAGTGGATCAGTGGCTCTGTACTAATCTATATAAAACACATGTTTGCAAAGACTATACGCACTGGTCAACGTTTCGGATGATAAATGATTTAGCTCTTTGATGAAAACCTCACTATACACATTGCATTAACTTGAACAGCATTTGTTTTAATTAACAAGACTAGACGGATATAAAAAACAGTGCTTTACAATTTCTGTGTAAGCGAATAGACGCAAAGAAGATCGTATTCAATTTTAATCTTGTAAGAGTTGCCAGTACAACTTTAGAAACAACCAAATTATCAACCATGTTATGTAAGAATTAAATACCTCCAGCAATTAATGATAGCGAAACAACACAAATATAATTATTTATTAAAAGGACTATAACTTTTGCACCGTATTTTTAAGTATGCAATTTGTTTGTTCCTATAATAATAGTGTAAGTAATTATAACGGCTGTATATCTTTTATAACTTCTGTATACTATCGCCCTTATAACCTCGGGAGCCGGGTTAATTGACGTCGGTCAATTAAACAGGCCGCCATAATATTCCCAAAATGTTATATATTTAATTAAAATACCACGTAACAAAACACTTAATTGGAATTGTGAATTAAGGAATATTAGATTCGTGTTGCCAAATTAATTCACGCATATTTACGTCCGTGACATCTCTTTATTTACATACCTGGTAATTAGCATAAAAGAAAATGAGTTACTGTCTTATTATTAAAAATCAATTAGGCTTGTGATTTGTATTGTTAAGACATATATATATATACTCAACCTACTTTTCGTTTACTCTATTTCGTTCAACTGATTAGTTAACTATAAAAAAAATAATAACTGCATAATGTATTCATTAATCAACTTGGTTAATTATTTATAAAACTTTGGTAATTCATACCCTCGGATCCGAGATATATCCTTTCATTATATTAAAGTTAAACAATTTACTTTTGCTGCCATTTGAAGAATGGATTTATTAATATTAGCATGTTATAGTCATTAAAGATAAATACATCGTATTATTTATTACAAAGTTACAATGGTAATTTAATTCGGCCAGTCTTTTGTATAATTATATTAATTTTATTTTGGTGTCAATTGTCTTTCATATTTTTATTACGTAATTTCTGAACTACAGAAGTTTTACTTCTGTGTCACCTGTATGTAGCATCCTCGGCGAATCGGGGTTGTCTGTAGTAAACGGCGGCTATGCGGCCTCTGGTCTATCCTGACGGTCTGAAGAAGGTGTAATAATGGAAGGTGTGGTTGTCTCTGTCTTTTTGCAAGGTTGATCAGATTCTGGTGCTGGCGGTGGTGGGAAACTTTCACTTGAACTCACTTACTTCGGTTTACCGCACTTTTACCTTATTGTTAAACTGTTACATATACTGTGATCTCTATCACGTTGACGTGATATTAAATCAACTGCAGAGATGTCATAAACACACTTAAAACGCATCAAAGATGTTAAACATATTGAAATTACTGATAATTATTGCTATCAGCTTTACTAAGCATTATCTTAAAGAAACTAAGAGAGTCAACGACATATTCTTTCATTCTCTATAATATGGTAGTTACTGCCTACATTTTCAACTGATTTGTTCTCTCGGCGGAGTCTGAGTTACAACTAATTTGGGGCGTGCACCGCTGGCTTAGCGATGTGCGTGTCCGCCCGTGTTGTTATTTACCGGTGCGAGAAATAGTTCTTAATTTATTAATTATTATTTTTACTTATTTTAAATTGCTGGTTTATTACGTCTCTCTATAATTTATTACTCGCTGAAGAAACAGGAGGTGGTTAACATATTTATTTGTTTAACATTATTTAGTTTTCTATTTATTTCGTAGCGAGAGAAATTATGTAGTTTCATTTAGGATTACATTATTTTTACCTCTTTTTTTATTTTGTGCTATTTAACCCTATTAAATTGTCACATAATGAGTTAATAAAAAACAAAAAATTCTTAGGTACTTTGTTGGAAGTCTGTATTATAATTGCGAACACGTAGTAACGATTAAGTAAATTTTAATTACTTATAGCAACATGCTTTGCAAATTTCCTTCAAAAGGTTAAACTCTATTTTAGAAAATACACTGTTATCAGTTATGCATATTTGTGAAAAGTATTTGAAACAGACGTCTATGAAAACATACAAAAAGTTGAAAGCTAGGAGTTAATTATTTGTCATTTAGGCGTTATGATTATACATTTAACTGAACAAACCAATCCAACAGTCGTGTGTTTTTAGTGTTTACAATAATCATAATAAGTTTAAGTAAGGAGGATTGTTTGTTTTTCAATTGTTATTTTAATATTCGACACAATGAAAACATTTTATAAATCACACACTAAGAAAAACGATCTCACAACTTACAAATTTTAATTTTATTAACTTTGTCTTATCTAATACAGTAGAACTTTGCTAACTCGAAGCTGAAGGGACCAGTAAAAAATTCGAATTAGGAAAATTTAATAAGGGTAGAAAAATCAAATCAAAAACCGAAATTCATTAAACCAATATGTTATTTTATTAAACAATTTCTTTATAATATGTATTACAAACGTATAAACACGTTTCAGTACAAAAAATAGCAGTTACAGTTTTTTAAAAAAGCTAGAAACTTTTGATCGCATTTTGCAGTTAATACACTAAGTTGTAGTAAACTCTTCAAGTTTATTAAGTGCTTGGAAAATAGCGTCACTTACGTTCTGCTGTCCTTCAACAAACCGTCTCAAGTCTTGAATGTAATTTGATGCCTGTGAAGCCGTTGGAATCGGTATCTCTGAAAGTTCTAGCTGGTCCCCTTCTTCATCTGAAGATGCACCATCATTTCTTTTGTTCATAACATCAGCCACGATCTCCGCATCTGTCTGTTCACCGCACACCGCCAAGTCTTCATCCAAGTTTACAAACTCTTCGTAACGAATGCCTGCGTCATGTCCAACATCTTCCCAGTTATCCGCAGTGGATACGACTTCTCTAGCAGCCTTATTCTCCTCTTCACCTTCAGTGTGGCAGAAACCACCTTTACGAAAGCAATTAGCAATTGTTTTTTGCGTAACTTGGTCGCAAGCACTGTTGCACATGCGGGCAGCTTGAAGGATGTTAATCTTGATAGTATTTTCTTGCTCATCTAAATAAGCACCTGACAGAATGTTTTGGACCACAAGCCGTCCGTAAAAATACTTAAAATTTTTTATTACACCTTGGTCCGTAGGTTGAACTACTGAAGTAATAATAATTTAAAAAAGTATATATACAAGAAAAACTGAGCAAATATGAATATTTGGGGGGAAAAACACAACCTTTACATTTTCCATCACAGGAATAGTGTTGCGCGCTGTACAGTCAATATACAAGACGATTCTTCTGTTTTGATTCCGAAATTTCCTGTTGATTTTCAAAAGCCATCTTTCCAAAATTTCACCTGTCGTCCAAGCTTTATTGTTTGATTCATATTCAAGTTGAGCTGTGAAGCTTGAAAGCGCTAATCGGAATAATTTTTTCTATAGTGGTGTGCAACAGTGATAATTCTTTGTCGTATTTTGTTGCTTCTCCGCTATGTACAATTTTCCCTCGAACGAGGCCTTTCGGTTTCACAACCATTACCAAGTTCTTACTACAACAAAATTAAATACCTACTTCGCTTATATATATACTAACCCTCCCACGCATAACCGGTTACATTCAACCAATAAGAGGCAGTACTTACACTGACAATCTGAAGACTGCTAACACAGATAAAATAGCTGATAGTGATAATTCTGTTTATAACTTTGTTCTGATGCTAAATACTAAAATACCAGCGTTTATGAACTTGGTTACAATTCAAATTACAGAAAAAGCCTTTAATAACATCATTTTGTTTTTACAGAAGGTAGGCTACTAATTAACAACAAACAAAACATACAGTCAACAGAAATGAACAAAATATATTACACATATAATTATTTCATGGTAACATACTGTATCATTATTTGATAGTATTATATTATTACTTGATAAAACACACATACTGGTACATATTACGTCGGTCTCATTGATCCTCGTATAGTACAGTGGAAACAAAATACAGACACTAATGCAATCACTTATCACCAGTGTAATTAATCAAAGATAACAGTTTATAATCAACAAGTTATTCAACAACATTATACTCGTACAGTAACTCAAGTTCAATTTATCCACAAGCAATAATAATGTCACTAATTAAAACATAGTAAACACTTTTCACTATCACGTAATCCGCACTAAGGAAATAGCCACTTATAACTCTGACTTCTAGGCAGCAGCTGTCACTTATATATAGCCTGCATGTGTTCCAAAATAATGTTCCATAATATGCGTTAACAAGCACTAGAAAACTCTAGAGGGTACTTGAGTGCGGCTTTGGCAGAAACTCGCGCCTGCTGAGCTAGCCGAAAAATGTGTCGAACTACATTCTCCATTGTTCCAGAACGTTTAGTCGTTACTGTGTGTGTGTGTGTGTGTGTGTGCGCGCGCGCGCGCGCGCGCGCGTGTGTGTGTGTGTGTGTGTGTGTTCAATAAGTTATAACTTATCCAAACAAAATATTTAAAATACTTTCAGGAAGAAAATGTAGTCTCCTATTAATATAGTATTGAACATAATATGTATTTGAGTTTCAGATGATTTTGGTATGTAACGGAGACAAAAGACTCTAACGAAGTGTAACGGTACAGAATTGTGCGTTGCCCCAGTTTTAATTTTATTTCATATTTCAGTTTTAATTTTCAAATTGTCCGACTTCACCTGTGAGGTGCCTCAGTTTAACCAGCAACACACAGTTGGCCTAAACAACAGTCTAGACGTATTACGTAACCGCCCCAGTAAGCAGAGTCCTTGTGAATTACAGTACGCAGTTTGTCACCACAAGAGTAACAACAGACAGCCAGCAGCAGCATACAGTGCAGAAAAAAGTTAACGGTGGCCTCGGGTGCGAGCTAACTATTACAATCGGTCTTTCTTTTAAAGTATTAAAACAAGTACAAAAAAGTGTATAAACAGTGTAACGCGCGGCCAGCCTACAAAAGATCAAGTGTTCGAAAAGTTACGTCGGCCGACACAATTATTAAATGTGAAAAACGTGGTTTTAGTGACCAGTAAAACTTAGTACCAGTCCAAAGACAAAATTACTTTAATGAGCATCAGTTGACTTTCAAAGTGAGGGATAAAACACGTGCATCATCAGTTGGAGTAGAGCAACAACCAGGATGAGTACTATATTATCAATTCAGAATTTTTAACTACATTAACATTTATATTTACAGACGTTTTCCTAAATCATGAGATCGCAAAGTGGGGTTTAAATAGAATGTCAAAGTCAAAGAACGAATGTGTGTGAGTGTGGGGTTAAATTACTTACTGGTTCATTAAAAATATAAATAGTTTGTCATAGGCTAGTTAAGCAAGAAATATTCATTTTGTTAATTTGTTTGATTTTATATGTTACTAATTCAACGAGTATTTTAATATACCAGAAAAGGAATAAGAAATGTAATTGTCATCAAAGTGAGACGGAGTAATTAATTTGTATAATAAACTAGAAGCGATTGGTTTTAAAACAAATTGTGTATTTATATGTGTATTGATAACCTTCAAATAATCCTTTCTGCAGCTGTGTTCGTCTGTAGAACTTTGAGATATCCATAATGTAAGAGTAATAAATTGAATTATAAAATATTGTTTCAGAAGTTGAGCTTCACAAATACATTATTTAGTATTAGTAGTGAGACGAGGTGGAAGGGTATATTGTAAAACCTTACTTTTTACAACAAACCAGAAACATCTTTTATTATAAGCTGAACCTATTAAAACACCCTTCCATCTAGAGCACTTGCTTATTCAAGCGTAATAGATAACTTTATTTTTCCTTTTCCCTTTTGTGTGGTTATCGATTTGTTTAAATTAGGCAATTCTTTAAACAAACCTTGGATAGAAAGCTTTCTTTTCTTCTGACTTAAAATTATAGTGACTGGCAGCCAATAAGCATAAATTTGTAATGTATCTAATAGGCGGACACGTTTGTCATTTTTATGAACTTTGTAGATAAAATATTAATATGTCAATGTTTAAATGATCAAAATGACAAGCGTGGTATAAAGCTGTAGTAAATATTTAATAGTTACATATATATTTGGTATGTGTGGTGTGTGTGTGTGTGTGTGTGTGTGTGTGTGTGTGTGTGTGTGTGTGTGTGTGTGTGTGTGTGTGTGTGTGTGTGTGTTTTCAAAAGGGTTAAAATATCATTAAGTAATATCAATGATGGGGTGTGGCAAATAAGGGGAGTGTTATCCGCAAAGTGATACACAGGACAAAACAACGTATAGACATTGTGTGTAAGAATAAGAGGGCACTAACTTCAATAACGGAAAATTATAATATGCACAAGATAGTAATCATACAATAAATTAGTAAAATAAAATATTTTGAAGGAGATTAATATTTAACTTTAATAAAATTTGTTAAAAATAGCTATCCTAAAGATTTTAATAATTATACAAATCTGCAATATCCATTTAAGAAAATCTTTTAGTATCAACGTCTTAAGTGGTAAATCGGTATCGCACCAATTAATAGCAAAACAAATATATATCTGAAAATGAACTACCATCTGACGGTGAAATTAACTATAATAGAATCAAAAATTGTATATTAGTAAAAAAAACCCAACACAACTCAAAATTTTACACTTCTTCTTCTTTAACTTCTTTGTTAGGAGCCTCTCCTATGACAATGAACCTGTTCTACAACAACGGTCCTATATGTTGTCACTCCACCTCTTCCACCTCATTGGCCGACCAATGCTCCATTTGGTGTTTGATTGGCTATCTCTTGCCAGGAATGTTAAACAAGTGTCATTCATTCTTAGAGTACAGATACTAAACACTCAAACCAAATAATGCAGAATCGTAGTACAAAGTACTAAAGTTAGATATCAAAATCCAAGTGCTGCCTCTGTAAACACAGTAAAAACTATAAACCAATGAGCTATGCTATTGGTGGAGGTACTTAAGGTATAGATATATTTTTGAACACATTGATAAGGGAGTGGACATTACTAAATCTACCCTACGCCACACGAAAATTGATTCGTGAATTAGGTATTACCAGAAACTACTATTTTTAGATGTTCGTACTAAGAGCCATTCATTGTATGCATACCAATTTTAACAATAAAGGGACTAATACATATATATTATTGTGTACCACAAAATTAGTAGAAAAATGGAAACAGAAACTACAGTACGTATAAACGTAATCCATATAGACTTTAAAACAGTTAATTTTTGGTATGGAGCAATAAAACAATGGTAAATATCAAGTTTTCTAAAGTTCAAAATTACTAAACTACAAAGTAAAATATCGGTATGGAGAACCATACATGACTTCCATGTTCTAAGATTTATATTTTAAATCATTTACGAAATGAAATGTTTCCATAGAAACTACTTCTTTCCACTTATTGCTTCAGAATTAACCACAGTACTGTGGTCACTAACGTATACCACCACACGTTATCGCACTCGATTTTCACTGATGATGGCAGTCGACGGCACTGCCGAAACGTCTGGTTTTGCAGAAAACATTGGACTACGGCCAAACAGCCCGGGAAGGAATTTTAACAACAAACTACTACTTTGTTACCGATAACGTAGTACACATATAAAAATTATCCCTCCCCTTTCAACTATAATTTTCATTTATAGATAATTGCCCCCAGCCCGTTCAACTATACTCTTCATTTATAGATGTTTCATCTACGTTTCTACAGTGGATTATTAAGATCTTCTTATCAGGATACTTTATTTATCAAAATTAAGTACTTTACTCTTGTTACAACAAAAAATGCTTCAGGTAAACTACCCTTCCACCGTGACCGATCTTCACCAAAATCAATAGGCCTTGAGTCCTCTACAACTCAGGCACATATGTAAAAAATTATTTTATTCTGTTTGAATTTACGGCAGTTATCGTTCGTCATGAAAAAATTTCTCTTGTTACAACATAAAATGTTGCAGGTAAACTACCCCTTTCCCTTAACCGATCTTCACTGAAATCTACAAGCCTTGAAATGTCTACAATTTAGGAATGGATGCAAAAAATTATTTGATTATGTTTGAATTTACTGCAGTTATCGTTCGTCATAGAAAAAATTACACTTGTTAAAACATAAAACGTTGCAGGTAAACTACCCCTTTCCCTTAACCGATCTTCACCAAAAAACAATAGGTCTTGAGAACTCTACAATTCAGAGCTGTATGCAAAACATTATTTGATTCTGTTTAAATGTGGGGCTGTTATCGTTTGCCATAGAAAAAAAAATACCCTTGTTAAAACATAAAACTTTGCAGGTAAACTACCGCTTCCCCTTAATCGATCTTCACCAAAAACAACAGGTCTTGAGAACTCTACAATCCAGGGCTGTATGCGAAGCATTATTTGATTCTGTTTGAATTTGCGGCTCTTATCGTTTGCCATAGAAAAAAATCTACACACAGACAGACACATACACACACGCACACACGCACACACACACACACACACTTTTCGAAAAATAACTTTTTTTTTGTTTTGAGGGTAATACAATCAGAATCTGCAATTATCTCGAACACGATTTTTTTTTGCCATCATACTTCCTTTCCTTATGGAACATGGAAGTAAAACAGAGTAGACAATTAGATAAACTTTCCAGAACCATTTTTTGCAGACGCCAATTAAAAATGCAGTTCAATTTTTAGTCCTAAAAGTACAAACCATTCTTCGGCCTTTGGCCACTTATCTACGGTGCACAGCAACAAATATGATAGGATATGTACAGCTTGTTAAAAATGTATTAAGGTAACTTTTAGAATCAAACGAATTATGCTCCCTCCCGCTACAGCGATGCGCCGTTAAGTATGTATAAATGTCCTGTCCATCCTGCTGCTGGAATCAATACAAGTTGCAAAAATTTAATTTTCTGACGATGGTGATTTATTCCATTTGCCGTATCAACACGTAACACCAAATCCGTATAATCCAAAAATTATTAATATTTTCTTTATTTATTCTTTTTTGTTTTACTTCTCTCTTATAGCCGATATTGAGACGGTAAACATTTTAATGTTATAACGGATCTGAAACAATACCAAACCTCAAACTCAATATAATGCCAAACTAATTGGATTTTGCAGCAGCAAAAGGAATACATGACACGTTTACAGTGAAATCAGATTATGACGTGCAGATTGTCAGATTTAACAGTTGGAAGACTTAAAATCAGTTTGCTGTAAAGGGGAGTACTGTTCGAAATCTTTATACTTGAATATAATATTCTGATATATCAAACAGACGCCTGTTGGACTCCCACCATAACTGCATTGCCGTAACACAGAGATGTAAGTGACGGGAAGGAAGTGGTCGGTAACTGGGGTATGAGAGTTAGCTTACAAACTGAACGCATTGTATATCCAGGCACAATGAACATACACACAGTAATCGAATTCCATGTAGCAAGTTAATAGTCTTGTAATTCAACGCTTGTGTTTGTCTGTGCACCTTGGTGGCTTGCTTGATTTTTACAGTACGACATTAAATTCCATATGAAAACGTTGTATGTCCTTCTGCACTGAACTATTATACTGATCATAAGGAAACGTTAATATAATGTTTTATTTAAGTCCACTACATTGTTACATCTCAAGGAGCAATAAGTTAATCACACCAGAGTATATTAAAAGATTTAAGGAAAAGAAATATTCTATGTGGAATCATCATCTTCAACAGCTACACAGCCCACCGTGGGCCTCACCTTCCACCAGCTTCCCTATCTTTAGCCAGTGTCCACCAATTTTACACTCCAAGTACTTTCACGTCTTCTATTATCAGTATCTTCAATAGGATTCCATCAATCCATCGTAGTATAGGTGTTTCACGTCCTCTCTTTCATTCTGGTGTGCATTTCAAAAACGTGAGATCCTTTCCAAGTTAAAATTTATAATTGCTGATGGATTCTAAGTTCTCCTATTTTTTACCGTACCATATTTATTTATTTACCATTAAGATAATTTTTACCATATTTATTTTTATCATATATTTAGTTTTCTCCTCATTTACTCTTAGCCCCATTTCCTTAGTTGAATGGTATAATGCTGTGAATACCTTTTTACATCATTCTCTGTCCTTCCCGTTATATCTATTTCATCGGCATATGCTAACAGTTGAATAAATTTGAAGAATATTGTTCTCCTTATTATTCGAAGGCTTTCATGGCCGGTGTCAGTTGAATTTAAACCATCTACCGGGCTGTTTGGCCGTGGTCAAAGCTTTTCTTAAAACAAACGTTTCAGCAGCACCGCTGGTTGCCATCTTCAGTGGATGTATTGATCAACCTAACGCGGGGTGTTGTATGTTAGGCCCATAGTACTGTGGTTAAGGCTGGTGTGCATTTCAAAAAACGTGAGACCCTTTCAAAGTTAAAATTGATAATTTTTAAATGTGATGCTGATGGATTACAAGTTCTCCTATTTTTTACTATATCATATTTACTTATTGACCTTAACCACAGTACTGTGGGCCTAACGTACGACACCCCGCGTTAGGTTGCCTCGATACATCCTCTGAAGATGGCAGCCAGTGCTGCTGCTGAAACGTTTGGTTGTAATGAAAACCTTGGACCACGGCCCAAACATCCCGGTAGATGGTTTAAATTCACTTGTTCCACTTGTTTGGATACCTGCATCTCTAAAAACCTTATCCAAGGCTATGTTAAAGAGCAGGCAAGAAAGTGCGACTGCCTTCCCTTAACCCACTAGTAATTTGTAGACGTTCCATAGATACTTGTTTAATGTTTCATTTAATTAATAATATATTGTTATTGTATGAAGCATAATAATATAATATATCATTTACGTTTACTACATTATTACACTTCAAGTTACAATAAATTAATCACACCAGACTATATAAAAAATTTACAGGAAAATAATATTCTCTGTAGAATACAAGTCGTTATTTTTAGTTTTTTTTTGTTTTTGTAATTTCTGCTCTACAGAATGTGTTATAACATTTTTAATTAGAAAACTGGGATCGCAGCAAAATTGAGTTACTACGAGGTGCACACAGCACTGCCCATTTCGACTTTATCAACTCTAATTTACATATAAAGGAAGTTGTTTGTTGTTATCTGACATAGTTAAGCTCTTCTAGGGTAGGTAAAGCTTCGTTATGGCGAAGAGGAGTTGTCATTTTAAAATATTTTGTCTAGCTTGTTTGTTCTGAAATCTCTTGTTCATCACATGCTTCTTTTAGTTTACCAACGAGAAAAATAATTCTGCTTACAGTGGAAAATAAACTTGTAGTGCGGTATTTTTATTTTCAGGTTGAATGATGTTGCAAATTTAAAAGTTGAGAATACAAACAATGAATGTTTTAGTGGATGGTTAGTGAGGATCGGTCAATAATACAAATTTTAGTTATTTTGCGTCGACGTTTCGACAATATTTATTTTCATCTTCAGGACCTGTGTGTGAAATACAATAGAAATATCAAACATAACGAAACAATTAAATATTTGGGTGAACGTGTTGGTGATGTGAGTGCGTGCGTGCGTATGTATGTATCATTTTATATGTGAAGACTTATGATAGTTTGTTTATATCTTCAAATTATCTTTAAGAAAGCGAGCAAATTATAGTATGAGAGAACTTAATTTATACAGTATTACAATTTAAATTACTAAATGTAATGATATTTTAATTAATTAAACAAACAGTAATCAACAATTGGATAGTAGATTGGTACAAAAACTCTTTATACCTATAGCAGTCAACATATAGCAAAGCAATATATTACCTATAACTAAAACAGATTAGGGGATGTTCACTACGTAATTATTAAAAGTTATTTTTACCATGTTTCACTCCCTACTGGTGTTAACAAACAATAATAATTTAGAAACATACAATTTACACAATAACTGTAGAGCATTACGACTTCCATCAGATAGTTGACAAAGGGTACAAACAAACGTTTCTGGTACATTTTACTAACAGGTAAACTTGGATAATAATTGTAATCATATTATAAAATAAAGTCAAGAGTACTATAGAGTAATGTAATTTATGTATGTGTCCACCTTCTCTCTCACCCATTCCCCCCTGCCAGTCCTTCTCACAGCCTCTCACTCTAACCTGAAATCGATCTATCACTCACTATCACCCCACTCACTCTCTCTCTCTTCTACATCTCACTCACTGTCTCCCTTCTTCCCTCTCTCACTCTTCCACCCTGCGCTCTCTCTCACTCTCTCTCCCTCTCTCTCCCTCTCTCTCTCTCTCTCACTCTCTCTCTCTCACTCTCTATCTATCTATCTCTCACTCTCTCTCTCTCTCTATGTCTCTCTCTCTCCCTCTCACTTGTCATTGTCCACGATTGGCACTCTAAAACACTCACCATTTTTATTACACTATCATCCTCATATAAAATAGAGAATTATGCACACGATAACAGATTTAAGGATTTAATACAAACAATATTAGAGGCTTAAGGGTTGCACAACTATATAAATTAATATATTTATTATTACTATATCTGAAAACCTTTTAAACACTCTGTCTAACATATGAGATCGATGATGGAAGATAGGTGAAATTTTTTCTTTCAATAAGAAAATAAATTATGTGCGTCGTGGGACACGCCAGTAGTCAACGAGTAAATTGGTTCAAAGTGTAACAGCTGGCTCGTTTGTATTTGAAATAAACAAGACGTTCCTGTAAAAATTAAAATACAAATAAAAGTGAATGGATAATAATGAGACGAGAGAATAGTTGTGTTTATACGTATTTAACTGCAAGGAATTGATATTTACAATGAACATAAATAGAATGATATTACAAGCCGTTTTATTTGCAGTATACACACATTTACAAACAAATTGTAAGAAATAATTTTTTCAAATACAACGATATATTTTACTCAATATTTAGTTAGAAGTAGAATGTGATAATTATTATATATTTATATTATAATTATATACCGTATATGATATTATTATGTATGTTATATTAAAAATAATATAATATATTATTATAATTAATATACGCAGTATATTACTTCCATTTTTTACAAATTATAAACAAAATAGCTGAATAACTAACCCGAATTTTAAAACGTAAAAACTATTCAGCTAAATACAATATAAAAACCAGAATCGAACTCACGAAATAATTACAAAACGTACAAAGTAAAACAAAAATACAAAGATATAATCTTTCAACATTTCAAAGATGTACACAACCTTCTCGTTGACGATACTATAAATATTATAATTAAAAAAAACATACTACTGATTAAAAAGTTTTGCTTTTACTTTTTTTGAATTAAACAATTGGAAAGTTATGTGAATGTATTAGGCTAACGATGAAATATGTAAAAGAACATGAATTCAAAAGTATTCGGCTCGATCTCTCAGCATGTGAGTACATTTTCTGTTGTCATAAGGAAAATGAATTATAATATTTAACGTTATTCTTGTAATAGTATTTAACTTTTAGAATAAGCTCACATTCTTTAAATTATTACGCTTTGTTTAAAGCACGAATATTTGAGGCAGTGGGGAAATTTTCAGTATCCATAAGGGGAAAAGAGGTTTGACTGACTTGGCAACACTCATTTCGCTTCATTTATTTCGTTACTCGTTGAATCAGTTTACTGCCCTAGTAATGCTAGATGTACGGGTGTGAGCCGGGCACCATAGTGCCGCAAATAAAGGTCTCACTTCAAAAGCACGGCTTACACTGCATAATAAAAACATATTGAAATTCTGCGTCCGCATGTGTAGTAGCGTGTGTGTGCGGGTGTAGAGTAAAGATGTGAATTTTGTCGTGGTAGTGTTTCTAATGTAGGCCTATAGATTATAAACCCCATAAATGTTTTACAAACTAATCTTGTGACATTAAGGCTACTATTTTGCCGGAGGAAGTGGAAACCGTTTATTATTAGACACATAGTTTTATTTTTTAAGTAACTATGTCGTATTAGGCGCCTTAATTTCCTACTAATATGTTTAATCAATGGGACTTGTTTTCTATCTAAATGTACGTACCGTATGAGAATATAAGGATAGATCATGATAATGTTTGTTGGAAATTAAGCTTTCAAGGAATGTTTGATATCTTAACAAATTTAATATGATTGATTACAATATTTCACGCCATATCGAGTCGTGAATCGTATATGTCATGACAATATTTCAAAGCTTCAATAAAGTGTAACACAAGAAAATATTACCTCGTTTTCATGTTCACACAACTGTGAAATTAGGTTCCAATGTAAGTGTTGACAAATTCAGCCTACTCTCAGTGGTTTTCAGCATAAATTGTGTGCTTACTCGAATGAAGTTAAGATCGTTTGATGTTTGGGTTATACAATTTTACCGTGAATTCAGTTCACGATTATTTACACCACCAATTTAAAAAAATTAGGAAAGAAAAAGTCGGAATTAAATGAAGGGAAACAGAAAGGCCATGCAAATTTACAATAATTAAAAAACAATATTTTTTAACAAAAGTTGAGTTGAATTAAAAGAAGGTATCTGTTGAAAAAAAATCACCAGTTAACTGTCATTATAGATTAGTAAGAATATTAAAACTTTTTATACAATTATTAAAAGAAAGTAATTCCATAAATTGTTTTTGCTTTCCAAAATGATGAATATAAAATGGCTGACTGGGCAATGAGTTTCTGATAATTTTTTAACAAGAAATAATTCCAAAGTGTCTAAAGTTTTTTTGGTTTCACTACTTGACTTTTTTATTATATTGTTCTCTATTAATATTACATAGATAGATTATATGGAGGTATTACTATTTTTTCACAGAGTACAAATTAATTAAAATAGATTCGGGTGCTTAGTAGAACAGTAGATACGACGCCTTCTTATGATGCCAGATATTCCGGATTCGTTTTGTGGACACACAATAAAAAAGAATGAAGATTCACCTGTGTTAACAAGCGTCACAGTATATATAATCCATTTAAAAAATAATTTAGTAAAAGCTCAAAAGAACCAGAATTTGCAGAACAGAATCAGCACAGTAGATATGTTTATGAATTTGCTTATGCTAACAATTTAGAAAAGAAATGTATGTAATAAAACAAATGAAAATAATACATATAGTAGGCTATTATAAAGATGTTTTCAAGTATCGTCTCTTTCATATCACTAATATATATCTTAATATATCACCTTGTGTGCATTTTTATGTAAAACATTTCTTAATTATAATTATAATTTTAATGAGCTTTCTAGACTTTGTCTGTAGATTTAAACAGAAAGCATTTAATTTAAAAACATTTTGAGGTTACTTGTGTTAAAGTTATTTATTGCGTTATCTGTTTTGTTTTACAACACACAAATCGCATCTTGTCAGCTGTGTAACAGAGTGTGAAAGCAAATACTCCTGCGTGAGAGTACATCTAATGCATCTCAATGGAAAATGTCAGAGACGAACAGCGTCAAATAGATAACCACTGAATTGATGCTGCACTTATCGCGTATGTTAGACAACTACATGTTTTGTGTGAGTATGTGTGTGCGTGTGAAAGAGATGGAGAAAGCTTACATGTTAGTGTAGTGAGGCAATAAACCCTCATAACGACAATGGTAATATGATCGATCGTTTATAAAATGTTTCCCATTACAATAGGTGATTACACAAGAACCGGTTGGTGCCCGAGATCAATTTATAAAATATTAACATCGGATTTAAAATTCCGAAATGAGATGTAAATTTCTTAATTGTCTGAAACTGAATGAATGGAGAGACAAGCAAATTTTACAGTTCCTGGAAATTGGAAAGAGGAAAATGAACTCATTAATTAAAGAGAAAAAGGAAGATACATTTTAAATTATATTTTAGATGTAATTGACAGATCACGGAAATGTTGACGTTTACCAGAGGAAAAGGTATACCTTGTTATTTAAGATACTATCGCTTGTCTAAAAGCTTTTTCGAAATAAATAACAACGTGGGATGCGTAAAACCAAACACTTTCTTACGTAATCTAATAAAAGAAATAAAAACGTGACGCTTGTATTCTATTCCTTTTTTAAGTGGAAAAAATAATTTTAGACTTTCATGTACTGTATATAGAAATTTTAGAATGTAAGTTACAAAATTCTAAAAAATCATTGATTTTCTGTATCATACGTTAAATCCTAATCGGAAACGTAATCTGTTTTGTGCAGTATCTGTATTTTAAAAAGGATACTTTATAGCAAACCGTTGAAAAGAACGAGTATTTTTCTACACAAAATACGTAATTTTCCAAGTAGCAAAGTATGTTTTGATTATATATTTGTTTTTTTGCGTACTTATTTGTTTTTGACGGCGAGTTGGCACTATAATATCAATGACATATTATTCATCGTCATATATATATATATATATATATACGAAGCTGTGCTAACAGACAAAAAATTAAATTCTGTACTCGCTCCACTAACAGGTACTCACAAATTTAGATCCTGTACGAGCACTGATTTTTTTTTTAAGTACTCTGCCTGCTAATTCAAAATAAACACGAAGTTCAGAGGTTCGAATAATTTAAAAATAAATACAAATTTATTTCTATTTAATATTTAGTATTGGCATGCTGTGTACAATTCTCTGTATGCATGTACGCTGGAAACACCTATTTAATAATTAATGTAGGCTTACTTTTCGCTGAGAAAGGGGTCTCCTTACACGTCATACGGTACTGAATTATGATAAGAGATTAATTCATTTTTGTATGGATATTATTGATTAAAACATATTATTTACAACGTACTGTCATTATTGAAACCAGAGTAGTAGAGATGATTGAATGTTATGGCTATTAGTGGTTGTCAAACCGGTAGTGTTTGAAGACCTTTTAACTGCGTACAATCAGAATTGCATAAGCTTTGAAAAAGACCACATTCAGCATTATATAGGATTACTTCTAATACCTATTAGAAAAGAAAGAAATAGTTACTTTAAGTAATTATAAAAGATTCTTGTAAAGCAAAGTCAAATTATTTGTAAGAAAAATTATTTATAATACATTTATTATTTGGCGATATAATATAAAACTCAGTAGGCCTACTATACAAATTATAACATTTCTAAATAATATTGATTCTACATAGTCGAAAATATAGTGTTGGTAGTATATTAAGTAATATTTTAATATATTATATCAGAATACATTTTAAAATATTTTACATTTTAATGAAATACATGCTTTAAACTTTTTTTGTAAGTTAATATTGTAACGTACCAAAATAACAGTTACATAAAAAAGGTCCAATACATCAAATAGAAGAATAACATGAACATATTTCATCAAGCATGGAAGAAGGAACAGGAGAATGAAAATCAAAATGTGTATCTACAAATAAATAATATTAAAACAACCCAACGAAGAAGAAAGAAGAGTAATAAGAATATATCATCGAGTATAAAGAAGAAAGAGAAAATACCATGAGTCAAAATGTTTAGTCATAAGTATTAAGATGTAATTACAACAAAATATAGTCAAAAGGACTTATTTGTGTTAAGAACCACTATATGAGTTTTGAAGAAAGTGAAGTGAATTATTAATGGACGGAATTATTACTTGTTTGGACTTAAAATAAAGACGCAAGTGTCAGCAATTTAATGCCACTATCCAAATGACGATCTGACTAATAATAAGAAACTTATAACCATTATAAGATTTTCGATCATTTTCGAATGTCAATGTACACGTCATAAATAATCTCCAACCCGAAGCAGAGACGCTATGAAATTAAAATATTTGTTTAACCAAGACCTTTGGGGTAGAGAGTATGACTTTCTGAACCAACAGAATGACTCGATTTCACCAGACGAAAAGAGACGCTTTAGCGAGATGAGTTAATTGTCTTTCAACACCCGAAGCAAGAGGAGCGTGTGACAGTCGTCAAGACATATTTTTAAAATGTGCGCGTACCCCAGTAAAGTATTCCTATATAACCTATACTGAACACCCTATTATCGTGTGACAGTGTAGTGAGTGAATAGTGAAACAAAAGACATGACCAGTGTATAATAAAGGTCATGTTATGTGAAGGAAACAGGGAGTATTATACATTAACAATTTTAAAACATATTGATAAAATAATTCTCGTTAGTTCAACGAAAATTATTGTTGACTGCACTAGTCAAGTAAACACGCTTGAGTGCATAACCGATAACGATGAAATAATTATCAGAATGAAATGAATAAAGTTCTCGTCCAACTTAATGACGATAATTAATTAAAAGATGTTACATTTTTATATTTAATAAATAAAAGCGGAATCAATATTTTATACCGCATACAATTACTCGTAAATATAGTCGCTTATTTGACTATGATTTCAGCAGTCTTGAAAAATAATAACTTGTTATGCGAGAACTATCATTACTGCTAATTCTACATCCTATTACTAATAAATAAAGTGTTTGTAAAAAATAGTATTAAGATTTTTATATGATATTAACTATTCTACCTTATAACTTACTCTCATCTAGGTAAACTAACCTATAACCAGAACGTATTTGTTTGTCACAGAGAATCACTTCTGTCATAAATGATTTTTATAAATGGAATCAATAATAAGAGTTTTTTCAATTTTTTTCTCATTCCAGTTCATAATAATAATAACAAGTAAACCAGTAATATCGTTTTAATAGTGCAACGTTAAAAGCACATGTTTACAGATCTTAGCTTCACAAGGCACAAGCCGACCGTACGATAGTACGATAGTATTGACTATCGTATTGAGGTTAATAATTTTTAAATTTCGTTTTTTTAATTATAATAAATAAGTAAATGTTGTTATTTATTACAACATCTTTATGTCTTGTATTATGTATATTCAAAGGATTCACGAAAATTGGTAATACTAATAACCAAAGTGAACATAACCTAACTTACCATATTATCGTACATTGTAACAGTGTTAACAGCCTTGAGCTGAAGAAGTCTCAGTATTTATTTAACTTGTTGTTTTTAAAAAAACATTATTAATTATTTTAAAGGAGTTTTTGCTAAATTTCACTAATGTTAATAAAAACCTCAATTTATTACCAGTGGATATAGAGTCTTCATTTCTATCAAATAGATGTAAATAACTTATTTTTTAGAAACAATTATTTCACAAGGTGGCGGCAATATTCGAATGATTGATATTGGAATATTCAATTTACAATTGAATATCAGTGTTATTTTATTTAATGTGCATTTATCGATATTCAAACGACATTATCTGTGTGTTATAAATGTATTTACAGTGAGATAGAATCGCCCATCGAGAAGATTGAAGACATTCACGGATGGTAAGTGGGGAGGTGAATACAGCGAATTATTAGTGGTCTTAATCCTCTTTTAAACATGAAAATTAATTTCCATTTACCCATTACTAATTAATTATATTAAATACTAAACCACCACATGACAACGTGAGAGTCTACGACGACAACACTACTAATTTAAAACAAAAAAACATTTAAAACCATCCATCAAAACGTTATATTACAATATATTATACAATTAGTTTATTTCCATTGGATCTCTATAAATAGAAAATTTGTATTTTGAGTGAGTGTTAGTAGTAACTAGACAAAATAAATATACTTCCTATTTGGAAGTGAGTAAAAGGGTAAAAAATGTAAAACCTAAAAATTCTTAATTTTTGTCGGGGTTTTATTTTTTTACAGGCAGTCTACTAGGACGCTTTGGTCTCTTGCAATTTTGCAGCTGCTCATGAAATTTGGACATAATCGTTTAACTACTGTACTACTCTCCATCATGCAACTTTAAGTAACTTTATTTTGTTTACTTTATCGAATGTCTATTGTATTTGATTAAAGCAATACGAATTGGTATATGTTTTGATACTTCTAATTCGATGTACGAGTGCACATTTGCTACCTGTACATGATCTAAAAACATTTTGGGACGGTCTACATGCACCTTTGCAAAAACATTTGGGGACATCTTGTAGTAACTCTGTAAATCTGTTCTGTTGCACAAAACTGTTACGTATGAAATGAATTAGTTTACATTTAAAATTAAAATTACAACTTTTAATTTATAATTTTTTTTTTTTTACTTTTTGTAGACACAGAGTAATTTTGTGTATGAAGTACACGGAGTAATTTTGAGAGTACTCGGTAATATTACAAAATTTCTAGTAACGAAAATTACAGTAAGTAAAAACAATCACGAGATTGAATGACAGTTATTTTAAAAAAGTACTGTAGCAGAAGAAAGTTATTCAGAACTATAAAAAACTTATTCTGATAATTACTGCATTATATAAACCATTAAATATATTGTGTCTTCCTCTTTTATTTGAAAAATTTCCTGACTTTCCCACAGGTATTTTTCTAAGAGATGTTATCTTGCTGTAAGATTTATAACATAGCAGGAACAGCGTAAAAAGCGATACCTTGAGGAACATAGTTAGGCATGAAAAAATTTTTCGAGACATATAATCTTCTTGGTCTCTATTTATATATGATTATTTACGGTTTATTGACATAATAATCAAAACGTCTGCAGCCCTGTTGACATTCAGTACGAAATACGAAATTGATATTACGGCATTACGATATCAAAGATAGTAGAATGATAAAATGCCTTGTTAACCACTTTAATAAAAATATCATTCACATTTCTTCGTCATAATACCGATAATCGACTTATACTATTAATAGTTAAACAGTAATAAATAAAGTTACTATTTAACTCAAGAATACGTTATTGTTTATCACTTTACTTCTCGTGCATTATCTACAACGCATTATCCACTTTATTTAAAAGGGTAATCTTTATAAAACAAGTCAATTGCCAGGCAACAGTGATGGTGTATTTAGAAAATTCGTTGGCGTTAAAAGTTAGCGCACAAAGAAAATCGCCAAGAATTGCAGTGAACCTCTCTGTGAAATGTCGTTTGTCGTTTAAAAGTTCAAATAAAATAAATTATTGTCACCATTTTTGCTTCGCAAAGTAAGTTCTGTTTACTTCGATTTTGCGTCGACGTGATGGTGTTTCATTACGCTTTATGTTCGTCCCGAAACAATATTATCTCTACATTAATATACGGCTATCAGACGAAAAAGGCGACAGTAAATATTTCTCTTCTGGACTAAAACTAAGTAATTATTAATCATCGTAATTAAATTCTTAGTGCCCTTCCATTTGCCTACAATTTTAAGATATAAAGTCAGCTCTATTTTGGGTATGCAATTAATGTTTCCCTTCATGCGGTTATCATAAAATTTTGTTGAGGCGTATGCAGAATTTTGTTTCAGGGGATTCAACAAAAATGAGAAGAATTTATTTACCCATAAAATAAATTCCGAATAACTTTACGCAGAAATATTATTATTGTTTATCACGAACAACGTTTAGATCTACTTCAAGAGGACAATAAAATGACACTATAATTACAGATTGAAAACTGGGCTAGAAAGCTTAGTGAGAAATTTCTTGGAGGTTCCCCGCTGACCGCACAAACACATACTTACACCTACGTCATGCTTTCATTAGACTCTGGCTGTCTTAAAACCGGCACCGGATTTTGGGGTTTCTTTTGCCGATTTTATTCTGGAATGTAAAAAATAATTATGTCGTTATCGAGAATGACTTTTAGGTTAACCGAACATGATATCCAAAGGGCGTCGTACTTAATTTTTATTCTCTAATAGTGACTGCCACTAATAGATTTTAAAGTCTAATTTATACTTCCGTTAATAGTGCCTGATAATATTAACATTACAGCTTGACAGTACTACGCGTAAAGTCAATGTACAGTGTTTATGACAAAAACGGAAAACAGATGTATTTATACCTGTATTTTAAAATTTTATCAAAGAAATACCTTTGGCGACTGACATAATTCATTAATTCTCATTTGTACTCCTACTGCATCTACTGTTGCTTTCTATACTTCACCAGAAGTGGTTTTCATTGCAGAGCACACTGAAAGATGCCCATAACTAGAGTAACGTTAACGGTAGGTGATGTAGATGGCGATTGTTAAACACTGTTACAACGGTTACATGGATCGTCATTGTGACGATTTAATAGGGTTAAATAGCACAAAATAAAAAAAAAGGTAAAAATAATATAATCCTAAATGAAACTACATAATTTCCATAATTTCTCTCCCTATGAAATAAATAGAAAACTAAATAATGTTAAACAAATAAATATGTAAACCACCTCCAGTTTCTTCATCGAGTATTAAATTATAGAGAGACGTAATAAACCAGCAATTTAAAATAAGTAAAAATAATAATTAATAAATTAAGAACTATTTCTCGTATCGGTAAATAACAACACGCGCGGACACGCACATCACTAAGCCAGCGGTGCGCCCCCAAAATTAGTTGTAAATCAGACTCCGCAGCGAGAACAACACAGCTGAAAATGTAGTCAGTAACTACAAAATTATAGAGAATGAAAGAATATGTCATTCACTCTCTTAGTTTCTTTAAGCTAATGCTTAGTAAAGCTGATAGCAAATATTATCAGTAATTTCAATATGTTTAACATCTTTGATACGTTTTAAGTGTGTGTTTATGACATCTCTGCAGTTGATTTAATGTCACGTCAACGTGATAGAGATCACAGTATATGTAACAGTTTGACTATAAGGTAAAAGTGCGGTAAACCGAAGTAAGTGAGTTCAAGTGAAAGTTTCCCACCACCGCCAGCACCAGAATCTCATAAACCTTGGAAAAAGAGAAAACCACACCTTCCATTATTACACCTTCCCCAGTCTCCAGGATAGACCAGAAGCCGCTGAACCACCGTTTACTACAGACAACCCCGATTCGCCGAGGATGCTACATACAGGTGACCCAGAAGTCAAACTTCTGTAGTTCAGAAATCACTTAATAAAAATATGAAAGGCAATTGACACCATAATAATATTAATATCATAATACAAAAGACTGGCCGAATAAAATTACCAATGTAACTTTGTAATAAACAATATGATGTATTTAGCTTTAATGACTATAACATGCTAAACTACTAATAACTCCATTCTTCAAATGGCAGCAAAAGTAAATTGTTTAACTTTAATATAAAGAAAGGATATATCTCGGATCCGAGGGTATGAATTACCAAAGTTTTATAAATAATTAACCAAGTTGATTAATGAATACATTATGCAGTTATTATTTTTTTAATATAGTTAACTAATCAGTTGAACGAAATAGAGTAAACGAAAAGTAGGTTAAGTATATGTATGTATGTTTTAACTATACAAATCACAAGCCTAATTAATTTTTAATAACAAGACAGTAACTCATTTTCTTTTATGCTAATTACCAGGTATGTAAATAAAGAGATGTCATGGACGTAAACATGCGTGGATTAATTTGGCAACACGAATCTAATATTCCTGAATTCACAGGTTCCAAATAAGTGTTTTGTTACGTTGTATTTTAATTAAATATATAACATTTTGTGAATATTATGGTAGCCTGTTTAATTGACCGACGCCAATTAACCGGGCTCCCGAGGTTATAAGGGCGATAGTATACAGAAGTTATAAAAGATAGTATACAGCCGTTATATCATCTTTACAGAGGAAACGGAATAACTGACAGCAGATGAAGTTGCTAATTACAACTTTAAATACAGTTAACAAAGTTATTAAAGGCACTCATATAATTCTTCAAATTAAAATTTGCATACCACACATCAATAAATGTCATCTTATTATGATTTTGACTTAAATAACAATAACTTTACACTAAACCGCAAAAACTGACACTAGTTACAGTCGCTCTAGAACACAATAGAAAATGTGTCAAATATCCGACCTTGTATAATGCCCGGGTAGAATGGTGGCCTAACGTTTTAAATGCGTGTCTGGAACCGCATCTAGTGTTGTCGCGTGTTAAATGCCAGTAGGCGCTTTTGTTATCTATCGTCTCAACGTAGCGTTGCCCGATCCTTAAGCCTGTTCGTCCCGAAATGGCAAACTGTCTCTGTAGCAATACCTTGCCCGGCTGTCCAGCTGATCGATACACCGTCTTGTTGGATCCGATAAACAAGCACCAGAATTGCCAGACGCTCTTGTTTACGATCTTCAGTTCGAAGCTGCTAAGTCGACGAGCTACATTAATAAAATTTTGCAGTCACGTTGTACTCAAATGGCACGAATATCACATTACCGTCTATACATTAAGTCTTTATATAAACCCTCTAATGTCAACTAGTGCTTTTCTTCAACTATGTCCACCAGTTGAACCGCCAAATTGTTAATTGTCTAGAAATAATGTCATGTGTTAAAGCTAGTCTCATTAACACCATTTATATCACAAGTGTTCTATCATTAATAGCTGGTTAGCCTTTTCCTTAAAGCTTTGTTCAATGCAAATCAAGACCTTGCCTTACTTTCTTAAATTTAACAAAGTATTTTTTAGAACTACTGGTAGTATACACTATATTTTTTAAAGGAGAACAAACAGAATGACTGTTACCATTACTATAATATGTAATTTCTATTTTTTTAAAACGAATACATAAAACTAAATTTAATTCATGTTAGAAGCTTGAAGATGTTTTTTTTTCAAATATTGACACAAATGTTTCAATAATGTGCTGTTAGGCAGTTATAAAAATGCAAGAGAGAAAGAGTGGAAAAGCAAGGTAAAGGGAAGCTGTACCTGCGGGTGAGTATACTGAAATACCTTGCAAAAAGTACAGTGACTATAATTGATGTTGCGAATACGTGAGAGTTTGGTTTACATACAAAAGATACATCAGGGTTTGCGGTTAACGGTTAACCTACAGTCACACATCACGTCTCAGGTAAATTTGTCTTGTGTGCGCGTGCCCTCGCTCCTGAATATATCTGTGCAGGTTATCACTTTACAACGTCACATTAAAGAAATCTACCTGTTATCAACATACTGTTTTAGAATTTTAAATCGAAATTGTATGGCTTGGAATTATAAAATTTTAATTTAGTCGTTACACTTACTTATAAGCATTTTGCAAAAAAAGTTTTTCTGAACTTTTGAGACATCTATCATGTAACTCTAACAGGGTGTACAAATATTTCTGGGTAAAAACTACATTGCGATATTATGCTCTATGTCGACAATTGCCTATATTATCTCGTTTACTATTTTAATGTAAAACTATTTCAAATGTAAGTGTATAAAGGTAATTAGTAATTACTATTTTTGTAGGAATTACTGATGCTGGAAAAAGTAGAGAGTTCTAAACAAGTTAGGACTGTTTAAAATGCAAGACCTCTGGACTGTAATAAATACGCAGCAGGCCTCTGACTAGACACCACGCAACAACAGCAAAGCTACATGGACGCGAAAGTTGAATGAATTAATATTAAATAAACATTTGTTAATATCATAGCCTATGTGTATATTTATACTGAATGGCAATCACATAGCGGAAAGCAATTTAGGAAATTGAATTCAAACAAGTAAATTGTCGAAGCACGTGCAGCCATATAATCAGAATTGAAACCTCTTCATTCTCTCCTTAGGTAGAACACTCGTATTATTAGTAGAAGCTCAGATTTGTACATTTATTCGTTTTTTTGTTGAAATGAACACTGAATTATTTGTTCAGTTTCTGTCTTTTAAGTATTTTATATAAAATCTCTTTTACAAATTGTTTACTTGTAAATCAGTGTCAAAACATATTTTCCCCAAATATAAAATTTTAGAATTACTTATGCTTTCACGACCGGCGCCAACATATTTGGAAATATTATTTTCCGGGCTCTCAGGCTATGGTATACTGTTTATGTGCAGAATATACGATTGGGATCTTAGGCTATGGTATACTGCTTATGTGCAGAATATACGATTGGGATCTTAGGCTATGGTATACTGTTTATGTGCAAAATATACGATTGGGATCTTAGGCTATGGTATACTGTTTATGTGCAAAATATACGATTGGGATCTTAGGCTATGGTATACTGTTTATGTGCAGAATATACGATTCCGGGCTCTTAAGCAGTGGTATACTGTTTATGTGCAAAATATACGATTGGAATCTTAGGCTATGGTATACTGTTTATGTGCAAAATATACGATTCCGGGCTCTTAGGCTATGGTATACTGTTTATGTGCAGAATATACGATTCCGGGCTCTTAAGCAGTGGTATACTGTTTATGTACAAAATATACGATTGGGATCTTAGGCTATGGTATACTGTTTATGTGCAAAATATACGATTGGGATCTTAGGCTATGGTATACTGTTTATGTGCAAAATATACGATTGGGATCTTAGGCTATGGTATACTGTTTATGTGCAGAATATACGATTCCGGGCTCTTAAGCAGTGGTATACTGTTTATGTGCAAAATATACGATTGGGATCTTAGGCTATGGTATACTGTTTATGTGCAAAATATACGATTGGGATCTTAGGCTATGGTATACTGTTTATGTGAAAAATATACGATTGGGATCTTAGGCTATGGTATACTGTTTATGTGCAGAATATACGATTCCGGGCTCTTAAGCAGTGGTATACTGTTTATGTGCAAAATATACGATTGGGATCTTAGGCTATGGTATACTGTTTATGTGCAAAATATACGATTGGGATCTTAGGCTATGGTATACTGTTTATGTGCAAAATATACGATTGGGATCTTAGGCTATGGTATACTGTTTATGTGCAGAATATACGATTGGGATCTTAGGCTATGGTATACTGTTTATGTGCAGAATATACGATTGGGATCTTAGGCTATGGTATACTGTTTATGTGCAAAATATACGATTGGGATCTTAGGCTATGGTATACTGTTTATGTGCAAAATATACGATTGGGATCTTAGGATATGGTATACTGTTTATGTGCAAAATATACGATTGGGATCTTAGGCTATGGTATACTGTTTATGTGCAGAATATACGATTGGGATCTTAGGCTATGGTATACTGCTTATGTGCAAAAATATACGATTGGGATCTTAGGCTATGGTATACTGTTTATGTGCAGAATATACGATTTGGCCCACCGCCGGGCTCTTAGACTATGGTAACTGTTTATATGCAGAATATACGATTCCGGGCTCTTAGGCTATGGTATACTGTTTATGTGCAGAATATACGATTCCGGGCTCTTAGGCTATGGCATACTGTTTATGTGCAGAATATACGATTCCGGGCTCTTAGGCTATGGTATACTGTTTATGTGCAGACTATACGATTTGCCCCACAGCCGGGCTCTTAGGCTATGGTATACTGTTTATGAGCAGAATATACGATTTGGCCCACCGCCGGGCTCTTAGGCTATGGTATACTGTTTATGTGCCGAATATACGATTTGACCCACCGCCGGGCTCAAAGACTATGGTAACTGTTTATATGCAGAATATACGGTTCCGGGCTCTTAGGCTATGGTATACTGTTTATGTGCAGAATATACGATTCCGGGCTCTTAGACTATGGCATACTGTTTGTGTGCAGAATATACGATTTGGCCCACCGCCGGGCTCTTAGACTATGGTAACTGTTTATATGCAGAATATACTATTCCGGGCTCTTAGTCTATGGTATACTGTTTATGTGCAGAATATACGATTCCGGGCTCTTAGACTATGGTAACTGTTTATGTGCAGAATATACGATTTGGCCCACCGCCGGGCTCTTAGGCTATGGTAACTGTTTATGTGCAGAATATACGATTCCGGGCTCTTAGACTATGGTAACTGTTTATGTGCAGAATATACGATTCCGGGCTCTTAGGGTATGGTATACTGTTTATGTGCAAAATATACGATTGGGATCTTAGGCTATGGTATACTGTTTATGTTCAAAATATACGATTGGGATCTTAGGCTATGGTATACTGTTTATGTGCAGAATATACGATTCCGGGCTCTTAAGCAGTGGTATACTGTTTATGTGCAAAATATACGATTGGGATCTTAGGCTATGGTATACTGTTTATGTGCAAAATATACGATTGGGATCTTAGGCTATGGTATACTGTTTATGTGAAAAATATACGATTGGGATCTTAGGCTATGGTATACTGTTTATGTGCAGAATATACGATTCCGGGCTCTTAAGCAGTGGTATACTGTTTATGTGCAAAATATACGATTGGGATCTTAGGCTATGGTATACTGTTTATGTGCAAAATATACGATTGGGATCTTAGGCTATGGTATACTGTTTATGTGCAAAATATACGATTGGGATCTTAGGCTATGGTATACTGTTTATGTGCAGAATATACGATTGGGATCTTAGGCTATGGTATACTGTTTATGTGCAGAATATACGATTGGGATCTTAGGCTATGGTATACTGTTTATGTGCAAAATATACGATTGGGATCTTAGGCTATGGTATACTGTTTATGTGCAAAATATACGATTGGGATCTTAGGATATGGTATACTGTTTATGTGCAAAATATACGATTGGGATCTTAGGCTATGGTATACTGTTTATGTGCAGAATATACGATTGGGATCTTAGGCTATGGTATACTGCTTATGTGCAAAAATATACGATTGGGATCTTAGGCTATGGTATACTGTTTATGTGCAGAATATACGATTTGGCCCACCGCCGGGCTCTTAGACTATGGTAACTGTTTATATGCAGAATATACGATTCCGGGCTCTTAGGCTATGGTATACTGTTTATGTGCAGAATATACGATTCCGGGCTCTTAGGCTATGGCATACTGTTTATGTGCAGAATATACGATTCCGGGCTCTTAGGCTATGGTATACTGTTTATGTGCAGACTATACGATTTGCCCCACAGCCGGGCTCTTAGGCTATGGTATACTGTTTATGTGCAGAATATACGATTTGACCCACCGCCGGGCTCATAGACTATGGTAACTGTTTATATGCAGAATATACGATTCCGGGCTCTTAGGCTATGGCATACTGTTTATGTGCAGAATATACGATTCCGGGCTCTTAGGCTATGGTATACTGTTTATGTGCAGACTATACGATTTGCCCCACAGCCGGGCTCTTAGGCTATGGTATACTGTTTATGAGCAGAATATACGATTTGGCCCACCGCCGGGCTCTTAGGCTATGGTATACTGTTTATGTGCAGAATATACGATTTGACCCACCGCCGGGCTCATAGACTATGGTAACTGTTTATATGCAGAATATACGGTTCCGGGCTCTTAGGCTATGGTATACTGTTTATGTGCAGAATATACGATTCCGGGCTCTTAGACTATGGCATACTGTTTGTGTGCAGAATATACGATTTGGCCCACCGCCGGGCTCTTAGACTATGGTAACTGTTTATATGCAGAATATACTATTCCGGGCTCTTAGTCTATGGTATACTGTTTATGCGCAGAATATACGATTCCGGGCTCTTAGGCTATGGTATACTGTTTATGTGCAGAATATACGATTTGGCCCACCGCCGGGCTCTTAGGCTATGGTAACTGTTTATGTGCAGAATATACGATTCCAGGGTCTTAGGCTATGGTATACTGTTTATGTGCAGAATATACGATTCCGGGCTCTTAGACTATGGTAACTGTTTATGTGCAGAATATACGATTTGGCCCACCGCCGGGCTCTTAGGCTATGGTAACTGTTTATGTGCAGAATATACGATTCCGGGCTCTTAGACTATGGTAACTGTTTATGTGCAGAATATACGATTCCGGGCTCTTAGGCTATGGTATACTGTTTATGTGCAAAATATACGATTGGGATCTTAGGCTATGGTATACTGTTTATGAGCAAAATATACGATTGGGATATTAGGCTATGGTATACTGTTTATGTGCAGAATATACGATTCCGGGCTCTTAAGCAGTGGTATACTGTTTATGTGCAAAATATACGATTGGGATCTTAGGCTATGGTATACTGTTTATGTGCAAAATATACGATTGGGATCTTAGGATATGGTATACTGTTTATGTGCAAAATATACGATTGGGATCTTAGGCTATGGTATACTGTTTATGTGCAGAATATACGATTGGGATCTTAGGCTATGGTATACTGCTTATGTGCAAAAATATACGATTGGGATCTTAGGCTATGGTATACTGTTTATGTGCAGAATATACGATTTGGCCCACCGCCGGGCTCTTAGACTATGGTAACTGTTTATATGCAGAATATACGATTTCGGGCTCTTAGGCTATGGTATACTGTTTATGTGCAGAATATACGATTCCGGGCTCTTAGGCTATAGCATACTGTTTATGTGCAGAATATACGATTCCGGGCTCTTAGGCTATGGTATACTGTTTATGTGCAGACTATACGATTTGCCCCACAGCCGGGCTCTTAGGCTATGGTATACTGTTTATGAGCAGAATATACGATTTGGCCCACCGCCGGGCTCTTAGGCTATGGTATACTGTTTATGTGCAGAATATACGATTTGACCCACCGCCGGGCTCATAGACTATGGTAACTGTTTATATGCAGAATATACGGTTCCGGGCTGTTAGGCTATGGTATACTGTTTATGTGCAGAATATACGATTCCGGGCTCTTAGACTATGGCATACTGTTTGTGTGCAGAATATACGATTTGGCCCACCGCCGGGCTCTTAGACTATGGTAACTGTTTATATGCAGAATATACTATTCCGGGCTCTTAGTCTATGGTATACTGTTTATGCCCAGAATATACGATTCCGGGCTCTTAGGCTATGGTATACTGTTTATGTGCAGAATATACGATTTGGCCCACCGCCGGGCTCTTAGGCTATGGTAACTGTTTATGTGCAGAATATACGATTCCGGGGTCTTAGGCTATGGTATACTGTTTATGTGCAGAATATACGATTCCGGGCTCTTAGACTATGGTAACTGTTTATGTGCAGAATATACGATTTGGCCCACCGCCGGGCTCTTAGGCTATGGTAACTGTTTATGTGCAGAATATACGATTCCGGGCTCTTAGACTATGGTAACTGTTTATGTGCAGAATATACGATTCCGGGCTCTTAGGCTATGGTATACTGTTTGTGTGCAGAATATACGATTTGGCCCACCGCCGGGCTCTTAGGCTATGGTAACTGTTTATGTGCAGAATATACGATTCCGGGGTCTTAGGCTATGGTATACTGTTTATGTGCAGAATATACGATTCCGGGCTCTTAGACTATGGTAACTGTTTATGTGCAGAATATACGATTTGGCCCACCGCCGGGCTCTTAGGCTATGGTAACTGTTTATGTGCAGAATATACGATTCCGGGCTCTTAGACTATGGTAACTGTTTATGTGCAGAATATACGATTCCGGGCTCTTAGACTAAGGTAACTGTTTATGTGCAGAATATACGATTTGGCCCACCGCCGGGCTCTTAGGCTATGGTATACTGTTTATGTGCAGAATATACGATTTGGCTCTACCGCCGGAGGCCAGAAACAACTGGCACGGTGTCCGCCAATTACACCACAGTGCTAAGGTAGAGCAGGCAGATGGTGGGGCTGAAAAGTTTGCCCTCCATGTTAGACCACCCCATAACACCCAGGGAAATAATTTTTCCAACTATGTAAAAATTTAGTTTACAATTCCCTGTTATCCACTAATGAGTGTTGAAATTATAAATAGGAATTCCAATGTACTTACTACTCTAGGACTGGTAACACTCTAGCTTCTGCCTACTTTATATCGTGTAGACAACAGATTCAATAATGGTTCTTTCAACAATCTTGTCTGTCAATCTCACTTTATAGAGCCATTATATATTCTTTATTTGATAATTGAAAAACTGCTAGTACTATTTGTTGTTACTATTTACAAATAGGCCTATACCGGATCCTTTAATTAAGTTATTTTTTGAAGAAGAAAAAATAATAATAAAGGTTATTATCTATGTCGTATTATAAGCCTGGTTTAAAACGCCAAGACTAATAAAACAATCATTTTATTTCCGCAAAATGAAAATGAGCAAGAAATATCTAGATGTAGTTTCAGAAACACAATCAACGAAAAGATTATATCTTGTTTGCTTGAATCCTATTTTAAATTCTGAGTTTGTAAATGAAATTGTTTTTTATTGGTGCTTACTTTTAAGTGCAAAATGTTTTACTGTAAGTAACTGTATCAACGCAGACAAACCAAGATATCAACCGGCAGGATAATAAAAATTAAAGTAACGTGGATTGTGAAGAGCTTATTTAAAGAGAAAATACCGATTTCAAAGCAAAGAGAGAAGAGTTGTGACTGCCAGTTAATATTTTTATAGTCAGGCTTTAAATGTTTAACGGTTTCATTAAAATGGACGGCTTTAAAATTATGTATTCTACTTTTTAATAGTAAATTAAAATTTTATAATGCGACAAATAAATATATTTTAGAAGAGTGTTCTATTCGTTTTTGATTAAAAAATTAAGAATTCTTTACTTCTAAATTTCGTAAAATCTCGGTTTTCTTTTATCTATTCAATTATTTTTTCAAATCTTTTTAAGATTACATATAAAATCAATAACTCAATATACAAAATGGAAAAAATAATGTATTTGGAAGACCACTTACATTATTTTTCTAGAATTAAAAAATCATGGTTTTTTATTCCACTTAATTTATTTATTACAAAATAAACGTGCTGTGACAATATAAATTCTGAAACACAAGAACCAGAGTTTATGCTAACTCTGTACATTTTCTACAGTTATTAAGTAATACTAGTGTTCTACACAGACTAAGTAAGCAGCGTTTTACTAATAAACACACAAATGTTACACTTTGACTCCATAACTAAAAAGCAAATTACTCTTTCTTTAGTTTGAAACCGCCAGGTGCAACTTATCCTTAACAGTGCATATTACGTACAGCCTTCAATTTTCTACAAACAAACAATTTTTTAGTACAATGTGGAATTTCTGAAACTGATCCATTTATTGTGAATGACTAGCTACTGATTATACAATAGCAGTTTTATGAAACAACTAAAGCGATTCACATTTCTTATAAAAAGTAAAAGATTTAATATTGTGACGATTTAAAAGGAATTTAAATAGCACAAAATAATTTTTATTCAAAATAA
This sequence comes from Magicicada septendecula, assembly GCA_034769895.1. Lineage (NCBI taxonomy): Eukaryota > Metazoa > Arthropoda > Insecta > Hemiptera > Cicadidae > Magicicada > Magicicada septendecula. The sequence continues at coordinate 478,435,561 of CM068373.1, forward strand.
CATGTGAGAAAATATTTAACCCTCCCCTGTGTACCTATATGCCTGTATCAACTTGTAAAAATTTAGTACGGACATGAAAATTACTCTGTATTGAAGCGAAAATTAATAATTATTATAATTAAATAAAAAGACGTGATAATAATAATCGAAATACCTAACTCAATAAAGAAAATGTAGGATTATTAATAGTAGTTAATTAGTATGATAATAATAATAAAGTACGAACTACTTTTCTCTCTCCGCGTGAACTGCTCCCTCTTCCCTACTAACCGCCGCAAAACCAGCCCCAGTCGAGCCAGAATCTCAGACAAGGTAACAGCTTTACCATGTGTCGTAAAGAAGAAAAACGTATAAAAAAAAAAAACGATGTAACTGAAAGTAATCTTTCGTGGTGACAGACTCCACAAGTAATTGAAAGGTGGTGAAAAGTAAAACGAGTTATGTAGTTGAAATGTAGTGAAATAACTAAAAGTAACTAACTTAGCCGACACATCTCTTTAAAAAAGAAACGAAATGTTTAAATTGTAAAGTATGTTCTATCCAAATATTAAAGAGTAACATTAGTGCAGTTAAAAGTAAAATGTAAAAAAGGTGAACACCGTACATCAGGAGTGAAGCAACAACGACAACCTCACGAGCTCCAGGTAACAGAATCCTTTCGTCATGATCGCAACTTAGAATCTACAAAACAAATGGAGGCACGTGAACGACAACGTAGAACTTCCAGGAAACCCAACTCAAGAGTAACAACAAGAGAACCTGCCGCTGATACACATTATATCAAGGTGAAACCAAACCATTATATTTCTAACAATGGCAACAAAAACAGTACATTTTTGCAAAGACTTATTCTGATCATGTAAATGTTAACATAGTAATGTCTGTAATTACAATAATGAAATAGTAATCTGATGATAGTTAAAGGTAAAAGGTAATTCGAAATTTGAGCAAACTAATCTTCTAATAGCTTGCATAATGTTGACTTATTTTAGAGTATTATTAAGTTAAAACCCGGATCCGAGGTATTTAAAGTAGTTAATAAATATATATTTTTTTATTTTTGCTCACCAGAGTAAAAAGATTTATATTCTAAGATTTATATTTAAAATCATTTTCGAAATGAAATATTACCATAGAAACTACTTCTTTCTACTTACTGCTTCAGCCTTAACCACAGTACTGTGGTCACTAATGTATACCACCTCACGTTATCGCACTCGATTTTCACTGATGATGGAAGTCGGTGGCTTTGCCGAAATGTCTGGTTTTGTAGAAAACATTGGACTACGGCCAAATATCCCGGGAAAGAATTTTAACAAAAACTACTTCTTTGTTGCCGATAACGTTGTACACATATATATCAGTGGCGAAGTTACATGGAGGCAATTGAGGCAATGCCTACCCTAAAAAATTCTGTAGAATAAAAATTATAAATACGTATGAACTACATAACGTAAAGATTATACATTGTTACTGCGACTGTCAAATTTATTAAACCGAAACGTGCTTTATTGAGCGACCGCTAGATGGTGACAGGTGAGATTCGGCATAGTTCGTTTAAAGCGAATGAGGCAACCTGAACTTGCCTCAGCGTTTTTTGTATACATCGTATGTAAGCAATGTAGTGGTGTGATAGGGAAGTGTAGGGAGGGGGGATTGTCCCGCGCTGTACACATAGAGCGTTGAGGCATCCCTCATTTCTGTGGTCCAAACAGTTAAGTTAAAGCGCCTGTGTTGTTTCTAAGTGTTTATTTTATGCGGTTATTAAAAGTGTCACTGTTATTCCGCTGAACTAACAGATGATCAAGATTGTTATTTGAATTATTTGTAACATTAAACATATATATAGAAACTAATCAAGTTTAAAAATTTGAAGTTCAATCAGTTGTATTATTGTGTATGACTAATACAAGGATTGTTCAATAGACACACGTATAGAGCTGTAAAGCATTTTTTATTCAACGATTTTAAAAGAAGTCTCCAATAACATTAAGACATGAGTTCCACTGTTGCGCTAACCTGTAGATTCCCTGCTAGTAAAATTCTTACGGCTGTTTGTGGAACCATTCGGTTACAGCAAACTCTACCTCAGCGTCCGATTTGACCCACCGTTCTTTTAGTGATTCCTTAAAAAAAATTTAAGATAAGATTTTTGTCTACCCATTCATTAACTACTAGCTTCGCCAGTAAGCAAATTGACGTCCATTTTTTCGGCTTGCACGCGTTATGTTGGTGTGGGTTTCGGCACTTTCCATTTAAAAAGCGTGCAAACGTAAGAAAATAAACATGAGTGAGGCCAGAAATAACGTGAATTGTGTGTGTGTGTGTGTGTGTGTGTGTGTGTGTGTGTGTGTGTGTGTGTGTGTGTGTGTGTGTGTGTGTGTGTGTGTGTGTGTGTGTGTGTGTGTGTGTGTGTGTGTGTGTGTGTGTGTGTGTGTGTGTGTGTGTGTGTGTGTGTGTGTCTTACCTGCCTTTTTATTGCCGTATTAAATGAAAAATATTATATTACATTAAAATGAAAAAATTTTAATTTTATTACCTGGCAAAAAAATTATTTTATTTTTAACAATTACCATTGTTTCAAAAAGTTTAAATAAATTTTCAAGTACGGAAATAAATTTCTTGTTAAAACGTAAAAGGTTGCAGGTAAACTACCCCTTCCCCTTAACCGATCTTCACCAAAATCGAAAGTCCTTGAGACCTCTACAATTCAGGGACGTATGCAAAAAATTATTTGATTCTGTTTGAATTTGCGGCTGTTATCGTTTGCCGTAAAAAATACGCTTGATAAAAAAACGTTGCTGGTAAACTACCCCTTCCCCTTAACCGATCTTCACCAAAAACAATAGGTCTTGAGTACTCTACAAATCAGGGCTGTATGCAAAACATTATTTGATTCTGTTTGAATTTGCGGCTGTTATCGTTTGCCATAGAAAATACCCTTGTTAAAAAAACGTTGCCGGTAAACTACCCCTTTCCCTCAACCGATCTTCACCAAAAACAATAGGTCGTGAGTACTCTACAAATCAGGGCTGTATGCAAAACATTATTTGATTCTGTTTGAATTTGCGGCAGTTATCGTTTGCCATAGAAAAAAAATCTATAGACAGACAGACACACAGACAGACAGACAGACACACACACACAGACACTTTTCGGAAAACGACTTTTTTTCATGTTTTGAGTGTAGTACAATCAGAATCTGCAATAATCTCGAACACGATTTTTTTTGCCATCACCATACTTCCATTCCTTAAGAAATATGGAAGTAAAAAGGCATAAGAGCATTTGATGCAGAATCTTTGAGAAGTTTATTTTTTTAAAGTAATAAAACAAAAATAACAATTATTTTTAAATCATTATTCAAGAAACTATAATAAAGAGATGTTTTTGCTAAATATCCAGAGAGTGAGTAAATTTGCGTAACCTAATCCTAATTCCTGTTCTACATAGTTTCAGATTTGTTGGTAAGTAATTTGTACTAACAACGGCAGCCGGTTTGATTGAAGGTAACCAATTAAACTGGTTCCCTCTGTTATAATGTCTCAGACAGGGGAGACGTTATAATATATTGAGTGCCATTAATTTAAAATATGTTAATGCCCAGCTAGTTTATTATCTATAAATTTATATATTTATTTGTTTCATTAAATTTGAATCGCTTAGAGACAGTCCGCTTAATGTTCACAAAAAGCAACAAAAGACGCTTAGAAAGAAAAGAACAGCTGTAGAAGAAGTTACCATTAGTGTCAATTAACCTTAAAATTTTGTGTTTGCCTCAGCAAAGTATTTTAAGAAAATATAAACAATACCATAAATTAATTTTTATATACCAATAAATGTGAAATGCAAAACTTCTTAATACACAAAAACTGTTTGAATGAAACTTTCAGCTATAGAAACAGATAGGGGTTATATTTGAAATCAGCAACAAAAATAAAACAAAATTACACAAAATACTTCAGACAATTTTTATAAGGCACTTTTAGAGGCCTATGTAGCTGTAAAAAAATATACAAAAGTGCTTGTAGGGCATGACAAAAATATTTCAATCTGATTCCCATTAATTAAACGTCAACAATGAATGGTAATATTATTATCATTGTTCTATTAACGTCAGCAAAAACAAGACACGTTACGTCTGATAACAAGTACAACAGACACAAAGTGTTACGAGTTGTTGAATGAAGAATTTAAGATGTAAGTTTTCTTACGGTGGGTGGAAAATAAATTCTTTTGAAACATTAGCACAACACAGTTCTATTTCAAGTACGGCATGATCCTGTCACTTCTTGCACTGTTAGCAAATAACGACCGTTTTGTGTGTATAATCTGATTACTTTCGAGAAGTAAACAATTTGTTTATATGATGCACTAACTAATCTCTCTTGGAGTTATCCATCGCCTTACCACGAGCACACAAATTCTCGTAATTACGTTTACCGCCCACGATTCACCTATGCATGTATCCTCTGGTTGAATTCCACCTCAGGAAAAGCAGTATTCCTTTCTAGCGTACGTTTTAAACTAACTCACATTGTTAGAGACTCAGTCACACGTTTCCTTACATTATACAAACAGTAAAACATGACCATTATTTATGTAATTACAATAGACGTTAGATAGAAACGTACCTTACAATAGCGTTTATTCCTAATTCCACGTTTAGTTATTTGTTGCAATTTCCAGTGTATTGTTCACATAGGCGGTCGTACGTGATTCCTATTACAAGTGTCTGCTGCAAACAATTTTGATGTCTTCAATTTTAACAACTAATAACACGTCTACCTCTTGATTGTAACAGACAAAGCTCAATGTTACTATTATATATATATATATATATATATATAAACTTTCACTATGAACTTACTTTATGGTTTTATTTCCCAAACGTTTCAACGTGGTATACGTCTTCTTCAGTGGGAGTAAATACTGAATGTCTTTACAGAGTAACGGTTATGGACTGTAGGTATGTGTGGTGGGGGTTGATGGTGGGAGGGAATTGGCGCTGGGGTTCAAATTGTGTGTTTGAATCAGTGTATCAAAAAGTATGTGTGGTCTATAATGTATTTGTTCATTTAATATGTTGTTTGGTTGTATTGCGTGATATCTGTATATTTCAAATTGTTCTGCTGTGTTTAGTTTTCTACTTTTAGGTAAGTAGTGTAGTAGTTCCATGTTGTGCTCTATGTTTGTGTAACTGTGGTTTTCATTTTGTAAATGTGTGGCAAATGTGAAATGTATGTAGTTTGTGGTGAGGGCTTTTAAATGTTCTGAAAATCTAGAGGAAAAAGATCTTCCCGTCTGGCCGATGTAGAATTGGTGGCAACCATTGCAGTTTCCTCTAGATTTTCAGAACATTTAAAAGCCCTCACCACAAACTACATACATTCCACATTTGCCACACATTTACAAAATGAAAACCACAGTTACACAAAGATAGAGCACAACATGGAAATACTACACTACTTACCTAAAAGTAGAAAACTAAACACAGCAGAACAATTTGAAATATACAGATATCAAGCACTACAACCAAACAACATATTAAATGAACAATTACATTATAGATCACACATACTATTCGATACACTGATCCAAACATACAATTTGAACCCCAGCGCCAATTCCCTCCCACCATCAACCCCCACCACACACACCTACAGTCTATAACCGTTACTCTGTTAAGACATTCAGTATTTACTCCCACTGAAGAAGACGTATACCACGTTGAAACGTTTGGGAAATGAAACCATAAAGTAAGTTCATAGTGAAAGTTTATATATAGGCCTATATATAATATTTATAAAAGTGAACGAAGAGGATGTACCAACAAGATAATCTCAATGTTACGTTTTCTAAGTTGTAACTTATAGTTTGAAAAATGTTCTCATACTTAATTTTGTTGAGATCAATAAAAGTATTAGTACGTGAGTAGTTACAAATGTTTCTATCTAACAATATTAAACTTACACTCACCAGATAAGTTGTCAAATAAGATTTTCTTAAAACTATCGTTAAAAACAGACACAATGTTCCTGTTACGTTCAGAAACATCACACACTTAACATCACTGACCCCTAAGTTTTGTAAATAGGCCTCTAGCATAAGCTTCCTTAACATTTTCGTAATTGAATGCAAAATCCAGATATATCTCTACTATTCCATATATTTTATCTAATAATTTTTTTCTTTGTTTTAATGTCATTCTATTAACTTTTTATAGGTCTTGCTTATTTTAAAATTATGGTTCTCGGCTTTCCTTTTAAATACATCGTCGATAAAAATTGACACAGTTCTACATTATACATAAAATAATACACTTGTAACACTATTATTCTTCAGAATACAATTGTTTTAATTAACAATTATGCAACAGCATAATTAACAACTAATGGTTATTTCCAATTTGACACAATATCAGAAAAGCATTAGAGTGTTATGTAATTACAAAAAAATTCTTAAATAAATGTTAATTAAAAAAGCCTGAGATCCAAAAATCACTTTTTTACAACCAATTCAAATTGACGAGAATTGTCTAATATTAGGAGAACTATGATGATTAATACGTTGTGTGGTATGGATTTCAAATCGTAGAAAACAGAACTGCGGATGAATGAAAAAATGCTTTCAACAACCAAAGTTAGAGTTAGATAAAATGCTTATTCCCTCTTACAAATTTTTCTATTTGTAGATATAGCAGTTACGTATTGACAAAAATGTTTTTACTTCTATTGATATCAGCAATATATTTTTAATAACTTAATCACTGTACGTATTATGTCAAGTGCTGAGTACACTCAGTGCTTTATGTAGATGACATTAGATATATAAGAAAAGTAATTAGTGCTACGTCATATGTGTTTCAAAAAAGAATTGACGTTGAGCAGGGGAACGAAGTGTTTCGCTTCCGACGTGTCTTCTCCTCTTTCGTTGCTTCTTCGTTAGATTGCAGCCTACGTGGTATCCAAAACAAATCTTAACATTAAAGTCTTCTCACGTACGGTGTCTTCTCCGAAATACAGACAATTCACCGCTGCTTACCTCGCTCGTGTCTCTCACAGAAACATTGTTTTGTTGGGAACTACAAGCTAAACTTTATTGATCATTAATCTTAAGGTACTAGCAAGACTCTCCTTTTCTCTTCAGCAAGCCATACTTTACTTCGCTAAACTTCTAAAACTAAAAGTGTTCTTAATCAATAAATGTTTGTGTACCACGTCTTCTGCAGAGTTTGAAGTAACATATTGTATGAATTTCACTGTATAAAAACAACTTGCGGAGGCCATTCAGAAATTCCGTACACTTTTAATGTTTGACAACAGATTTTTATTGGTGCTCGATTTATAAGAAACATTTGTAAAACACTGTTTTTTAGAAAACCATTACACGTTGATATTACAATAGCATTCTACTAGTATCCATGGACGAACAACTAAATCGTAAATTTACTTTTACATAATGCCGTTCCTAGCGCAACATAGTAAATGATGTTACGAGACACACGTGTTTTGTCCTTTACATCACATTTGCTAAAACCTGTTATAATATTGTTTTTATCCATATTATTTGTTTATTTAATTATTGATATTAAATTATTTATGTTTTATTTGCAAAAACTACTAACACATGTAAAATACTGTACTGTATATTGTTATAACGGTTGCACGGATCGCCGTATCTGAACAGTGGAAGTAATGTAACCCAACACCAGAGAAAACCTATTTAGAACTTTAATGACAGTTTAAACAAACAATATAGCAGAAAAGTGTTGTATTTGTGTGTGTGTGTGTGTGTGTGTGTGTGTGTGTGTGTGTGTGTGTGTGTGTGTGTGTGTGTGTGTGTGTGTGTGTGTGTGTGTGTGTGTGTGTGTGTGTGTGTGTGTGTGTGTGTGTGTGTGTGTGTGTGTGTGTGTGTGTGTGTGTGTGTGTGTGTGTGTGTGTTCACAAGCACGTTTAAATAAAAAAATTAGTTTATATAGATTTATCTTTATAAATCTTACTAAATGTTCGTGGTAAAGACTTAAGTTAATTTATTGAAATCACTTAAATATTAGGTTGTGTTTATAGTTGTACAAAAGTATCTGAAAAATAATTGTTCTAAAATTATTTATTCAATCATTGTATGCAGTAGCGAATCATTTTTGTAAATTTATAAATGTAATCCTTAACAACCTTCTGCTTTATCACCTTATGTATTTTTGATCTTTAATATATGCTTGCTAGATATACTGAAATGGAATGTGCATCGCATCAAGTTGAAAGTTGTAAAAACTATTTAATTATTACTCTAAAATCTCTTCTTCCCCGTTCTTCCAGCTTTAGTCGTACGAGCAGCAATGTTTTATGTCTAAAATGTTTACGCTGCTACCATAACAAATTTTTGTCAATTTTAGTAACGTATACATTTGTAGTCACTGTTTAGTAGTGGTTATCTCTACCTATCTATTATTTTAAGTGCAGCTTCTGTTTCGTAGAAAATACTATCATTATTTAGGTTATTATTAATTATTACTTAATTTTTAGTTACTTATTATTTTTAATTATTATTTATTATTTAGGTTATTTAATTTAATTATTTAATAATTATGACCTTTTCTTAGGTGATCTGCTAGTTATTTTTGAGGTTGCTAATATTTTCTTTGTAAACATTTATCTTTATTTCCTTCTTCTTCTGATTTTCGATATAGGCCTATTGTCTGTTCATATTTCTATCCCCTTTTTCCGTATGGTTGACATATAGGACACTTTCTATTTGATGTGTATGTCTCAACTATTTGTACAATTTTGGAAGAGTTCTTGTAGATGTCTATACTGCTTTCTGCTACTTGACAAGTTCTATATACATTACTAGTCCCAGGGCTTTCCCATTTTTTAAAAGGGAGCATACTTTTTGATTTCCTCAAATGGTAGCCTATGGGTGACTGTATGGTTCCAGTGATGTGTGGCTCACCATTATTACTAAACTGTTTTCTGTGTTCTTCTAGCAGTTCCTTAAATTATTGTTTCCGCTTTTCCAGCGTTATTAGCGTTATGAGATATTTGCCCCTTTCCTTTATGACACTTCTCAAAAGATTCCATTTCTCTGCGTTCCTCCTTCCTCCCAGATACGCGTTTATTTTTAAGCAGCTTCTCTCCCACACTTTGTTCTTTGTTAGGATTATCATTTTCCGAATTTTTGTCTGTGCTTCCCTATACAAACGCTTAGGCTGTGTACATTTAGAGAATTTTAAATCGTTTGTCTTCCATCCCTTTTTTTATTTCTTCATCCCATCAATGTTGCCTTAGACTTTTGCTTCATTTAGGCTTATATCGACCTTCGGCTTTTAGCGCTCCGCTATGTATGGTTTCCTTTATGTATTCATAATAGTCCTCCATATTCATGAAAAATTACTCCTGAAAAATTCTGATTCAAACTACTTTAGTAAAGCGTTACAATACTCTTGTTTTCTGAGTTTTTTAGATTGTACCTTTTTTTATAATTTTGTTCTTCAGCATGTCTTCTGCGCTGGATCACTACTTATCCTTTGTAAACCCAAGGTTTTACTCATTGTAAAATCAAGTTGTTATATAAATCAAGCCAAGTAATAATTAACTAAGAGAATTCACTTTAGCCGTTAGTAAAGTGAGTGAAATGACGAACGGTAACTTAATTTTAATATCGTGTAATATTTTGTAACACGGTTATCTTCCAATTTTGAAAACATTGTCATATACACAGTGTAAAAATTGAGGCTGGTAAACGTCTTTAAGTCTTGTAATAACCATAAGCGTAATTATCTCAGAAGTTATTTTGCTGTGCGCCCTGGCTAAAGAGCACATGATTTTTTTTTTATTTTATTAGTATTTTGTTTGTGAGAGTTTCTGAAAGAAAAGGTTCACGCTGAGCAAGATAGTAGCATTGTAATCTATAACGTTAAATTTTTTTATTATTTTAATTTATTTCAATTTATTCTGTATTGATTATTGTGTACCACCCCACGTTGTTGGAGCCAAACTATATAACATGATATTTTATTAATTATTTTATTTATCGTGAATGTATATTATTTATTATTGTACTCTTGAATTAATCTTGATTGGTCTTAATTTCGGGGTGTCAACGTTGAAATGACTTAGTTATTATGATTTGATCTGAATAAATAAAAATAAGAATTTTGATTAAGTAGTTTTTTTTATGAAGTTTTAAATTTGACTAACAATAAATAAACCAATATCTTCAAAATAGAAAAATTGAAGTATTTAATTTCCTTATTATTTACCTTAATTTGTAACTACTATATAACATTCAGCACATACAATCACCCTTGGCTATGCTAGTTGAGTTGTGTAAAAGTTGGCAAGACTCATCCCAAGGATTAAAAAAAAAATGTTACTTTTATATTAATTTGATCAATATTAGTGGATTCTTTTGACTACAAATATTAGTGTTACGAAAATACCAAAAGAAAGTATAAAATAATTACAATATTTGTAGATCTTAATCTAATACTAAATGTGGTTAGTCAGCTTAACAGTTGGCAACACAAATTTCGTAAAGATGGTGGACCTAGGTTTAGTCCAGTTCTGACTTCTTTCGATTCGAAGTGAACAAGTTGAAAATACAATAAATTGCTCAATTCTGTCCAATAAATGATTACTAGTGTCAAAATTTACATAAAATAGTGTGATTATACGTTCCAGTGTGTACAGTAAACAATAAAGTTCAACAGAAATAAGTGTCGTGATCGTTAGTGATTTCGGGTTATATTAATATAAAATTGTTTTTATCTCACCAATTAATAATATTTGTGACTGATTTTCTGTTTTTTACTATTTCACCTTAATTAACTCTTCAATAATATAATTCAACGAAATACACTGTTTCTCTAAACACTGTTTGGTTCAACCTAACCTGTCTTGGGTTCGATTAGTAACTTTTTTTATATGAATTACTACGGAGAGTATATCTGTACACAACCACGTTCAACAAGCGAATTAATTTTTTTCTCTTAATTTCGCTGGCGTCCCTGTCCAAAAATGTAAAAATTTCTGATTGACTGGATTAGACTGGCATTGTTAACTGACCAGCCTGGCTTCTTGCTAAAATAATGAGTTGATTTTTCGTTCACAAACCCTGAACTTATGCAAAATTTAATTTAAAATACATTGGTAGATCTAAAATCTCTGTTTGATGCTGACAATTTTGATATCTCACACGCCATATTTTGGTTACAATATTAAATTACTAAAATACACTATCCAAACCCACGTACTAAATCCTATCTGAATTTACAAACATTTAACATAAACAATAAAATATAATGTGAGTTGCTTGCCAATTTCACTCCTAATCTCAGTTTACAATGGTGTGAACATTAATTTACTTAGGTTACTAAACAAAATACATATTACAACACCTTTTAGTTATTAACAAAATTCTCATTAACTGTAACATTAAAACTAACATTATGAAAATTGAAAAGCATGAACAATAGTATAGAATTAACATTTAAAAGTTAGTGTAATAGATTTACTGTTAAAATATTTAATGACTTTCTGTTTAAAGATTGACATTTAGTTTATACAATTCAATACCATAACTTTCATAGAAAACATTCACTCCATTAGTAAATACAAAATTCATTTACATTACAAAGCCAAGACTCGGTACAAATACCTTAATATTATAAACCTGTTATGTGTACATACTATAGACACTAATACTCGAAACCTGCATATGTAGAAAACTATGACTGTTTTCATTAATGACCGCACATAACACATATAAATAATAATAACGTCATACAAACAAAAAAGAAAATATTCAATCCATCTTTTGCTCTAAGTATTAAGTGTTAACTTGTATTCAAAGATTGTTAACGTTAGAGGCAGCCTTCAATATAACTGCACATTAACCATGTCCCTTGTAGATCTTACATTTATGTCAGTTTTTCACTTATAACCTTGTTTAGATTCTATTGATACTCTTTAAACTAATATAAAGCACTTTATTTGTACTTAGTGTCACTTCTCACTCACTATGTCTAGTATGTCACTTTTACACACAGAATTTTTTTTAACATTGGAGTGTCAATTTCACTTTCTTTTGTTTTCTTAGTCCTTCATTAGTTATTTGGGCAGATTACTTATTATTAAACATCTCTTACTTTTTTTAATACAAACATAATTAATAACTTAACACAAAACCTCTAACTATATAATAATTAATGAACATAGATTATTTTATTGACCTTATACCTAACCTAAGTGATCTAGGCTGTGTTTATTTTGTACTTTCTTATTGATTTCTTACTTTCTTGTAGTCATGGTGCAAAATAGTTATATGTTAATAATTAAACTTTGTTATTCAATTTTTCTATATTCAGTCTATTTGAAATGGTTTGTTAATAGGTTTAATAAAAAGCGTTTTTTGGCGATCAGTAAGTGTTAAATCATAGTTTGTTTATGGAAGGTCCAAACTGTCACGTTACAACTCTTACACCAATAAACCCATTGTCTTATTTAATATTATGTAGCGTCAAGAATAATTCGGTTGTGCTTTTACAGCGGTAAAGGCGTGTTCTATTTAGCGAGTGTTATGTGTCTCTTGTTGTAATTTTGGACTAGTCAATTTCCTTAATTGATTGATTATTGTATAGTTCATAATTAATACATGTACAATATAGAAGAATTCCTGTACGATAAATTTTTGTACCAGTGCCAATAAAACTGTGAATATTGATTTTTCTGGCATTTAATAATACTTGCAGGGTTCAAAGATTGATGGCCAAGCTATTCTTGTACATTAATTCTTAGAATGAACGATAATGTGTTTCTTTTCAACAGTTTAAAATACTTGGCGCTGCTCTCAGAATAAGCAAGAATTAATTATAGGTTACCTGTACAGTGTAGTGTACCTGTGTTTTGTGCATATGCATAGTGCCAGCGACAGTCTGTTGGAACAGAATCAGGAGTTTCCTGTGCCTGAGTCTCAACCGCTGCGATATAAACTGCGCTAATCTCTTGCTGTCAGCATACTCCATTTTAGAAATATACTCTCTGTCGTCCTCAAAACTCTCTAAGCAGTTATAAACACAGAAAGCTTAATACCATTTTTATACTTAATAGGATCATGTTTGTAATTATTGGGTATTTATTATCGTTATTTTTTTTACTCCTCAAACCACATTTTATGCAAAGAACGGACTAATAATAAGGGGTAGTCGTAAATTCGATCAACCTAAACATCTAATAAGTATAAATAAACAATTTTAAGTGGATGGATAAATATAAGTATTTAATAAATAGGGGTTGTTTTATTACCGGCACAGTACATTGAGGCAGAAAAGCAGAATGCATGTTTCAAAATATGCAAAGCCTTATAAGGATTCTAAGACTTGAATTTTACCCAGAAGGGGTTTTCAAATTTCGAAAACAAAGACAGTCATGACAGCGTATAGTTAGGCAAACTTCAAAGCCTCTTAAATTTGAATGTACTGTACATGTAATTTGAATGTATGTCGGTAACATGGATACAATTATGTTTATTTATGGACTTTGCTGTCAATTTAAATATTAACCATTAAAAAAGTCCCATCACGTCACGTTTTTGTGTTACCGTGTTAATAATTGCCACCCTCTACCATAATATAGTAGGCCTATTTTTATACGTCGCAGTTGACAGCTCTGAAGGATAGTGGTAGGGGGACTCGAATGTTGTCATTGTGTTTATCAATAATAATAAACAGCTTTCGTTCAATGTGGTTGTGAGTTTTCTAAGTGGAGTTTACTTTCAAAATGTCAAGTTTTCACAACAGATCTTGTATAATTTTACCAGATAAATTTTATTATCTTTATAGACGTTGTGTATTACAATCACAGACAGATGTATAAAAACATGATAAACATTAAAAACGCTATTTTTTGTATTTTGCTGTAAAATTTAAATAATGGTAAATACTGAGTTTTTGTGTTTGTTGTGTAAGCTGTAACGTGACTCTACTGTCTATTTTAATTGGAAGATATACTGGTAGTTCGTATGACGTCATCTCCATGTTGCTAAACAAGAATGTCAACAGGTCTCCCACACGAATTTGTTTATAAGTTGGCACTCCATACCAACAGTTACGGCAGGAAAGGTTAACATGTGTGGGCTTCTAAAGTATTAAGAAGTTTTAACAACGAAGTAAGCTAATTTTATTGTGTAGAAAAGATTACTATTCAAACAAGGTGGTGGAAGGCGGGACGAGACTGGTGGCAATGTAGCGTGGAGGTATCAAAGTATTGTGTGCTGAGAAGAAAGTGTTGAAAGTGTTAAAGAGAAATGAAATAGTCTACCTGTGTGCTTTTTATAGGAACGTGCCCGCACCCGCGCGCGTGTTTTCGTGTGTTACATAATAGAATACGTTGGTGTGAGACGTATACACAATATAGTTAAATATAACGCAGCTACAAGGATTACTACCCAATCTAACTCATCACTACCCGAAAGCATATTTAAATGAACGGCAAATCCCCACACCTTCTACGTTTCCAAGTGTCAATTTAAAAGTTATATTAAATTAAATTAATTAAAATGTGGTTGTTGGAAACTTTTAAACCGGAAGGTATGTTTAAAAGACTGCGATAATAATTACACTATAACTGAAATTGCGTTATTAAAGAACCTTCACTGGACTGATAATTCAATTAATCTTCATGGTTCCAAACTGTGTTTTGAATGTTTTCCTTCACTTTATTTAAAGAAATGAATTCCTTATGAATACATTGTACGTTCACTGTTGAAAGAACTTTTTATATTACGAATTATTATCAACTTTCGGTTTTGTTTAACACTTGTTTAAAATTTAACCATTCCTGTTAAGTCCATAAACGAAAGAGCTAATAAATACTCTTTTGAAATATGTATATTGGTATCGAAATTATGTATTTTAATAAATATTTTAATGCATTTTTATGACTACACTTTTTCTTCTAAGTAATGCAATATCCAGAAGTATAGCTGAGGAAACCGCTTCGTTTATTGCAACATGAAAGTGGTTGCAAAAAACGTTAGCCCATCTGCTTCAAAACTGTTTTTAAAACTAGCAGATACAAAAATGAAGGCCAAAGAAAATTTTGCATTGTTTATGATAACGTAAAATATGTAAAGTTAATTTTTTATCACAGTTACATACATTTACATGTAAACATGTAACATTTACATGTAGTTACTGACAACATGTTAACGGATTTCATTTAATTAGTTGATTATATATTATTGCATAGTTTAAAGTAAACCACGTACCAGGTCACATTAAAAACAAAAGCTCGACTTCACATTTGCCTACAGTAAAAATATTAGTTAGTTTGTCAAAACTAAATTGAATTCATGGTGCCTTTTTTTTTGAAACGCTTTTGTAATACGCTAATTTAGTAAAAATACATTTTTCTGTAAGAGGGAAATAGACTCGCGTTTATTTATGAGTGAAATCTGCAGTGACTTTGTTTACGTGTACCTAAATTATCAGGAACCAGTAAACAGTAATACATTAGAACTAGTTTTTGACAAGTATGTAGATAATTAGGTTTAATTAATTATACATAGATGCGAAGAAAATTAAACTAACCAATGTACCTCCAAATAGTACACACCGATTGTTAACGATCGAGCCCGATCGAGCACGATTCTTACAAGTTGTCCAACTTCTATATTTATCTTCTTCTTCAGCCTTTCAGTATCACACTATAAACTTGTTCTTTTCCCTGCAATTTACGAGCGATATAAACTTTCCGAGAAGGAATTACCCGCTAGTAGCACATACCACGACCTAAGGAATTCAAGTGTTTTTATTTCAGACCACACAATCTCTAGACATTTCCTCCTTTATTAAAATTTTGTAAATTAGTTAAGAAATTTAAGGATAATTTTTATCAAAATTAAGAAAGTTGTATTAGTGATTGTACAGTTTTGTCAAAAAGGAAAAATAATTGTAAAATTTACTACTTTATAAATGCTGCCGATATGCGTTTTGAGTGTTATATCATCTTTATTTTGGGCGAGACGTCAAATTCGTTTACTCTGATGATAAGATAATTTTTGAAAGACTTTGTATGCAGCAAATATTTTTACTGGATACTAGCTTTCCCATGTTTTTATTTATTTGAAGTACACACTCTAAAACGTTTAGGTACGGACCCTTTTATGTGATAATACAGTCCTCTCCGTGTCGCCAATCAGATTATCCCGTGAGTTTGAAACGCGGGTTTTTCTGTCGAATCTACTTTTACGCAATGTTGCCACAATTACTAGCTTACAGATATCAGTTTTGATTCGGAGAGTGAGGTGCTGTTATTTTATTGATTTTATTTTCCTTTATTTAATACTTCATGTGTTTACGTGATATATTATTTAATGAGTAATATTAGCAAGTTAATAATTCTACACCATATAGAGAACTTATAAGAATGGTTGTGCGGTAATCAGTTATGTGAATAACAATAGTAATAATAGTGATTATAATAATAGTTGTAGCAGTAGTAGATATGGAGGGATCTGAGGATCTCGAACTTTACGAACACAGCCACAGAAAACATCTGGAATGCTTACAAACGTATTAGAAAGGAGGCATGGGCCAGACTACAAAGGCAGTAGGAGTAAATACGCATGTTACAAAACACTGAGACCTTGTCAGTGTGCAATTTTTTGAGTAAATTGTGCTTCTCTTGTTTTGTGAGTATTGTTTTTTTCTAGTAAGTATTTATTTTTCAATACAAAATTTCTACAACAATTCTATATAAAGAGTAAAAATAAGAAAAAATTTGTGACCAGCGTTTCAAGTGGTCAAAGGTTTACGCCATGGATGTTGTCTATCTTCCACGCTTTATAAAATTTTTACGAAGCAAACAAGAGACTTGCAAAAAAGTGCAGGAACATGGGAATTCCACTTGATGGTTATACAGTTTATTTATTACAGTTTGCTAGTGACCAATTGCTTTTGGTTAAAGATTTTGAAGACGTAGAGTACATGAGAAAATTGATACAGGAATATCAAAAATGGTAAATTTGAATAAAACAAAAATACGTGGGTTATAGATGACTTTCAGCAAGACTTAATATTGGGGGAAGACATGGGGAAGATATCATGTACGGAGGAATACATGTATTTAGGGGTACAAATTACGGCCAATAGGAGGCAAGACAAAGAAAGAAAAAACAGAATTAATCTCTACATTAAATTGAATCCTATGGGATAAGCAGATTACAGCAGAAACTAAAACCAAAATATTTAAAACCATTGTTAGAAGTATCAAGGCTACCGGCTCAGAGGTTTGACTACCAATAAACACACAAGAACAAAATGACAGCAGAGATGGACTTTTGGAGACGTTCGGCAAGAGTATCCAGACGTGAGAAAATTAGAAGCGAAGTTATTAAAGACACAATTAATGTAAAAAATTCAATTGTTAAGTTTATTTAAACAAAAATAACAATGGTATCGACACACAAAAATAGTGGCACAGGAATTAAGTCGTAGAAAGGAAGATAGATCTCTTACACAAACACAATTTACTGTTTATAATATTTTACTTCGTTACTTTGTGGCACTTCATTTGGACACATTGATGTATTTTAGATATATCTTCGTCTTCTTCTTCTTCTTCTTCTTCTTCTTCTTCTTCTTCTTCTTCTTCTTCTTCTTCTTCTTCTTCTTCTTCTTCTTCTTCTTCTGCACCTCACGGAGTAGGTACTTCGCTCTCGGTCCTCCTGCATTTCTTGTACCAAACAGTCTACAGTATATCGAAACGCAACCTTAGATAGTCGTCCATTCTCCATTCTCTCTAGATGCTATAACCATTCTGTGCGATAAATCTGGATTTTATCATTTATAGACAATACCTGTAGCTCTTCTTTAATATTTTTATTGTGCAATCCTGTCTCTTACAACCCTTTGATCTTCTCAGAAACTTCATTTCTGAAGTTTGAATCTGATTTTTAATCTTCTTTGTAGGAACCTATGTTTCACATCCATATAGTAAAACAGGCACTGCCATTGTTTTATAAAATTTAAGTTTTGTCTTTTCCCTTGTTTTTTTGCTCAGAGTTCTATGTACGACGCCACACATCATTTGAAATCTCGATATTCTGGTTGTGATATCTTGGCCTGTATCGATTCCAATACTGATAGTGCAACCTAGGTAGGTAACTGAAGTCATAGACTTATTCCAAAACTGTTCCCTCAAGAACAATTTTTGATCTGACTGTAATCTTTCCCCGATTTTTGTTTTCTGCTCGGATATTTAATAATCATATTGTTTAAAAATATGATTTAAACGATGTAAAGAATACTGCAACTTATCCTCTGTTTTCTGTATTAAGACTGCACCGGCAGCATACAATAAAATATCCAAACTCGTGTTCTGGTTATTTCGCTTATACATACACTATATTCTTTCTTTCATTTTATAAATAATTTATAACAGAGAAACATTTTTTATTAATTTAAAAAAACTATATTTTATTTAAATTAAGAGCAAATCGTATTTTATATTTACCAAAATTTGCATACTAATGTGTTTACACGACTTCGGTCTTATACGTTTTACATCTTCTAACATAATCTGCAAATTTTGTTGAAAAATCTAACATCACGTACAAAATTTTAATTTTTTTACAGCATTATGTATTCTATGTAGAACTTGATTTAAATGCATGAAGTTAAAATTAATCTTCGTAATTCACAAGTAACAAAACTCTTGATTGGGTGACAAAAGTTCCAATCCAAAAGTTCCAAGACAAAAGTTCCAATTCGAAAGTTTCAATTTTTATTTTTCCAATTGCACAAAGTTTCATTAGTATAAACTTTCAAAAGTACAAAATTTCCAAATAAATTTAAAAATGTAAATAATAGCCTATAGCCTTCAGGTAATCTATGATTGTATCATTTTCAACGTATTCTTGATGTCGCTGAACAATGTTGAAAATTCTTTCTTCAAAATTCGTCGACGAGCTGACGTTGGATTTTTTATTATTTTTTTTCCTAGATTGAGTTGTCTTGTCATGCTTTCTGTGTCACCTTGTTCATGTAGTAGCTCGTTCAGAAAATTATATAAGCTTGGATGGCTCTGTCCCACCAATACCTGAAAGCGATTATGCCACCCTTCAGATGAATTTATTGGTTCGTGCTATTCTTTGAAGAACAGCATCATATTGATTCCACAGTTCTGGGGCATAACGTACAGGAATCGCTCTCCTTCTACCTCTGCCTGGTCTACCACGTACATATGTCACTTCGAAACATTCGGCATAGATGAAATAAACACGCGCAAACATTTTCAATGTGAGTTTGAGCCGCACTAATGATGGCCAATTTGAAATCGGACATTACAGTTCGTGGCTCGGAAACAAAATAGTAATGAAAAACAATTATTTGAAATTGGAAATTAAACTTTTTGGAACTTTTGTCTTAACACTTTTGGATCGGAACTTATGTCCTATTTCCAAACTCTTACTTGCTCTTAATAAACAAGCATGCTTGTACTAAAGGCTTCCAAATTATACGGCTCGAGAACGACGTAATTAGTTTTTCAGTAAGTAATTTTTTATTTCTCACCAAGCAGGCCCAAGGCTCGTTCCGGCTTAACGCGCTTCTGAAAAATAAATTGTTTTTATACTGACAAGTTTCTAGCTAGTCTCCAGTGACGTTTTAGTCATATCCAATTGTTGTGAGAGATCACTCATACCGTTACAACCCTGCTTAACCCCATTCGTTCCAGGAATCACCTTAACGTAAACGTTACCTTTAGCGATGTAACGTTGTCTGACACCAATTGTAAGCTATCTGATAAAAACCAGATTTCAAAACTCCCAACGCACAGACATTTTATTAAGATAGATTTTCTATAAAATATTGTTGCTTTCCTTGAGAAAATTAAATATACATTTCTGTAAAAGTTGAATTAAAAATAAAACATATTGATTTAAGATCACAGTCCATTCTTTTGCAAAACAATGTTTGCTTTATTATGACTTTATGCATGTCATAAATTATGTTTCTCAGATTTAACTTGGTGACTTGGTGTGAGCAAATAGAAAATGAATTACTTGGTCGTAAGTTTGTAAAACGACATTATTTGCAAAATTCTGAACACAGTCAAGAAAGCTAATAGACGGGTGCCGGAAATAAATTTCACCATAAAATTGACAAACAATATTATTATTTAATTTAAAGTTAGAAGCCAATGAGTTTATCCTTCAAAAGTTAATAAAAAGGATTATACAACTCAGAACCTAAATTTGAATGAAAAATTTGCAATTATTCTTTTCATATTTCTTGTCAGCGTTTATGTCTTTGCAAATTTAAAAATTTTAGTAGGCATAACATTTTAGTTTTTATTTATATTTTAATTTGATAAGTCTAACTTTTACATTCAGCTCTGGTATAGATGAAATAGATAGCTGCTCTCTCATTGCAGTGAGACAAACCATGATACACATGTGTGCCTGTCTAACTAATGGAATTAGAATTTATTGCCAGTCGTATAGATGGTCGGTACCACACATATGCGCGCACGCGTTACAGTAAACCTGGTAAACGTATGCGTAATATGTGACAGATTTATTTCGTCTGTCAAAGTGTCGTCTCGTGTTTATAAAATGCGTGGGAGATTGGCCGGCGTTTACAAACTGATCGCCAAGTAAGATTGTTTGTGTTCGTCCGCATTAGTTCTGTTTAAAACTAGAGCTAAAATTGTTTGTATTTACCAAATATGTAACTTGACACAAAACCGTCACGTGTGTTCTCCTTAGCCTATGTCTTATTTCAGATAAATACGTTTTCAAATGAAAATTCAATCTCTATATTCAAGAATAAATTAAGTGTACAAGAAACAATTTGGAAAATACTAAAGCTAGATAATATTTTTATTTGTATATAATTATTAGAATCACATTGCATATTAAAAACTTTAAAGTCTTTTAAGAAAATCGAATGTAAATTAACTCTTAAAGACAAAACCTACAGTTATCATCATGAAAGACATGTTTGAATTGGTATCCAAGTCACTTATTGACAAAATCTGTATAATATTTTGAGTTATCATCAGGTGGAGGGAACAATAAAGACCTAATAGTATAATTAATTATCTAATATATATTATGTAATAAGAATATGTTAAAAAGTAAAATCGCTGTACACGAAAAGAATACATTATTCGAAATAAGTTACTTAAATATAAAAATAAGAACAGGCCAAACGGCAAGACAAGACATTATGGTAATAATGGTATCAGATTATGCACTGCAGAGCACTATTGCAGTATTCCTTACATGTGGAAAAGACGTTAAAGCGGTTGAACATGCATGTTTGCTGCAAGAAAAGAAAAATTTCATAATTAGATAATTTAAAATTTAGACAACTACCCAAATTTCAGAATGAAGAAAATATGAGTATCCAGTGAATGAATAAGTGCAATTTTTTCTAACGTATTGAACCACTGTCCTATAGGAGTGTTAGTAATTCTCATGGATTTATGAAATGAAAAACATCTACAGGAATTTGAGATCGACATCAGGTTTCAAACATTGGGAGTCTGATGTCATAAAATGTGAGTGACTGAGTGACCACAGAGCAGATTTGTAATACAATGTCCGAAAGATTTCTCAGTAATCATAATTGTTGTTGAAAAAAAAAATGTATTTACAAACTGTATTTTATTTAACTACAAAATCAATTATACTTACCTATGTAGGCCATATAAGTATTATATGCTCCTTTATAAGAATTGCTAATGCATTCCTTTTTTGACACTACAAGCGACACTTACGCTAATGTGACCTTAATATATTTAACTAGATAAGAGTCATTTTTACGGTGTATGTACTTATATAAAAATTATTCGTAGGCTATATTTATTATACACTTTCAATTTTGTTGCAATAAAAGAAAGAGTTGTGAGTAGACTATTATCTGTTTAATTTCAAAGCAGGGTTTCAGTTGTTTCTCTTGTTAAAATCTAAATAACTTATCTCATTAACTTTTTAATTAAAACATATTTTACTTTTGAGACGAAATAAAATGATTAACTTGTTACGTAACCTTCTGTTGCTTAAAGGAAACCAAAAACGATATAATATAAAGTCTACATCACTGCCGGTAAACATGAAAAAAGTTTTTCGCAAGTTTATAAATAAAGTAATTTCTTTTGTTTGCTCAGCAATCTGACTGATAGTTGTTCCAGAGTTGGTTCATTGTGTTTTACCGTTGTATATTGTTACATACGTTTCTTTAAACAAAAACTAAAAGTGCTTTCTTTAACTCTTTTCAACTCTTTTTACATTCTTTCTTTTCCCTTTAACTAAAAGTAACGTAAATAGTATAAATACTTTATGAGTTTAAAACTAGAAACGAAGAGAAAGAAGAAAAATATTTATATATATATTGACACTTTCACTGTGAACTTACTTTTAGGTTTTGATTACCCAGACGTTTCGACGTGGTATTCGTCTTTCTTAGTGGGTTTTAAATACTGAATGTCTGTACAGTAACGGTTATGGGATGTAAGTGTGTGTGGTAGGGGTTGCTGGTGGGAGGGAATTGGCGGTGGCCAATGTAAGATTACACTTACATCCCATAACCGTTACTGTACAGACATTCAGTATTTAAAACCCACTGAGAAAGACGAATACCACGTCGAAACGTCTGGGTAATCAAAACCTAAAAGTAAGTTCACAGTGAAAGTGTTTATATATATATATATATATATATAAATATTAATAAGTGAATGAAGAGGATGTACCAACAAGCTAAGAAAAATATGTATGAAATCTGTTTTAATGATTATCTCTAAATATTTATTTTAAGCGGTAACTAGTAACTCGCAATTCACAAAACAAAACCTCTATCTCACTACATTATAATATGCTCTGTAAATAATAATTTATATTATATATCGTTTTCATTAGTACTTGCAAATATAAGTAGATTTTCATGTAACATATATTTTTTACCATTTACCCAGTAAATTAACATACGTGTTCGTATACTTCTATAAATAAATATAAAGGCCTATGCATAAGAATGTATACGTATTGTATGTTATATGTACATAAATGTAATTTATATGACGCTTCATATACAGTATGCGTACATGCATCATGCTGCGTAATAGTGATGACCAATCAGGGAACGACAACAAAACTTAATTCGTTCCTTCTTAGTACAAGCATGAATTCAGAAAACGCCAATTAAAGTATAAATGTCTAATATCAGTTTCTAGTTACACGTAACCTTGGTTTTTCTACAAAATAGGGGGCAGGAAGATAAAGAATTAATCATTATCCCGAATATTTTATTTTGTCAAAGAGACCATTATTTAAGCGGATTTGTTTACTTGTTGTTGAGTATATTCGTATTGGATATCTGATTAATGTAGGAGAAATTTGTAATAAGAGTGACATTGTTTTTTATAGAAATGTGAGTGTTGATTTCTCTGGTGTTTAGTAATTACTCTTACCTTTATAAAATTACTGTCCATCGTGTTACTGTTAGTAATTTTGGTGTACAGAAGACTGTCTTTAATACTGAAGGCCAGGGAACAGGAAAGCATAAGAGATTGGTTGCGTGCGTGTTAGCGGGTAATCCGTTCTGGAATTGTACTACGAGTCTAAGCATCTATGCCATTTCGACAGCGCTCCGGGGGAGAGGCTCCTGGAGTTTGAAGTAAGCATATATCAACTGATGAGCATCTCGGACTCTCTGTCCTTCACGTGATATTGCATTATGTTATGGTCAGCTGTATTACTGAAAAGGAAAATGCAATAGTCTCTCCGAACTTCTACAGTTTCTGTAACAACACAGATGGTTTCACCATTCGCAGTTGTCTGCAATTCAGGTTTGAACTCTCTGGCAAGTTATTTTGTAAACTTTCTTCTGAAAAATTCCTTAGCAAGCATGCATTGTTTAATCTCGCTACAAATATTATTTATGTGAATGTTTTCAACTGTTTTTCACGATTTCTTAATTCCGTCATCAACAGTTTTGAGCTTGGAAGCGTCAAGAGAAGCTGCTTTCGGTGTTCTACGTTCTTCTATAGCTCTCCTTGTCTATTGTGTGATTGTAATAATAACATAGTTATAGAGGTGGCGTGTTTACTTACTTTCAGCATCAGTTCTAGGCAATGGTAGAGTAGACTGGAAGAAAACTGTGCAGTGCTGAAACATAGGCCTACAGTGTTTCCATATTGTAAGGTCATTTATTTTGTGTATCTTGTTCTGCTGAATCCATAATATTCTGTTTTATAAGGGGAGCTACGTCTTGTAAGTGCTTTAAGGTTCATTTCGTTCATTACCTCTTGAAGCACACTTTATTTATTATTTCACACTTTACGTACAATAATTAAATACAGACATTTATATTGACATAACTAGCCTGTACTCATAGTTTTATTTCGTAAAACCTTAAAACATAATGATTTACATCTTACTTGGGAAATGACTTTTTAAACATAAAATGTGTAACTGTTCAAACAAATAACAAGAAACGATATACAGATAACGTGTTTTGTAAATATAAGTGTCAACAGCACATTGTCACACAAAGACAACGTTTAGCCATTGGTGAAAACCTAAAATTTAAAACAATTATGTAATTAGTTCTATGATAGGTGCTTTCCTTTTTTTCTTCTCTTTCCTTAATCTAGAATTAGACCATGTTTGCTACAATTCAATATATTTTCTGCTATCATGCCCCATCATTTTTTTGGAATCTCATAATTACTCTCCTGCTTGAAGAGTACAATCTAATAGTGTCGTAGGTATTCCTTCATATCTTGACGTTTTCTAAATAGCCTTTCCAATCATCATATTGTCTTCTACGGTTCCCATCACTGAACTCACTTCTTCATTTCTTACATCTGGAACAGTGTTTTCAGTCTTCTAATTAGTTTTTGTTTTAATGGGTTATGTAGCTTAATTTTATCTCTGTTTTCAGCAACTCACGATTAGAACATTGTGCTCTTGGTCTGTTGATTACGTTTAAACAGGGCTTGTTGGATGCCACGTCACTAGAACATTTTATTCGATTCGTGTTTCCTTAAGAAAAGTGAAATTAGAAGTTAGTACCCCATAAAAAAAATAAACAAAAAATATTATTAAATAAGGTAACGAAATTAATTAAGTTAAAACCCATAACTAATATGAAATACCTTTTGAAAAACTAATAAGAATTTTTGTAAAGGTGTGTTTAAAGAAAATACCTACTTTGGAAGGAATACTACAAATATCTTCATAAAGGTTATTAAAAAATGAAACACAATTTGCTTGAATGTTAAATCTAGAAGTATAATGGAAAATTACTATTTCTACATATTACAAATAAACGCTGAAGTGATAGACCAGAACTTGGGGCTGCGTGAGGTACACTTTAAAGTTCTACACAATGCAGTTTGTTTGTGAAATCCCATCATTACGGTAACTTTAAGTGTGTAAAGGTCGAAGTCGAACTTCTAGTCAAACAGTGCGTTAAAACTGTTTAAATTAACTTAATGAATTTGCTACTATAAATAAATATGAGTTTACTTCTAGAATACAGAGTACTTCCAAAAAGTACATTTTATTCAACAAAAAAATGTGACAAATTAATAAGTCTCTTAAATCTGTTATAGGACCTATGTATAAATCTGGTACAAGCCCTAGTTAAAAAGACGTATCAGTAATGTTATCTTTTTAAGTTAAATTTCCAAGAGTGGTTTAAGTTTTTTGTTTTTAAAATATGTAACGAGGCCATCTACATTGATTTGTGGATTACTAGGGATGATGATAATCCCGTAAATAAAACAAATGTATTCCCATTTCGTCTTAAATTGACAGCAGCTTGTCAGGTAGAGGGTGAATGTGTTGAAAACAACCAATTACTTGTTCAGTCTGGTAAAAAAAACACAATTTATAAAACATATTGTTTTATTCATTCATAAATGAATACATTATGAATACATTCACAACTGTTCATTCATATTCTAAATTAATTTTAGTTTACGATAAATATGTCGAGTCCGCGTGTGCGGGTATGTATAACTTTGTTACGGAAAAATTATAATAAACAGATTAAATTATATAACTTTCGTTTAAATAAAATTCTGACGTGAGACTTAAATGAGAATACGCATGAATAAAAGACCTATCAAGTGGTAATATTTGTTCATAAACTAAAAAACTAAAGTATGAGATTTTTTTATAAAGAAAATTTTATGACCGGAATGAAAAGTAATAAAATTAAACTGGTTTTGTTTGGAAGATTAACTTTGTCCGTAGACGGTCTTTTGCAGGAAGAGCGTTATCTTTACTGAAGATGCAGAGAAAGTGAATTTTTCAGCCAATGAACGCTCAACATTTGGATATAATTCCAATTGATTTTATTCTTCGTAGGGTATAATTTAGTCTCGCTCTAAGCTCAATAACGCGTGGTCGTTGCTACCCATTTAGACGATTGGTCTACAAAAAGCGTACGAGAACAAATCAGAAAGTTCGCGAGTAGATTAAATATCAAGTGCTAATACGGTATAGTACCAGATTGTCCGCATAGACATTTGTAAGAACACTTCAAATTTACTGGAGTATTCTGTACTTTTAATACTGAGAATAAATCACTATTACAAATTAATTCACTACAAATTGTAAAAGTACCCAACCCGAGAACGCCGGACAACAGGAGAAGATCATCGTCTATCCAGAAGGAACAACTCAGGCCGCTTATCAAGACCGGAGCAACGACATCGCATCGTCCATCGTAAAGGGAAGTGAAATTATTTTTTGTAAACTTTATTAAAAACACTCATAAACTTAAAGACAAAATAATTCGTTTACATTAGAATTAATTTTATGTAATTAGAATATAAAAGAAAATGATTTAAAATTTTTTTTAAATGTCAACAGAGACAGTTGATTAATTTTATTTTATCAGAAACAATATTAAATTATTAGTGCAATTAAAAAAAATCATTAATAAATCCGAAGAATTCCAATATTTGAAAACCGACTACTTATTCTAAGCTACCCTTGAACACCGCATAGGATTTGGCGCCGCAACGTTCTAGGCTCGATTAATAAAAAAAAAAATTGAATTGAAAAACTACAAGTTAAATAAGTTTAGCTGTATAAATCATACAATATTTGTCGGTACTAGCCAAACGAGATTTCTGCTACACGAGTTAATCATTATTGGAATGGTATAAGATTACAATAATACCATGCAGATAAGCCATTGTCATTGCACAGATAAGATAAGTAGTTAACTGTTGACCACACGTACTCATTTGCTTTGAAAACATCACGCGTCGCTGTACAATTACATACACCTAGCAAGTCCTTTAAAAGAAAACTATCTTATATTTAAAATAATTTTAAAACTTAATGCCTTGAAAAGGCAATAAAAGTATACTATGCATTAAACAATAGATTTATAAATAAGGAGATATCAAGAAAAACGAAAATGAGTGTGTATAAAACAGTATATAAACCGGTTTTAACATACGGCTGTGAGACGTGGGTGCTATCCAAAAGCCAAAAAAGTAAAATCCAGGCGGCAGAAATGAAATATCTTAGGAAGAAACAAGTAACAAGTAACAGAATGAGTAACAAGGAAGAATAGAGTTAGGAATACACAAATAAGAGAGGATTTAGAAATTATATCGATTCTGGATTTTATTGAACAGAGACAACTATGCTAGTGGGGACACGTGCAGAGAATGGATAGTAATATAATGGAAAAAAGGTTTGGGAGACAAAATCAGGGGGGAAAAGAAGAGAGGAAGACCGCGACTGACTTGGGATAGAATGATGGGAAGCATTTTGAGAGAAAGAAGCTTGGGCTGGAGTGAAGCGAAGACATTGTCAATGGATAGAGTAAGATGGAAAAAATGTGTATGTAGAGTGTAGTTGATGTAACCCGACACCAATATGGTATAAGGGTATTTTGATAATAAATAAATAAATTTAAAACTTAATATGGCCCAAAAATTTTAAATGCTATCAAAAGTATGATGTTAAAACAGCTCGATGAACGCGACCAAAAACAAAATGAACTTATATAAAACAGTCATAAGAAATTAAAAAAACAACATGACGATCGCGACCAAAAATTAGATGAACTTGATAAACAAATTCAAGAAAATACAGGAAACAAGAGGAATTTATAAATAAACATATGGAGAGACTTAAAAAAAATTAATGGCGGAAAATAAAACACTGTTGGACGCGTTTAAAACACAAATAGATGTAATACAGATGATATTGTATTGATAAAATACATTCGCCAATCAAAGCAGGAACCTAGTTCTAGAGTCTCTCGCCGTTAGCGCTAGTTGAATGTACCTAGTTAATTTGTTAAACAGAATTAAGAATTCTTTCGAGTTATTTTACAAATAAATAATCTTTTACAAATTATAGTTCTGTACTAGTGAGTGTCTTACTTCTTAAAATAATTTAGTAACACAGAATGTGGATTAATCTGTGAGTGCACTTAATTACACTATCCGTTCAATTGTGAAACTGGTCAAGGTTATTCAGTGGTTGGCTAATACACAATATTACCTGGCAGGTGCGTTTAACACTTTCAATTATTAGTATTTAATTTTTTCGTTTTTTCTTTTTATCATTCTTATATTTGGTTGCAACTTGTTGGAATATTAGCGATCTGATACTTAGATTACTCCCACACTCCTATTTGTGGTTATGTTACCGATTTACCTTAAAATGTGTAATAATTTCACTCTCTAGCAGATCGCGTCTGAACTCAGTGATGGTCAAAATACGAGTGACTGTTCTTGTCCAGCGACGCCTCTATTTGGTGGCGTCCCGGAATTAAAACCCTCTAACAATGCATTACCACCTTTTATACTTTCGCACATTTGGCTAATTATTATGTTTCTTGACTCCCAAAATATGCTTGGTCTAACCGATTTCTACATAGTTATTGGTTTTTCACGTTTAATTTCCCCACACTAAGGGATTTATGGATTTGTTATAATATAAAATGGGTTCATAAACTCTATGGTAACTTGATTACTTACCCGTAAATATTTTCTATTTGTTGTATGACATTCTATCCAAACAAAATTTGTGATTGAGCTAATGCAAAACTATTTAAAACAATTCCATACTAATTTTAACTTATTAATGTATTTTACCTATAATTATAAGTTTGGGATTTTAACTTTTTTGTACACATCCAATGTCCATTACCAGCTAATGCTGGGTCGTAGACCTTTCACATACATTCAAGATGGTTAAAAATATTATGCTACAAATTACAATTTTTACATTTTTACTATGATTTCTGCTTCACTATGTACTGGGGAATTTTACGGCAGGACAATATATATATATATATATATAGTGCAACGATACAATTTCAAAACTGCATAGATAGGTAATATAGAAATTATTACAACAGAGTCTATATCTGAAGGTAGGAAAATTTATTAAATTAAAACATTAACATTTACTATTCTCTTATTAATTTATAATATAAAGTTGTTTATTTAAAATTTGTCTTTCAATAATTGAGTCTATTTGCTTGTTTTACAACTATGTTACTTGTTGTCGAATTCCACAACCACCGTCGATATCCGGCGATCAGCTGCTGTAGACGACTCGTTGCTCGTTGACCTCAGCGTCGTTCACTTCTACGTTTCACACACACACACGCGTTGCGGTTATCAAACTGTTATAGTTTATAAAATTATCTCAGGGGTTTTTTGTAATGGGTGATTAAATAGATCTTGTGTATTGGGCTTACACAAACTCTGGATTCTTGAAGTGTTCTCGCGTCTATCAAAATATCTCGGCAGATATTTTGCCCCTACTCCGGAAAATCTTCTAGTATACGCAAAAAGCACTAGAATGATCTATTTTTTAATTTGAGTTCTCTACGTGGTATTGGTTACGAAGAACTCGAACCGTGAACCAACGTCTATGTTTAAATGAAATCGAGCTGTCTTGTCCCGAAAAACTCGTGACAGCGAATACGTGTTTTTATGGCGAGTCCTAAGAAGAAACTGAGCCATCCGTACGCTAAAAGCGTCCGTCTCAAATAAATTTTAGTTTATCTGATTGGTTGAAATTTTAGCAACGTCACAGATGAGAACACAGATAGAAAGATTTCAGTCTTGAAATCAGGCTTAAACTCTGTCCGATTCAGCAAAGGCCTGTCTAGATCTAATCTACAGGAGATAGGAGATAACGAGAATAAAAGAAGATTGAATTCATTAAAAAAAAGACATAAAAATTATAGTTGTGGAGAATTGAGTATATGGAAAATGTAGCTTATAACCATGAGTATACTCTCCCCAAGTTTCAGAACGAAATGTTAATTTTCCTCGACGTTATTAAATAAAATGTAAATCACGCGCGCACCCGCGCACTTACACACAAATATTTCACAAAAGAGAATAAAATTGTGGACATTTTGACATAACATACTTTTTAAAACATAGCTTGGTTCAAAACCTATGACTACTTTACAAAGGAAGAACAAAATCAAATTAAAACATGTTTACGTCTGTGGCCATCAGAAAAAGTTATATATCATTAGTATATCACTTAAATGAGCTTATTTGTACAAACTCTTTCTGGAAAAGTTTATATCTGATGAAAGCATTAATCATGTGACTTGGGTTTAGTCAATCGGAATACACTAAATTCAGTAACAGTCATTCTCTGTAGAGTAAAGATCGACACAGCCTGTCTGTAGAAGTTGCAAGGTGAAGTTGTGCTCGTGCGTGAGAGAGTTGTTCTCGAGCGAACATAGGGAAGTATAACTTAACATAAGTCTTGGTATTCTGTACGAGGTTCTGCGTTCAGAGCCGAGTGGGTAAATTATTTAAATAGAATTATAATATAGTATAGTGCTTTTGGTGTAAGTAAGATATCCGCTTAGGGAATTTAAAGACACTTCAAGATTACGTGGAAGGTGTATGAATACACCTACATACACCTTATTAAATTGATACCCACATTCACCCTGAGATTGATAAAATTTACATATCAATTAATAATAAACTATTCTAGAGAAATTAGTAAGCATTGTGTGTTTAACATATTTGAGAAGAGGACGACAAGACGAAGAGAACGACGGACGAAGAAGACGCCAGGACGAAGAGGACGCCAGGACGAAGAGAACGCCAGGACGAAGAGGACGCCAGGAAGGAGTGACGTTGAAGAAGAGGACGCCAGGACGTGAGCGGCTGTAAGAAGCGGAGGATTGCACGTACTCAGGTCGTAGCCTCATTCAAGTAAAATCGATATATTTCGAACATTATAAACTATTATTGCAAATTACAATACATGACAATTTATAATACAATATAACTCTTTAAAAACTATATTTGTGTGTGTAATAAATAATTTTTCATCTCCTCCATAATAGACTTGTTTGTGATTTATACACACTCACTATATCCTTATTAATATAATAAAATTTGATCTGTTGCAAAATATATATATAAGGGTATAAGAAAAGGTAGAGATGTTGTGTGCAGTAAAAGTAGGACAACGCAAGGTAGAAAGCAAGTCAATAGTAACCGCGGTGGAGTCTCAATATCAGAATACCAATCTCGCACATCTTGTTATCGCTAGCAATACGGTATCACAATACTGGGTCGCACATTGCAGCCATTACTTACAAATTAATTAGGTCAGATGAGATGTGGCTTCGAAACTTTTCCAGACCCTTGTTAAATAGAGAAGGGCTTGGATTCGTTGCACAGTCATTTACGTTTATTGTCTTCTGACTTACAATATGGTGAAAAGAAAACAGTACACCGACGCTACATACAATGGGTCTTGACGGAAAAAAAGCGAAGAAAGTGTAAAAGTTGAAGTAAATTCATTGTAATGAATTGCGTTTTTCTTTTGTCGACAAGTTCAAATTGCGTAGACCGGTTGGGAAAAGACAATAGTGCATTTGATAGTGATATATATGTCTACCTAAAATTTAAAAGTCCTTTGATACAATAATAGAGCGTTTAAAAAATAGAGCTTCTAATTTGTTAACATCATTATGAAGTAGCTGAAGATTATGTAGACAGAATTTAAGGCTTTCGCGAGCAATGCATGTACAGCATAACTTAACTTTTATTTTCTAGCTACACCGTAGTACGACAAATTGTCTGAATAAGTATAAAAAAACGTAATTACTTACTCTTATTTTTTGTTACATTTATAATATTGTAATTGTTAGAAAGATTGTTTAAGTAATGTCGTTATATAACCAGCGCTACTTTATTTGAGGTCTTTACTACGTTTGTTGTTTTATTAAAGATTGTGTGGAACGTATGTTTGCCTAATGAACGTCACCAGAACCTAACTTACC
Source organism: Magicicada septendecula (assembly GCA_034769895.1). NCBI lineage: Eukaryota > Metazoa > Arthropoda > Insecta > Hemiptera > Cicadidae > Magicicada > Magicicada septendecula. The sequence goes on from CM068373.1 coordinate 478,467,887, forward strand.
CGAATGCGAAGTTCCACGGCCAAATGTTTTATTACGCACTTTATTGATAAAGTACTTTGTGTAAAAATAATATACCAGAACTTTATATTAATTTATTGATTATCAGAATTCTTAATTATACTGGTCATTTTTAGGTGTTTAATAGTGCATTAATGTACATATATACATATGCATTATTATAAAGGGTGTCCCATAATGTACGCAATATTTGAATTACGCGCCACTGTCGTCTTGTTAGGTTGGTAGCACTGCAACTGTTGTATTGTTGTTGCCGTTTACTCGCCATTAGTCATGGAGCATTACACGAAAGAACAGCGCGTTGTTATTGTGAAAACACATTATAAGAACGGTGAATGTTATGCGGAAACCGTTCGTAAATTGCGTGGAATTTTTGGACGACGAAAAGCACCTACTCTGTCAACTGTGCAGAGATTGATTAAGAAATTCGAAGAAACAGCTTCGTTATTAGACGTTAAATCGTCTGGACGTCCTCGCGCTACCCGTTCTATTGAAAACGTCTCGGCAGTGAGAGAGAGTGTCGATGTGAGTCCAGGGAAATCAATTCGCCGTCGATCACAACAACTGGCCATTCCAAGAAGCACAATGCAGCGAATTCTAAAAAACGATCTTCATCTGAATGCCTACAAAATCCAACTAACACAAGAACTCAAAACCACGTGACCATTTGAAGCGCCTAGAATTCGTCAGTTGGATATTGGGTAAACGTGAAACGGACGGTGATTTTTCCCACAAAATCATCTTTAGCGATGAGGCACACTTCCACCTCAACGGGTACGTAAATAAACAAAATAGTCGGCTTTGGGGTACAGAGAACCCTCGTATCATTCACGAGAAGCCTTTGCATACACAAAGAGCAACTGTTTGGTGCGGGTTTGGACTGGTGGCGTGATTGGGCCGTATTTCTTTGAGAATGAGGCTGGAGATGCAGTAACAGTGACTGGCGAACGTTACCGGAACATGATAATGGAGTTTTTGTGGCCTCAACTGGAAGGTATGGAATTCGAAGATATGTGGTTTCAGCAGGACGGCGCAACCAGTCATAGTGCCCGCGAAACAATTGCTTTGTTATCTGAAAAGTTTCCTGCACATCTTATTTCACGCAACGGCGATCAGAACTGGCCACCGAGGTCTTGTGATTTAACACCATGCGACTCCTTCCTTTGGGGATATGTGAAATCACGCGCTTATGTCCGCAATCCACGAACAATTTTGCAACTCAAGGAACAGATTCAACGAGTTATTGGTGAGATTGAGCCGGAATTGTGCAAGAAGGTCATCGAAAATTTCGATCGACGGACAACAGTGTGCCAGGAGAGTCGCGGGGGACATTTGTCTGATATTGTGTTCCACATTTAACCGCAGTAAGTGTACTTTGTATTAACATTAAAACATCTGATATTTTTCAATAAATAAAAGTTTTTACAACATTATTAAATCTTGCGTACTTTATGGGACACCCTTTACATTAATATATATATATATTGTAATAATATATTTAAGATTTGATGTTGTGTTGTTCTTGATGATATAAGAGATCGTGAAGTATGTGACTCCGATGCAATCAAGCCCCACTCTTTGGGCTAGCCAATTTGTAATAAAATAAGTAAATTGTAATGTAATAGTGTGGCTCTCTACGTCTTACTTGCCTGAAACACTTCCTTAAGTTTCCCAGCTGGTCCAATCCCAATGGTAGCAAGACCGGTCGAGTAGCGTAAAGTTGATGAAGGAATATATATGTTCAGCTTCGCCGAAAGTTTCAAAACAAAATTTATTGTTTTGAAGGAAATTTAAAAAAAATTATGTTTATATAAAAAAAAATAATTAAAAAAAAAATTTTTTAATTTTATTAATTAATTAATTAGGATCAATTAATTAATATAGGGCTGTGAAGTTTTAAACAGTGTAATGCTCTTCTGAAAATTTTTATTAAAGTTTTAGTATATTTTAAATAAGCTATCACCACTCATAAGACTGTCTTCAAACCAATCGATACTTGTTTACCTTTTTATTTTTTAGGTTATCTTCACTTACGGGTGGTAAAGTCCTTGTAGATTATCAATTAGAATTATATTATTGGTAATTAGTATTATTGAAGAAATAAAGAAATAATAAGTATTGAAAAGTATTAATGTTTTATTAATTAATAGCAATATTGACTCTTATCGATTAGTATCGATTCTCAGGATATCGAAAAAAGTTACAAGTATATGATGTAAAAATTAAATAGGGTTCTTTAAACAGCCAGTTATTATCAAAGTCAGAGAAATCGGGCTAATATTTAAAAAGTATAACGTTACAATCAAATTAATAGTTATTAATAAACACAGACATTGAATAATAATTTGTAAATATAATAATTGTTTTCACCCAACAGCTGAGTTGAACTAAGAAGAAGGCACTGGGATCGTCAAAGCAAATGGCCGCCGTCAAGTTGATCAAAATGTTGCTCGTTCCTGCAGTGTTCCAAATAATGTATTTTCTGGCAATTTTCCTGTTCTTGTGTCTGCAAATCTCTTGTTAAATGTTGTGTAGTGATTGGTGTACTGTTTCTGAGTTGTATTTAGTGTATCCGTATAATTATTAGTTCAAACACTTTCCCCGATTCCGTCACTAATTTGGGTTAATGTATTATACAGTTTTCTAGTGTTTTGTGGTGTTTTAAATGTATTGTTTAGTGTTAATTAGTGTTTCTTGATTGTTTTTGTCACAATGTATATGTTCTGGAAGGATTTTATAATTCACTCTCGACTTCACAGTAACGTACTGTTCGCCACTTAACTTCACCTTTGTAAGATAGGTTAGATCGTCACAAAACTCTCGTTTATGTTATCCGTTCAAATACCAATAATCAACTAACTGTTTCCTTCAGTTTCAATTAAACTCAGCCCATATAATATTATTCTTAACATTGTTCAAATACTTTTTCACATCCTGTGTACACTTTACTATTTCACTATATGAATGCCTAAACTTTGGTTATTTGTCAATTTTATTCACTAGATGTGATTTAAATTAATCTTTCAGTTCATTCTGGTTATTTTCAGATTAAATAATGCCATTTTATAGTGTTTTCTGTCCAAAAAATAGTAATTTCACTTTCAGTTTGGTATACTCTGAAAAGTCAAAACATCAAAATTTACTTCCTGTCATTATATAAATTCAGCCATTTTATCCGTTATATATTATATTAATAATCCTATAATTAAAAGGTTCCTATTCCCTTATTTTCTGGTAATTAATTGAATTAGTTGTATTCTGAAACATTATTCAGGAATATATGACTCCCATGTCCAAATTTCTGAGTTTAGTCATTTTCATTTTTATTTATAATTCTGAATATAATTTATTAAAATCTTTCTAAATGGTATGTGCAATTATATGGCTTGATCTCAAGTTTATTTTGTCTAAACCCCTTTTGTTTATTTGCTTTTAAATGAGTAATTTCTCTGTTTTGATGAAGTTTGGTTTCCATTCTTTTGGCCTATGATTTTTTAACAATTTTTCTTACAAAATATTTTACAAACAATATATGATGTGTGATACCCTCTCTGACTTTTACATATAGTATTATAAATTAAACATGTTTTCAAATTACACAAAAACAATTAGTATTGTTTACAATACAAATAATAGTTAAACAAATAAAGAATATTTTTTTAAATAAATGGTTGTCTTCAAGTCAGACATTTTGCAACAAAATCCTTATTCCTAAACGTGGAAATATGGCTTACAAAAAAGGTTTTTTACTAACTAACATCTTAATTACTCTCTATTATTTACAAGTAGTAACTATTTTTATAGTTCTGATGTTAGTTGTATCAGACCCAAACAAATGGCCTTATATCTAAAACATTTTTAAACATTCTTGTACTATATACATAAAAACCTTATATTTATATTCTTATTTCTAACTATTATTATAAGTAGGATTCTACAGTTTTTATACCGTCTTTTATACATTGTCTTTGGGGAATTGTACCCTGTCATTAACAAATAAATAGTATGAACCGTTCAAAAAGCACTATGAAATCTGTTTTTCTTTTTTCATGTAAAACAAAATGTTATTTTAAACAGATTCATGTCTTGTGAACAACATATTGTCACAGTACACATTTTAAGTCATTGAAAAATGCATATTTCCTTGCATCCAATGTTTGTGATTGCCAAGAATGAAACACAAGGTTCATTTTTTATAATACCCAAAACTATCACTGGTTCACTTGCACTTTTATATTATGTTAATGCTAAATGGTCGTATAGTCTTATTAACATAATAAATTGGTTAGCGTTTTTCAATGGAGATTTGTTCCATGGGTACTATATTATTGTTTCATCTTAGTTCACAGGCAACTTTTACTTTATACACTTCACTCTCTTAAATCTGTATACATGTGGTTTTTATTTCGTTATACTTTTGTTTTTAGATATTTATTTTGGGGATATAGGGATTTGGGTGTCTTTTATAAGAGCATGACATCTTCTTCAGGATGCTGCCTTCTTCTTCTTTCATCAGTCTTCTTTTCTCCTGCCTTCTGGGACTGGTATCTTCTCCATCTTCTTCTTGATGCCATCAGGTTTCTTGGGATCTTCTCCATCTTCTTCTTTATTTCAGAAATACACCACCTGTATTGGTTGATCTTGGCTTATTTTAGGGTTTCTATTCTATTTATTCTCCCTCGTTGTGGGTTTGGTCATATTCTGTACTGCTTGGTTATTTACTTTTTTACCTTCCTGGGTTATACCTTGAAAACCTTTGGTTATGAGACTGGTCTTGGATGACTCATCACTAGTAAATCCTTTTATTTGAACTTGTATTTTCTTTATAATAATGATTTCTTTCCACAGTTGCTGTGAATTAATCTTTTTATATTAAACTTAATGCTTTCTTCCAAATTTAAATATTATAACTCCATTATTCTAATGATCAATTGCCATTCAATATTATGCATACATCTGTCACGCTACAGATTGCTCTCCTCCAGAAGTAATTATTTCAGACATGTTTATGGATGAAATAATTTCTTATGATAATTTCATCATTTCTTATATTTCATTTTCTTCTCCATTTTTATATCGACTTTTTTATAATTAGAGTTTAATTAATTTTATATATATAATTATTTGTTTTACTACTGATCCTTTTCGGATAGTTAGTGTCTTCTGAGATATATTATAATTGTAATACATTTTCTTTCTATATCAACTTCGTGTTGTATCCTTGGGATATTAATTCCCTAACATTCCCTATCACGTGGGCTGGGGCAGATCAGAGGGGCACTGTACGCTACTTCTCTGCTGGCCATACACCACTTCTATAAATTGAGTACAGAGGCATATCCATCCCTGCTCAAAAAACATAATGCTGCTGGAATTATCTTCAGTCAGTAATCGAATAAATAAATAAAAAGTAGTCTCATTTTCGACTAATAAAAATATCTTTGGATTCTCCACTTCGTAGTCTCTCAGATTATCTCACATTTTCTATCTTAATAAATCTTCATAATCATTATTATACTCATTACATATATATTTTTTCAAAACTCTTAACTTGTCTGATATATTTATTTCTATTATGGTTGAAAACCTTTCTTTTAATAATTCTGGTTACTGTTTACAGTGTAACTCTCTTTCTTCTCCATCTGAATTCTCTTTATACTTTCTTCTGGTTACTCATAGTATTAGCATGGTCTTTATATATAGTCTTTTTTATTCATTATTTGAATGGTCTTAATATATTATATTTAATTTTTTAACATTGTATCTTTACATTAGATATACAGGTTGTTATATTGATCATTTTATTTAAACATTTTTGTTCTTTCCTTTCTCTTAGAAAGTTATTAATCTGCCTTCGCATTCATTAACATTAATTCATTTATATCATATTTCATGTGGTATTTCTTCTCTTTGCATTTCATATAGGTCTTATTATTATCATTGGTTCAAAATCATCTTCTCCATATGTTTGGTATGAGTTGTTCTTCTTTGCTCTTAATTAACTGTTTTCATTATCGTTTCATAGGTAATTAGTCTCTTTGCTTCCAAATTTTTTCTTCTCTTGCATATTACACTCTTTTTTGTTATTCTTCTCTACTCCTTCAAATTCTATTGTGAATGTCTAGCATTTATTCTGGACTAACGTTAATTCTCTTTTCTGAATTAATCACTTTATTTTCTTCTCAATTCAATCATAATTGACACATAATTATTTTTTGGAACTTGGTTAGCTTTAATGTAAAATTCAAACTATTCTTTTTATTTAATTGAAAAATATTTCTCATAAATCCTTGTAATATGTTGATCTTATCTTGTTTCAAAGTTCTGACGTTCTATCAACATTCAAATTCTGTTTAATTCATTTATTCCCAGAATTGTTTCATTCAGAATTGTTTATAGTACTGTGATCTTACTATTATTTCTGAATGTTTTGGTATTTCTCCAAATTCAAATTCTTCTTAATTATTTACCATAAAGTTTTCTCACAAACTTAGTTATAGTAAGTTGGTCTTACTTTATTTTTAAATTTTTTGTATATTAACTTCAAAATTCCTTTCTTCTTAATTCTTCCAAAATGTTTTTCTCATAATTCAGTGGTAGTAAGCTGTGCTTGCTTAATTTTAAATTTTTTAAATTAAGTTCAAAATTCTCTCTCTTTCTCTTTCTTCCATAAAGTTTTGTTCTAAATTATCAGGTTGTAAATTGTTCTTACATATTTTAGAATTTTTTCAAATTAAAAATTCTAAATTCCTTCTTCTTATAATTCTCCAAAATGTTCTTCTCAAAATATTAGGTTGTAAGATGTACTTACATTATTTTAGGATTTTTTCAATATAAATTCAAAATTCTAAAACTCACAACTCATTCTTCATAATATTTCTTCATAGAAGCTTGATTGTACACTCCTTTGATTTTTCCTGAAACGATTTCCCTCAACTCATATGTATTGTTATGCTTATCATTTACCACAACATATGGTCATATATTGTACTCTACACTGGCCCATATTATTTATACTTTAATAAGTTGATCTCCACTTTTTATTTTCTTATAAATTTTCTTTTCTTTTATATACCCAGGAAGATGGACGATTTTCTTTATGTCGTTCCATTGCTCATATTCTTATTTGTCATGTTCATTTTCTTAAATAGTCTTCATTCATAAAACCCAGTTTTGTTTCTATGTTTATTATTCGTATCATTTCCTTTCAGTGATATTTATTTCGTCTCCTTCACCATCGTTTTTCGCCGTAGTCGGTTATCATGATCTCTGTCCCTTTTCTTGATGGTGTGTGGTATCTGTGTCAACCAGGGTCCATCATCTCGGTTGCTCTTATAAAATTTACCCTAGGGCGCGACACTCGGTTATTATTACTGTTATTATTGTTATTACTAAATTTATCATGATAGTAATTTCGGTTAGGTTGGTAAGGTCTGTTACCATTATTGTTGGGATATGGATTTCTCTGACTGTATGGGACATTATTATGTTGGTATAAATTGTTTCTATTGTATGGATAGGGGTTGTTATCCCTAATGCCGTTAAAATTACTGCTAAACTGGTCATTACGCGGCGGGTTGTTAGGGCCGTCGTAATTACTGTGCTGGTTCCCTCTATCATCATATTGTATACACCAATACTTCTCTGGTCCATGTTTTGTGTTACCTGACAAATATATGTGAGGATCTTCATCTGGGTTATCACTTATTATTTGTTTATCTGAAACACCATAAGCTGGTTTACCATCACATATCCACTCTGAAGGAATATATTTTAGTCTAACCGTACCCTGGAACTGTCCTAAATGGCACGCTAATGGAATACATTCTGGTGATTCACCTGTGCCGTCATTACAGTCTGGTACGATATCACATTTCCATCTTTCTGAAATCCACTGTCCAGTTCTGCGCTGATATTGATCTTGTCCACATGTCGTATTCTGTTTACCTCTGGTCCTTTCCCATTGGTACACTACGGTCTTGTGGTAAATTATTTTGGAAATTACTTCGATTCTCCTCCTATAATTCCTGGAATTCATGATGCCTTTGTCATAGGTAACTGGGATGTTATTGCCATCAATTAACCCATGTTTCATCATCTCCAACTCTTCCTTCGTTTTTATTACATTCCTTGGATATATTCTCCTTTTCCTTGGTTTAATATTCTCCTGGTTTCGGTTAGTTTCAATTTCAGGTACTACTGTTACTTGTTCCTGCGTTTTCTCATTTGGTATTTCTTCTGGTTCTGGTTTGCTATCATATTTTATTCCATTGGTTCTCTCCTTTCTTAATTCTTCTCTTTTTAATCTCTCCTCCCTCATTTTCTCAGTGTTCTCTCCTATTTCTTTATTCATCTCATCCATTTTCTCCCTTATAAATTTGTGGCACTCCTTCCTTTCCCTTCTTTCCTCTTCCAGGTACTCATCCATTTTCTGACTCAATTGTATAAGCATTTCCATTATTTTATCCGCTTCTTCTTGTGTAAGTTCTGCCATTTTGATTGTCGTTGTCCCCTTTTCTCTGGCTTTGTAGCTGTTGCCTAGCTCCAACTAGTGATTGGGCAGAATGTATTGGCCTTCCAATCGCTAATTAAAGCCCCACGTTGGGCGCCAATTTGTAATAATATATTTAAGATTTGATGTTGTGTTGTTCTTGATGATATAAGAGATCGTGAAGTATGTGACTCCGATGCAATCAAGCCCCACTCTTTGGGCTAGCCAATTTGTAATAAAATAAGTAAATTGTAATGTAATATGTTTAATTGGTGTGGCTCTCGACGTCTTACTTGCCTGAAACACTTCCTTAAGTTTCCCAGCTGGTCCAATCCCAATGGTAGCAAGACCGGTCGAGTAGCGTAAAGTTGATGAAGGAATATATATGTTCAGCTTCGCCGAAAGTTTCAAAACAAAATTTATTGTTTTGAAGGAAATTTAAAAAAAATTATGTTTATATAAAAAACACAATACTCAAAGCACTCAACATCGAAAATACACAAAATACAAAAACAGATACCACAACCACACACAATAATGCAACATTGAAGGACCAAAGACCAACAAACCACCATAATAACATCCAGAAGCCAACACACAAATACTGCACCAGAAGCAAGATGGCGAAGGCTGAAGATGGGAGAACAGGATCTCCCGAAACATGTCCCTAAAGGAAAAAATACATCTTGAGGTAAAATAGTTATAAGTATTATAGTAATATAAAAAAAATAATTAAAAAAAAATTTTTTAATTTTATTAATTAATTAATTAGGATCAATTAATTAATATAGGGCTGTGAAGTTTTAAACAGTGTAATGCTCTTCTGAAAATTTTTATTAAAGTTTTAGTATATTTTAAATAAGCTATCACCACTCATAAGACTGTCTTCAAACCAATCGATACTTGTTTACCTTTTTATTTTTTAGGTTATCTTCACTTACGGGTGGTAAAGTCCTTGTAGATTATCAATTAGAATTATATTATTGGTAATTAGTATTATTGAAGAAATAAAGAAATAATAAGTATTGAAAAGTGTTAATGTTTTATTAATTAATAGCAATATTGACTCTTATCGATTAGTATCGATTCTCAGGATATCGAAAAAAGTTACAAGTATATGATATAAAAATTAAATAGGGTTCTTTAAACAGCCAGTTATTATCAAAGTCAGAGAAATCGGGCTAATATTTAAAAAGTATAACGTTACAATCAAATTAATAGTTATTAATAAACACAAACATTGAATAATAATTTGTAAATATAATAATTGTTTTCACCCAACAGCTGAGTTGAACTAAGAAGAAGGCACTGGGATCGTCAAAGCAAATGGCCGCCGTCAAGTTGATCAAAATGTTGCTCGTTCCTGCAGTGTTCCAAATAATGTATTTTCTGGCAATTTTCCTGTTCTTGTGTCTGCAAATCTCTTGTTAAATGTTGTGTAGTGATTGGTGTACTGTTTCTGAGTTGTATTTAGTGTATCCGTATAATTATTAGTTCAAACACTTTCCCCGATTCCGTCACTAATTTGGGTTAATGTATTATACAGTTTTCTAGTGTTTTGTGGTGTTTTAAATGTATTGTTTAGTGTTAATTAGTGTTTCTTGATTGTTTTTGTCACAATGTATATGTTCTGGAAGGATTTTATAATTCACTCTCGACTTCACAGTAACGTACTGTTCGCCACTTAACTTCACCTTTGTAAGATAGGTTAGATCGTCACAAAACTCTCGTTTATGTTATCCGTTCAAATACCAATAATCAACTAACTGTTTCCTTCAGTTTCAATTAAACTCTTAGCCCATATAATATTATTCTTAACATTGTTCAAATATTTCTTCACATCCTGTGTACACTTTACTATTTCACTATATGAATGCCTAAACTTTGGTTATTTGTCAATTTTATTCACTAGATGTGATTTAAATTAATCTTTCAGTTCATTCTGGTTATTTTCAGATTAAATAATGCCATTTTATAGTGTTTTCTGTCCAAAAAATAGTAATTTCACTTTCAGTTTGGTATACTCTGAAAAGTCAAAACATCAAAATTTACTTCCTGTCATTATATAAATTCAGCCATTTTATCCGTTATATATTATATTAATAATCCTATATTGTATTAAAAGGTTCCTATTCCCTTATTTTCTGGTAATTAATTGAATTAGTTGTATTCTGAAACATTATTCAGGAATATATGACTCCCATGTCCAAATTTCTGAGTTTAGTCATTTTTATTTTTATTTATAATTCTGAATATAATTTATTAAAATCTTTCTAAATGGTATGTGCAATTATATGGCTTGATCTCAAGTTTATTTTGTCTAAACCCCTTTTGTTTATTTGCTTTTAAATGAGTAATTTCTCTGTTTTGATGAAGTTTGGTTTCCATTCTTTTGGCCTATGATTTTTTAACAATTTTTCTTACAAAATATTTTACAAACAATATATGATGTGTGATACCCTCTCTGACTTTTACATATAGTATTATAAATTAAACATGTTTTCAAATTACACAAAAACAATTAGTATTGTTTACAATACAAATAATAGTTAAACAAAATAAAGAATATTTTTTTAAATAAATGGTTGTCTTCAAGTCAGAAATTTTGCAACAAAATCCTTAATTCTAAACGTGGAAATATGGCTTACAAAAAAGGTTTTTTACTAACTAACATCTTAATTACTCTCTATTATTTACAAGTAGTAACTATTTTTATAGTTCTGATGTTAGTTGTATCAGACCCAAACAAATGGCCTTATATCTAAAACATTTTTAAACATTCTTGTACTATATACATAAAAACCTTATATTTATATTCTTATTTCTAACTATTATTATAAGTAGGATTCTACAGTTTTTATACCGTCTTTTATACATTGTCTTTGGGGAATTGTACCCTGTCATTAACAAATAAATAGTATGAACCGTTCAAAAAGCACTATGAAATCTGTTTTTCTTTTTTCATGTAAAACAAAATGTTATTTTAAACAGATTCATGTCTTATGAACAACATATTGTCACAGTACACATTTTAAGTCATTGAAAAATGCATATTTCCTTGCATCCAATGTTTGTGATTGCCAAGAATGAAACACAAGGTTCATTTTTTATAATACCCAAAACTATCACTGGTTCACTTGCACTTTTATATTATGTTAATGCTAAATGGTCGTATAGTCTTATTAACATAATAAATTGGTTAGCGTTTTTCAATGGAGATTTGTTCCATGGGTACTATATTATTGTTTCATCTTAGTTCACAGGCAACTTTTACTTTATACACTTCTCTCTCTTAAATCTGTATACATGTGGTTTTTATTTCGTTATACTTTTGTTTTTAGATATTTATTTTGGGGATATAGGGATTTGGGTGTCTTTTATAAGAGCATGACATCTTCTTCAGGATGCTGCCTTCTTCTTCTTTCATCAGTCTTCTATTCTCCTGCCTTCTGGGACTGGTATCTTCTCCATCTTCTTCTTGATGCCATCAGGTTTCTTGGGATCTTCTCCATCTTCTTCTTTATTTCAGAAATACACCACCTGTATTGGTTGATCTTGGCTTATTTTAGGGTTTCTATTCTATTTATTCTCCCTCGTTGTGGGTTTGGTCATATTCTGTACTGCTTGGTTATTTACTTTTTTACCTTCCTGGGTTATACCTTGAAAACCTTTGGTTATGAGACTGGTCTTGGATGACTCATCACTAGTAACTCCTTTTATTTGAACTTGTATTTTCTTTATAATAATGATTTCTTTCCACAGTTGCTGTGAATTAATCTTTTTATATTAAACTTAATGCTTTCTTCCAAATTTAAATATTATAACTCCATTATTCTAATGATCAATTGCCATTCAATATTATGCATACATCTGTCACGCTACAATATATATATATATATATACATGTATACTTTAAATACATGTTTACGATTTAACTTATAATGCATACAAAAATAATTTTCAATAATTTAAAATTCTCGAAAATTTGTAAAACTTTAAAGCTGGTAAGGTAAGAAAAGGGAAACATTCTTGTAGCAAAACGTGTTTCGACTGAGGCAAACCATAAATTGGTATGTGGTATTGGTACATACGCAGGCTATACTCTACACGAATGAATATTTCTGCAAAAAAGATTTTACTTTACTTTACACTTTTCAAGTAAATGTAAAAAGTCGTCAGTTTTTGAAAGAAATTCTGTAACTTGTGACGATTTAAAGGCAATTAAAATAGCACAAAATAATTTTCATTCAAAATAACACGTGAGAAAATAATCCACCCTCCCCTCTGTACCTATATACCTGTAACAACTTGTAAAAAGGCTAGTACGGACATGCAAATTATACTGTTATGAAGCGAATACTAATAATCATTCTAATTAAATAAAAAGACGTGATAATAATAAATGAAATACCTAACTCAATAAAGAAAAGGTAGGATAATTAATAGTAGTTAATTAATGGAAAAATAATAATAATAAAAGTACGAACTACTTTTCTCTCGGCGTGTGAACTGCGCCCACTTCCCTACTCACGGCCGCATATCAACCCCAGCCGACCCAGTATCTCTGACAAGTTAACAGCTTTACCCTGTGTCGTGAAGGTGAACGTATGTATATATTGCAAAACGATGTAGCAGAAAGTAAGTGTTTCGTGGTGACATACTCCACATGTAGTTGAAACGAAGTGAAACGTAAAACAAGTAAAGTAGCTCAAATGTAGAGAAAGAATTAAAAATAACTAAGATAGCCGACACATCTCTTTATAAAAAGGTTTAACTTGTAAGGTATGTTCCATACCATATAAAAAGGTAACATTAGTGCAGTTAAAACTAAAATGTGAAAAGTGAACACCAACGTCAGGAGTGAAGCAACGACGACAACTTTACGAGCTCCAGGTAGCAGAATCCTAGCGTCATGACTTTGATCGCAACTTAGAATCAACAAACTAAATGGAGGAACCCAAACGACAACGAAGAACATCCAGGAAAACCTACTGAAGAGGATCAGCAAGAGAAACAGCTGCAGATCCACATTGTGCCCAGGTGACACTAAAGCGTAACTTCTGTGCTTATATTGTTTTCTAACAACCACAACAAAAACAGTACATTTTTGTAAAGACTCATTCAAATCATGTAAATCTTAATATAGTAATGTTTGTAGTTACTGTAACGAAATAATAGTAATCTGATGATGGTTAAAGGTAAAAATTAATTCGAAATTTGATCAAACTATTCTTCAAATAGTTTGCATAATGTTAAAGTATTTTAGAATATTATAAAATTAAAACCCGGATCCGTGGTATTCAATGTAATATACAACTGTATGGTTTTGAGCTCATCAGAGTAACACTTTAAAGAGTATAAGAGCACTTGATGCAGAATCTATCAGAAGTTTCTTTTAACGTAAAAATAAAAAGATGACCATTAAAGGTATTACTTTTAAATCATTATTTAAGAGATGTTTTTGCTAATATCCAGAGAGTGAGTAAATTTACGTAACCTTAGACAAATTCCTGATCTATACATTTACCCAATTTGTTGGTAAGTAGTTTGTACTAACAGCGGCAGCCGGTTTAATTGACAGCAACCAATTAAACTGGTTCCCTGTGTTATAATGTCTTAACAGGAGAGACGTTATAAACTCTTTTACAGTTTGCACGTATTTCAACGTGCTGATATCAATTCGTAAAACCTCTTTACGAACGTTATCGTGTCATGTAAGTGTATCGCACTTTTAGGAGACGGTAACCAAATTTCTGTTGTTGCCATGGAAGAGAAACAGCAGACTGCTGCGAAGCTCTACTAGAGAGCACTGGCAGTGTCAGTTCCTCCGAAACCATCTGCGTAGAAGAAATTATATTTAGTACTAATAAATATAATTCAGATATCCAGCGTAAATTACGTAACACTGTTAAGACGCAACGCTTGTATGAAAAGTGGTGGGGAATATTAGGGAGGAAGGGAGAAAGAAAACGTTGTTCAAACTAGAGTTCACCTGGCCGCGATGATAGTACCGTGTGTCTTAGGGTTCGTACCCAGGATACAGTAAAAAGACAACTGAAAAGTTGATAAGGTTTTATAAACCTAACTGTGTAGAATGTAAAGATCTATAGGGAAGGAAGATAGACAAATGTATGTAAATAAAATTTGTTAGTAAATTTGTCTACAACGCTCCTTCTACTACTCCTGTTTCATTCCATGGTGATGAAACATGAATTAAATGTACAAAAACCGAAAAAGTACAGTTTTGCAAATTGAAGTTCCTATAATGCATGAAAGACGTACAAGAGCTGAAAGAATTTGAAATCAACGCATTTGCAGCGGACAAAATAATATGACATAAAAAAAAACCTCCAATAGGCAAAGATGGAAGGAAAAAGTATAACGATTGGTAACAAAATCATGTCCAAACAAGCTGTCAGATATAAAGAAAGAACAACAAATATTTCAGTAAGACTAAAGAAAAGTTGGCCAGATATTTAAAGACGTAACAAGCAAATACTTAAGTTATTATAGTAAATTATTACCTTATATTCGGTCCGCCGTGTGACTTCTCAATTTGGTTTACGTCAAAAGTTAAACGTTACGCGTTTCAAGGCTTATGCCTCATCACCAGACGTTAAAATTTAAAAACTTTGAGACACACACATCACACAAGAAACGTGTTTGTCAAAAATAAAATTGCAGATTATTGGCATATTATGTGCACTTGTTGTTGGGTGCGCACCCGTTCAGGTACTGTCTGCTATTGATCGGGTATTGTTGAGCAGTCTCAAGGCGGAATCATACAGGCGGTTAGATTCAAAGTTCAAGTTCATTCAAAACAAACTCGTGACTGCTATCATTACTGTATGCGTTATAAATTTCAAGCTCCTCCAAGGCATTCATAAATCGGCCCTTGTTGCATATGTGCAATGGCATCAGATTAGACTTAAAGTCTGTACAGTTGTGATTATGTAGGGTCAGATGTTGAGTTTAATTAGATTTTATATAATTGTAATTATATGTCTTTTTTTGGTATGTGTTCACGGAAGCGTTTATACAAAACCTCTTCCGGTCTGACCGATATAGAAACTGTTGCAATCATTACAGACCAGTTTATAAATACCTGTTTTTTCTTCTACGGGTAAGGGCATTTTAGGTCTAAGTATATTTACAACTTATTATTGGTTTTGAGTGACATAGTAAAACCAATATTGTTCATCACTGAAGACAAACTTTTTGGCATAACATACGTGTATTTCGCAGATATAAACTTTTTCTGTGTTTCATTATGTGAACGGGGCTTAAGTTGAACGTTATTATGTTTCTTTAATAATTTATCAATGATGGAGCTACTGTAACCATTGGAAACTGCGATAAATCTTATAGTATAAGATAATTGTCATTCACGGCAGCATATGATAGTTTAATCCACAGATTGCTGACAATCCCCCTTGACAATAATGATTTTCAGGCTGAGCTAAATACAGGCTGAATATGGAGAATAATGATTATCAGCTATTATAAATATCCCAGACGATAAAAAAATGTGTGGAAATAAATAGTATTAATAAAAGAAAAATAAAATTAATAGGATAAATTAGAAAATAAGACAATGTAGAACCATGAAGATATAATTTTATATGTGAGTGAAGTGTTGTGTAATGTGGGTAGCAAATAGAAGGTTAGGGAAGTTATTCATGTGTTACAAAGATGTGTTCTAGAAGATTCAAGAACAAGGAAGTCGGCGTGCACGTGGGCGCTACTGAATATAATAGCGTAAAAAGAAACGACGCCTACGCGCATATCGGCGGTGACGTCACTCGGCAGCGCAGCGGCATACATTCAGCTGATTATAAAAGGAGTAGCCACTCTTCTCTCGCAGTGGGCATCAATTCCTGACAGTGCTTGGGCCCGTAGAGTCGTGTTAGCAGCGAGTGTCAGCAGGAAACCATCACGGAGTGCGAGATATTCGACTACCGTTCCGGAGCATCGTTTGCTTATCGTGGCGGCTGGAATACGGAGACCTGGAGCAAGGCAGTACCTGGAGGCGGTTGCTGGAACGTGAACCGAGATGACGGATCGCTGAAGGTCGGATCGAGATCGTCGACCGGGAGGACAGAGAAGACGACCAAACAGGGAAGCCAAATTTAAAATTGTTATCAAAATTTAAAAACTTTCAAGTATAACGTTAAAGAACATTAATTTAAAATAATTTTGTTTAAAAAGAAGATTTTGAACACTTAAAAAATTACAGAACTGTTTAAAGCAAGAAAGCATTTATTTAAAGATATTTAAAGGTAGTTTTTTTTAACTACAAGAAATTAATTTATGTCACATAACAAAAGAGTAGAGGGATATTGGGGGTTCTGAGCCACAAAGGAATGCCGCCTTCTTAAAAAACAATAAAAAACACTAAAAAACATGATCTCAGAGATGACGCCGCCACCGCTGGACCCGCAGCATCCCGATGGACCACAGCACCGCGAATTTCCGCGAATAAATTTTTTTATTTTTTTTATTTTATTTTTTTTATTTTTTTTATTAAATTGATTTGGTGGGATGATGTTCAATGGACCACCAGCATCCGTGAATATACTTTTTTATTTTTTTAAGAAAGCTGATTTGCATATCAGTGGGTGGTGTTGGGTGGGAGGTTGTTTTTTTATTTCATATCAGTGGGTGGGGGTGGTTCCAACTCGAAGCATTATAGTGTATACTAAAATATATGATCAGGTGTACCAACCTTTGCATGAGTTCAAATTTGTTGAGTGTTATAATGTATATTAAATCTATATGATCAGGTGTACCAACCTCTGTAGTATTATTATAGTGTATAGATATTTTATATGAGCAGGGTTGTCAACATTTTCTGCGGTGGGGGGAGGGAAATGTGCGTGTATAGAGCAGATCTGCCAACATTTCTTTCTCTTCTGTGGTGGGAAATTCAAACTATATATGATCATAATTGTTACTCTCTCTCTCTCTCACACGGTGTGTATGTCTCTCTCTCTCTCTCTCTCTCTCGTTGTCAAACGTTATGCTCACCGGCATTATAGTGTATATTAAAATATATGATTAGGTGTACCAACCTTTACATGAGTTCAAATTTGTCGCGTGTTATAATGTATATTAAATCTATATGATCAGATGTACCAACCTCTGTATTATTCGTCCTCTCTCTCTCTCTCCCTCTCTCTCTCTCTCTCTCACACGTTGTGTATGTCTCTCTCGTTGTCAAACGTTATGCTCAAACTGTGGTCAGTACCGAGCGCATGTATATGAAATTAGAAAGTTTATTCGACAAATATTAACGTCCTCTCTCTCTCTCTCTCTCTCTCACACTCTCACTTGTTTCAACTGTGTCAACAAATAGTAACGTCCTCTCTCTCTCTCCTCTCTCTCTCTCTCTCTCTCTCTCTCTCTCTCTCTCTCTCTCTCTCTCTCTCTCTCTCTCTCTCTCTCTCTCTCTCTCTCTCTCTCTCTCTCTCTCTCTCTCACTCTCACACGTTTCAACTATGCAAGGTTTCATACCCTTTCTCCTGTCTCCCTCTCGTACATTGAGTAGTCGGTGTGATGAATAAATAATTTTAGCCCTCTCTCGTTGTCAAAACTTCGTCTTCATTTTCAATGTATTAAATAATTAATTAATAGTTTTATAATGCAGTCAGTGTGATTGATCCTTGTTAGAAATATATATATTTGGCGTCAATGAACTACTTACCTGTTATGTTGTTACAGATGACAAATCCATACGTTAACGGCTTAGCAATCTGGTACAATACTTCTGTTTTAAGGTTGCAGTTTACACACATAGGTTCAGTAGTGTATAGCGAAATAAATTAAAATTATACACACACATGAAAACGGCGGCTGAAATTCATACAAATCTTCTGATGTAACAGTTCACAAAAAATAAATTAATTGTACACATGTTCAGAGGTGTAGAGTGAAATAAAATAAAGTCATAATTTGTTTAAATGATTAAATATATTTTAACATTCACAATATAAAATTCACAATTAAATAAATACATTAGAACTTGATATTTTTCGAAAGTTTATATATAATTGTGTGTCGTACTTGTAGAAGAAGCAACCTGCAACATAACAATACAACAACAACATTAAAATCATGTTAAATATCACACACACAGATGCACACGCAACGCGCGCACATACAGACGCATACGCAACGTAATCACACACACACACACACACATACATACGCATACGTAACGTAACCAAACACGCAACGCACCCACACACAGACGCAAACGCAACGTAATCATACACATACATACAACGTGTACACGTTTGGGTTACACCACACGCGCACGCACACGCACACACATGCACACGCACACTAGGTTCAGAGGCGTATAGTGAAATAAATTAAAAAATCCATTCATCAAAACTTTGTAAATTAGAATCTGCACTACATTGAAACATACGCACACACACAATGATAAAAAAATTGTTTATTAAAAGTAGTTTGTTACCTTAACGAGGTACGATTTCCATATGTACTGTTTGATTCCTCATGCCTCGAAACACGAGATGTAAGTCGCTGGGGCTTATATGACGGAGCTCTTCATCTGTAAAGACGCAAGCATACCTCTTAGGTAGATATACACGATAGCGTAGCTCACCATCTTCCAACGTTACAAGCACAGACTTCCCATATCTTGTGTCCACATGCACCATGTTAACAATCGGATACTGCTTGTTCAATGTTAATTCTGCACACCGTTTGTACTCAATAGCAGAAACTGCATTGAATTTTGTGATAAACGACATTATTTATGAGAAGTGAAGACGTCTGTATCAAACTAGGTGGAACTAAACAATGACTACAAAGAAGACTAGTGAAAGTAATGGTGGTGGTGGTGATGTGGTCATCAGGAAAGTTCACGTTCATCGCCCGAAGCTTTGCATGTACATACACACAGGCAGAATTAGCGCTGTTACAAAATATATATATTAGGAAAGTCAAGCCCACAGACTACTAGAAATAGTTATCGTTTGAAAAAAAAAGAAACCGCACATTACGAACTAATATCGTTACAATAATAATAATACATAAACTTACGTTTACGGTCGTCCAAACTGAAGTATGGAGTGACAATAACTATAGATATCACAGTAAGAATTTTTGTTGTTTTTAACAAGTGATGTTTTTCATCCCCTGAAGCTTTGTATGCAGAATTATGACTGTTACATAATATATATTAGGAAAGTCGACAGAAATAGTTATCGCCTGAAGCAAGAATTTTTGTTGTTGTTGTTTTAACAGGCGGTGTTTTTGCATGTACATACATGCAGAATTATGGCTGTTACATAATATATATTAGGAAAGTCGACAGAAATAGTTATCGCCTGCAGCAAGACTTTTTGTTGTTGTTTTTAACAGATGGTGTTTTTCATCCCCTGAAGCTTTGCATGTACATACATGTAGAATTATGGCTGTTACATAATATATATTAGGAAAGTCGACAGAAATAGTTATCGCCTGCAGCCATATACAAGTTTACCTAATGAAATTAACAATGCTATGAGACACTTACATTAAAAATGTTTGTATAACAGAAAAATCATTAATTATCCACTCTCTAAGTGCGTGCACATTATGGTTTGTACATAGTGTAGAAGAAGAATTGCAATGTGTAAGACATAACGCCCCAGGAATGTCTTTTGGTACGTCTTTTGGGCAACCAATGTCATCAAGATTTATTATATGATAATGAATTATTTTCGATTCTAAAAAACGTTTTTTCTCAAGACCCTTCACAAACACATATTTATATATGTTCGTATACGTTGTTAACACTGAAACAAGATTGTCGTACGGTGTCTCTCCTTCATCCCATCTTAGCCCATGATAGTTTGTCGTTAACCAGCAGTTGGTTCTAGTGTATTTCGAATTCGTAACGACTGTAGCAGGCGGGGCGAAAATCCAATGTCTGTATGCAAAACGTGTTACGTCCATAACCGACAACTCCTTTACTATATAATTGCCGTTGTCATCATAAAAGCAGTGAAAGTCAATTATTACAGCAGCGTTTTCCATTATACTATAAAAAAAAAAGAAACCACACATTACAAACTAATATTTATAAACACAAAGATCGTTACAATAATAATACACAAACTTACGTTTACTATCGTCCGAACTGAAGCGTGGAGAGAGAATAACTAACGATATCACAGTGAGAATTCTTTTTGTTTTTAACAGATGGAATTTTAGCAGCAGGGGGAGCAGAGTCGCTGTCGGCAATTAATTTGGCACGTACGTGAGATTTTAATAAAACAATTATCAGTTTTAAATAATAATTGTCGGAAACATCCCCGACTTAAAAAAAATATAGTTTACCTTGTAGTATAAAATTCAAACTATTAAATTGTCTCTCTCACACACATTTCTGATTACTATACAACTAATTGCATGTATGTTCAGATGGTTCTACCGAAATAAACCATTGTGTGTGTGTGTGTGTGTGTGTGTGTGTGTGTGTGTGTGTATTCGCTAAATCCGCCTTTCACTTTCTAATATGACACATGACACTCATTAGTTGCACCCATCACAAGTAATTATGGATTAGAAAGTATTCACGTCCAAACAAACATCGGCTTTCCCCTACCACCAGAGACCAATATATACTCAACAAATTTAACGATAAATTCTCATTTGACCTGCTTGCGTGCACTGACAAATCTATCACAACATTTTTAATAGTTGGAAGACTGTATTATTGTGCAATCGCAGTATACGCAAGTTCCTGTGTGTAGTCAACATACAATAGTTTTGGTGAGTATAATTTATTGTATGTACAGATTTTATTTAAACGTAAAAATTATTTGCATTAAAACATTATTTAATACATGTATGTGTATGTTCAAATCACAATTTATGAAATATATTCTTACCGTATTTTTTATATTACACTTCTAATTGAAGATATATATATTTTAATTTAATACATGTGTGTGTAAGCGTATGCGTATGATCAAATTACAATTTTCTGAATATATTCTTAACGTACTTTTATTCTTAACGCACTTTTAATTGAAGATATATATTTGAATTTAATACAATTTTCTGAAATATATTCTTACTGTACCTTTTATACACTTCTAATTGAAGATATATATATTTTTAGGTATAACTGAATTTTATCGGATTCACACTGACTGCTTGCGTGCGTTGATAAATCTATCTCAGCAGTTTTTTAATAGTTGAAAGACTGCTTGAATTATTGTACGTTTCAGTATACACAAGTTCCTGTGTGTGTGTAGTCAACATACGTTAGTTTGGTAAGACATTATTTATTGATTTAATACATGTATGTGTGTGTGCGTGATCAAATTATTATTATTATCTGAAACAGAACAGTATATATAGATTCGAGTGGTATGTAAGACGCTGTTATATGTTACTAGTAAAAATTATTTGCATTAAAACATTATTTACTGAATTTAATACATGTATGTGTATGTTCAAATCACAATTTCTGAAATATATTCTTACCGTATTTTTTTTATATTACAGTTCTAATTGAAGATATATATTTGAATTTAATACATGTGTGTGTGTGTGTGTGTGTGTGTGTGTGGGTGATCAATTTTCTGAAATATATTCTTACTGTACCTTTTATATTACACTTCTAATTGAAGATATATATTTTTAGGTATAACTGAATTTTATCGGTTTCACACTGACTGCTTGCGTGCGTTGATAAATCTATCTCAGCAGTTTTTTTAATAGTTGAAAGACTGCTTGAATTATTGTACGTCTCAGTATACACAAGTTCCTGTGTGTGTGTAGTCAACATACGCTAGTTTGGTGAGCATAATTTATCAAGTGCATTATTTATTGATTTAATACATGTATGTGTATGTGTGTGTGTGTGTGTGAGTGTGTGCGTGATCAAATTATTATTATTATCTGAAACAGAACAGTATATATAGATTCGAGTGGTATGTAAGACGCTGTTATATGTTACTAAAATCATAGCAAATATTTTCATTCTAAGCATATTTACTGTTTAATAATAATTACAACCCAACGAATGATATATATAGTTTGATGCTTTATAAGTTTGTGTACATTGGTTGTATATTGTAAGCATGAAAGTATTATTTAAATCTGTTTGTGTGTGTGTGCGCGAAAATAAACTTAATTTTCTCGATCTAGCAAATAGTTGGTCTAAGCGTACATGTATTATGTACAAATTGATATATAAAACGTTTACGATACACTAACATAATACCAGCGTTATAACAGTACCTTTTGTTTTTCAGTATTCATTCATTCTCACTCTCTCTTGAAGATCATGGCTAACCTTCAGCAGGAACGTGGGGAGGAGCAGACTGAACAAGGTAAAAAAAAAAAAAAAAAAAAAAAAAGTTCACAGTTAAGGAATTATTTTTGTAATTATGTAGTGTACAAACTTGCTGATGCGAATTAACGTTTGAGTCATACTATGTCTATTGGTGTGTGTATGAAAAGTCTCACTCTTAACATCGTTTAGAAATTGACATGTAGATGAAAATTTTTCATGTTCCTTCATAGGTTTGTCACCTTCTTTCCAATCAACTAATTCAATTCCACAACAAAAGCATTTAACTCTATCGTCTACGAATGACATACTATGTCCACAAACATCGAAATTTCTAGGGTAGAAGTAGAACCCCGCAAACGCTAACTCGTCGGGGCTGATAAACGTCACTTCCCAATACTTGAATGATTTTATTCTTTCACTTTCAATACTAAAATCAGGAGTAGCCAACATCTTCACGGTTTGTAATAAACTGACATATTACCCCCCGACGAGTGTTATTTATTTACTACAAACATGAATTTGTGTGTACACGTTATTTATCATTCCTATTGGTTACTAATACTCATGTTTCTATTGTTTCAGTTGTGACTCGGTTTTATATCGAGAGGAACAGTAGTGTCCGAGGGTGCATCACAACTTTCGACTACATTCCAGTGAACGTCAACGCGTCGGATCATGACATAGTATTCGTAATGACTGAGGCACGTCCTTTATTGCTTGAGGATATTCAGACAGAGCAGGCACGTTTACGCAATATCAAGTGGCATATTGCGTGCAGGATACGTTTTACCAAAACCGTGGTAGATGGTGACAGTGGTGAGGAGAAAGAGGTAACGAAAGACGCCGTCTTCCACGGACGTTGTCGCACGTTGCTCGCGGACGACAGCGACGAGTTGAATTGTCTACTCGATGAATCCTACGATAAAATCTTCAATAGCATATCTAATTTTACCCGTGACGGGAGCGGATGGTCGGTGGATGCTGTACTGAAGCTGGAACTGGTTGTTGGACGGTACCAGCCTCTAGCAGCGTCCAACTACCTTCCAACCCCGCGAAAACTCTCACTCACCAAGGCAGTAGTCAACATCAAGAACCCCCGAGATGAAATGTGTTTTCTGTGGTCTGTTCTAGCCCACATACACCCTCAAGAACAACATAAAGACCGTGCTTCAAACTACATCCCATTCATAAACACATTAAATATGTCCGGTATCGAGTACCCTGTTTCGTTAAAGTCCATTTCCAAATTTGAAGCACAGAATCCTAACATTTCTATAAACGTTTTCGGCTATGATATAGAAGACAATATCAAAAATGAATCAAAAAATGAGGTTTACCCTCTGAGAATTACCCCGAATAAGGACAGGTCGCATCACGTTAATCTTTTGCTTCTGACCGATACGAATAGCCGAAAACATTACTGTCTTATCAGTAACATGAATAGATTGTTATCATCCCTAACAAAACACCGCGCTCAATCATTTTACTGCGACTACTGCCTGCATCGTTTCGCCACAGAACATGGTCTGTCCGATCATCTCCCCTACTGCACACCTTACGGCGAGCAGAAAACCAAAATGCCCACGGAGGAGGAGAAGTTTATGTCCTTTAAAAATTACGCGCACTGTCTTAAAGTACCCTTCACCGTCTACGCCGACTTCGAGTCCCTCATCACTCCGCTTCAATCGTGTTCACCTGGTAACGACGTCCCGACGACAGTGCACGAGTTAGGCGAATTCTACTCCGTCGATAGCAGCGGTGTCCGTCAGAAACTAACTTCTCCTCCTGTATCGTCCACATCATACGAAGCGATGCATATCCCGTCAGGTTTCTCCTATGCTATCGTCGATCATACGCACAGCCTTTGGAGAGAGGCTAAAGTTTATCGGGGTGAAAACGTTGTAGACACGTTCTTCTCGTGGTTGTTGAAAGACGCCGAGGATATGATGAAGGTGGTACGACATAACGTACAATTAATTATGTCCGATGATGACAATGTTGTGTTCACTAACGCCACCGTTTGTCATTTGTGTGAGCGCCCTTTGACAGACGATGACAAGGTACGCAATCATTGCCATCTTACGGGGAAATTCTTGGGAGCAGCCCATAATAGCTGTAATCTGAGTTACAAGATGCCTCGTCATATCCCCGTCTTCTTTCACAACCTTCGTGGCTACGACTGTCACCATTTAATGCAGGGTTTAGGGAAATATAAGGACGAACGCGTATCCTGCATCGCAACATCCAGTGAGCGTTACGTGTCGTTCTCCCTGGGTCCCTTGCGTTTCGTAGACTCCTTTCAATTTCTTAATCGCTCTCTGGACACACTCGTTACCAATCTGTCCGCGTCCGGGAGCCAATTTCCTTTGCTCAGAGAGGAAATGCTTAGACGGGGTTTCGATGAACAGACCAATCTGCTCGTACGCAAGGGGGTATACCCATACGCTTACGTTGACATTATTGATCGGTTCAACGAAACAAGTCTACCCGCTCGTGAACACTTTGATAACCGGTTGATGGAATCATCTATTTCGGACGCAGATTATGAGCACGCGCAAAACGTGTGGAGTGCATTCAATCTGCGTACGTTTGGAGATTACCATGATTTGTATTTGTTGACAGACGTAATGCTGCTGGCCGATGTCTTTGAAAGTTTCCGAGACATGGCCTTACGCGATTACTGCTTGGACCCATGTCATTTTTACTCGCTTCCCGGACTCGCTTGGAACGCGATGCTAAAAATGACAGGGGTCGAATTAGAACTGTTGACAGAAATAAATATGCATCTGTACGTCGAGTCTGGGATCCGCGGAGGCTGCGCGATGATATCCAACCGTCATGCAGTCGCTAACAATCCTCTGATTCCAGACCAGTACGATGTTTCGAAACCGACCTCCTTCATTCTGTATACGGACTGTAACAATTTATACGGTGCAGCCATGTCGCAACCACTCCCTTACGCAGACTTCCGATGGCTCGATCGTAACGAAATCGAGTCCTTGGACGTACGTACTGTGAGTGATGATGCTGACATCGGGTACATCCTCGAAGTCGACCTACACTATCCTAATACCTTACACGACCTGCATTCCGACTACCCGCTTGCACCTGTGCGCCAGCGCATAACACACGATATCCTTTCTCCCTTTTCCAAACGTTTACACGAGAGTATATACAGATCATCGTATAACGAATCAGGGTCATCCGTAGAGAAGTTGTTAACAACTTTGGAGGACAAACAAAATTACGTTCTTCATTATCGAAATTTAAAATTGTATTTAAGTCTTGGTTTAGAGCTGAAAGCGACTCATAGGGTGTTCTGTTTTAAGCAAAGCGCTTGGTTGAAACCGTTTATCGATTTCAACACCCGCAAGAGGCAAGCAGCCGTCAACAGCTTTGAAAAAGACCTTTTCAAACTGATGAACAACGCCGTATACGGTAAGTCGCTGGAGAACGTACGGAAACATATAGACTTTGAACTAGTCTCGAATGAACGACGGCTTCAAAAACTAGTTTCCACACCCAGGCTAAAACGTATGATTCGTTATACGAACGATCTGGTGGGGCTTTCACTCCGTAAAAAATCCATTGTTCTTTCTCGTTCCGTGTATGTCGGCTTCACGGTGCTTGACGTTAGCAAAACAATAATGTACGACTTTCATTATCGTTATGCTGTCGCCAAGTACGGCCGCAACGTTAAATTGTTAATGACTGATACAGACAGTCTGTTGTATCATATTCAAACATCAGACTTGTATGCAGATATGAAGAAGGACTTGCACGTTTTTGACACCTCGGATTACCCTACGTCTCATCCTTGTTATAGCCTTAAGAACAAAAAGGTTGTCGGACTGTTCAAGGATGAAACGTGTGGTCGTCCTATTAGAGAATTCGTAGGTCTCAGAGCGAAATGTTATTCGTTCCTTGTGGCCCACGAAGATTCTAGCAATGCGAGTCAAAAACGTGTGTGTAAAGGTGTGCCTCGAGTTGCTATTAAGAGGAGTCTGCGACACGATATGTATCGCAAGTGTCTCACTGATCATTGTCCGTTTTCTGTCAGTGCGTTGTGTTTACGTAGCGATCATCATACGTTGTACACGATGCGTGTAAATAAGCAAGCGTTGTCACCGTATGATGATAAGCGTTATATATTAGACAATGGTCGTGATACCCTTGCGTACGGACATTATCGGATACATGCCGACGACGATGACGACTCTGCTCCTCCACCTGCTAAAATTCCTCGTTACACCACTGGTTAACAAAAAAATTCTTACTGTGATATCTATAGTTATTGCCTCCTCACACTTCAGTTCGGACGGCAGTAAACGTAAGTTTATGTATTATTATTATTATTGTAACGATATTTGTGTTTATACATATTAGTTCGTAATGTGTGGTTTCTTTTTTTCAGGTGATAACTATTTCTAGTAGTCTGTGGGCTTTCCTACTATATATATATATATATATATATATATATTTTGTAACAGCACTAGTTCTGCATGTACCACGTTAAGGTAACAAACTACTTTTAATAAACAATTTTTTTATCATTGTGTGTGTGTGTGCGTATGTTTGAATGTAGTGCAGATTCTAATTTACAAAGTTTTGATGAATGGATTTTTAATTTATTTCACTATACGCCTCTGAACCTATATGTAATTATTTGTAACTGCTTTACCTGTTGCAGCAAACGATAACACTAGAACGATTATATTATTATTATTATTCAGTGATATATACATACATACAATTTACTTATTAAACACTTCAATGATTGTAACGTCTTACAATGACTATAGCATATTTAAATCTGTTATCTGTTTATTGGCCCTACATGTACACGTTGTATGTATGTGTATGATTACGTTGCGTTTGCGTCTGTGTGTGGGCGCGTTGCGTATGTGTGCGTATGCGTATGTATGTGTGTGTGTGTGTGTGTGTGTGTGTGATTACGTTGCGTATGCGTCTGTATGTGCGCGCGTAGCGTGTGCATCTGTGTGTGTGATATTTAACATGATTTTAATGTTGTTGTTGTATTGTTATGTTGCAGGTTGCTTCTTCTACAAGTACGACACACAATTATATATAAACTTTCGAAAAATATCAATTTCTAATGTATTTATTTAATTGTGAATTTTATATTGTGAATGTTAAAATATATTTAATCATTTAAACAAATTATGACTTTATTTTATTTCACTCTACACCTCTGAACATGTGTACAATTAATTTATTTTTTGTGAACTGTTACATCAGAAGATTTGTATGAATTTCAGCCGCCGTTTTCATGTGTGTGTATAATTTTAATTTATTTCGCTATACACTACTGAACCTATGTGTGTAAACTGCAACCTTAAAACAGAAGTATTGTACCAGATTGCTAAGCCGTTAACGTATGGATTTGTCATCTGTAACAACATAACAGGTAAGTAGTTCATTGACGCCAAATATATATATTTCTAACAAGGATCAATCACACTGACTGCATTATAAAACTATTAATTAATTATTTAATACATTGAAAATGAAGACGACGTTTTGACAACGAGAGAGGGCTAAAATTATTTATTCATCACACCGACTACTCAATGTACGAGAGGGAGACAGGAGAAAGGGTATGAAACCTTGCATAGTTGAAACGTGTGAGAGTGAGAGAGAGAGAGAGAGAGAGAGAGAGAGAGAGAGAGAGAGAGAGAGAGAGAGAGAGAGAGAGAGAGAGAGGACGTTACTATTTGTTGACACAGTTGAAACAAGTGAGAGTGTGAGAGAGAGAGAGAGAGAGAGAGGACGTTAATATTTGTCGAATAAACTTTCTAATTTCATATACATGCGCTCGGTACTGACCACAGTTTGAGCATAACGTTTGACAACGAGAGAGACATACACAACGTGTGAGAGAGAGAGAGAGAGAGGGAGAGAGAGAGAGAGGACGAATAATACAGAGGTTGGTACATCTGATCATATAGATTTAATATACATTATAACACGCGACAAATTTGAACTCATGTAAAGGTTGGTACACCTAATCATATATTTTAATATACACTATAATGCCGGTGAGCATAACGTTTGACAACGAGAGAGAGAGAGAGAGAGAGAGACATACACACCGTGTGAGAGAGAGAGAGAGTAACAATTATGATCATATATAGTTTGAATTTCCCACCACAGAAGAGAAAGAAATGTTGGCAGATCTGCTCTATACACGCACATTTCCCTCCCCCCACCGCAGAAAATGTTGACAACCCTGCTCATATAAAATATCTATACACTATAATAATACTACAGAGGTTGGTACACCTGATCATATAGATTTAATATACATTATAACACACAACAAATTTGAACTCATGCAAAGGTTGGTACACCTGATCATATATTTTAGTATACACTATAATGCTTCGAGTTGGAACCACCCCCACCCACTGATATGAAATAAAAAAACAACCTCCCACCCAACACCACCCACTGATATGCAAATCAGCTTTCTTAAAATAATAAAAAAGTATATTCACGGATGCTGGTGGTCCATTGAACATCATCCCACCAAATCAATTTAATTAAAAAAATTAAAAAAAATAAAATTAAAAAAATAAAAAAATTTATTCGCGGAAATTCGCGGTGCTGTGGTCCATCGGGATGCTGCGGGTCCAGCGGTGGCGGCGTCATCTCTGAGATCATGTTTTTTAGTGTTTTTTATTGTTTTTTAAGAAGGCGGCATTCCTTTGTGGGTTTGAACTGTCAGTTTCCCTCTACTCAAAAGAACATTTTAATACAAAGTGTGTACAAGAAAGAACAATAAATGTATTAAATTTTACTAATTGTGCATTCTTTTCTGCAAGTCTGGTCTGGGCTATAACCTGTTAACCTGTTACCTGTCCAATATATATATATTGTACTGCTGTTAAAATGCACACAGTACATAATAGGGAGATAATAAATTTTAAAAGAGAAAGGATGCAGATATTGTATTGAATGTAAACAAACAACATTGGGAATATCGACTTACTCAATCAACATGGAGGTCGATTCCTATATGATATAAAACCATATTTAGTTATATGTTCAGAAAATAATATATGAAATTAGAATGAATGTTATAAGAAGAGTAAAGAGTAATAAAATTATAATTTAATAAATAACCAATAGAATTACGAATATTAGAGGTAAAATAAAGATGTTTAATAAGAAATAGAAAAATTATATATGTTTTAATAGGTATATGATAAACAGATGTAAAGAAATTAGGGAATTATCATAGGGGCAATTTTGTAAATTGTTAGAAAATGGTATTGTATGTGATGAAGGATGTGTATTAGTCTTCAATTATATCTGAGAAAAGAAACATTAGAGTCTTCAATTAAATTCATTAAGAGTAATGTTATGAGTCTTCAATTAAATTTAATAAGAGTAACATGAAGAGTCTAATTATATATCTAATAGTAACTACAGGAAGAGTCTAAATTAATAAAATAACATTTGTACAGCATCAAGTTAATGTAACAAGGAAAAGAAAATACAGTAAAGGAATTTAAATTGTGATACCAGAGTTTTGATTATAATATTTAATAAATAAATAATAATACGAGAAATATAACAATATCCTTGATAGAACGACGACCGAAGAGGAAAATCTTGGACTGAAGAATAGTTTAAGTGGCCATAAAGGATAATTAAGTGTTCCGAGGAGACATCTGTGTTGCAGTAGTCCTGTAGAGCGGCATTCAGCGGTGAGAGCAATAAGAAATTTGTGTGAAGGAACAGATTGCCAAGCCTAATATTGCTTTTGAAAAAAGGTAAACAACAACTAGAAGTGAACCCGTGGCAGCTGGAAGAATTCAGAATCGGTTAAGTTACATTAGTCTGTTATTTATTTTTTACATGGTTAATTATCAAAATACTACATATTAACTCAATCTGGTTTGTTTTAAAGAAAAGAAAATAATAGATACAATCGTAAATACGATCATAACTTAATAATCATTAACCCTGAGAGAAAGAGTTTCTTTACATGTACTGGTAAATAAAAAAACATAATAACAGTAGATACCTTTATTAATTGTATTATACTATTAAATAATTACAATACCTGTGTATTCTATTGTATTCTATCAGTAAAAAAACAACAGTACAATATATATATATATATATATATATATATATATATATATATATATATACACGTAATACGGAACAGTCTCGTACGTTCGATAGTGTCGTTCTCAACACCAGTGCGTGTTGTGTTCTCAATAGCCGGTGTGTGTTTCTGCCAAGGCCGCGCTGAAGTATCCTCTAGAATTTTTGAATGTTTGTTAAGGACGCATATTATGAAACCCTGCAGACTACAAATAGCCCACACCCTCCGCTTAGTTTTCAGTTTACTCTTTGCCATTACTCTGTGCGTTCAAGTGGTTATTAGTCGAAAGTGATTATTGTACGGAACTCTAAAAGTTGACATTATTATTGCTTGTGGACAAATTTAACTGAATTATTATTTCACGAGTATAATCCTGTTGAATAACTTGATTACAAACTGTTATTTGGGATTAACTGAAGCTGGTGGTAGTGACTTTAATTGGTGTTGAATTTTGTTTCTCACTGTACCATACAAAGATCAGTGAAACCGTCGAAACAGTGTGTGTGTGTGTGTGTGTGTGTGTGTGTGTGTGTGTGTGTGTGTGTGTGTGTGTGTGTGTGTGTGTGTGTGGGTGTGTGTGTGTGTGTGTGTGTGTGTGTGTGTGTGTGTGTGTGTGTGTGTGTGTGTGTGTGTGTGTGTGTTGATTGAAAGGTCTTTTTTACTAAACGGATGCGAGATGAATAAAAAAAAACAACGAAAATGGTGCTGTATTGGCACAAATAATGAATCTCTTCCTTAAAAAGAATTTGATTGGCTTCCATTTGATAATAATGAACTGTGTTTCTGCTTGGTCGCAGAAAGAAAGTTTTTATTCCCCTTTAAAAGTTCAAACTTTCAATATCCAATAACGGTCCTGTGACGACCGAGATTATTAGTTTTTTTGTTTTTGTCAGCGTAATTGAATCGTTTGATTCTCCGAAACACCTGAGTAGCAGACGCAGAAGTTATTTAGCTTGAATAAATAACTTGTAAATAACTTGGTACAGCAGCACTTGTAAACCAGTGAAGCCTTCTAACGTAGTGCGTTTTACCAAAACTACTTAAATCAAATAAAAATGTGTGGCTTCTTACGACACGCTTTTTACAAACACACCCTTTAAAAACCACACGAGCATATTAATGTTTAGAATAGTTGTTTTATAGTACTCCTGCTTGATAGTAACACGTGGAAAAATAATTTAAAAACAGAAGGGGAAAACGCGCCCGCTCGTACATACTTTAAATTAATAAACTATTCAAACATATTTACTGACAACAATATTTGAAGCACAAAATATTAGTGACCAAACTTAATACAATGATTTGTTCGTAATACGTAAATGTAATGCCATTGCAAAATGTACAGTGTGAGTGTTACCTAGACACGTAAATATCGGAAGACGATGAGATACAGCAAGCTGTTCTGGGACAGTTTTTATGAAGACAATATAAAATATACTAGAACAAGTCTTCACGTTTCCATACCAAAGATGTGACACTGGATGCAAATTTGATAGGAATGTAGAAGAAAATTGAAGAAGCTGCATGCAATTCTTGCAACTATTAGACAGGAAAAGTAGAATAGATGAAAGTCTATAAGGATAATACTGCAGCAATTCTCTTTTATGCTTCTGAGACATTATGTTTCTCGGCATTCTCCGAGAAGGTTACATATCTCATTCAAACAGAGGAGACGAGATTTCTTAAACATGTAGAAGCACGCGAGATTTTACGAAACAGAATTAATTAGTTCTATATTGTCCGAAAGCAACAAAAAGGAAGAGTATATGCCACAGAAGATGGAACACACAAGTAGAATAATTTATGAGGCGAGTAACGTGAAGAGAAAATGGATGTGGGAGACGTTTAAGAAGTGGCTACATAATAGAGGCCAAAACAGGTGACAGCATCTAACTCTGAAGAAAAGAAAGGGAAGAAAGGCACTAGCGTTACCAATTGCAAATGGCACAATATAGTCGACCCTTCTGAGTGTAAAAACAACAAGGAGAAACAAAAAAATCCAAAATCAGATTATACAACACGTATAATCATCATCTCCCCGCCGTCGAATATGTAAAATAGGCCTACTGTGTTATATAAATTTATATTAATTTCTCTAACAATACATTTCAGTAGAACGGTGCAGTTCAATTTTCTTGATTTTCTTGACGTCTTGTCACGTCCTCAGAGCACTTTATCTCAGTCACATCAATCCACTTTCCTTTCTGCCCTTCCATTTTTATTCTGTTATTAATATTCAGTCCTTTTCTATCATAACTTTTCTATGATCAAATTATCTTTCTAACGTCATACATCTCATTTCTGTTACTCGTTTTAGTACTACCTCATTTGTAAATTGTTTTCCTCCAAAGCCAATTTCCAAGTTTATTTGCACTTTGTTTCTTACTTTTAAACCACAGTTAAATATTCCACAGAACAAACCGTTTGCCAGAAACTGTTTTCTGCAACCAATTTTAATTATTTTAATGGATAGTAACCATATTACATTCCTGATACCTTCTTTATTACATGGTGTTTGGATGTTATTTACTCGATAAAGTTTTCATCCTCCACGCGCTTCCTAATTATTACCGCAAACACCTTATTTGCTCTCCAGAAAATGTCATTAATGATTCTGCCTCTTTGATTTTCTTATAAACTTGATCTTTTTGGAAATATTAATGCGCATCCTGAACACTTTTTACGTTTTTACTCCAGTAATGTCCGTCCTGTGATATTTTGTGTTATGAGCCAAATTTTACAGAAATAATGGTCTGGTACAGTAAATTTTTGAATTCCAGTAGAATTTGCGTCTCCTACATTGAGTAATGTTTAAAAAATATTTACATCTTTGCTTTCATAAACTATTACACATAGACTACGGCTACAGTACGTGTATCGTAAAACCATTATCTTGTCGGTCGCTATTATCTTATGATCACTTAAAACTTATTAATTTGTTTGTAATAAGAAGTTGAAATGAATATTCCCATATTTCATATTGTATTGGACTTATGTATCTAC
Organism: Magicicada septendecula; assembly: GCA_034769895.1. Lineage (NCBI taxonomy): Eukaryota > Metazoa > Arthropoda > Insecta > Hemiptera > Cicadidae > Magicicada > Magicicada septendecula. The sequence goes on from CM068373.1 coordinate 478,501,859, forward strand.
ATCGCATTGCACTGTAGGATTAAAATTATTATCCCCGAAATAGGTTTTGTACTGCACAAGGAATAAAAAATATATGTCACTTTTTTCTTAGAGCTGATTGTTTCCTTCCACAAAGCCTAACTGTTTGAATAATTGAAAAGATTTTTCTTTAATTTTTCCGGTTTCTTTCTCTTACGCTGGTCTACTTGTAGGATAACTTTAACATTTATCTGAGTAAGCTATCATATGCGCTGGTCAGCTCGTAAATTCGGGAGGGATTTAGCAAGTCCTTTGAATAAATATTCAAAAACTCCCAGCGGACCTGTCGTGAACATACTTTACTGGTCTACAAAGTCGAGAGTAAAGGCTCCTTTACAGGTTTCAAGTTTATTGGCTTCAAGCGCTTGAAGTCAAGCTACTTTCCTTATACTATCCCTGTGTAAACGGTTGTGGAAAGTAACTTTCCACTGTCCGGACAGTGGAAAGTAGAGTTGGCCTATCCTCAAGTTTTGTTGCCACTTGAAAGTCACGTGACTTACTTTCCCACCCTACTGTCTCCGTCTAGACGGCTCCTTGACTACTTGCCTTCAAGCAGTCAAGGGAATCGGTCTTACGTCTTCATTGCGTAGTCGGCTTTTAGTGTATTCTTTTCTCTGTGAAGTGATTCTGTAGTTCTCGTTACAATATTTTAAAGTCACTAATTTTAATATTAATATGATAAGTGGACTGCAAACGATATACACGAGTTTCTTGCTATATACAGAAAATATGAATTTTTTTTAATATTAAGCGAAGTGACTACAGTGAACTCATTGTGCAAAAATCCTCGCGATAATACAACGGAAAATGTCAACAGAGAGAGAAAGCGAACTCGGAGGTGGGTGAGAACATGGATATCTAGAAGGGAAATGTGTGGAGCCTCTTCAACACTGTTACGCGAGTTGACAGATGAAGATCCTTCGTCTTACAAAACTCATCTTAGGATGACAGTACCTCGGAATTCAGTGCCTCGGAATGACATCACTTCCTCAAACGTCTTCCGTAAGCAGGATTTCTGGTTACAATGTTATATCGCCGATTGGATCATACACTACTGCAGAGAACTCACCTTCAGAAACATCACTGACAGACACTGCAAGTCTTTTCGAAGAAACCATGTTGATTGTTTGTTTATGCTAAACTTTGTATTTTGTGTTTCCATTTTTGTATTTGTATTTGTATCCATTTGCATAGTTTGTTTTAATAAATAATATTACATTATTTACTATATTTTATATTAATAAATGCTTATTTATATTATAAAATTTCATCAAAATTCAAAAACAATTTTCTGTCATAGATTTTATTGCGACGCGTGTTGAGTTAAAGCTTAAAGGACAGTATGCAACTTTCATAAACAGTTTCTATAATTATTGTACACAACGTATACAAAAAATCTAGATGCACATAAATTAAAGTTTGCTTGTACACAAAGTAGCCAAATCCCTTACCTTCTTACCTTGTAGAACTTCAAATACTGCTATTAACACCTCAGGAACAAAAGTTGATACTGTACATTTTGGGACACGATACAAGTATTCCAGGGACTGGTAGCTGTCTCCACTAGCAAGATATCGTAGTGTTATTTCCAGCTTTGTTCTTAAGGGAATTGCATTTCTCATGGTAGTATTTGTTCAACTTATTTTTGTTTCAACATTTCCTAACAGCTCCTCAAATTTCTTTACTGTCATCCTTAGATGAGTTTTGTAAGACGAAGGATCTTCATCAGCCAACTCGCGTAACAGTGTTGAAGGGGCACCGTACATTTCCCTTCTAGCTATCCATGTTCTCACCCACCTCCGAGTTCGCTTTCTCCGTCTGTTGACATTTTCCGTTGTATCATCGCGTAGATTTTTGCACAATGAGTTCACTACCAGTTTAACTGCAATACGACGCACCTTTCTACTCGACATTTCAAACAAAAATGAAGTACTTGACGCTTCCACTTTCCCCATGTAAACAGAATTCATATGTCAAGTTTACTTGACTTCAAGTACTTGAAGCCAGTAAACTTGAACCGTATAAACGAGCCATAAAGAAGTTGTATACAAGTAGTATTTAAAAATGGTTCTGACAGCTCTTCAAAAGTCGAGATTTGACATCGTATCAGTGAAAAACTTTAATTTACAAACACGTGTAGTCGGTATTTGTCCTCTCATTCTCTCTCTCTCTCTCTCTCTCTCTCTCTCTCTCTCTCTCTCTCTCTCTCTCTCTCTCTCTCTCTCTCACGATAGAGCGATTGGAAGCGCGATAGAGAGGCTTCCAAATTTTTGCATCCGTTGTTCTGATCAATTCCTTACACAGCATATATTATTCGATTTTTATCGTATCAATTATATTAAATAATAACTAAGATCTAATACAGCAAAATAATACTATTTACTATTTTTAAAATATTACGTTTGGATGTTAGGTTTAAAATGTTTTTTGGAACGAGTACCAACGTTTTGTAACTAATAAACAATCTCAATGTGCGATTGTTTGATTCCGCTACAGCATACACTGTACTACAGCTGGTAAGAACTGGTTACCAATCTGCTTGCTCCATCTGTAATTATAACACTAAATGAAATAAGCTGAGTTGTCATAAACTTTAAATTACTAAACACAGTAAATTTTAAATGGAAAAATTTACAATATACGACTTAATTATTTACATAACATTGGACAAAATACAAATTTACTCCGTATAGCTTGGAAGAGTTTTATAATTGACACATCCCGACATCCCGCCCTGATGGGTAAGCCTACATCATGATATTTTTATTCCAAATAATTAGCGTGTTTTTTAACGAGGTGGGTTTTTCCAAAAGTGTAAAATATTTTACATTAATCTTAACGATTGAATTATTTTAATTTATAATTGACTCGCAAGAGGTACCGAACAGGTAGAGGTAGATGGAAAAAATTCAAAGATATAAACGCCCGCGTGCGTGTATGTGGGTGTTAAAGTTGTTTAGTCCTCAAAAATCTTACTTGTAGATGTTACATGTAATTGTAACACTTATAGGCTAAACGATCCGTAACTAATGTGCAGTCTTCATATGCAATCGTTTCTTCCTTTGATGCGGGTTCCACAACAGCAAACACGTTCTCTTGTAATAACAGTAACGAACCGGCATCCGTAATTATCACACCAACTGATATCTGTCATGAATTCGGTTGTCTCAAAAGAGATTTATAAACCCGTTTTATCTGCTCGTTTTCTTAATAATTCAACTTAAATATGTACGGAGTGTGACATTTATATCTTATTCTTCGTGCACTACATCTAAAATTTGTATACCATCAGTCTTTATGTACCGTATACACACACATTCGCACAAAAACACTCATTACGTACTTAGGCCTATTTTTTCCACAACACCTGCATACAAGTCTAGTTACAGAGAGTCCAGTTATTCAGAACGTTTATAACATTCTTTTCTTATTGTTGTTTAATTCACAGTTACTACTAAGCCAAGGACAATTTCTAATTGTAAGCAACCTATGGCCAAGTCTGTATAAATCATGATATCACATAACATGGCGCTTTGATGTTCCTTAGTTTCGCTATGTTTTCAATTGAATCCCACTGTTCTGGTTTACAGTTTTCTCACATAATTAGTTGACGAACTTTGTGAAATTAAGGAGTAGTCATGTGCAATTTTATATCTTAGACAGCAGCGGTAGATTTTATCATTCCTCCTCCTATGGCGCTACAGCCCAAGTCGGGCCTTGGCCTCCACCAATCTCCGACCCCAATCTACTCTATCCATTGCAGTTCTCCTCCAGTTTCTTATCCCCATGTCCCTCGCGTCCTCTGCAACGCCATCGTCCCACCTCTTCATCGGTCTGCCTATATGTCTCGTTTCCTGCCATGTACCAGGAGAGCCCTTTTGGAGTTCCTGCCATCCTCCATTCTCATAACATGTCCGATCCAACGCAATCTTTGCATTCTTATAAATTTTGATACTGGTATCTCTTTATATATTTGATATAGTTCATTGTTGTATCTCAGTCTCCATGAGCCATTTTCTTGTATTGAGCCTATAATGCGTCTGAGGATTTTCCTTTCAAACGTGTCTGCTATGTCGGCTGTTTTCTGTGTGATTGTCCATGCCTCACACCCGCAGCATAACACCGGTGTGATGACAGTCCTATATATTTTCATTTTTGTTTCCCTGTGCACATCCCCAGACCTAAATGATGGCAGCAATGCGAAGTATGCCTTGTTAGCCATGGTGGTCCGTCTGTGGATCTCCGGCTCCTCTGATCCAGTCTTTGCTAGATTCACTCTGAATACGTGAAATTGTCCGCCACTTCAATTGTGTCCTCCTCTATCTCAATGTTGTACTGAACCGGGTTCCTTCTTGTTTAGATAAGCACTTTGGTTTTATCTATATTTATGGCTAGCCCGACTTCCTTGGCTTTGCTTTTAAACTCCAGAAATATTTCTTCAGCTGCCGCGATTCGTTTTGATATGATGTTAATGTCATCTGCATATGCGGCTATCTGTATAGTTTTATTTGTTAACAGATTTGAGCTATTTATTGATAACCTCTAATTACATGTTCCATTGAAACATTAAATAGTGTTGGGGCTAACCCATCTCCTTGCTGTAGTCCTCGTGTGATATTTATGGGTCAGTTAGTTGGCTATCCACTTTTACTTGGGCTTCAGTCTGCTGCATAGTCACTTGCGTTAATCTTATCAGCTTGCCTGGTATTCCAAACTCATGCATTATGGTGTAGAGTTTGTCTCTATTAATAGATTCATACGCTTGCCTAAAGTCCAGAAAAATTTAGTACACATTAATATCACGTTCTCATCCGCATCTTCGTATCTGTTTTACCGAGAAGAGCTGGTCGATTGAAGACCTTCCAGGTCGGAATCCAGCTTGGTATTCCCGTATTATATTTTCTGTGAGATTTTATCATTACCATGGGTAAGTGGAAGTAAGAGAAATTTAATTTAGAAAGAAAACAGTATCCTTTTTCTTCTTTCGTCGCGTTTAGGCTTACAGCCAGTCATTCGGGTTACATTTCCTTCCTTGCAGAGATGATAGCTATATTCTTGGCAGTTTCAGATGTTTATGTCCTTTTTGGTTGATAGTAGACATACCTCATTAGAAAGCGAGTACCTTTTACCAGATAATTTAAAAGAAATAATTAAAAATAAAATTTGCATTATTGCGATTGCTGATAATAAATACAGTTTCCAGGCAGCGAACATTCAATGAAATTAATTAGTTTAATTTGTAGCAGAAAAGCAACCGACAGGGACAGCAGGAGCAGCAGCAGCGATGTGTCTCTGTAGGTAAACACATGTCCATGGCACACATTTACCCACTGTGATTATATACTTGAGACACGTATGGAATTTTTAATATTACGGTTGCCGCGATTAAAACACAGGCAGTTCACACACACACACATGCACATTCACCACAGAGTGGCACGCCATCTGTAATTTCCAAATATAGAATTTAATTAGTTCGATCCGAGTTTTTTCGAAATTGAACTCAATAGACGATCATGTCAAAATTCTCCCTTAAGAGAATTAACAATATCTATGCCTTTACTATCAATAAAATTGAAACACTTTATTTTTGCATTTACTTTTCAAGATTATTAGATACGGGATACCACAAAATTCCGTACTATTCTACCAAGTTTACACGTAATCACACATTGACATACCTCAAAATCCCGTAGTTTACTTAAAAATCTACCGCTTTTGACATATTTTCACACCTCAAAATACAGAAAGTGAATTATACAATTTTCCGCGTTCAATAAATAATTTATTTGCGTAAGTCAAAATCCCGCAGTACGCTTCGAAATATTCCGCGTTTTAGTTATAGGCAAACATCAAAATCCCGCAGTACACTATACAATCTTCCGCGCTTTACATACTGGCACACCTCAAAATCCCTCAGTTTACTATAAAATCTTCCGCGTTCAATATATATTAGCATAACTCAAAATCTCGTAGTCTACTTTTAAATCTTCAGCGTTAGACATACTTTCACACCTCAAAATATCGAAGGGAATTATACAATCTTCCGCGTTCAATAAATATTTACATATCTCAAAATCCCGTAGTACTCTGCACAATAATCCGCGTTTCACATATTGGCACACATCAAAATCGCGCAGAACATTATTCAGTTTCCCGCGCTTTACATATTGAAACACCTCAAAATCCCGCAGTATATTATAAAATCTTCCGCGTTTTACATATTGGAACACCTCAAAATCCCGCAGAACATTATACAATCTACGGCGCTTTACATATTTGCACACCTCAAAATGCCGCAGTAGATTATACAATCTTCGGCGATTTACATATTGGCACACCTCAAAAACCCGCAGTAAATTATACAATATTTCGCGTCTTCCATATCGGCACAAATCAAAATCCCGAAGTGAATTAGACAACCATCCGCGTTTTACATATTTGCAAACATCAAAATCCCGAAGTGAATTATACAATCCTCCGCGATTTACATATTGGAACACCTAAAAATCCCTCAGTTTATTATACAATCTTCCGCGTTCAATATGTATTAGCATAACTCAAAATCCCGTAGTCTACTTTAAAATCTTCAGCGTTAGATATATTTTCACACCTCAAAATACCGAAGAGAATTATACAATCTTCGGCGTTCAATAAATATTTGCAAATCTCAAAATTCCGTAGTACTCTTCACAACATTCTGCGTTTCACTTATTGGCACACATTAAAATCGCGCAGTATATTATACAATCTTCCGCGTTTTACATATTGGCACACCTAAAAATCCCGAAGTGAATTATACAATATTCCGCCATTTACATATTGCCACACATAAAAATCCCGCAGTACACTATACAATCTTCCGCGCTTTACATATTGGCACACCTCAAAATCCCGAAGTGAATTATACAATCTTCCGCAATTTACATATTGACACACCTCAAAATCCCGCAGTATATTATACAATCTCCCGTGCTTTACATATTGGCACACCTCAAAATCCCACAGTACATTATACAATCTACGGCGATTTACATATTGGCACACCTCAAAATGCCGCAGTAGATTATACAATCTTCCGCGTCTTACATATTGGCACAAATCAAATTCCCGAAGTGAATTATACAATCTTCCGCGTTTTATATATTTGCAAAAATCAAAATCCCGAAGTGAATTATACAACCTTCCGCGCTTTACTTACTGGATCACGTAAAAATCCTGAAGTGAATTATACAATCCTCCGCGTTTTACATATTGGCACACCTAAAAATCTCGTAGTACACTATACAATCTTCCGCGCTTCACATATTTTCACACCTCAACATACCGAAGGGAAGTATACAATCTTCCGCATTCAATAAATATTTGCATATTTCAAAATCCCGTAGTACTCTTCACAATATTCCACGATATACTTATTGGCACAAATCAAAATCGCGCAGTAAATTATACAATTTTCCGTGCTTTACATATTGGCACACCTCAGAATTCAGCAGTACATTCTACAATCTTCCGCGTCTTACATATTGGCACAAATCAAAATCCCGAAATGAATTATACAATCTTCCGCGTTTTACATATTGGCACGCCTCAAAATCCCGAAGTGACTTATAAAATCTTCAGCGTTTTACATATTCGAACACCTCAAAATCACGCAGTTTACTACACAACCTTCCGCGTTCAATAAACATTAGCATAAATCAAAACCCCGTTGTTTATTTTGTAATCTTCCACGTTTACTTCACATTGGCGTAACTCAATATCTCGCAGTTGTCTTCACAATTATACGAGTTTTACTTACTGGCACGCCTCAACATCCCGAAGTGAAATATACAACCTTCTGCGTTTTATATATTGGAACACCTCAAAATCCCGAAGTGAATATTATACAGTCTTCTGCAATTTATATATTGGCACACCTAAAAATCCCGAAGTGAAAATTATACAATCTTCCGCAATTTACATATTGGCACACCCAAATATCCCACAGTATAATATACAATCGTCCGCGTTGTACATATTGAAACACCTGAAACTCCCGCAGAACATTATACAATCTACGGCGCTTTACATATTAGCACACCTCAAAATGTCGCAGTAGATTATACAATCTTCCGCGATTTACATATTGGCACACCTCCAAAAACCGCAGTACATTACACAATCTTCCGCGTCTTACATATTGGCACAAAACAAAATCCCAAAGTGAATTATACAATCTTCCGCGTCTTACATATTGGCACAAATCAAATTCCCGAAGTGAATTATACAATCTTCCGCGTTTTATATATTTGCAAAAATCAAAAAACCGAAGTGAATTATACAACCTTCCGCGCTTTACTTACTGGATCACGTAAAAATCCTGAAGTGAATTATACAATCATCCGCGTTTTACATATTGGCACACCTCAAAAACCAGTATTACATTATACAATCTTCCGCGTCTTACATGTTGGCACAAATCAAAATCCCGTAGAGAATTATACAATCTTCCGCGTTTTACATATTGGCAAATTTAAAATCCCGAAGTGAATTGTACAATCTTCCGCGCTTTACATATTGGAACACCTCAAAATCGCGCAGTACACTATACAATCTTCCGCGCTTTACATATTTGCAAACCTAAAAATCCCGAAGTGAATTATACAATCTTCCCCAATTTACATATTGGCACACCTAAATATCCCGCAGTACATTATACAATCTTCCGCGCTTTACATGTTGACGCACCTCAAAATCCCGCAGTACATTATATAATCTTCCGAGATTTACATATTGGCGCACCTCAATATCCCGCAGTATATTATACAATCTTCCGCGCTTTACATATTGGCACACCTCAAAATCCCACCAATACAAACTTCCGCGTTTTACATATTGGCGCACCTCAAAATCCCGCAGTAGTTTATACAATCTTCCACTGTTTACATATTGGCACACCTCAAAATCCCACAGTACATAATACAAGCTTTCGCGTTTTACATATTGGCAAAAATCAAAATTCCGAAGTGAATTATACAATCTTCCGCGTTTTACATATTCGAACACCTCAAAATCCCGCAGTTTACTATACAATCTTCCCCGTTCAATAAACATTAATATACCTCAAAATCCCGTAGTTTACTTTGTAATCTTCTGCGTTTACTGCACATTGGAACACCTTAAAATTCCGCAGTTCTCTTCACAATATTCCGCGTTTACTACATATTGGCACACCTTAAAATCCCGAAGTGAATTATACAATCTTCCGCGTTTTACACATTGGCAAAAATGAAAATCCCGAAGTGAATTATACAATCTTCCGCGCTTTACATACTGGAACACCTAAGAATCCTGAAGATCACTACACAACCTTCCGCGTTCAATAAACATTAGCATACCTTAAAATCCCACAGTAAATTATACAATCTTCCGCCATTTACAAATTGGCACACCTCAAAATCCCGCAGTACATTATACAATATTCCGCGCTTTACATATTGGCACACCTCAAAATCCCAAAGTGAATTATACAATCTTCCGCGTTTACTACGCTTTTGTACACCTCAAAATCCCGCAGTTCTCTTCACAATATTTCGCGTTTTACTTATTGGTGCACCTCAAAATCGTGAAGTGTAATATACTATCTCAACATTTTCGCACATCTCGAAATCTCGCTGTTCATTATCCAATCTTACGAATTCAGTACATGTTGGCGTACATGAAAATCCCGTAGTTCGCTTTAAAGTGTCCGCGATTTCTTCATGTTAGCATTCCTCATATTCCTTCATTTTAATTTATCAAACTTCTGTGTTTACTACATATTGTCATACGTCAAAATCATGAAGTTCATTTTACAATCTTCCGCTTCGATTAGAATTTGGTATACCTTAAAATGTCGTTCATTTTACTAAACGTGGTCTCTGTTCATAAGCTTTTAACACATCTCAAAATCTTCTATTTACTCTATCGTCGTCATCATCATCCTCAAGGTTTAAACCAAGAATGGTTTGTTCCGGTCTCAAATAGGCAAATATTACAGTTGGTCACTCCAGCGCTTCCTCGGACGTCCCACACCTCTCCGTCCCACGGTTTATAGTTCCCTTGTTGTTTGGGTACGCGGCAGTCATCCATTCGGCAAAGATGTAACCACCAATTCAGCCGATACTGGGCGTTCCTGTCGAGTATACTCATAATATTCATTTCCTGCCGTATCTCTGTGTTTCTTCTATGATCATGGAGAGTATACCCTGCCACGTGCCTGAGAAATCTCACTTCAGCCGCTGTTCTGAAGATATAATACATTTTTTGTTCAGTCCACCTACGTTTTTTCTTCCCTTTGAGGATATATTACTCATAATATATTCTATTTAAAGCAACTTACAAAAAAAAACAATGTCATAAAACACTGAGTTAAGCATCGCACTTTTGAAGACTAAGTAATCAACAGATACGAATTACAACACTACATTATACACAACAGGTTAGCTTTCATGACAGCCAGTGATAACTTGCCGATTAGTCAGATGTAGAACACAAGGCGTAGAGTTACTACATAAGAGCACAGACGAAAACAGGCAAAACATTCATCGTGTGAATAAACAAACGGTATGTTAAACTAGGTCAGAACCATACCAAAACGTTTATGATAAACAAGAGAGACCCGAGTCTGCTTGGTAAACAAAGGTGCTGTTTGTAGATAAATTTATTCAAAACGTACATCATTGAACCACTTCTAAAGTGGGGTAAATGCAAAGCAACTAAAATACCAACAAATAACTAACTAAATACACTTCCACACACACCCACCCACTTTTTGAACCACATAGACGCACACACCACTCTCCCTCTCTCTCTCTCTCTCTCTCTCTCTCTCTCTCTCTCCGTTTTTTTTTGCTGACGATCAATTATTATTAGCAGAGAATTGACAAGACATTGAGTGTCTATCCGTAAAACTGGGAAAAACATTACCAAGCAAAACTTACGATGCCTTTAAAGAAACACAGTACAGTACTTAAACATGGCTGAGGATATAGGTACAGAAGGAACTTCTGTAAAAATACGTAAACAAGTACAAATACCTAGGAATAAATTTAGAAAATAATATCAAATATAAAATAAAAACTGAACAATTAAGAAATAATTAAAATGAACAACACATAAATAATAACAACAATAAAAAATGGACCACATTCACATACATAAATAATAAAATGCCAAACTTGCAAAACTATATAAAAACACAGACATTAAAATAGCATACAAAATTAATAAAAATAATTTACAAAAACTAAATAACCCACACAACAAAGATAATACAACAAGCAATGCTATATACAAAATTTAATGCCAAGATTGCAATAAATGTTACACAGGACAAATAAACAAAACTGAAAAAACGTTATTTTGAACATCTAAACGCATACAAAATCCAGAGATATATAATACTAATTTGGCCACAAATGCAATAAACACTGAACATCAATTCCCAGACATAACCAACAAGACACTAATAAAACATATACCACACAAAGACACCATAATGAACATTTGGGAAAATTTGCAAATTTATAAACATAAAACACAAAACAAACTAATACCTGAACAAATACAAATCAATACAAAACACGACACAATTTTCAAAGCACTCAACATAGAAAATACACAAAATACGAATATATACGCCACAATCACACACAATAATACAAATTTAAAATACCAAAAACCAACTGGAAGCCATAACAACAGCAAACCAGTACACAGGTACTCCACAAGATTCAAAATTAGGGAGGCTAATGATGGAGACACTAAGCGTCCCGAAACATGTTCCAAATAAGGAAAAAAACATTTTGAGGTAAAGATGTTATAAATATTATACATTAAATATTGTGTGTGTGTGTGGCGCGCGCGCGCGCATAATTAGGTTCTATAATTATATAACAGAATTTTCGTTATATTACCTTGTTTAGATAGTAGATAGTTTAAAGTATCGTTATCCCTAATATAAATCATAATCTTCATAAACTATATCATGATGGTGATGATAGTTTAAACTATCTAAACTGTGTAATATTCAAAAAATACAAAAAAAAAAAATTCTTGTAAGAAAAGTTTTATTTATTAATAATAATATAAAAATATACACACATAACTTATATACAATTAATAATAAATAACATTTTTTTTACAAGAATATATTATACACTTTTTGTATACATACAATGTTTCAACCGTCTGGACTATCATCATCAGAACATTTACAAATTAATAAATTGTTTGAAATCAATTGTTACTAGCAGCTGATTTGTATGCAGACTAAATGTGACATATGTTTTTATATGTATATGAATATAGATTATATAAATGAATGTGGAAATATAATATAAATATTTATTATTTTATTAAATTTGTGATTTTGAAAGTACCATCTTTTATATATATGTAACCCATTGTGCGTGCGTGCGTGCGTGCGTGCGTGCGTGCGTGTGTGCGTGCGTGCGTGCGTGCGTGCGTGTGTGTGTGTGTGTGTGTGTGTGTGTGTGTGTGTGTGTGTGTGTGTGTGTGTGTGTGTGTGTGTGTGTGTGTGTGTGTGTGTGTGTGTGTGTGTGTGTGTGTGTGTGTGTGTGTGTGTGTGTGTGTGTGTGTGTGTGTGTGTGTGTGTGTGTGTGTGTGTGTGTGTGTGTGTGTGTGTGTGTGTGTGTGTGTGTGAAGAAGTGGCGGCTGGTGGTTCCAAATTTTGGTGGTTGCAGTAGACGGGTGATTCGGGGGGGGGGGGGGGGGGGAGTTAAAAGAACACATTAAACAGGAGGCAGACCTACTACATATGTGCATCATAAATAATGGTGTCGTATGGAAAATAAGTAGAAAGTTACTGTTTTCCAATTACTTGAGCAGTTAATTTATGGGAAATTCCAAGTAAGTTGTGTCGAGACAGTTCATCTAACAAGCATGATGCAAGCGACTGAGGATCATGTTTAGGAGAAGCAATGATGCCACAGAATCTTTCAACCTGTTTACCTGTTTATCTTTCAACGATACATTATGACCAATTGAAAAACATTAGCAACATCAGTGGTCTCAACAGCAATTACATCCAAATAATCCGCTTCTTGTATCTTACTCGTTATTTCTTCGTGGCATATTTCTAACATTATATTTAAAAAATCACTTTGAATGGTTTTTGAGGTGCCCTTAAATGCAGTTGCTTCCTCTAAATGATTTTTCATTGCTGTGTCAAGCTCAGAACTGAAACCAAATAGGCCTCGAAATACACCAGGATCTGATGAAAATTCAGTCTCATTATGACCCCGCAAAGCTAATTCAAAAGCTCCACAGAAACGAATACAGTTTATAATTATATTTAATACGTACCAATTATGCCGTACTCTTTTGTTGTGAAAAACAATATTTCGTGTATATTCACTGTCCAGCTGCTGTGCTATACGTACCAAAAAGATAAAACTGAAAAGCATATATGTACATTTAATGCCTGATGATTTCTTATTTTTTTCAGCTAGATGATTAACATCCGAATTTCGTCCAGGGGTTCTCTCCAAACCCCTGGAAAACAAAATAAAGAATTTCTTTCGTCGCAACCACATAACCAGTTAGTATTTTCATAATATTCTACTTTAAATGATCGATTAAATTGTCGACCGCCTGATTTTACAATTTGATTTATTGTTAACAGAGACATTTGGCGTCCTAGCCATTGGATCTTAACGCTATTCATTTTAAACTAAAAAAAAAACACGTTGTTTAAAAGCACGCAGAATCAGTACCTCCAAAAAGCACAGAGACAAAAGCACACAGCAGCATTAAACAAAGAAAAAATAATACTTAACACACAGTTTAATTAATAAAAAGTCAATTATTAACACTTCATTATCACAATCGCAATTATACCAAATTATTACTACAATTTTATAAATTCAAACAATGGGTAACGTTTATCTTGAACCAATGTAAACACTAAATCTGATAACTTACAAATCAAGAAGGCTGTGTGCTTGCTGACTTCATAACACAACTAAGGATGAGCTACAGCGCTACTAGTGGAGCGTTGCAGAAGCTTGTGCTAACATTGGCAACATACGGCAACTGTGAAGAGTAACGCACGTTCTCCCATATGTTAGCTCTGCCATATACTGTTCAAGTTGCAAGCGCCCTACAACCACCAGCCTGCGCGCCACATTTGAATTACACGGGAACATTACCGCATAGAATCTAAATTCAGTGGCGGCTCGTCCATAAGAGCACAAGAGCACGTGAACCCCCTATAAAAATAATTATATGATATAAATTATAGTTCTTTATTGACGCAGTACTAAAATGGCTTATCTTCAGTAAGTTTAAAAGAGCGGACAATGAAAAACAGCGTAGAGCGCGCCAAGTGAGGTTAAGTGTAATGACGCACCAGTGGCTAGGAGCGGACTGAATGCGCCGCTCTCGATGCTGTACACACGGGATATGCGACAGACGGGCGAGTCCATTTACTCGCGGTAAGGGGGGGAAACATGCTTACAAGCGGCTTAACGGAGAATACCGATGAGCTGCCTCTGACACAGCTCAGCGCAGTAGTTGCACGGCTGTAGTTGACGGTGGATGCTCCTTACCTTAGCGCGCGCGCGTGTTACATTTGTGTTTTGCAGTTTCGATTATTTTTTAGTGATAAAGTTTTAGTTGAAATTACAGTTTATCTATTATAGTGTAGCTAGTGAACTGTTGTTTTTATTTACTGTACAATAATGGAAAATACCTGTAAGTACTCAGTTAGTAATTTAAACGAAGTAGCGGTCTACGATGTGTCAAGAGAGGCTTACAGCATTAGCCATGCTTGCAATCGAGAAGGAAATGCTTTCTAACATCCATAATTTCAATGAAAGAGTCATTGATGTTTTTGTGTCAAGAAAAGATAGAAGGATGGACTTTGTTTACAAAAACTGTACTTAAAGGAAATATTTGTGTAAATTTGTCCAATAAATATCCAAGTATATCCAAGTAAATTTGTGTAAGTAAATACTACACCTTACCATCATATGCAACAGCTTTGATTATTTTCCTTTTTCTGTGTGTTTAATAATCTAATCTAATAATTGAGAGCATGAGGCCTTATGACTAACTATCTAAATATTTAACACTTAAAACAAGCTTTCTGTTTTGCGTTTATTTTACTACTTTAAAATTAAATTAAAATAATTGTTTTCGTAAAAAAGAACAGTTAGCATATTATAACAAGTATGATCAATAAAGTAATCCTTCATTATTAAGTTGTGAAATAGTTAAAGTACAGTAATATCTATAATAACATTTCGTTTCAAAATTAATACAATACATCAAGGTATAGCAGCGCCTAAATTATATGAATATTGCAAGCAACACACAAGTGTTTGACACAGTGTATCTCAAAAACTGCAAATTATTAATTGTGAACCCCCTGTAGATGTACTCACGAGCCGCCACTGAATCTAATACGCTTTCCGTTGAAATTTATGACACTCGTAACTGCTTAATGTTTTCGTATATTATTTCACAGTTTAGTTATTCTGGGGTATAAAGTACATGGTATGATTTTCAATAAACGCCTAAGATAATAGCAAAAGTTTAATAGGAGAAGAGCACAACGGGTTTAGGTCATGTCGCTCGACATTAGATAACGTATTTACCTTGTAACAAATGTTTGAAGAAGGGAAAGAATTTAACCTTCAGACCCATGTTGCATTTGTCGATTTTGAGAAAGCGTTTGGTCGTGTAAACAGAAAAAAATAATAGTCTATTATGGACCGTCGTGGCTATCCACAGCATTTAATATGCTGAATATATGTATTTAGAAATTAATATTGTATTTTCAAAATCATAGTAAATACAGGAAACACAATGATGAAGAAATTTTAGTAAATAAAAGGGCAAGATAGGGGTTTAGTATTTTGCCGACGCTTTTTAATATCTATATAGACATATGGACATCGTCAAAGCATGGAGACAAAATATTAGTATTAGCTTAAGAGTTGAACTTAATCAGAACATTAGCTTTGTTATATATACGCGGATATTTTATTATACGCCGACTACAAAGTCCTAATATTACTGACTTTTGGCGAGTGGGTTTGAACTCTCAAAACCGTCTCTGTCTACGCCCAAGTCTGCCCACCTATGAAATAAATAAATTACACATACATAACATACATATATGCGTAGTTTCTGTAAGTTCACTTATACAGAAGACAAAACGCAAACAGGGCCAAATATGCTCTTCAAATACCTATAGCTTTATAGTATTTACTTAAGTCTTTGTCTTCTTAATTCCACTCCAAACATTCTTGTCTTCCCCTCTACCACAAACTTGTTTTGCTGACTCTTCTCCAAAACCACATTCCCTCATCTTCAGGCCTTCTTAACTACATACATGCACCATTGAATAAAAACGCTTAAGCCTAAGACCCTTTTCATAAATATAATTAATTACTGATTATTTGTTAAGTAATGCACGAGGGAAACGATAAAATGCATTTACTTTAAATGCTAATTATCATATTGCAGGAATATTCGAACACATTTCTACGTGTATGTGTGTGTGTGTGCACACGCGCGTGCGTATGTGTCTGTAAGCGTGCAGATAAAACGACCGTTAGACAAACACAGAATAACTTGGAGCAGACGCTACTTTTTCTCTTAGAGTGTAACTAAATATTGAAGCTCGTAACTTTTTAATGGTTAATATAAAAATAATAATTGATAATAATAATAATAATAATTAAAAAATTAAGATCGACTGATAATAATGATAACAATAATATTTAAATATTAATTGGTCTTTTGTTCTTGTTAGCCTGCCTTGTTGGTGATTTTCTTTAATCACAATGCTCTCACATTCTTTGTAAATGCAATAAGGCTTTATACTCTTGCTAAGCCCTTTTTACAAAACGGAGAGAAAAGTGCTGGCTCATATATGAATCATATCAAGTGACATAAACTCGTGCCGAAATCAATCTACAAAATTTGTTGGACATACTGGTACGCGGCTTTTATTGTACTTGTAAGAAGTCGTGATTTTGAACGATGAAACTCGTAGATTAATTTTGCATATTAACACGCAAGTCGGTGGCGGTAGATTGCAACAAGCACGGTTTAAAGAAAAATTTCCAAGTGATTCCGATTTTGATTCAAATTTTTTTACAGGTTATTTGTACCGTTACGACTAACTTGTGAGACTCACAATAAAAGAATCGTTTGGCAAAATCGAACACCATCGCCGCCTCGTTATTACTTATCAATTCGGATAAGGTTTATTAATGAATCCGAGCACATACTTACTTAACAAATTTTATATGTAGAAAACCAAATAATTTCATTCAAAATTCATCGAAGTGAAAGAAGTTGGCAGAACTATTACATAAAACGTACGAAAATTATCCTAAAAAACACTTTTATCGGTGATTGATGCCAAAATGTGCTATGCTGCCACCCATAAAAGATCAACAATGAAATTTTATATGTGAGGATCGACTCTTAAGTCTTCAATACTACGGTTACATAGAGAATATTTATTTCTACACTTATTCTGGAGTTTAACTTCAAATTTAAAGTAATTAACATTTTTATAGAAAAAATAGGATTCCTTTAGCACGCTTAATCGCAATGCCACGTTCAACCGAAGTTTGAAATTGTGTCTCAAAACAAAATAAACACTTGTAAAATGGGATTATACAGTTTCAGGTAAATCCGTGTTTAACTTATTGTTTCTTAATAAAACGAGAACGAGTACACACAGCCGGCGCTGGTGAATAGTACGGTGCTTCTCATTGGTCTCGGTCAGCTAACCAATAACATGTGGTCTTGGTTTGGTTTGGGTCGATCGTCCACACAAGTTATCTCTAGTAGAATAATACATGCAGTTTTATTATCATAGTAAGTCAATAGTACATACTTCTGGCCTTTGAACAGCTTTAACTCTTGAGAGGTTGCACTAGCCTATGCATAATATTTCCAAAGTAAGTCATACAACACACTATTTTACATATTTTTCTCCTAAATAGTCATTTTCTTGTTGCTCTTCATTTACTGTTTTTCTCCTTAATGTCCTTTCTTCTTTTTTAAAATCTTTTAAAGCCACATTGTACTTTATCCTTATTACATAGTCTATCTGCGGAAAATCTTATGAATTTTGAAACAGTTACCTCGAAAAGCTATTGTCTTTTTAACTACAATTTTCAACCGCCTGGTAAAATTATCCTACAATCTCAACCTTTCCCACAATATGGAAGTATGCCGAAATAGTAGTGATCCCAAAATCAAATAAAAGTCCTGCTGAACTATTAGCCTCCTGCCCATATTGAGTAAAGTGTTTCAACGACTATTATTAAAGAGGATTCAAGAATATCGTGACATTCTAACAATTCTGTTCAATCACCGATTAGGCTTCCGAGAACGCCGTTTGACAACACAACAAATTATCTACAAGATAGGCAATAAAACTACAATAGGTCTTAAAGGAATGAAACGGTGAGACACAGTGTTCGTCGAAATCTCACAAGCGATCAACAATAAGGAATGGCATATCCTGAACTGCTTTTGAAGCTAGGAAGCACATTATCCGACAACTACTCTCTTCTGCTAAAGTCGCAGGTACCTGACAGAATATGTTCAGTCAAATACAACGATTCCAAGGTTACTTACTACTCTGTTGAATCAAATATTCCCCAAGGCAACATACTCGGACTGCTATTCTTCCTTATCTATATTGCCAACTTATTTGAAACAAACACCCCATCACCATTGTATCTTTTAACGATGATGTTTCTCTGTTATCCATTAACAAAATCATTATATTACGTCTGATAACAAACAGGTACATTTGAATCTACTCACTGAATGGTATGGCATATAGCACAAAAAATTCGACAAAGTAAAATCTGTTCAATTTTTAAACCTAACGTTCGATTACATGTGAACATTATCAAAAGGCAGTGGTAAAATTCTTACCACTGTTCAACTTTAATTACATAGTGTTTTAACCACTGATTAAACTTTTTGGTCGTTTTCAGGTATATAACATACCTGTATATTAAGCCAATTAATTAAATAATAAAATATGCCTACCCGAGATTCATTCACTAACATTCGCTAACAACAATGTTGTTACAAACCACCCCGACTTCGAAAGTTAAAAACAAATTTACAAAAAAAATAGATGAAAAGAAACCGACTTACCTTGTAAGTCGCTGGGCAGAATCGCGAAGCATAATACTGACACAAGTTGACACAACAAATAACGTCAGAGACAGTCTACAAAACTAGCCTAGCAATTGGATGGACTCAAGCTTTCCATAGTGAATTAGTGAGTTATTGTGATTTTTTTTTGTTTATGAGAGACTTTTTATTTGTTGCTTTTTAAGCTTACAACTTCTATTTATATATATTCTTGGAAATCATACCTGATGAACTAAGGACGTATTAACAATATCTAGTATTACTTTAAACTAGAAAACGTGTTTGTCTTGTTAATGTAATCCCAAAATTTCATAACGTATCCTTCTTCTGTACAGATTTTAGGATCATATCTTGTGGTCCACCTGCAACTAGAATTTAGATTTTTGTAAGAACAGCGCCGACATAGATGAAATGTATGAGAAATGACAGACATACTGTAAACAAGTGAGTATATTGAAGTGTGTAGACTGAACAGAGATATCGATTATAAGCTGTCAGGTTTTTTAATAATAAGAATGAGACTAAATATACGAGAACGTTTTGTGAAAAATTTCTTAAATCTAGCAAACTCCTTAGAAAAGCCTAAAATAGAGAACTTAAAGCTCTTCTCTCTTTACATATAGAATATTATATAGAAATTTTATATTTTATTTTATATAGAAAATTACGTATAGAAAATTTGAATTACTGTAATATAATTTCGTTAAATACATTTGTGACTGTAGTTTTAAACTAAAGAATTGACACTTTGGACGCTTAAGAAATTATCAAAATTCTATTAATTGAAATGTTACACGCATGTATGTTACTTCTCCCACTATCCGTATTCTTCGTAAAAATAATGTGTAATTATGTTTTGCAAAAGTGTATTTTGTTCTTTGCTAATGAAACAGTTTGCATGTTGACGGATTAGACGTGCAAAGTCTTTCTGTGTTGGAGACGATGACCGTGACCTGTTTTGTACGTCCAAGAGATACAAACTCTAGTTAATGTTCTACAACACCAAATTCTATTCAAAGACACATTGATTCTACTCGTACAACACTGAAAGCAGGTGCAGACGTTGCTGTTACACACTCTCATACGGGTTATATGAGAAACTTTAAATTGTGTTCAGCAAAGACAACGTCAAAGTATATTCAAATACACAAGGATTGCATTACACAGATGTCAACTGTTACAGAGTTTCTGTTACATATTCTTATAAGTGTAATAGTAGTATGTTCCCTGAGCTGCAGAGTTCACTCACCATTTGGAATGGAGTACATTAACTATTATAATAAATTTCGATATTAAATCATTTTTGAATTATGAAAACACAAATAAATGGAAAAAATACACAAATCTCGATTACTGTAATATTTGTTTAATAGCATAATAATTGTAGAACACACAATCATACATTACACTAAAAATATGAAACATTGGGATTTAGGTTAAAATTTCCATTAGTCTGACACCCTGGCCAGATTTTCAAATAATTGTTTTAATTTTTTATCTCTTTTTTGGAATTTGGGTCACCAAATTTTGACATTTTTAAAAGAGAAACTATACTGTACTCTGAGTGTGGCTAAATTCTCTTTACCATGCAGACTAACTTCAACTGTGACAACATGCAAAGCTATAACATAAAGTAGGCTAAACCTCTTAAGAACGGTTTGTCTGCATAAAATTGTTTTGAACAGTGACACACATGTTTTACTAACAATTTTTGCCGTTCAAACAAGAGCTGACTATTTTAGTGAAGAAATTTTACAAATTCAATTGATTTGAAGTTACATTCTTCATGAATATCTAAAGAAGCCGAAAGTTTTTTTCTTGACTCAGCTGTAGCAGAACAGCGATGATTTACTCTTTTAGTTTCCAAATATAAAGTAAATTTCACTTGTAATTATTAAAGCTAATAATAAAAATACTCAATAAAATATTACTATTAATTTTCAATGTCATATTATCAAAGTAGTTATGGTCAAACTTTGAACCTTGTAAACTTTGTATTCTGAATACCGCATTGCGACATGTGTAGGTGACGTCACGTTTTTGTTGTTATCTACAGCCGGTCTTTAGCAGGGCTGACTGTAGTAACAATTACGTTAGTTCTACTCAAGACTCCGAGGAGGCCACTCGTTTCAATAACCAGCCGAGGCTACAGGATTTTTATTATTTAAATTATTAGCATGTTCAACATGCGCTAAGTCTACTTGGGCGATCTCAGCCTTACTTCTCACGATTATGTCATTCGATATTTAATTCTAATTTAATTAGCGGGCATCATGCGCTAAGTCTACTTGGGCGATCTCAGCCTTACTTCTCACGATTATGTCATTCGATATTTAATTCTAATTTAATTAGCGGGCATCATGCCGCGGTAATTACTACACGTGCCAGCAATCACATCAAATAGATTTCAATAAACAATTATTTATATAAAAAGCATACAGTCCACTTAAAACTTCATTTCTAACCAGCCATCTCCAATTAGCGTTCCTAAGAATAACTCAAGAGTACATCAATAGCTTCTAAGACGTTACAGTTATTATTTATTTTGTGCTTAGTGGTTTTACAGTAGCCTACTAAAACTAGTAAGCTCTTTAAGTTGCATAACTCTCTCACCCTTTTGGAAGAAGTATATTTACTGTTACATAAATTCTTATATTAAATAATTTTTTATTGCCCTGGACAACAGCTACGGCTGAAAGTTCACTTTTTAAATTAAAAATGTTTAATCACATTTAAGAAATACGCTGTCATAAGAGTGGATGGCATGAACTAGCCTTTCTAAGTTTTAGAAATAACTTCAGCTCCTTATTGAACTTTTGCTGCATAAAAGTCGCAAAAGACGACCTTCTAACTTGAATCAGAGAATATTAGCGTAGAATACTCCCTTCGAACTGATGTCGGTTATGTACAAGTAAGAATGCTCAAAATGTTAATTTATAATAATTTTAAAAACTTTAAAATTTAAAAACTGTTACCTACTTTATACTTTTACTGTAGTACCATCGTCGATCTGCTGACAGGCAGAACAATTACGTTTTTCAATTTTCTATTGTATTGTATTTATTTATTGTTTGTAGCCTAAAGGTACCACACTGTATGGTACCTTTAGGCTATGAACAATAAATACAATACAATAGAAAATTGAGATTATAGGTACCATTAGTAAACAATAAGTGTGTGTATATTATAAATACATCACATTATCATTAATGACGTTTTTATAGTAATTTAATATTTTAATTTCTGGATGTGTCAATGATTTTTACTTTATTTTGGAACACATGCAGCTTTCAAAGTTCTTAAAAATGTGACTCAAATATCCGTGAATAGCGATGAAACTGAGAATGGGCCACAAAGTATCTCTAATCTATGACGTGTTTGATTATGATTAACTGTTTAGAAAATTTATATTAGTCAATTTTTACTTTATGATTAACTGTTTAGAAAATTTATATTAGTCAAATTTTACCTTATGAGGAATTTATCGTGTCCACGTCTACAAACATTTTTCATTTTCATCACAAAGTTTGAAAAGTGTATCATATCTTTATCATTCATGCTGCTCTTTTTATGATCCACTTTTTGAACACTCGTGAGATGAGCTAGTTGGAGGGGGGGGGCAAAATTCTACTTTGGGGGATCGCCATTTAGGTAACGCCGCCTGTGAGGTTAGTAAGTGTTTTATGATTTTTTTAAGTTTTAAGTTATGCTATATTAATTGAAACTAATTAATTGTTACTTATCAGTTCTGTTTCCCACTTACAATTAAAAATATATAATGTATAACTGGCTTCTTGAATCGATAGTATTTTGTTAAATAGAATTCGTATTCACATAATGGAACCATCGTGGATACTAAGCTCTGTGTATATATGTAGGATTTATTTTAATTTAGATTTTTAGGCTAATTATCTAATGTTTAGGTAGATTTTGTAACAAAATTATGATTAAATAAATGTAATATAGGTTATGTATTCCCAGAAAAATAAATTCGTTGAACTATAAATGTAAACAGTGATATTTAATTGTAAAATTAGCCTACTTAAAATTCGAATGTAATTTCGTATTAAAAATTACAAATTTTACACAATTTTCTTTTTAATTTCAATGTCTACTAACGCAACCATATCCAAACACTAGAATCGTCGAATATTAATACAAATTCTGAAGGTAAAATTTTTAACATGTTTACTTAATCTGTGTACTTAAAAGCGGACAAGGGCGATAAGTAGTTCGTAGAAAACAAAGAGCTACCGGCTTGGACAGAAAATATAAGTGTCTTCATAAAGGTAAAAGGCAAAACGTAAATTGTTCACATAGCAAAATGCAATTACGGTGCCGCTAAATGGAATATAGTGTTACGAACAAAAGGATCTCGTGGCTACAACAGTTAACACCGGGTCACAACTATTCAAGTGAACTCATCTTACTTTCAAGACGGTTTGCAATTAGAGGAATGCTTGGACTTCCCTCAAGATTGGAAACAATGCAGTCAAAATAAGAGCAAAATGTATGGGCAGTAGATTGCAAGAAGCCAGTAATATGTACAAAACCACAAACATGGACATATTTTAGTTCACACACGTGCTTGCACTGCCTAAACACACACAAAGGCCTTCACTTAAGTAGCCATTAGTATTGAACACACCTACATTTGAACATTCTTATTTGTCATTAGTCCATACAGACTAATGCGGGAGCTTAAAAATTTCTGACAATTTGCATTACAATTTCAATGTCTGCTATCATAAATATTTGCAAAAATAGAATAGCTAAAATAATTTCTGAAAGTAATATTTATTCGAAGTTTTAAAAATAATCATATTTTTTATATAATGATGTATATACACATAATAATTCTCTTTTATTAGAGTATTGTATGAAATCAACGTGATATAATATAATCTAAATTTTGTTTATCAATTTAAGGAAACTTACAGGTCCTTAATATAGTATCATAAATTTATATAAAATACTACTAAAGAAATGACTACAAAATTAAAGTAAGGAGTAAACATGAATATACAAATATAATACATTAATAGCATGCAATTACGAAATACATTAAACGTTTGAAGACACGCTAGAAACGTTATAAGTACTACCGATGAAGCCACTGCAACAATAATACTACCAGCTGTCTGAGTAATTTAAATGAATGTAATATCATTTTATCTGACGTTAAATATGTCAAGCCATTAAATTATTTTAATTAAATTACCATATTTTAACTTACTCTAACATTTATAAAAATATCTAGAGAGTCCTAATTTTAGTTTCGGAACAGCAAGAAACTTAGTGCAATTTCTACGTGTTTTTCTACTTTAATAACTAAGACCACTCAAAAAAATTTGCAAATGTAATATTCTTTATATTACCTAAAAAATATTCTTTCATTGCTGGAATTAAGTTGCAAATTGCAGTTACACTGCTGGGAATATAAATATAAATATATCATTAGTATATGTAAATGGAGAAACAGCATTCTGAGTACAAAGTATGTAAGTGTTGACAAGGTTTACCCTCAGACTTTAGTAACAGACACATTTATAAACATTACATAGCTTAGTGATAAATCCACCTTAACAATCTATGGACAAACTCCACACTTAAATCCACCTTCAAAATAGTCTGGCTCTAACGGAGAAGGCACTGTTGTAGCAAATAGTTTCTCATTTTGGAACAACCACTTCTCTTACTTAGTGAAAGCACTGAGTAGCAATATGGCTGCGACAGACGCTGTTAGATAAAGTGCAAAGTTTAAATTGTTTTCCCCACAAAAATACACTTATACTATAAAAGTTTATGAAACGTTGGCTAGACTGACATCAAAAACACTATTGGTAAGTTTAAATTTTAAATTTATTTCAAAAAGTAATGCAGAATTTCATTTTTTTTAATTTGTATTTAGTTTTATTCACTTTTCAGTAAACATGTTCATATGTTTTATGTGAGTGTACTTGCAACTTTTCTTGACATTTCCCTTCCATAACGTTAGTTCCATTACTAAACACACTTAATATAGTGTTAAAATGAGGATATTACATCAAGCGTAACTTAATTAATGATTACTTTTGTCGTAATCTTTTATTTATGTAAAATCTATGATGAACATATATGAATCTATGATGTAACTTATTATTATTTTGTATTTGAAATGCATAAAATAAGTTGTGATTTGAGATAATGTTAAGATTGACTAAAATTATTGATTAATCACAACGTACCATCTGCTTTTTAAAATGAAGATTTTAGAAAAGCTAATTAATTTGAATTAAGAAAACATCTGAACGGAATAGACCTACTTTGTATTTCTAAAACACCTGACCACCAGCCAGCTTTAGTGTATTCTGCTTCATACTTATATATTTATGGATATATATATATATATACACACACACACACATCATAATATATATATATATATATATATATATATATATATATACTGCAATGGGTGATATTTGCATATAAAATAATAAATTTCATTCTTAACATATGATAGCATGTTTCAATAAGAACTAGTCAAAGTGAAAGTTGCGTGTTGGAACATTGTATTATAATTAGACAGTAAGAATCATGTCAGAATTGTTAGATTAAGTTAATATTGACTGTACAAAAAAATATGAGAGTTGTGAAATAGTGCGAACGTATGCGTAGGCATATGGCGAGTGCGCGTGTGCGCGTGTGAATAACTGTGTTACGAATTAACAATAAAAAACGAATTAAATTAAATAACTCTTATGTAAATCAAATGTGTGACATAAGACTTATACCAGATCGTTCATAAAAATAAGACCAATCTGGTATTAATGTTTGTTAATGAAAAGTAATAAATATATGAGTTTTTAAAAAAAAAGGTTATCACCCACAAGAAAAGAAATAAAATTATACTGGTTTATTTTGCACGTTTTACATTGCCCATATGCAATTTCTTAAAAGTAGAATGTTATCTGGACTGTAGCGTAAGGGTGAGGGAGCAGCTCTGACCAATCAGATGGGCGAATATATCGGTTGATTTGTTCCGTGACGAGATGCAAGGCAGTCTACCGTAGAATTCAGAAGAATCAGTCTCGTTACTCTCTATTACATGTAATCGTTAACTCTGATTCAGTACGACAAGTATGTCAGGAGTTACGAACACTAATAGTAAAGTGCGCGACTGAATAATCGAGTGCTAATTCGATAACAGTTCCAAGATTGTCCGATTAGGTTTTTTTTATGAACACATCAAGTTGCCGGAGCTATAAGATTAACTAATAATTAATAATTGAACATTGTCATAGAAGTACCCAACCCGTACAACGACCCTGAGAGCTAAATCACAGGAGGAGATCCTGAAGAAGAGCCACAGGAGGAACGGCGGTATCCTGACGACTACCTGGAAGGAACAGCTGTAGACATTCACCAGGAAACAAGGAGAAACACCTCATCATTCGTCTTATTCAGGAAAGAGAACCCATTTTTATTAAAACTAAATAAAACAATTATAAACTACTAAGACAAAGAAACTTATAGAAATTAACGTATATGTTATTAGTGTGTATGAATTATTTCAAAGTAATACTGAAGGTAAACAGAAACTGTTCATTAATTTTATTTACAAAAGAACCAGTAATTTATTTATTTATGTAAACAGAACTATTAATTTATTTTATTTGTATAAAAATAACTGTCTATTAATTTTGTTGTGTTAATGTAAACTGTAGTAAATTCTGTGCAGTCTAAATTTAAGAAAATCTTTAATTAAAGCCAAACATTTCTATATCTAAGATATCGACTTATTTATTCTATGCGATATTCTTGTACATCGCAATATATATATTCTAAATGATATTGAGTTTTGCGGTCGTAATAAAAATACGGTTTTTAATTTTTATGCGACGTTTCGAGATTGATTGTATCTCTTGTTCATTCATATATTGTTCTGAGTCACAAATACACACATTACACAACACTATACACTAAACTACGGACACAAATACATTATTATACATATTAATTACATTTTATTCCATTTTGTGTACTGCATAGTGACAGTGTGTGAATCTGTTACGTGACTGTTACGTTACTACTAAACATTAAAATTGAAATTTGCTCAAATCTCTCTCACTTAATAAGTACAACCATTCATGAAAGATTCTTTGCTAACTACTATTTTAAATTTGTGTATATAAAATTGTCTTTAACAGTACTAATGGTTACCAGTGCAAAATGAAATCTGTTTCTAGGAAACAAAAGATTTGAACAAATTATTTAATTTCAACAACCCATCAGTACGCACGCGTTTGCGATTGGCACTGCCGAAGATGTCTTTGGTAAGCAATAAGCTGGCGTTTCATATTTCTTTTACATAATACTGCAGGTTAGTGGGGATGTTTATCAGTATGAGTGTTGGCGTTGAAACACAGGCATGTTACACTCACGTAGAGTTAATTAGTGAGATTTTTTCAAATTTTGTTTTTTTTTTCAAATTTAGATTTTATACTGCTATATTTTAGAGTCAAAATTTTATCACAGCATCAAATCCGGTGTTGCATTAAAACTTTCCGTGCTGTGGTCCTTTGTCACACAAAGTCACCCGGCTTCAAATCCGGTTGTTTTGACTTACTTCGTGGTCTTTATTTTATTCATCAGTATGGTTTGGAAATTTCTTGATGCATAGATCAACAATTTTTTTTTGCAAGTTTAAAATTGTTTGAAACCAAATTGGGATAAGACAACACTTTACCGGCTCTTTTTAATTGTCGTTAAATCATCGACTGACAAAGACTTTTTTATCGTTAATCAAAGATTTTTTTATTATAATTCGTTATATTTTTAATTTTCAATGCTAAAATTTGTTAATGTTGTAAAGCGTTATTTTTTCCGTAAAAAAATTTTAGTGTTTGTAGAATTCCACTTGGATTCCCCACTGTCCTCCTTGTTCTTTTCTGTTTTTTCTTTACCTTTCCTTTCTCTCTTCCTCTCATTCTCAGTTTCTTGTACTTTTCTTTTCTTCTACATTTCCTTATCACGCACACCTACACATTTACTGTCATCACGCTGTGCTGTTACAATTGCGACACTCATAATATTAAAAATTTCATCCCGAGTGTTATGTTAATGAAATACTAAAACGCTGGATGTATTCATTATTGGAGACAAAAACAATAAAAGCTTTAACATTTCTTCAAAACATTCTTAGATCTTAATACTACAATTTGTATGATGAATTTATAGGCGTACATATTGTAAATGTAAAATTTTAAATAACATTTTTCTATTTGTGGGCTCCGTGTAAAATTATTTCTACAAAAATTTTATTTTCATTGTAAACTGTACATTTTTGTATTCATTTACACTGCCTTAGAGTTAGTAAAGATCAATGATTAACTCTCCTTATTAAAATATTTTATTTTATAATAATATATTGTTATTTTTATTAGGGGTATCTCCCCTATTCTCTTTAACTGTGATCTAGCTAAAGTTATGAAAATCTTTCATACAGTCTATTCTACTAAGGTTAGAATAGGGCTCAGAAGAAGGAGCAAGACAGCAAGTACAAGATCTCAAAGGGATAGTGGAGAAAAGTGGCCTCCAAATCTCCTTTGTTAAAACGGAAATTATGACCAACCAATTTAAATTCCTGAAAACGTGTCTGTACACTACATACGGAGAAACAAAATATACTAACAATTTTAAATATCTTGGGGAAAAATCCTGAAACGCCTCAGACAAAGAATCATTTAAGAAAACTCAAATTACCAAAGACCTTTACTCTAACCCGGGAACTGTACGGAAAGGAAAACCTTTCCAGAAGAGCAAAAGTCCGCCGTGTTCAGGCCGGTGTTTGGAGTGGAAACAATATGCTTTCAAAATTTGGAACCTCTTCTTAAAATTGAACGAAGAATTCTTCTGAAAATTAATGGCCCCAAGAAAACCGAAGATGGGTACAGGCTCTCTACCCAAAGAAGAGTGGAATCCAAGTGGAACAGGAATCTGGAAGATCTGGAAACGGCTTTCTGAAGGAAAAGACGGAGACTTCTTAGACATGTGGTTTGGATGGATCAGTCCAGATTAAATAATCAAATTGTCAACTATATTTGGCAACTTTCCAAGTCTAAACGGAAACACCAAACAACTCAAGGAGGAAATGATAAAACTAGTATCTCTATTATCAACTGTGTGGATAGAAACACGTAAAGAAACAAAATTTAAAATCTTGAGGTTCTCTGCGGTGAGAAAAAGACGAGAAAGCGGTGGACATTAGAAAAAATGCGGCACATAGTAAGCGAATGAGGGCTTTCTGGCAGGAGAATAAATGGAAATGATATTCCCGTGGTCCACAGCTGGCCTGATCGTGTAAAAAAAATATTATTTTTTTGTTATTATTATTTTTTTATATGTTTGGAGACTCGGCCTTTAGCCCATCGACCTCAACGAGGAGTGTTGTTCGCCGGGATGTTTTCTTCTCACCTACACTTTAGATCATTTATCGACAGTGGAAACTCGTGTACACTAAGACGCAAAACGACATTTTCACCTCCTGTACCGTGTCCTTGCTGCTTTTAGGAAGGACAGAGTTCTGTCCTATAGCTACCTCTTCGTTTCCGAGGTCTTCCTTCAGAGTACCTTCCACTCTGTGTCTCTGCTTCAGTTCCGCAAGAGCACTACAGTCTTCGATGATGTGCTTCACTGTAAGTGCTCCGCCACAAGTGCAGACAGGTTGTTCTCGTCCTTGGTCATTGTAGGAGGTACGAAGACGTCAAGTTCGTGTGGCCAATGCGCAGTCTCATAATACAATCTTGTTTACGACGACTGCGGTCACCTGCTCCTTCCCATTTACGGACGCTCTGCTTCACGGCAGAAAGTTTGCTCTGCCGTGAGTTCCACGTCTGCTGCCACACATTAACAATGGTGCTTGTGACAGCTAGTTTCGCGTCATCAGGTCGCATCGACTCGTGGGCTGTCCCCAGCGTTTCTCGCCGCAGCGTCAGCTTCTTCGTTACATTCAATACGTACGTGACCCGGACACTAAACAAAAGTAAAAGATAAACTACGATCTTCTAACGCAAGACATAACGCCATTATCTGTTATAATAACGGATCCACTGTGCTCGGACTGTCTAAGGCAGCCATAAAACTCAGTGAATCCGTACAGATAAATTTCCTGTCACCTCTGTAACAGGAACGAAGAAATGAAGAGCCTGTCAACACCGCGTACAGTTCGGCGTTGTAAACGCTTCCCGCTTTGGGCAGCGTCTAGGAGTGGGAGGCGCCCTCAGTGGCAAACGCACTGCCCACTCCGCTCTCCGTCTTCGACCCGTTAATGTACACAATGGTGTGTACCTCAACATATTCTTCTAAGACTGACATAAACAAGAGTTTCAGTTCAGTTGGGTGGCACGATTTCTTGCTTCTACTGGCGACGTCCAGCCGGCAATTTGGTTTACGAAACAACCAGGGTGGCACCTCGCACAGAGCGTACGCTCGGGCCATCGGCGCCTCGATGATGTAGCTGCTAGTAGATAGCTGGTCGTATATCTTAGCAAGTCTGTTTTTCGCCAGCAACACGTGGTTAAGTGGCTCGGTAATGCTAATATTTTCGCCACATATCTCAACAACAGGAGTTGACGTTGCAGATCTAAGGACGTCATTCGTCCTTCACAACATCAGCTTTGTGCAAGGTTAGTGTGGAATGTTCCTGTTGCGTTGTGAACAGGATGCAGCTTTTGCAAGCACGACCTCCTAGCTGAAGAGTACACCGCGCGTCCGTAATCCATTTTGGTTAACACCAGTGCGGCATACAGACGCAACAAAACATTTCTGTCGGCTCCCCAGGTCATATGGGGAGGCACCCGGGTATAGAAATGCACCTGATTGTCTTCAACGAGGATTCGATTTGCAGCTCGCAGCCAGATCGTCCCCATGTGCATTCCACGTCAATTGTCTGTCAAAAGTTAGGCCCAGAAATTTGGTGACGGGCCTATAGATTAACCGGACACCGTTTATGGTTAACGTAGGGTCCGGGTGCCTCCCTCGCTTTCGACAGAAGTGGACACAGTTCGTCTTTGTTGCCGAGAAAGGAAAGATTATACTGTTTGCATTTTCTACCAACGTTTCTATAGCACCTTGCAGTTTATGCCTGATCATCGCCGTTGCTTTGGTCGAGTAGAACAACGCAAGATCGTCGAGATACAAGCACTTCCCAACTGACGTTTCTATACACTCAAAGATCCCGTTGATTGCGATGGTAAAACGTGTGTCGCTCAACGGAGACCCCTGAGGTACTCTATTTGCCAGTTCGTGAGAGGCCGACAGCGGTTATCCATCCCGAACATGGTAAGTCCTGTATCTGAGAAAGCTGGAGATAAATTTTGGCAGGTTACCTCCGAACCGCCAATCATGAAGTTGTTGCATGATGTTATATCTCCACGTTTCGTCGAATGATTTCTCCAAATCGAAGAATACAGGGACCATGTTTTTCTCTGCAGTGAAACTGTTCTGAACTGCGTTCTCCAGATAAACCAGTTGATCAGTAGTAGAGTGGTGTCTCTGGTACCCACACTAGTGTGCGGTCAGAAGACCGTATTTTTCTAGACACCAGGTGAGCCGGCTGCTTACCATCCTCTCCTACACAGCACGTCAACGATACTGGACGATAGTTTTCCGCTTTCCGTGGATCCTTTCCGGCCTTGAGAAGCGGGATGACGATCGCCTCCTTGCATGACTTTGCGTCCACATGGCGTTATAAAGTCCGAGCAGTGTAGCCATAGCTACATTCGCCAGTCGACCTATGATGCTGTAAGGAAACTGAGCGCCTCAGTGTCCTCGGTAGCGCGGACAGCGGACTGTAACTCCCTTATTGTGAATGGCACGTTATAGCTCCTGTGCCTTTCACATTCGAAGTCAAGGTCGTGTTTGACTTCATGTTTCCTTAAGACGAAGTTGAGAGAATAGCTTTCTGTCAACTGAGCTCGGCATATCTCGCAGTCAAGGTGTCAGCAATTTCATCGGAGTTGCAGATCAATTCACCATCGTGCTCTATGCACATTGGCTTTGCACATGATGTGCTAGCGATCGCTCTGATCTTCATCCATACTTCTGTCACTGGGGTCGACCGTGTTGTGGTCGAGACGTAGGTTTTCCAGCTCGAACGTTTTGCAGCGAGTATTATTCTACAAGTCGCTTAAAAGCGATACAGTTATCTTCGGTCGGAGCTCTTTTATACCTGTTTAGCGCTCGTGGATGAACGACCACCGGTCCGTGGGATACTCTCCGAAGCTGCTGACCTGACAGCAGCTGTGAAACTGTGTAGCTTTTATGTTTTAGTCATCGAAACCTCGTAATTTTCTCCAGTTCTAAACTTTTGGCACCACATATACGACTTTACACACTTTAACCAAGGATACAGGAAAAGATTTCTATATTTAGTATAGAAAACCATCATGCAAAATATTACCGAAAGGCCTGTCTAACATCTATGAATGTTTGGTGGTCAGTAGTTTTTATTTTTTGGTGCTTCACTTACATTCTGAGTAACTTGAATTTGTTGTTCAGTGGAATGCTGAAGTAGCCAGTAAGGTTACTTAATATGTACTCTGTCATCATATCTGAGTTTAGCCTTTAAAGTAGCAATAATTTTGACAAGAGCTTAAATATTATAGACAGAAAACGTACGGGTAAATCCTCTATTCGAGTGCATCCATCGTAATATTTTTGTCACTTGATGTTTCGATCCCTAGAATCTGGATCGTCTCAAGAAACTTGAGTGGCGGTTGAAAAACCTAACAACCTGTTCTTTCGACCGGGTCTTAAAACAGCCACTCACAGCTTCTGAGGACGCTTCCAAATTCCAGGGATCCAAACGTCAAGCGACAAAACTATTACGACGGAAGCAGTCCGAATAGAGGATTAGACGTAAGAAGTCACCCATCGCTGGAAACGTCAAGCGACAAAACTATTACGACGGAAGCAGTCCGAATAGAGGATTAGACGTAAGAAGTCACCCATCGCTGGAAACGTCAAGCGACAAAACTATTACGACGGAAGCAGTCCGAATAGAGGATTAGACGTAAGAAGTCACCCATCGCTGGAAACGTCAAGCGACAAAACTATTACGACGGAAGCAGTCCGAATAGAGGATTAGACGTAAGAAGTCACCCATCGCTTAGAGGTTTTAAGAACACAGGAAACGTCAAGCGACAAAACTATTACGACGGAAGCAGTCCGAATAGAGGATTAGACGTAAGAAGTCACCCATCGCTGGAAACGTCAAGCGACAAAACAATTACGACGGAAGCAGTCCGAATAGAGGATTAGAAGTAAGAAGTCACCCATCGCTTAGAGGTTTTAAGAACAGAGGAAACGTCAAGCGACAAAACTATTACGACGGAAGCAGTCCGAATAGAGGATTAGACGTAAGAAGTCACCCATCGCTGGAAACGTCAAGCGACAAAACTATTACGACGGAAGCAGTCCGAATAGCGGAGTAGAAGTAAGAAGTCACCCATCGCTTAGAGGTTTTAAGAACAGAGGAAACGTCAAGCGACAAAAATATTACGACGAAAGCAGTCCGAATAGAGGATTAGAAGTAAGAAGTCACCCATCGCTTAGAGGTTTTAAGAACAGAGGAAACGTCAAGCGAGGAAACTATTACGACGGAAGCAGTCCGAATAGAGGATTAGAAGTAAGAAGTCACCCATCGCTTAGAGGTTTTAAGAACAGAGGAAACGTCAAGCGACAAAACTATTACGACGGAAGCAGTCCGAATAGAGGATTAGACGTAAGAAGTCACCCATCGCTGGAAACGTCAAGCGACAAAACTATTACGACGGAAGCAGTCCGAATAGCGGAGTAGAAGTAAGAAGTCACCATCGCTTAGAGGTTTTAAGAACAGAGGAAACGTCAAGCGACAAAAATATTACGACGAAAGCAGTCCGAATAGAGGATTAGAAGTAAGAAGTCACCCATCGCTTAGAGGTTTTAAGAACAGAGGAAACGTCAAGCGAGGAAACTATTACGACGGAAGCAGTCCGAATAGAGGATTAGAAGTAAGAAGTCACCCATCGCTTAGAGGTTTTAAGAACAGAGGAAACGTCAAGCGAGGAAACTATTACGGCGGAAGCAGTCCGAATTGAGGATTAGAAGTAAGAAGTCACCCATCGCTGGAAACGTCAAGCGACAACACTATTGCGACGGAAGCAGTCCGAATAGAGGATTAGAAGTAAGAAGTCACCCATCGCTTAGAGGTTTTAAGAACAGAGGAAACGTCAAGCGAGGAAACTATTACGACGGAAGCAGTCCGGATAGAGGATTAGAAGTAAGAAGTCACCCATCGCTTAGAGGTTTTAAGAACAGAGGAAACGTCAAGCGAGGAAACTATTACGACGGAAGCAGTCCGAATAGAGGATTAGAAGTAAGAAGTCACCCATCGCTTAGAGGTTTTAAGAACAGAGGAAACGTCAAGCGACAAAACTATTACGACGGAAGCAGTCCGAATAGAGGATTAGAATTAAGAAGTCACCCATCGCTTAGAGGTTTTAAGAACAGAGGAAACGTCAAGCGACAAAACTATTACGACGGAAGCAGTCCGAATAGAGGATTAGAAGTAAGAAGTCACCCATCGCTTAGAGGTTTTAAGAACAGAGGAAACGTCAAGCGACAAAACTATTACGACGGATGCAGTCCGAATAGAGGATTAGAAGTAAGAAGTCACCCATCGCTGGAAACGTCAAGCGACAAAACTATTACGACGGAAGCAGTCCGAATAGAGGATTAGACGTAAGAAGTCACCCATCGCTTAGAGGTTTTAAGAACAGAGGAAACGTCAAGCGACAAAACTATTACGACGGAAGCAGTCCGAATAGAGGATTAGAAGTAAGAAGTCACCCACCGCTGGAAACGTCAAGCGACAAAACTGTTACGACGGAAGCAGTCCGAATAGCGGAGTAGAAGTAAGAAGTCACCCATCGCTTAGAGGTTTTAAGAACAGAGGAAACGTCAAGCGACAAAACTATTACGACGGAAGCAGTCCGAATAGAGGATTAGAAGTAAGAAGTCACCCATCGCTGTAAACGTCAAGCGACAAAACTATTACGAGGGAAGCAGTCCGAATAGAGGATTAGAAGTAAGAGGTCACCCATCGCTTAGAGGTTTTAAGAACAGAGGAAACGTCAAGCGACAAAAATATTACGACGAAAGCAGTCCGAATAGAGGATTAGAAGTAAGAAGTCACCCATCGCTTAGAGGTTTTAAGAACAGAGGAAACGTCAAGCGACAAAACTATTACGACAGAAGCAGTCCGAATAGAGGATTAGAAGTAAGAAGTCACCCATCGCTTAGAGGTTTTAAGAACAGAGGAAACGTCAAGCGAGGAAACTATTACGGCGGAAGCAGTCCGAATTGAGGATTAGAAGTAAGAAGTCACCCATCGCTGGAAACGTCAAGCGACAACACTATTGCGACGGAAGCAGTCCGAATAGAGGATTAGAAGTAAGAAGTCACCCATCGCTTAGAGGTTTTAAGAACAGAGGAAACGTCAAGCGAGGAAACTATTACGACGGAAGCAGTCCGGATAGAGGATTAGAAGTAAGAAGTCACCCATCGCTTAGAGGTTTTAAGAACAGAGGAAACGTCAAGCGAGGAAACTATTACGACGGAAGCAGTCCGAATAGAGGATTAGAAGTAAGAAGTCACCCATCGCTTAGAGGTTTTAAGAACAGAGGAAACGTCAAGCGACAAAACTATTACGACGGAAGCAGTCCGAATAGAGGATTAGAATTAAGAAGTCACCCATCGCTTAGAGGTTTTAAGAACAGAGGAAACGTCAAGCGACAAAACTATTACGACGGAAGCAGTCCGAATAGAGGATTAGAAGTAAGAAGTCACCCATCGCTTAGAGGTTTTAAGAACAGAGGAAACGTCAAGCGACAAAACTATTACGACGGATGCAGTCCGAATAGAGGATTAGAAGTAAGAAGTCACCCATCGCTGGAAACGTCAAGCGACAAAACTATTACGACGGAAGCAGTCCGAATAGAGGATTAGACGTAAGAAGTCACCCATCGCTTAGAGGTTTTAAGAACAGAGGAAACGTCAAGCGACAAAACTATTACGACGGAAGCAGTCCGAATAGAGGATTAGAAGTAAGAAGTCACCCACCGCTGGAAACGTCAAGCGACAAAACTGTTACGACGGAAGCAGTCCGAATAGCGGAGTAGAAGTAAGAAGTCACCCATCGCTTAGAGGTTTTAAGAACAGAGGAAACGTCAAGCGACAAAACTATTACGACGGAAGCAGTCCGAATAGAGGATTAGAAGTAAGAAGTCACCCATCGCTGTAAACGTCAAGCGACAAAACTATTACGAGGGAAGCAGTCCGAATAGAGGATTAGAAGTAAGAGGTCACCCATCGCTTAGAGGTTTTAAGAACAGAGGAAACGTCAAGCGACAAAAATATTACGACGAAAGCAGTCCGAATAGAGGATTAGAAGTAAGAAGTCACCCATCGCTTAGAGGTTTTAAGAACAGAGGAAACGTCAAGCGACAAAACTATTACGACAGAAGCAGTCCGAATAGAGGGTTAGAAGTAAGAAGGCACCCATCGCTTAGAGGTTTTAAGAACAGAAAACTTATTCAGCAATATATACACAATGATGTATATTACTACAT
The DNA here is from genome assembly GCA_034769895.1 of Magicicada septendecula. Taxonomy (NCBI): domain Eukaryota; kingdom Metazoa; phylum Arthropoda; class Insecta; order Hemiptera; family Cicadidae; genus Magicicada; species Magicicada septendecula. Next base: position 478,538,719 of record CM068373.1, read on the forward strand.
CTGGATCTTTACTGATTTTAGTACTAATAATTTTATTACTAAACTACTAAAACTATTTCAACGGCATTTAGTTGTTTATAGTAGTTATTTAACCTCGTAATTACATTTCGTATATATGTTAATGGCATTAATCCTTCATGATCTTTTTCAAGGAGGCATATTCTTATTAGGTGAATATTTTGAGGGTACTTAATAAAATATTGTTTTGTGTCTCTGTACGGTTGTAGTCACTTGATGTAATGTACAAGTACGATACGGGCTCGTACGTACATCAACAAAACCTTCAACGAAAGAATAGCTTTATCCTAATTACTTCACAGCTTGTTTTCCCTGTTTCATCCTTATGTTTGTGAGAAAATATTTTTATAATTGTATCAGCTTCTCGGTTAAATTGTTATATTTTTTTCAGACGAACACAGTTGTATTGATAGGAACTGTCTCATGCTTCACTGATTTTTTCTTTAATTTTGTAACTTTCACGGCTGTAAGAGGTTCGAACAGCAAATTATAAAACAACGATCTTGTTAATAGATTCTGTTCCATTACCAGAAACAATAAACTGTTTATTAATTGTTATTTGTAACTCAAAATTGCAATAATCAATTTTTCTGCGGAATGGAAATCCTGTTATAAGTCTAAAATTCCAGTGCTACTAGGGATAGAATAATCCATCAGATGAATCTCTAGAATTCCGTAACAGGATTCACTCTTTTAAGGTTGAATTAATAATTGTTAAGGTAAACAGAAGTTTACGGATTGTTTGATATTGATTAAAGATCTGTGTACAGGCCTACATGTAAACATATATGGGTGCACTCATACACCCTAAAGATCTGTGTACAGGCCTACATGTAAACATATATGGGTGCACTCATACACCCTAAAGATCTGTGTACAGGCCTACATGTAAACATATATGGGTGCACTCATACATCCTAAAGATCTGTGTACAGGCCTACATGTAAACATATATGGGTGCACTCATACACCCTAAAGATCTGTGTACAGGCCTACATGTAAACATATATGGGTGCACTTATACACACGTTATTGACTAAAGATCTGTGTACAGGCCTACATGTAAACATATATGGGTGCACTCATACACACGCTATTTGACTGAGTAAAGATCTGTGTACAGGCCTACATGTAAACATATATGGGTGCACTCATACACACACTATTTGACTGAGTAAAGATCTGTGTACAGGCCTACATGTAAACATATATGGGTGCACTCATACACACGCTATTTGACTGAGTAAAGATCTGTGTACAGGCCTACATGTAAACATATATGGGTGCACTCATACACACGCTATTTGACTGAGACTTAAGTAATTTAAGTTTATTTAATGAACACATCAGAAATATCGTTCATGAACATTATTCATTGAAAGTACATGCCTATTTTACTTTTTTATTATAACAAAAGTTTGTCAACTTCCACTGTGGAACAACACGATACTAAAAGGATTGAGCGATAAAATCATATTACTTTAACTGTGGATGTAAACACTACAACAAATACACAAAGGACATGATACGTTACGCTGAGACAAAATATGTGTGCGTGTGAGTGTGTGCGGTGTTTGTGTAACTGTAAGTGTAAGTGTGTGAGCGTGAGTGTCTTTCAAAAACCCACAATAATCAAAACGTTATATTTCATTGTTTCACAGTGTCCCTCTAACTGCGGAAAATGAGTAATAGAAAAAAAAAATGTTTTAGTTTTACTCGAATTACAAATCTGGTAATTATTAAAGAAAGCTTCAAGCTTAAAGCTCCGGGCTCTGCTGTTCATATTTCAACGTTATGCGTAAAACTGCGGCTAACAAGCAAATTAGTCAAATGGAAAGTGTGACATTAATAGCCTATATTTCACTTTTAGTACTCTCAACGTTCATTTTCTGTTACAGTGCAAGAGATACTTGTGTCAAAAGATATTCTAATTAATGTTTGATAGGACACAGTTATAAAAATTTGTCGAAAACATACGTCACAAGAAATATATTTAATCAAATAACTGAACTTCATTATTCAGCATATTACCTCCACTCCTCTCTCTTGATGTTACTGCGCTATGTGAGCCTTGGCCTCCTGTGCAACACCTCGCTATTGGTTACGGTTCTGAGCCAACTTCGTAAAATTTCTGGTAACCAACTTCCTCAGCCACACTCATTCACCTTACGTTTCTCCACCTCTTTTTCTTCGGTACATCATAATTCGCCTTTCTATTGCATTCTGTTGCACACGGGCTACATGTCCGGCCCGCTTAGGCATCGTATTTTCCATTAACTGAGTTACCAACGAGTTTCTTAGAGACTTTCTGAGTTCTCTGATTTTCTTAGAGATTTCGAATAATTCATCACTAATATTCCTCCGCTACAAGTCATTCTCACTACAGTACATTATGGGCATAAAACAAAAATATCTCTGGGTTAACTTTTTTCATATTTGTTTTTCTGTTGGCGTACAAAGTGTGCAAGATATAAAATGTGATCCGATTTTTTTATTTTAACAAATTATGCTATGTTACATGTAATATAATGTAAAACAATTTGTTTACGTTTGAGGCAAATTAAAAATATATGTTGCCACATAATACGTTTCTTGGACTGAAACCTTAATTTGTGTGTATATAAGAATATGTGCTTTATGTATACGCTATGCATATTATAGAAATTAACTTGTACAATGTAAACTGGCTCTAATTACGTGTAAGTATTTTAAGATTTCCCCAATTAACACTTTCATCCACAGCCGAATGCAAGACTATCATTACAGAAAAACAGAGTTTTAATGTTTTTTTGAAAATTGATATTTAACTTAATCTTTGGTCAATGTTAATAACCTAAACATCAAAATAATTATGAAACACGTACACTTATTAATATATGTTATTAATAAATTACTTACTTTAACCTAAAAAAAACTTGTTTTTATTTTTTCGAAATGATCTAACGTATGATTTATTTACAATTTGAAAAATCTTATAAATACATACCACTTTTGTATCAATATAATCACTTTTGTTTTTGTTTTTATTTTAATGTCAAGAAAAAGCAAAATTTATTAATGTTATTTTGAATGTTCATCCTCTTCATTCACAGCACGTAATGAATATTAATTGCTACACTTTCACATGAGAAATTTACTTTGTTTATTTACCTCGTACGCGTTTCAGCGTGATGTTCGCCTTCCTCAGCGAGGTGTGATATTCTGTATCCGGACATTCTGTATCTATTTATTACTCTACCGGTCATTTACTACTTTGTGGTATACATAAGGATACAAACATCATACATCGCCGAATATCAAATCTTAACATCGATTCTATGGAACTAAAAACCTTTTCTGTAGAGTGCACAACATTACAGCTAACATTCAAGAAAATGCTTTACAATTGTACGAAGTGGTTTTTGGCCGTCAATATAGGCATCAATGAAGTTTTTATAAGATCGAGTATGACAGACCTAGGCAGACGCGGGCTTGCCACTAGAAGTGTTAATTAAATATATTGCAACGCCACAGTTTGGATTCTGTACAGAAAATTGAGGAAGTTTAGTGATGAGTAATTAATACATTTGTTGGTAATGTAAACTTTTATACACAAAATTTAACCTTTGTTCTTTAGACAAAGTATTTGCATTAAATTATATTATTTTTGTTTTAATTTCAAACATATTTCCTTGGACATGTATTAACTACCAATGTTTAAATTTCTGTAGTATAATTAAAAATTAAAGTTATATGACCTTGTTTATAAAATACTGTTTGAAATCATCTTATACCATGAAAAACCACTAGCATATGCTGTATTTAAAGGAGCATAAAATTCTTCTATTATTAATTAATACTGCAGTATATATTAATGTACATTAATTAGTTTGTATATTAATTCAAACTGCCTGTTTCTAAACATAATTCATGAATGTAAGATTTTAAAATTCATGAAAGACTTTACAAGTTTTAAAAAGTCTTTAAAATGTTCTTTTATAAAATATTATTGAAAATAATTAACCTTGCATTTCCATAGTGCCGAAGACTTAGGATGATACACGATGAAGCTGGGTCCGTCTTGACAATTTCACTGGGTTGTCCTTTGTTCGTCTGTGTTCCTGATGCTTACTGGGATGCAGGTCTAGCCTCCGACTTCAATTCATTAGCCAGCAAATAACTGAGGACAAACACAGTAACTCTGAAGTACTTCTGTTTTGTTTTCGTATTGTATTTTCTTGCTTTCTATAAAAATTAGAGGTAATTGGGATGTATTTATTATGAAATTATAAAATAGACTCTGTTACAACACCAAAATCAGCCCCAATACCAGAGGAGAACTATAATGAATTAACTATATTAAACTAAGGAAAATAAAATGACTATGACGAGACAAATGACAATGACCCAACCCAAGTGTATTGACCCAATAAAGAAAATAAAATGAGAAGGTATAAACTAAACCAATGATAAAAAAGCACAAACAAATAATAAATATCTAGTAACAAGCATTAAATAAAATAATCCTAGTTAAAGTACACTAACCGGAATAATGTATGTTGTTAATAACCTTAAGAAAACCAAAACAAAAGATGTTGACGGACTAACTATAAATTGTGTATAAAATTATAAAAACCCAAGAGTGAGAGATAGGTAGGAAGTGGAAGTGATAAACAGTGTAAGTGTTAGAAGTTAGAAGTGAGAAAGTAAACAATTCACAATAATAAGAAAAGGAAACAAGATAATAAAACAGATTGTAAAAGATGGATAGACAACTAATATAATAGTGTTAATTAATAATAAACTAGTACTATGAGTGCAATGAAAATAAGACATCCTATGTTAATAATAATATTCAAGAGATGATTATCAAGATAGAATAAATGGTGTTATAATATTATTCACCAAAATTGTTATTTGTTCAATTAAAAGAGTTGAGTTTGTAAGAAGGAATATGACTGAAAAGTAAACAGACCATAAACCTAATTTTTGTGTTATGTTTTATAGTAATATTAAGTGATAAACAAGTTATAAGAAATGGCAATAGATATGAGTAAGGAGATAAAATTTTACAAACATAATATTAATCATTAGAGTAAAGACAGAAAAAAAAAGAGAATGACAGACAAGCAATGATTTTGTAAATTAATAAGAACATTCAATTATTGTAAAACAGCCCAAATTAATTCAAAAGGTAAATAAGTCATAAGTAACACCAACCAGAACATATGTAAATGAAAAATAATCTTTAATTTATGTAAAATAAGAAGATATAGCCAATTACTACTTAGGCCTATAAAATGCCTGCCTAACTGTATAAATTCAAAATAAACAAGTTGTAAGAAATTAACTACTGTATTAGAAAATTCAGGGCAAGTAACTCATTAAATACAATTAGTGAACCATATTAAGATATCAGAATTAGATTAAAAACATAAAATAAGAAAGAAATGTAATAATATATTATCAGCATTTTGTCAAAACTTTAATACATGAACAAACCCAGCTTTGTGGGATATCAACATGATCTTTGAAAGACAATAGAAACAGTTATGATAATATCTAATACATTGATAAGAAGACAGAAGAATAATAGCCACCAGAAAATATTTATTCATTTTGAATTAAAATTCAAATATTATAACAATAGACATAAATGTATTCGACCAATGAGAGTATAGACAGTTGCCATAACAACGGAACGTTGTTATATTTAATTCCGTTATAAACATTAGTCCATTATTGATGATCAAGAGAGACGGAAGCCAAACCATATTCGACTCAATTATTAATTAAAATAGTAATACATACTGCAAAATTTAACGAGATGTGGATTCAAGAAGTCTAATAAAGAACTATTTAACCCAAGAGAGATAATAAACCAGATTTTAATATTCAAAACTAATTAAAAAATCCAAATTAATTGAAAAAGAAGCCAGATGAAATCAAAAGTGCAAATGATGGAAGATTAATGATCGTATCAACCCAACCTAACTAATAACGAAGTGACTCATCGCCAGAAATCAACAAGATTTTGATAAGTATATCTGAACTACCCGAATTTACGAACTAAATTAATTAACCTTTCTCACAACACAAAAAACTCTCACTCCGAACTTGGTAACTAAATTTCTTTCAAGGATTGATTGATAATAAATATTAAACTTGTATGTAAACATAATTTTAACCTGTGTACGAAGTACGAAATTTTAACAAACACCTTTAAACACTCAAAAAACGAATTGTATTTAAACCTTAATAGTATATAAGTACCATTGATGTAAGGTAGTGTACTTTATTAACATCTTATTTCTATTTTTTCGTAATCAAAAGGACTCGTTGATTGAATGAACTGTAGAAAATAAACTTTGACGGCAACCATGTCGATTTAGAAACTCTTCAATCAACTTAGCCAACCTTGAGATATTGTCTATTTATTGCTGGAGCAACATTATTTTATAACATTATATTTTTGTATCTAACTGATTAACTATTAACTATTTCAACGTTAATAAACTAGTTATGATTAGTAATAACCGTCCTTTATTTCATTATAAATTGTATTATAAAGTTTGTGTACTTTAGCGATGAGCAAAATTGTCTGCCAGATTTAGACGTTGGCAGCACGACGAACTACAAGCAAGATTCGAATGGTTTGCGAGGGTAATTTGAATTGGTCATCACCGCATAGAACGACAGCTCAGTTTAACTTTTTTAATTGTTTTCATAAACAATTTGGCGCCTATCGGGAAATAAGTATACTCATTGAAGGACAGGTAAGGTTTACACTCGTGAAGATATCGGTACTGGTAATTCGTGCGTTCGCGATGGACATCGTCAGCGTGAGAAATTAGAAAAAGTACGACTGTTAGATAAATACAAAGTAACGACTACGACGTGTGGGGCTAACACACGATAAAACACACTTTTACAGAGACGATAAGGGTCTACTCGTTACAACTCTGTACAATGAAACCAACGATCTATTCCTTTCTATGTAGACCACATTATGTATTACATCTATTCTAAGTGCTACACGTATCGACAAAATGGGTAACATTTGTAAAATCAAGTATAGGCTAATAATTACTTAGCAATAATTTTCTGTCTGTACTGAATCAACAATTAATTATGAATATTTATAATTCATAATTATATATGTAATTCATGTGATGGCTGACACGCCCGGAGTCAACATTATTAAAATTCAAACATACCGGGATGTTTGACCATGGTCTGTTGCTTACAGCTTGGTTCATTTCGGCCACCCATCGAAGGCCTTCTTCAGTAGAAACGCCTTCAACAAAGAGTACAGGCCGAACGCACCTCAAGCAGAGGTGTAAGCAATCAATCCCTACAATTCTGAAATGTAAGCGGTAGTAAGAATATTAAATCGAGAAGTACACTCAGGAAGACTAAAACATCAAAGAGGTGCTGCAAATTGTAAACACGTTGAAATCCTTGAGATCCTGATCTGGAAAACAGAAAAGATGTTTATTTGTTAAAAGGAAGAAAACTTCACAAGTGATCATGTTATACTGACGTTGCCGCTCCTCTCTTCTATAACATTCAGCATCTTCAGCAATTAAATCTCATTATGCGAAAAAAGTTAGACCATTTAACATTTAACATTTAACATTTTACTTGTTTTTTTCCGACGTAATAGTATATCTGTGGTATCATGGGTTTAAACATTTCATTCTAACTCTTTATTATAAAATCCGTAATTGTATAAGTTTACATTGTTTTTAAGTGATTAATGTTGTTTATACTCTATTTAAGCAAACTATCTTTTCCCGCGTTTGCGCCACTTTGTGGACTGAGTAGGCGAGTGAGTGATTGTGTATTATTGTATGTGTTTTGTGTGTGTGTGTGTGTGTGTGTGTGTGTGTGTGTACGCTGTTGGTAGTGCTCAACATAATACTTTACACTTTGTCTTCTAATTAATTACCTCCATTATCCTTTTCTAAGTAGGCCCACTCTTTTATAATTCTGTGCACTTAAGGTTCCTGTAAATTTGATGAGCCTTGAATCATTTCAGTGCTGTGTTTAATTTTGCACAATTCATCGTTTATTTAAGTAACTAACGTATTATTATCGTTTAAGTACGTCTATTAAATGAGTATTCTATACTTGATTTAATCAAACAGTCTGATGTGCGTCACTTTATTACATCAAATAAAAGGAAGACAATACAATTCATATTAATAACACTTTAATATTTTAAATTTATTTTATGCTGTATACATTCGCGTAAGTGCACCGAGCAGGCACAAGCAAATTGCAAGTAAGAGACGGTATTTTATTACGCACACAGATGTAATGCAGGTATTTCAGGTACATGTGATCCAACACGTTGACATATACATTGCAACGATACAGCCATATGCTGTATAGGGCATTGATTTAAATAATATAAAATTTGTAGAATTATTATAAGTTAGGGGTCAATGGACAGGTCTGAGATTGTAAAAATATTTCACTGTTATATTAGGGGAGAAATTAACCTGTTTCGACAGGCAAAGAACACTTGCTCGATTGTATGTGTGTTACGAGTGTGTCTTGTGTGTGTTAGTGATGCATGTACAGACAGGAATCTCAGCTACCCTCCCAAAGTAATTAATAAAATAATTATTTTAATTCACTGTGTGAAAACTAATTAGTGTATAAACAAACCAAAGACACCAAAGTGTGTGTAAAATTTATAGTTATCCCCAGTGAGAAAATGACGTTAATAAGACACAGTACGCGGAGACTGCGAAATAAATGTGCCAAAAATACGCAAATTACCCTAAGACGCTCAAATTAATACATTGAGTGCTTAATCAAATTAGCTGTGATTTGTGCTATCTCGATTCCGTACAAAACATTGTAATTTGCTAAAAATTGCAAATATATGAAAAGGTTTGGGAGTGGGGGCTGGCATGTGATCTGCAGGTCTCGACAAGATGATTTCGGAGCCAACAGGTGCGGAATCTCCAAAGGGTATAAATTAAGGGTTCGACTGAAAACCCTTCTTTTCTTTTCAAGACACAGTTGCAGTCGGACATGCTGTCCGTCGGCAGAACAGTTTTTATTTTTATTACAAGTCTCATTGACGAACGAATACGACGTTCAATAATTATGTTGACAATATTTCGGAAAGCGTAAAGTACCGGGACCGTTTAAGTCTACAAAGAGTATCTACGGAGAAGCTACAAGAGCGACGAGGCATGCTGGACGTTAGGAGATGTTTTTTGACGCCTAATCGACGATTGAGATCCACCTTGCAGCAGATAGCAATTCTATGAGACGGACCACACACTGCTGGAGAACGACGTTGGACTCTGGACATATCCAGGACCACGCCAAACCAGGAGAAACGGAAACCCAACTCTGGACAACGCTGGACCCCGTCAATAAGTCGTAAGATCATCAAAACTCGAGGTGACATGCATAATGCATTTATAAATGATTTTTTAAAAGAGTTCATAAAGACTATATAAAAAGACAATAAATTAAAACAAAAAAAAAGTTTATAATTTGAAATAGTATATTAGAATCTTAGATAAATCGAGATAAATGAGCGATCGCATATAAAGAAATAAGAAATAAAAGAGTTTAAATTTGAGATAGTATATTTTTGTTTATCAAAGTAAATAATTAAATTGATTTGATATTTGCATTTGTAGAAAAGAATAATTTAAATTTTGAATATGAAACAAATGCCAGTCTAAAAGTAATTAATATAATTTTAAATTTATTTTTATTTAAACATTGGTATAGACTAAGCAAACTGAGGTCAGATCTGAATTAAAAGAATTCCATTCAAATTACATTTTAATTTTATTTGTTTTAGTAAATCAAATTGAATAAATGTCTAGATTAAGATTATTAACATGTCTAGATGTAAGAGTGTTTTAAATGTGTGTAACACCGTATAGTTTAAGAGATAAACACTTAATAATGAGTGATATCTTGACGGAAGGTTATTAACGATGTTTTATTATTTATAAAGTTTGAGAAAACAATAAATATGAATTTTTAAATACTCATAAATCTAATACTCTTATTATAGTTACACCTGGTATTGTTATAATTACGTACAACCTGCATATATAATTGTGTTATTATATAATTTTGTTGCCCGTTAACTTGGGGCTATACAAGTTAAAAATACATTTAAATTTGTTCACAATTTATGTATATGTATCGTTGTATCAAATGGCGCTCCAAGATCGTGGGGCTCCTCAAACACAAATAATTTATATTTGCAAAAACAGTATTACCGTTGTAACATATACACGTTGACACGCTTAAAAATACTCAATGTATTTTTCATTTATTTCTATCCGTTTAAAATGAATATACCCTTCGTTACCCCTAACATATGTCCCTGTGCACATCGATTCCCTTTAATTTCCTTTTTTACTTTTTTATTCAGAACTGTAAGTTTCATTCTTCCAACTGTACGGACATTCTGAGAGCATACATCTCACCTCTAACGACTGTACATTTTCTTCATCCTGTTCATGCTCTGCGCGTGTCTTAATTGCTTTTTTTTTGTTGAATAGAAGTAGGTCCATCATCAAAACCAAAATGGTGTGATTTCTATGATAGGGATTGTCACTTTTAACTAAGTTTCCGCTCCCATCGTATTGACTCAACTAATTTTTATTTATTAATGAACTTGCATCAATTAAACTGTACGAAACGACTTACAGCTAAAAGTATCTTCCACAGAACACTGTAAATGAAACCAAAAGAAGCTACCCTCATTCCAAATATAACTACGAAAAGTACAATTTATTTTCTTGCGAGTAAATTGTTGTCATCTTGTGCGTGATTTTTAATATGTAGACTATTTTTCATGTGGCTTCCAGCCTCAGGCGTAATGTTTTCTTCTCTGCACAAAATAACTCAGTGCACAATGAACGCTAATGACTGTGCAGTGCAGCCAAGCTCTTAACAACTGTAACGAAGTTCCTGCATACTCTGAGATATTACGTCAGCCTCCGCCATGACCTTATTAACTTGTAGTTAATGACGCCAAAGTGCAACCGACCAGCGTGAAAGCATATTCCTGTTGATGCCAAAACGCGCTGCCTGCAAATCAAAGCTTTAGAGCACCATCTGTTAACTAGTTAGCCTACTAATTACTAGTTTCTGGCTTCATCCATCTACGTTAATTAATATTCTTTCAACTATTAATCACAGTAAAATATTAATATTGATTCATAGTTAATACTTAATGAATTTCAATAACTAGCTAAATTTAGATTTGAATATTAGCGATTCTTTATATTTTGAAAAATAATTTGTACATAATTATGCCTTTTTACAATAACTTTGTTACAATAGTTTAATTTACTCAGTCTTATTAACGTAAATTTTAGTAATTGACACCTTATAAATAGAACTGATATTTTCAATCGTGGGATCATTCTAATACGACAATGATTTCAAGCAATTAACTGATTAAACAATAAACAATTTATGATTAGTACCTTAATTAATAAGTGTGAGTTTCTCCTCCTCGTTGGTCCTGATTATCGGAATTGGTACACATTGGTAATGATTTCTGAAGAATTGATTCACTGATTCACTCATTAACACTCACTGTATTAACACTTACACAATTTTGCTCGTAACACTCTTTGGAATATAACTGTAACTTTAGGTTAAATCTGAATAAATCTTGATTTTCTGAAAACTGTGACCCTAACTGTAAACGTTTTAAGTTGACTTTATGAATTTTACTGCTAAAAGTATTGAAGTTTGCCTTTCTAAGGGTATAAAACTTGAGTGTATAAGGGCAAACTTCTAAAAGGCCAATTTCTTTACTCTCTTCAAATAAAGACTGCTAATGCTGTTCTCCATCCATAAATTGGTCAATTCCTCTTCCTACTGCTTCTTTCTGTCCTGTATGTAACATATTCTCTCATTAATTCAAAATTTTGTAGGTGATTAATGTGAACATGTACAGTATGCACTAACATTTTTCTAGTCACTCAGATAATGTCTGCACTACAGCGGGTGTGTAGACACGCCCTGGCTACACATTAGACTTGCTGGCAATCAGACTTGTCACTGCTAACAAATGCCAAGTAAGAATGTTCTGCTTACTTTCATGGTTCTTAAGTGTCTGTGCAGTTCTGTCCATTAAGTTTGTGTTCCAAATAGAACGCGAAATACGCTATATGTTTTCTTAATTATATTTGTAAAAATTTTATTAAAACTTGTGTTTCTATTTTTACAAATTGCAACACTATATTTTTTATCAGTCCGTACTCAGGGATTAGGTATTTGGGAGCTTCTAAGTGCATCCAAAATTTATTTCTGAGCAGGTTTCGCTTTATGGCCAAATGTACTTTCTAGTAAATAGTCTACAAGTTTTTTATGGTACCCAACTTGAATTATTTTTATATGTATATGGATGGTAAATTTTTTAGCCTGAAATGCATGGAAGAAGGCTGAAACAGCGCCAAAACTTTACATCCTTAGTTTCCGATAAAGAAAACCTTATTACAAAAGTCTGCAAATGTTGAGGAAACTTTTAACTATTTCTTTTGCTTTTGAGAAGTCTGGACGATGGTCGTTATTTCAAAGTTTGTTGTTTGTACTGCAATGGTTGTTTGAACAATTTCGCGCAAAACAAAGAAAAGCTCTTTCTGTACAGTACGTATTCCTTTCAAGTAACAAATCCAACTTTAAGAAATTAGTCTTTAAAACTTTACATTGTTGTGGACCTAATTTGTATTATTCTGGAATATTATGTTAAGTTTTGTGTTCATATACAAGAACATTTCAATTCTTTAATAGTGTAAATATGTAGGCGCAATAGTTTTGTTTGCGAATCACAATCGCGAAAGCTGTCCTGTTGTCGCCGAATCCAATCAAGGTTACAGTTCGGTCGGGCTGTCCAACCTTATCGCTAAGGATAAATACTCCCACATCACACATAACACCGTATGCCGAGCAAACGACCGCGCTGCACTGTTGGCACCTGGCGTTCATCAGGCTCCGACCTGGATAACGCAAACAAACCCCGTGTACCTTCTGTCTGTCTGTCTGTAAGGATAAATACTCCCACGTCATACATAACACCGTGTGCCGAGCAAACGACCGCGCTGCACTGTTGGCACCTGGCGTTCATCAGGCTGCGACCTGGATAACGCAAACAAACCCCGTGTACCTTCTGTCTGTCTGTCTGTAAGGATAAATACTCCCACGTCATACATAACACCGTGTCCCGAGCAAACGACCATGCTGCACTGTTGGCACCTGGCGTTCATCAGGCTCCGACCTGGATAACGCAAACAAACCCCGTGTACCTTCTGTCTGTCTGTCTGTAAGGATAAATACTCCCACGTCATACATAACAGCGTGTGCAGAGGAAACGACCCCGCTGCACTGTTGGCACCTGGCGTTCATCAGGCTCCGACCTGGATAACGCAAACAAACCCCGTGTACCTTCTGTCTGTCTGTCTGTAAGGATAAATCCTCCCACGTCATACTGTAACCCCACTTTATCTTGAGCAGTAAAAAAAAGAATATTTTTTTTATTGAGAAAAATTTTGAGAATTTTTTTTTTTTTTTTGTAAAGAGGGGCCACGAGTTAATTAAAACTAGGCTAAGGCCTAGAAAAGCCAAAAATGCGCTGGATCCAGTGAGATGGGACTTGCAATGAAAACTCAAGAATTAAATAATTAACAAATCCCTTTTTATTATTCTATCTCATAACAATTAATAATAAATAAATACAACAGTGATCTATAATTCCCCTTTAAATAGTTAAATAAATAAGTATACTCTCTCAACAAGGCCACCTGAAAAATATTTACTGAAACTAAGAAAATAATTTGCTATGTCACTCTATCAATGAATTGAAATTTAAAATAATAATTAACCTTGAAATAAAGCTACCATTAAACTATTTAATAAAATATAAAATTTATTTTATGTGTTCCTTTTAGAATGCTGTATATAAATTAATGAAGATAAATGATTTCATTCCTAGTTACTATTAATAATAAAAATAATTACTCAACAAATTAAATAAATTTTAAAGGTGACAATTCCTATACTTGTTATAAGGTTAAATTAAATAAATAATTTCCTTAAAGAAATGATCAGCAACTATTATTGAGATAGAATACCTCCCTTAAAAAGAAATGAAAAGGATATACCCACATGCCTACATGTGTTAACTTTCTGTTGTAAAAAGACATTGAACAATAAATCCCTATATCCCAAGTTCCCACCAAAAGTACAGTAAATGTATAATATTTATAACCCCCAAAATGTACACAGAAATATGCACACATAACATGTTCCACAAGACAAAAATACATTATACAATAGTATACATAAAATACATAAAGGTCTCTTGCCACGTCCTTTTTTATATTACCCTTCTGGTGTATATAAATTCTAACTTTTCTTTTTATAATAATCCGAATTAGGATTAGAAATTTACATTTATTAATTACCCTCATGGTGTGGGTTAATTACACATCAGGTGTACGATAATGTATAGCATACAATTGTCCCCAGGACCTAATAAATCAAAGTAAGTGCATAAGTGGCCAAGTGCCTAAGTACCTAATTACGGTGAGAAATAAAAATTGTTTAAAATAACGAACGCCCCCCAGTTATCATAATTAATATAAAGAATTTATATATACTAAAATAGGGCCAATTAATGAAAAGAGAAAAATTGCACAATATTAGCACCTTATAAAAAAAACTACACTTGGGTCAGAGACGGACATGTTCATTCAACTTTCGGCTTGTCTCAACAAACTTGTCTCAACAAACTTGTCTCGACAAACAAGTTGAAAGGTGTTTCGACATGCATAGCTTGGTTGAAACTAGTTAAAAATTCACCTACCTCCCCAGTAATCTTTTTATACAAATGAAAAAACTGATATTTAAAATAAGAGAATATATATATATATATTTTTATACATAGTGAATTGAACATGAGAAATTACTAATAGCAAAAACTGACTTAAAATATGTAGAGAAACCCCTATAATCAAATGAGTGGAAATCTATGTTGGATGCTGTCTTGTAACCATATCAGTCTCTGAACTGACAATCTACGATAAATATACTGAAATTTTACAATTAATTTTTTACTCAGTGTACACACTAAACTGTCCCATCAATTGGGGATCCAAATGAATGTTTAACTTGAAATGTAGAAACTGATGGTTATGTGTAACTGGTCACTAGGTGTCATTGCGTGTTGGTTCTATGTGTAAATTATAAATGGTTGTTTTTCACCTGTGGTTTGGTCCATGAAGGGTGGTCTCTTTTATTAGTAAAGTGGCGATCTCATGATTGGCATTTTAGGTGTTGTAGTGGTGATCTAATCCTCCCCGGTGGCGAGTGTGGAGCTTATGATGGAATTCGTTCAGCCATGCAGCAGGACTTTTTTCTCTGTTCGGCGGACCCTGCTTACACATTATATTTTTAGTCAGAGACCACACACAAATGCCCCCACTGTTTGGACACCCTCCAAAATACATATATAAAGACAACACCTAGTTATGTGCTACATAATTAACTGGATCAAATTTATTTGGCCAACATGCCTTATTCAAAAAAATGTATAACAATGATTCTTTATAATTTGCACCCCACCAAATGTGAGTTACTTGTTTCCAATCTAATAATTTATTTTGGCTCTGTAACATCTTATAAACTTATTACTTAGAGTGAATTTGTGGATACCACGTGGTGAAGAATTTATTTAAAACACATAGTTTTTTACTACCCATAATTTGATAATACAATTAATTTGAATGGGACATCATTTACATTTAAAACGTGCCTGAGTAAGTTCCCATATATATGTATAAGGTTTTACTGCTAATCTTAGCAAAATCCTATATCACTTAATGACGACGCATTGTGCAATAGGTTAAGTGCGCAACACAATCTCGTTACATCGGTGTTAATTAAAGTTTAAACTTAATCATTTTGTGGTCAATGTACTCTACTTTATAGTGCCGAGATTCTGACACCCAAATAATCTAGTTTCATTAGATTTAAAAAAACTTTACGAACAATTGCGTATTGCACTTATACACGATGCACTAAGTGGGCATGCTTACTCAGGCTTACTAAAAAAAAACGTTTTCTCCCGTGACATATAGTATTTAATTAATATAAGTAATCAAGACTTACCGCAGTCGTTTACAAATTATCTCTCCATAGCTGTATGAAGATGTAGTTGGAAATTCATCTCTCCACCAGAGAGAATAAAATGCGACCTTCAACCACCAAGTATTTTGTTAGACGAAAAAATTAAATGGAGTCTGCTCCTTCCTGGTTTACCTACCGCAGATCTAGGCAGAACGCAGCACCGCTTTTTAATACTGCTGGAGAAAATCAGTAGATGCCGCCACCGATCAAATAGTGTAGAGTAGACAACGGTAGTTTCTCCTATCCGCGGGTAGAGCGCAGCACTAATTATGGCTTTAATTCTGTACTGCCCTTAACTACCAGCGGTATTTCATTAGTTTCGCATTGTTTTACCGCTAGATATCGGTCCAGTCTCCGATTGTAAAATGACTGAACTAGCGCTGAATCTTTTGACTCAGCACACCCTCACCCCAAAAGGGCAACATAGTTGCCCCAACGTTAAAGGCCAGGAGGGTACCCTGCAGTGTACCTCTCCCCAAAAGAAACCGGTGGACGTCGTGGTTGGGTTGGCTCAGCTGAGCTTGGTCTCAGGAGAACAGAATTCAAAAAAGGAAAACGAAAGAGACGAAAGAAGATATGTATTATGTAAGTGTGCGGGTGCTGCATGCTGACCTGATCAGAGTCCGCATACAGCACAAGAGAGAGAGACAGCAAAAGACAAAAGAAGGATTCCTACGTATAGATCTTCTGACCTCCTGAGGCTTGCCCACCAACTGAGACCCAACTAATACCTACTCAGGGCAACAACTACCCCCCCTTTTCTTACTGGATTGGAAATCTCAACGCCAATGCAACCATCCCCATGCGACCCTCTCCGCCAGACCAACCCCACAGGACCGCCCCAATACGTCACACTCTCTGGTGACCACCACCTACTCCTCCTGCTGCCACTCACATACGCGTCCGAAGACCAAAACAAGGTAACTAATACCTTGATATGTGAGCGCCCATAACTTCTGTCCACATATGGACTGACCAGCCATATGCTAAAACAAGGCATCACATATCCTTGACATATCTAACTGGTCGTTAAAAAAAAACATCCCTATACTAGGGCGGACGGCCCCTATTAGCCGGACAGAGAAACCCGCATAGAGGGCACGCGAACATCAATCCCTTCACTGGTCGTCAATACTGCAGAACTAACGAGGGGGGTTTTACTTCAGTACGACCACGTCGAACAACCTACACTTAATCAAAATAACCTACCCGAGAAATCACTTAGGAAATGTGGCATGGCCAGGACTCTACAAAAATCAACGACAACTACCACAAAGAAAAATGAAAACGACACTAAACTCACTACCCACGTAGTCACAACTTTTCCAACTAACTTCTCTTCTAACTCCTCTCGGATATTTTTTCTTTTTCCCTTTTCTAATTTTTTTTGCTTTTTCCTTTCTAATTTTTTATTTGTTTTTTGGTTTTTTATTTTGTTTTCTGAGGGGAGGGGTAGGAAAATTGGGAAGATGATAAGGGTAAGGATCATTGAAAGTTCAACCGCTAGGACTAAGGTACAGGACATGGTTCCCTCCGAAAATAAGGATGGGTGGAGAAAACCAAGGCTCGCGGAGGCAGGGGCGCAACCCTGAAGTAGATGAACACCACTGGGAGTGTGGGGAACATCTACCCGCTACATAAAAGCGACGATCACATGAACACGTGAGTTGACGATCGGAGGTCGACCGGTGCACTGTGTCGCTTTTAACGTGTTCATGTGTTTGTGTTATATGTTAATTTATTCAGTGATTTTTGTGCGTGTGTTTTTATGTATAAACATTTTAATAATTTCGACGACCCCTATGTATTAGGGGAATAATAAATTTTTTACTGTACCTGAAGATGGGGATTTAGTCCCTGAAACATGTTGTATGTAAAAAACTGAGATCGCATAGTGGATTATACAAGGTAAAAAATTCTTAAGTTAATCATAATAGCGATCTGGAGACTGGAAATAATGATTGTTTAATGTTAATTTACTTAGGAAGTTGTTTTTTCGGTTATATTAGAAATACAGTATTTTGTGTTTAAATTTAATTATTTTAATAACTTTCTAATTTTTAATAGATCATCTTGTTTTGTCTTTATATGAGTTTGTTCTTTATAAATTATTGTTATTTCGTAAATAATAAGGTTTTACCAAATATTCATTTTTGGATCTTTTGTATGTTTTTAATTAACTGTATATTTTTAATGCCTGGAAATTGGTGGTTATTATTTAGACAATGCGTAGGTTAATTTATATTTATAAATATCTGGTTTTAAAAATGCATTGCGGTGTTGAAGGAATTTATCGAGTAGTTTTTTTCTATATGCGACCTACGTAAAATTTATTGCAATCTGAACATTATTGTACATTCTGTTTTCATTGTGAATATTGTAACGTGACAGATATTCCACTAATAATTAATTCAATTAAGATCATATAAATAATTAAATTACATATAACCAAGAATTTCAAATGAAAATAAAATCACACTTCAAAGAAAAACACCAATATAAAAGAAAAACAGCAATTCAGTAATAAAAAAGGCAACAATAAAATTCAAGCCAATAAATTAAAAGGAAACTCATATTAAAAAATCAGGAGATTACCCAGGAGATTAGGAGCGGGTGATAAACAAGATACCCCAAACACAAGAAGAAACAAGAAGAGGAAGTTTATTAACAGGTGATAAACAAGATATCCCGAAATCAAGAAAGAAGAGTAAAGTTAGTTAGATGATAAAGAAGATACTCCGAACCCAAGAAGGAAGAAGAAGTTTAGAAGCAGATGATAAAGAAGATACCCCGAACCAACCATCGGACAAAACAAAACAAAGTACCTTGGTTTACCCAAGAAGGAACCCAAGAAGGAAGAAGAGAAGAAGGGAAGATATAGGATGGGAGAACCACAATAAAAAACCTATTATTAACTACCATGAACCCCAAACCAAATGTTAATACCAAATGTTAAAGAAAGTATAACACCCCAAAACCTTATGAAATTGTAATTTAATTATAGACAAAAGTATTGAGTAGTATGATAAGAAGTGCACCAACTAAAGTTATTATATGGTAAAATAAACAAATCTTCACAGTCCATTATGACTAAAGGTCTGGTCTGAGAATATAATAAAACTCAAACATAAGTCAGAACCAACAGTGAATGTGTACCAGTGTAGTGTTTTTAAATGTAATAAACTTCAAGCTAATGTGTAAATATAACGTAAACAAGGTGCTATTAAATAACTTTTATATTTTATAATTAACAAGTGATGAAATATTAAAATGAAAAATATTTCCAATATTTCACAAATAAGGTCAATTTATTATATCAAAACATTCATAGTAATGCTAATAATAAAGGAAGTATGTGGGGAATGTTTACTATATCAAGGGGTTAGATAATAATACAATATAATCAGAAAGGACTGAAAATAAATTAAGTTTTAATAAAATTAAGAAATTTAAATGGCTAATATGTTTAGAGCCTATGAACTCCACTTTAAAAGAGTTATAATAGAATAAGGTTTATATTTAGTGTAAGATGTTTGAGTTACATAACAGCATGCATACCGATTAAAATGTTTAGGTATGGATGCTGTATTAATTTGTAAAATATTTAAAATGTATGTTCAAAATAGTTCCAACAAACATGTCTAACTTTGAAGACTTCTAGTAAATGTCAAATATTATTTTTTTATATTAGTAGCATGAATTAGATGCTACAACTATCAATAATTATGTAAACAATTTTATTTCATGTTATGTTAACTTTTAAAAGTCAGAGGAGGTGTACAATTAACTTTATTTGAAAAAACCATATATGTAAAATACTAAACTCTAGGCCAAATAATGAATTCCCAAAAAATTAATATAAACTAGTTAATTCACCAATGAGCCATGTAAACTAACAAGATTTATGTAAGGTGGATCGATAACTAACTACTGTAAATGATCCTATGATTTAAAAGAGTAATATAGAAAAATGTCTTAAATTATTAAAAATTTTCGAAATGTAAAAAATAACTATTTCAGAGGAGAATAGTAAATTAATGAATTATCACTAAAAGACAGTTCAAATGTTAAATTTATAAGGGATTAAGGAAAGTGAAAGATTTGTGACCATTTGAAATTTATTATAATTATATTAATAACACCTAAAATGGCAGGAATTGTGTACAAGAACGGAAACAGGTTTTTGGGCCTAGATTTCTAAAAAGAAAGAAATATGGCTATTTTAACAAAAATATCAACAAATATGGACTATGACATATCAAATTAAACAGAATGAGATAAATAAACCAATTATGTGGTTAATAGTTCATGAAAGCATTCAATAAACTAAAAATATTCCATATACAATGTATTTAAAATTTACCTAAATAGGAAGTGAAAATTATTTGAACAATGCTTTTCCAATATTAACTTGGCAAGATATTTCCTAAGACGAAGGAAGTAAGTTAGTTCTTTGTTAACATTCAACGGGTACGGTTGATCCTCAATCGCCTTCTAAAACCGTATTGCGAAGTGTAATGGAGTAAAAGTTGAAAATCAGTGAAATACGAGAGTTACCTAAATTGACACTATTTGACTTAAAATCAGTGAAATACTCTACCACAATAGTGAAAACAAACAATACACAACACAATACAAGTGAATTAAACCGTTCAAACAACCTAACATTAATAATTCACTTCGTAACAACTTTTCGATTTTTCGCCATAACCAGCAAACATTCAATACATCTAAAATAAGACAATTAACACCAGTGAACACTGAACACTTATCCAGGATACCAGAACAACACAATAGACAATATACACTATCACGGAGACCAATAAAACAGTTGTGAAAGGGATTTTATTATCAGAAATTCCAACCATCAGTTTGCAGTAATATTCCACAGCGAGACGTGCCGCCATTGTGAATTTCCCGTAATGCAAAGTACCAACCAGCAACGCAGTCGTCTCGTCAACGATTGGGTATAAATTGTATACTACAAACATTATATATTATTCACAAATTGTCATTTTTTACTATTAAGACTTATATTTTTGTACATGTTATACTTTCTAGGCCTACCCTTCTCTGACTATATAAATATAATCGTTATAAGAACCTCTTTTTCAATATTTTATATAAAAATAACCTGTAATCGCAAATCGATATATCCCTGTGAAAGAGTCGAATATTTGCTCAACATCGATTTTTAAGAATTATTATTAATAAATCAAATTATTTCAACTATCTGGATTTTACAATTATTTCACATCTTAAATTAAGAGTTTAACTAACTACAGGACTTACTAGAAGACGATAAATCTTAACTGAAGGTGATATACTGGAGCAGTGCTGAAAATCACTAATCGATTACAGCAAGAAGATAATCTGATTAACTCCGGATTTAGTTAAGGTTTACCAGAAGTGTAAAAATTAACAAAAATAAACTTTCAAATTTTAAAATTTGAAACAAAAAACAGAACCAGGATTATTTCTAAATTATTACAATAACAAACATACAATTTTTTTTTGAACAAAATTTTTTTTATAAATTTTTTTTTATCTTTTCTTTGAACCTACACAAAGAATTTGATTATTTGTAACCAGTGTAAACAGGTCTAGTTACAAATTGGCGCTCGCAACAGTGGGGCTTAACATAGACGAACAGCGGCTTGTTACCACTTGACACTTCCCACAGTGGAGCGTAACGTTGAAGAGCAAAAAGGTTTAAACGAACCTTACACATTATTTATTTGTACAGTTACAATATTAAATTTAGTTTTAGGTTTTATTCAATTAAAAACTATATTATCTGTGTAACAATATATTTTTAAATTTGTATCATTAAATATTTTACTTAGTTTTTGAATTATATTTCCATAATAAGTTTTATTAGGCCTATTATTTTAAAATTATTTATCCATATTATGAAACTTTATGCTAAAGTAGTTACTTATGTGATTGTTAATGAGTTTATTTAGGCAAATGTAGTAAAAATGTTTTACATTAAAATGCAATTAGACTAAAGCAAAAACTGGCCGAGAAAACTCTAGCGTCAGCGTGAATAGTCCTTGTTCCTACGCAAAGTGAAATATAGGCTTTTAGTGTCACAATTTCTACTTTACTTAATTGCTTGTTAGCCGCCACAGTTTTGTGCTTAATGATGAAATATTATTAGTAGTATGGGGCAACTTTTTGCTACCCGATAACGTTTCGTGGTAATTTGTTCATTTAAATTTCCTTTTATACAAAAATATTTTGTGGGATGAATATAGGGGTAAATTACTTTTATTTTTGTGTCTCAAAGAAACTTAATATTCAAATAATTTTGGTTAATATTTTTATGTTGTTGCACTTCATTAACGATAGTAAAATGTCACCGATCTTGTAACAGTACAATACAATGTAACAATGTTTTAAACTCTGGGCTAGTTAAAATTGTTACACTGCTACACTTAATTAGTGTAAAGAGTCTCGCATGCCTACCCGCTTGCCATAAAAACTAAGTCAGTATTATCAGTAAGTCAGTAACAAAACTTGAACAGTAATCACTACACGGATTGAATATTATGTAGGCTGTCGTATTTTCTACAGGAAAGTGCACCGACTTTTTCGTTATACTTAAGTCGTTTTCAACAAAAATGTCAATTTAAATTTGCTTATTGATGACGAGACAAAAAACTACCCTTTCAAAATACCATGTTAATAAACATCAATGACCTTATAATATGTGTCATGTTTATTTGTCAGTTTATTCAGATTAAAAGAGTGTTTAAATTAGTAAATATAATAATACAACCAAGGTTTTATGGAAATTCTGTTTACAGTGTCAGTACCGTAAGAGTAAGATGCATTTTGTATGAAAGGTGCTGACGTCTTTTGTCATCACCACTTGGTTGATTACAACTGAGTTCCTCCTAAGCTTTTTTGCTTCACAGACTTTGGCTTGCCGTAATGCTTTGTAAGGTTTATTTAACATAACAAATTTTTATATCAATTTGGAAATTAATATGTCTACTCACATAAAATAGGCTATTCAGTGTTTAAATCACGTGAATGACAATCAAACTATCACCGATATATTATGACGAGGATGATAATAAAAAAATAATAATAATATTGATAATACTAATTTATATCATCCTATTTTCAATTGTTTTCATTGTCTTTAGTCATTCTATTTTAATTTTTACCATGAGTTGTTAAGTTTTGTATCCTTTAGTACAAAAAAAAATGTAATCTTACATTTCATCACTAAAACTACTTAACTGACCTTTAAGTGTGTGTGGCACTGTCCAGTCATTAGAGAAACGTATTATAAATTAATTACACTATAAAGATCATTAACAATCATGGTAATTTATGTGTGTGTGTGTGTCTGCGCGCGGGGTTCGGGTGCCCCAGGGGGGCGGGTACACCCGTCACCTGCCACGGTCGGGTATGCATGGTGGGCCTGAAGTGATCCGGAACCTCCGACCATGCTTGGTGTTGAACTCGAGGTGGTTTGTGGTCTCGGTCTCGTGATATTGCTGCGGGAGCTCTAAAGGGTTATATCCGTTGGAATGATATGGACTGTTAAATCCTAGATAGTGGAAAATCCGAACCCCACAAACGGAATAGAGCTGCACGTCTCATATTCCCAGGGGTACACACCAGTCAAAGTCGGGCGCTTAGTCAGCGTTTTACGTAGTAGACTCCACGCCGCCCATGGGGGCCAAGGGCTGTAGATACAACTTCGTCCTGGGTATAACCTTGTAAACTAAATTTCTTTCTTCTCTCTGTGTGTGTGTGTGTGTGTGTGTGTGTGTGTGTGTGTGTGTGTGTGTGTGTGTGTGTGTGTGTGTGTGTGTGTGTGTGTGTGTGTGTGTGTGTGTGTGTGTGTGTGTGTGTGTGTGTGTGTGTGTGTGTGTGTGTGTGTGTGTGTGTGTGTGTGTGTGTGTGTGTGTGTGTGTGTGTGTGTGTGTGTGTGTGTGTGTGTGTGTGTGTGTGTGTGTGTGTGTGTGTGTGTGTGTGTGTGTGTGTGTGTGTGTGTGTGTGTGTGTGTGTGTGTGTTCACAGTTTATAAACATACTGTTAGCTACATTCTGGTTTTTAACCTACTCGTTAATATAAAAACTTCACCACATAGACCATGTTATTAACTTTGAGAAAAATTTGCTGCTCACACAACTTTTGACAAGACAGACAATATTCAATTTATTCTCATTATACATTACCTTCACTAGGAAAAAACTAGTTTCGTAGTTCAATAATTCCATTGTTTTATTTATAGAACAATACATTCCTTGACTATGCTCTGTATGACGATGGTTGGCGTGTGGACCCTTGGCTTACCTGCTGCCTCTCCCCCATTGTAATACTTCCGCCCGGGCTCGACAGCAGCTAATTGCCGTGCGAGTCACCTCACTGTGCGTCCAGTATGAAACAATTTTTTTTTTTGCCTTGCCCAATATTGGTAATATTTTGTTATATTTGAAATCAGGGAAATAATACGATGAAAATGACACCAAACACGACTAAAAAATATTAAAATGTTAAGGTTTTTCAAGGTAAAAGCTCAACAACTACTTTAATACACATCTGAATGCATAGTGCTTTATATCGCCCAATTTTTAATATTTCTTAATCGTGTTTGGTGTCATTTTCATCGTATTATTTCGCTGATTTCAAATATAACAAAATTTGACCAGTATTGGGCGAGGCAAAAAAAATTGTTTCATACTGGACGCCCAGTGAAGTGACTCACGCGGCAATTAACTGCTGTCGAGCCCGGGCGGAAGTATTATAATGGGGGAGAGGCAGCAGGTAAGCTAAGGGTCCACACGCCAACCATCGTGTTACAGAGCATAAACCCATCGCCAATAAAGACATTCTGTTGCCAATAAACCCAGTCAGACTACTCAGGTGGTAGACTGCCGGAAAACGAATAATCCTGTCTTAACTTTTCACTGACTGAACGGTTTTGTACATTTTCATCCAAATAAAGTTAAATATTTAAACTATTATAAAGCATTCAGTTTACTGTTACAATGGGTACATTAACATTATTGTTTTAAAAATCGGTTATTCTTATGTTATTTTAATATTTCTTAATTCTATCTTGAAGTTTTCAAAAGCCCATAATTTCTCTTAAGTTTAAGAAATACCTACCCAAAAGACAATATATACTAGTTCCGTAATGTTGTAAAAATAATAACAATTTTTAAAATGTTAGTACTCTTAAAAATACTATCGATTCGTTATGTTGACTTTATTTTTCTGTTTACCATAATCCAACCTATCGATTGCCCGACTATTGTTTAACTATTCTTCATAATTCTGTTACTGTACTAAACCAATACAATTCGTTAATTCATCGCGGTAATGGCAGTTAAGTTAAAATTTCACGTGTTATAAAGTCGCGTGGTATATCATAGTAGTTGCCAAACGTATCCGCGGCTCTTCAGTGAGGCTGCAAATGTGTTGTGTGTGTGTGTGCGCGCGCGCGCGCGGTGCATGCGCACAAGCCCTCGCGCGTCTGTAAATGAGTTTTCTTACTTCGGTTTGTATCGATAGATAAAAGTATTTTTGTTTTGTTTGTACATTTTGTAAAATCCGTTATAAATTTACAATGTTGTCTCCTTTATTTAATTTTTTGAGTCACGTTAATAAAACAAACTTACTTAATTTACGCCTCACTCTGTACATATGTTAATGTAGGTTAATAATGGTGGTAGGCTGCTCGGAAACAATTTTTCCATCACAAAAAAAAATTAGTGGTGTGAGCCAACAATTTACTGTACGGCCTACCGGAGGCTGTAGTTGCAATCACCCCAGTTTGGGGTACCATCGACCAACCGTCCCCCGTCAAACTATTGTACTATGAAGAAGGCCTCCAGTGGGTGGCCGAAAAGTTTAGTTATGACAACACCGGTAAGCTATCGACTACGCCCCTACAGCACGGAAATTATTAATCTTTTAAGCGTTACACTTAAGCATTACACTTAAGATTTTTGTATGATATTTATTATTAATTTAAACTCAACAGGATTAAATATACGTATATAAAAGCCGGGTTGTGTCACAAATACTACTAGTCTCTTAGTAATAACAATGATTTTGTACATTTCATACTTTCGTTTTTGTGATTTAGAAACTACACATATTCGTCAAAGTGTACCGTATCTTATATTATCGACGTTTACTTCGATACACACTTAATTCTTCTGTAGCTTAAAAAATGTGCGTCGTCACTCGCCACGCATTTATATGTACTTTTTTTTAAGGGAGAAAAGTCGTTGCGGACACTTGTTCACTAATCAAAAGGTGTGTGCGACTCTCGCCGACCAATAACCCCTCTTTTTTGCAAAATGAATATCTGTGGAACCGTATAACACATATCTTTATAAGCACACAAATAGGTCATTCCATTTCTTAAAACCGTTTTATTTTTCAGCACTCCATCCTCTCCTACCTTCACTTTAGCTCGCCTCCTGTCTCGGTCAGCTTTTCTCATTGTTACTCATAATTGTTTTGAATATATTGTGCATTGTCACAGCATTCAATCTATATTTTTATCAGCGCTAACTCACTTCTCTTCTCTTGCTTCCTTCTCTGCGCCTACTGCACAGAAATGCCGTGCGTTCCACTGTATTACTTCTCCTACAATAGACACGTCTGTTAGAGATGTGTCGTTCAGGATTGAACGAATCTTTTTGATCGAATCATTTAGGTGATCGACTGATCGAATCGATCTTTTAAAAGAGGAGTCGGTCAATAAGACCGACACTGGAAACTAGCTGAGTTAGTTCGCACAATCTCCGCTAGGTGCCTCTCGACAACTTTCAACTCAATCTCGATCTCGGTCTCGTCTCGGTCTCTCGGTCATTTCAATCACTTACTGATTCGATCAGTGATCGAGTTACCGCAGGAAGTTTCCAGTAGATGTCTCTGGCTTTCATTCAATCTCAACTCGGTCATTTCGATCAGTTAGCTAAGTTACCCTCATTTGCGGTTCGAAACATTGCGCGCTACGTTTTCTTTGTCTCGCTCTTTTGTGTTATCGCGTTAGTAGGAGTTAGAGGAGTAAATTGAATATTTTACTAGTGGACTGGTGACTTTTTTTAACAGTGGACTATTTTAATTAATTAATAAGTTACTTAACAGTTTTGTATTTTATTGTGACAGATCAAATCTGTATAAACAATTGATTACTGTGAAGTTATCCTCCCCTTCACAAGACACTAATATTATTTTAATATAATAAACGTATAGCATGAGCCTTCTATTGCAAGATGTCTATCTTCTTTAACGCCATCAGTTAAATGTCCCATATCCATCTCACTTTTTGAAAAAAAATCCCTTTATCCCTTTCCTAAAAATATTTGTCAAAATGTCCCACCATATGGGACAAATCCCACGGGCTGGCAACACTGGTCTCGTTCCCATCTCGGTCACTTACTGATTCGATCAGTGATCGAGATAACGCAAGCAGATTCCGCTAGATGCCTCTGGTTGTCATTCTACCTTGGCCAGTGATTCGATCTGTGACGTCAGTGATTCGATCAGTCGCCATGTTTGTCTCGTTCCCATCTCGGTCACTTACTGATTCGATCAGTGATCGAGACAACGCAAGCAGTCGCTGCTAGATGGCTCTGGCATTTCCGTCATTTCATTCAATTTCGAGTCGAACAGTCGCATGGCAAAATGAAAAGAGATACGTATTGTTTAAATAAAATAAACAGTTTTTCGTAATTGTGGATCTTTTTATTCATCTGTATTTATTAAATTAAAAAAAAACGGAACAGATGAAGCTCGCTGTTTGTTTTCAATATCAAAATATATTTTGGGGGGTGTGTATAATCATTCAACTATTAGAAATTTATATAATAACTGAAATAATACAGTCCTGTTAGCGAATCTAATATGATCGAATTTATGTAGGTACTTTATTGATGTAAAGAGTACAAATAACTGAAGTTAAGTGAACTCGCTAAATAGTGATCGAATTGATCGAATCTTAAGGATCGAATCATTTCACTGATTGAGATGTACTGATCGAGTTCACTAAAGTGATCGAATTCGCCCATCTCTAACGTCTGTTATTCTCTACCTTTGGAGCTGTCGTGCCCCTTTACCTGTCGTGTTGTCCTCTTCCAGTTCTCGGATGTGCTGCTCTCTTTTGACTACACTACAACACAGTGGAACTTTCTCGATACGTAATTGGCTGTAGATAAACATATAGCTCGACACAGGGGAGTGAGTTAGTCACGAAGTGATAAAGACGTGTGTCGTTTAAGACCTGCAATTGAGGACGCGTCATCACAATTGTGCTGCGTGCGGTTCAATGTAAACTGATAATTAATTTGATAATTCCAAATTGTTCGTCGCCAGCGCCTAAAAATTGGATCAAAGTTTTGAAAAAACTTTTAAATTCCCAGTGGCACATCTAATTAAAAAAAATTTAACCAAAATCTGAATATAGTGCTCATTTTGAAAATTTATAAATTTTAGAATTTCAAGGCATAAGAAATGATTAATAATTTGAAAAAGTGGAAACCTAAACCAGGTAAAAGGGAATTTTAACCCAAAGCCAATTGCAACGTTTGCTTCGGAAATTTTCACTTCACAGTATATTTAAGAGCCTATCATTGTAAAAGCCTATGTGGAGCGTCAAATTGTGACTGATTTTATTCAAATACAAACTCGGTGTCATTAATAATTTGAGAAAATTAATATCTCTTAACTACCTAAAATTTTTTGTCGCCTTCAGAACGTTATTAAGCTATGTTTGCAAGAAAACTATATAGTTTTTATCAGTTACATATATGTGTGAAAAGTATCAGATATAGGTGTGTATATTTGCAACGGAACACAGGATGATAAGCTATATTGTTTGTATCTAAGCACATGGATGACGAACATTTTCATGTTTAAATTGGTTTTATGTGATATTTTGTCTTTTAGCCGTACGTTTTGTATATAGAAATGGATAAGCACGTAGGGTATACCAGATTCTTCATAAAAAGGTGTTCTTTATTGTCATGTATTTTTTGAGTGAATTTGTGCGCGTGTGCGGGTGTGATAACTTGTGATAACTATATCTTCCGCGGTAATTAACCGATCGACGTGAAATTTTGACAATGGATTATATTATTTATGTAAATAGCTTCAATTTGTGTATACTCTGAGGGTCGTAGCTATTTTAGAAATATGGTTTTTTAAGTAGGGAAAACCAATTTGAAACGCTTATCATTAATAGGGTAATAAAAATTGTAGATAAATTCAATGCAAGTTAGTGCATATTTATACAAACTTTTTCTGGAAAACCTTATATCTGTTGAAAGCATCAAACATGTGACCTTGGTTTAACCAATCGGAAGTCACTAAATTCAGTAACATTCATTCTCTGTAGAGGTAGGATCGACACAGTTCTTCTGTAGCATCTGCAAGGTGAAGTTGTGTTCGGCGTTCCAGAGTTTTTCTCGTACGAACATAGAAAAATCTAACTTAAAATAAACCTTGGTATTCTTTACGAAGTTCAGCGTAAAGAACCGAGTGGGGTAATTATTTAAGTAAAATTATAGTATATTATAGTGCTTTTTCGTGTTAGTTTAAGATATCCGCATAGGGAATTAATGACACTTCAAGCTTTCTTGGAAGGTGTAAGACCAACACACCGCATTCAAATAATACCCAGATTCACCCTGAGATTGATAAAATTTAACGTATCAATTAATAATAAACTGTTCGAGTAAAAACAATAATCATTGGAAGTTTAACAATTTGTGAAGAGTCTAATTGATGTTAACAGTTAGACATAATCAAAACGAGACTGATTGAAATATCGCCACTGGAACAACCCGCCGTAGAAGAGAACGACAAGACGAAGAGGACGCCAGGAAGGAGTGTGACGCTGAAGAAGAGGAGGCCAGGACGGGAGCGACGATAGGAAGAGGAGGATCGCACGCACGGAGGACGTAACATCAACCAAGTAAAATCGATATATCATCGAACAATGTAAACTATTATTCCAAATATAAATGCATGACAAGTTGTAATACAATATACATCTTAAAACATTCTGGATAATTCTTGATTGTGAAGTATCTTAATTCTTGTGTATAATAAATAATTTTTCATCTCCTCCATAATAGACGTGTTTGTAATTTTTACACACTCACAATATCCTTATTAGTTATAATTAAAATTGAGCTGTTGCAATATATATATATATATATATATATTTCAATCACTTTCTGCTATATATATAACAAGATTATTTGGGCAAGAATCTTGATTTTAAACAACGATGAGTTTACAGTTCGTAAGGTGTATTCAATGAGTACGAGATAAACTACATAACTAAAAATTCTTGTTCTAATCATGCAGTAATTACTATAACAATAAAAATATCATTAGCAGGATAGCTAAGATTATTAAAAAAATCACGTTTTTCTTAAGAATTGTACATACTTGTTAGATTGTGCATACAATCTAGCGTAACGTTTGTTAAAACAGTATTCAAGTTGACAAAAATGAAGCAATTGTTAAGATGTATCTGCATTTATTAAGATGTAGGCCTATACTACATCTTTTTTATGTAATTTTGATTTCAAAAAACGTTTAAGATATAGACTGAATGACACAAGAAATTTCAAATATAACTTATTTGTCAACAATTTTTATTATAAAACAATATTTACATAAAACATAAATATAGAACACAATTTCTATTGCAACGTAATAAATTACTGCCACAAAACCTTGCTGTTATCCATTGAATCAAACACGATAATTATGTTGTGGTAAACAACATTAGTGGCAACCGTTTCTTAATACATTTCTTTTCTTCTCATAATCAATATATCAAAATGTCGTTTATTTATTTGACATATACAAATCCAGTTCAGAGAAAAGAGAAAATAATCATTTATTTGTCGCTCGTACAGCTGTAGTCAATTCAAAGTACAGAATAGGTTGGATAGTACATACGTGCGGGAATACGTACTATAATGGCTCCTAGTATCCTGAGTTCTCTACAACCTCTGGCAACATATTGTATACTATTTGGTTTTTCAACAGTGTACTTTCGACGTAAAGCGTTTAAACTTATTAGCAGTCAGTACTGTTCAATAATAACGGTGATATACTTTACACTTTGGACAATCAGCATTGTCATAAGACTTGTTGACATAAGGCGAATTACTTACATCAGCATTCTTCATCTGTTTCTAGACGCGGTAGTCACAGCAATTTTGACCTACTACCGTCTACTGTTTCTGCTAGACAAAGAGAGCGTAAATAGTATTGTAAACAGCATAAACTATGTGGACAATTGTCTCGCTTGCTTTGATATTACAGTGCCACATAAACAGGACAAGAACCGTTACACAGTGTACGTAACAGTGGCAATGACGCTTCGTGTAGTGTTTTCTTACGCTTATGCCTACAACGTGATGACGGCTCCACGTTTTGTATTAAAACCAGCGACGTTATTCATTATTTCAGCGCAAGTTACGATGCAGTGTTCTGCAACAGTTTTACTTCTCTACGTGATCGTCCATTTGTTTGCAATAAACGATAGACTGGAGCTTTACCTCTTCGCTCTTCGGAAATTCAGTAAATGTGGCCAGACAACTAAAGCATGGTCTTACCATTCAACTGTATATCATACTGGATATGACCGGAGAAGAACGCGTTTCATTGACAAACATCAGTTGTTTAACAGACTGCAGTTAATGCACATTTCTTTGGTCGAAGCGCATGGAACTCTCAATAAATTCGGCAAACTTTTCTTTCAATCAGGGATACTAATATTTATTTTTGTGTCCACTATCTACCTACATTTGGCTATTGTTCAAAAACAGTTATCTTACGTAATTTTGTTTGCCGCAAACATGATGCTGGTCGAATTAATACTTCCGCATGTTGTTGAATGTATGAAATCAAAACTATTCAGTATCAGAAATTTGATAAACAACTATTATTACGTAAATCGGTTTCATGAAGAAAAAAGAAAAATCAAAAATTGGATTTCGCATTCTGACTTATCGGAAACAGTGTGTGATTACGAATATTTTTCACCAGATATGAAACTTTATCCACTAGTAATTAATTTTATTACATCATTTGTGTTTTTTATAATTAATCAATGTAACGACACATAAAAAATTAGAATATGTAGTAATAGTGATTATATAGTAACTTATTATTTTTAAGATTAGAAAGTCTTTTAATATAATTACGAACATGCGACTATAACTTTGAGCAGATAACACAATTTCTTAAGAAATAAAAAGTCAGTTATTAGACACGACTTTTGAATATTGTGTAAAATATGTTGATTCAAATAGAAAGTTTATAAATTTTAATATTTTCTATAATATGTAAAATCTTTAATTACATAGCACTATTAATATATTTATACATTTTTCATTAAGTAAAACGCATTTACACTTTTTATATACTTTCATATCATCCCACCTCGCATAAAATGGCAGCTTACAATAGTTTTGTGCATAGATTGCTAACTATACCGTTAAGTGAAAAAGACTACATTGAAGAGGTTAATACCATCAAGCACATAGCAGCGGCTAACGGATATAAAAGTTCATTAGTGGATAAATTAATAAGTAAACACAAAGAGAAGAAATTAAAAAAGTCGAACAATGATAACACACTTCCGGTTAATAAATACATATCTGCAGATTACACAAACATTTTACCAAATATTCTAGTTAACGAACTCAAGAAACACCATGTAATTGTAACTTTCCGTACAAATAACAACATTCAGAGACTTCTTAGCCGGAAAAACAGTATACCAGAAAGAAAAAGAACCGGCGTATACAAGATGAATTGCAGCTCATGCGACATGTTCTACATAGGCCAAACAGGCAGACCATTTGAAGAAAGATATAACGAACATCTTCCCAGAAGGGAATTACATAAAACAACATCTAATTTTGCCAGGCACCTGATACTATGTAATCATAACTACAGTGATTTTGAGACAAATTTCCAGCCTTTGCATTGCTGCAGGAAAGGAAAATACATGGACGCGCTTGAGGAATACGAAATATATAAAGCCGTCAAAATCAACAGTGATTATGTCTTGAATGATAAACTTACATTTTCACATAACATATTGTACGACACGGCAATACTTGCACACGGGCGCCGGTAAATGGAAAGTCACAGTACATACGGGCTATAATAAGCAAAACAGGTTTATCAGTGGCTATATAAACAGTGAATCAGTCGATCGATATTGTCCACGCGAAAGCAGTCGATCGATATTGTCCACGCGAGAAACATAAACTTTCATGTTCGCGTCTGTGAGTTTCCAATGTCGTAAAAGTGCACTTTTACTGTAATGATTTTAGTGTTTTTAATTTTTTAACGATCTCTAATGAGTGATTAAGATTTCTGAAGATGGCAATTCGTTGCCGAAACGCGCAAAATAAGACGAGAAAAACGAAGTCGCACGACGGATATATGGTAAATATCTATTATATCAAAGAACATGTACGTAGGTAAAATTAATTTTAAGTTAGGACTACATTCTAAGGGTATAAATTATTAAGTAGCTATTTATTTATATTAAAAACTATTGCCTACAAAATTTATTATTTGTTTCAATCATTTAAAGTAGTCTTATCCTTAATTTCATTGACCTTTGCAACTAAGTTTATGAAAAAAGTACCAAACTTCTTCTCTCATATTCCAAAGATGTCTTCGTGTCCGTGCTTGAACTGGAAATCCACAAAATTACATGAAGAGTTTCTTAGAGTTTGTTTTGTAATTATAATTTATTTTTCTATTTGTTAATTCGAAAAAAAAATAGGTGTGTCGTAGAAATCTGCAGATAAAAGTCTGAAACAGCAGTGGAATCTTACAGATCGTTTACAGATCTCATGGTAGTGGTTTATCCACGGTTGTCTAAAGACGTTGTATGAGCACCTTTGCCCACATTGTTATTGTTATAATATAACCGTACAGATCACAAATCTGTGCCATGATTGAAAGAACACCTCTTTCGGTCAGTTGCAGAGTTCCGGAGAATTTATACTGAAAAGTGTCACTATCTGGTGAGGAATAGAGTCCTAATTGTCTAAAATTTGATTGATATAACGGTGACAGGAATGCTATTTTTTCATGGTCATTTGTTGTTAAATTTATTAAAACCTTTCTAGAGCTTTTTTTTCATTTCCGCAATTCACAACATATTTTTTCAACAATATATCATCTGATTTTGTAAATCTACGACTTTCTTTTCATTTTCAGTTTCACTAAATACTGTAAAACTAAAAACTAAATACTAAATACTGTAACACTAAACTAAATACTGTAAAACTAAATAATACAAGTTAGGCCTACTAATTATAAATTTCTGCACACAGTAACATGGACTCAGATAACCCACACGAAATCGCAGATCTAAAGTGAAAAACTCTGCTTCTAAATTCTGTATTTATATAGTTGCAACGGTCTCGCTATGGTACAGTGGAACCGAATACAATGAAGTCACTAATAACCAGAGTCACAAATAATAATTTGAAATCAACAACATACTCCCGCACAGTAATTCTAGTTAAATTTGTCCGCACACAATAATAATGTCAACTATTAGAGTTCCATCACTTCGCCACTAAATTTAAAACCGCACTTGAATGAATCGCCACTTGTAACTGACTAACTAAGCAGCAGCTGTTGCCTATTTATAGCCTGCAGGGTTCCAGACTAATGTTCTATAATATGCGTCATTAACTAGCACTCGAAAACTCTAGAGGGTACTTGAATACTTGAGTGCTACCTTGGCAGAAACATGCACCAGCTCGGTTAGCCGAGACACGTGTAGAACGACACTCTTCATTGTTTGAGACATTCCGTCGTTACAATATACTCCGACTGTGGCGTAGGATGTGACAAAATTGACCTGGATGCCAGTTTTGTACGAAAGGAAGTTGGACGTAGTATCTTTCTGAGGAATCACGAAATGAGTCATGGAAAATACTCATTACAGAAGTGTTTCTTTTCTTTTTGTTTATTGTAGGGCGCTGATTCTTCTATTTGCCGAATCGTTTCAACAGAGGACCATACACAATCGACTAAAATCTGGAACGTGCGTGAGCGTTGCGTTCACACAACGAGTGCAAAGCGTCACTTAGCCAAATACATGCAATTTTCTGTCTAAGCGTAGCAATATCATCCGTGTAAGTCTGCTTCAAAATAATTCCTGGGCTCGATGAAACTTAATCCTTTCAACTTAAGCAATTTGAGGAAGCATCATAGATAGCAAAGAAGGAGGAGATATTTAAACCATAAGTTATTGTAGTTAAATTGTAAATGCAGTGTAGACAGGATTTAATTTGACATCAGAATATCAGTTAACATTCACGATGGTCTGGATCAGAGTTTCCCAAAAAGATAGTTAGAAGCCGGGGCACACTGTCTCCCTCTATATACCGCCCCTCCCTTACCATCAGTACCTTTCCGCGATGTCTTTAAAATCACACTGCAGCGTAATATACCATAATAATGAATGTTACTTATTTAAACTCAGTACTACTTGTGGTTTGCCAGTTATGTTAGTAAACTTTTCCAACTGTAACGGAAATTTATCAACAAACTTAGATTGTGGTAACTTATAAACTTACAAAAAACCATTAAATCACATTTTATTATATAAACTTTTATTTTCTTAATTTACAAAATAATGAAAAGCACAAAGTATTACAAGATTAAAATTTCTTTTACATTTTATTCTATTTAATGTTTTTGTTATTTGTCCAAAATTTTGCGTCACACAGCTTGGTAAATGCTGGTCTGGATGGAAATAGATCTGTCTGCACATCTGTCTAATATTACATGAGAAAACGATATTGTAATATTTACTATTTAATAAACTACAGTATTACAAATGTTATTTTAAAGCTTAGGGCCAGTCATTAGAACCTCATTTACAGAGAGACAAATGAAACGTGAACCATCAGAGTTTTTAATTTCGTTTGAAGCTGATTTCTTTAATCATGCTGCAGAAAATAGTGCGGTGCACTGAGATCAAGATGGAAATCACACAGTACTAAGTGGCCTGCGATATTCATCCATAAAATCCACATGCAATTACTGGAAAATAGCTTCTGTAAATAAATTTTCTTTCCGTGAGACGAGACAATTTTGATCCAATGTAATAGGACCATTAGATACCTGATAATTTCATATGAAAGGATGTTTTACAGTGTATTTGCCCGCTGTGTCACGAGTCTTGGAAAAGTTCTCATCATAATATTTTGTCTCTTCTTACAGACAGAAGCCAATCCGTAGGTCGCTGGCTTGTATAACTGTATAGGCCGTATAATTGTATAATATTGTAGGTCGTCAAAATTATCAGAACGGTTAGGTGGGACAATAACCATCTGTCACACAACGTTTCGACCATTAAAACATCTGTGGTCGTCAAAATTATCAGAACGGTTAGGTGGGACAATAACCATCTGTAACACAACGTTTCGACCATTAAAACATCTGTGGTCGTCAAAATTATCGGAACGGTTAGGTGGGACAATAACCATCTGTCACACAACGTTTCGCCCATTAAAACATCTGTGGTCGTCAAAATTATCAGAACGGTTAGGTGGGACAATAACCATCTGTCACACAACGTTTCGACCATTAAAACATCTGTGGTCGTCAAAATTATCGGAACGGTTAGGTGGGACAATAACCATCTGTCACACAACGTTTCGCCCATTAAAACATCTGTGGTCGTCAAAATTATCAGAACGGTTAGGTGGGACAATAACCATCTGTCACACAACGTTTCGACCATTAAAACATCTGTGGTCGTCAAAATTATCAGAACGGTTAGGTGGGACAATAACCATCTGTAACACA
Organism: Magicicada septendecula; assembly: GCA_034769895.1. Classification (NCBI taxonomy): domain Eukaryota; kingdom Metazoa; phylum Arthropoda; class Insecta; order Hemiptera; family Cicadidae; genus Magicicada; species Magicicada septendecula. Next base: position 478,575,772 of record CM068373.1, read on the forward strand.
ACCTTTCGACCATTAAAACATCTGTGGTCGTCAAAATTATCAGAACGGTTAGGTGGGACAATAACCATCTGTCACGCAACGTTTCGACCATTAAAACATCTGTGGTCGTCAAAGTTATCAGAACGGTTAGGTGGGACAATAACCATCTGTAACACAACGTTTCGACCATTAAAACATCTGTGGTCGTCAAAATTATCAGAACGGTTAGGTGGGACAATAACCATCTGTCACACAACGTTTCGACCATTAAAACATCTGTGGTCGTCAAAGTTATCAGAACGGTTAGGTGGGACAATAACCATCTGTAACACAACGTTTCGACCATTAAAACATCTGTGGTCGTCAAAGTTATCAGAACGGTTAGGTGGGACAATAACCATCTGTAACACAACGTTTCGACCATTAAAACATCTGTGGTCGTCAAAATTATCAGAACGGTTAGGTGGGACAATAACCATCTGTCACACAACGTTTCGACCATTAAAACATCTGTGGTCGTCAAAGTTATCAGAACGGTTAGGTGGGACAATAACCATCTGTTACACAACGTTTTGACCATTAAAACATCTGTGGTCGTCAAAGTTATCAGAACGGTTAGGTGGGACAATAACCATCTGTAACACAACGTTTCGACTATTAAAACATATGTGGTCGTCTTCAGGTGTAACTAAAACTACTACACTAGTTGTTCGTTATTAACCTTGCCCTAGTATAATTGTGCTTTCCCGTTCTGTCCAACGGACTTAGAGGGTAAAGGGCGGTTATTTTTATATAGTTTTCCTGTAGCTTATCTTACGTTGCAGTTGGTGGTGGTTTGTTATGATTTTGTTTTCTTCTGACGTTTCACGCCTGTTAGGAAACGAATCTCGGGTTAGGCTTAAGTTTATATTGAATGTAGGCCTACTAGTTTTAACTACACTTCAAGACGACCACAAATTGTTTAGCGGTCAAAACGTTGTGTATAAATTTTACAATGCCTATTGTCGAAACTAACCCTTTTGATAATGTTCACATACCTAGAAAGTTAGGTTTAAGGATCGTGCAAATTGACAAAATATTTGCACTGGGGAGCGCATGCCCAAATCGCGGAGTGATAAGAGCGTCGTAGAGTCCTGTTTAACGTTTTATGAAAAGTCCGTGCGTAGAGTATCACTCATTAGAACATCTCCAAAGCAATTACCAACTGCATTTGTCATATTGGTCATATTCTTTTGTTAACGAACGAGGAAAGGGTGATCTTCCTAATCCATGGACCTGCTAAGACAAAAACTAGGATCCGCTAACTTGAATGACTCCACTCTTTGAAATACTTCAGGAGCCATCTGCTCTTGAGAGAGAGGGAGAGAAAGAGAGATTGCGAGAAAGAGAGATTGCGAGAAAGAGAGAGACAGACAGAGAAACCTTGTTTGACTGTTAGACCCTATTCGCATTAGACACATGCACTACATATAGCTGGGCACAAATTAAAACTTAGACTCAAACAATGTCGGTCTGCTTTTCTCTTGTCTTATATAATTCACTGGCTACACATCAAGCGAAACTTACCGTTTTGTTACTTTACGGTGGCCGCCCAGTCTAGTGCTGCGCAAATGGCTCCCATTGTGAGGAGATTCCACGAGGTGTCTAATTCCACTGACGCAAAATACGACACCGCGCATGCTCGCATACTCCTGTCGCCAAGGGTGCCGGCCACTATGAAATAACACGACCGTGAATGGTATCCTTATAGACAGAACACACTGGTTCATAGACTTACTAAAACAGCGTTGGTTACAAGGAAAAGTAGCAGCTGTCGAGAAGACAGCATTAATACAGTGGTTATTTTTTTAAAAGAAGATCGAGAACACAGTGTGTTAATTACAAAAGAGCCCAAGTTTCCTCAACATTGCGTACTCGATATGTGTTACGATACGAGTCAACAGATTGAGGAATATCCTTGCCCGTATACTACTAGATGCAGAAACGGCTTTACGAAAGAAAAGATTCTGCTCAGATAATGTCTTTTCTCCAAAACAACTAATAGAAAAGGGAAGGGAACATAATTTGGTGACTTGTAGCCTATAGGGAAACGTTTGACTAATCACGCACATCGATATTAATCACAAATTTTTTTGCCATATAACGGACCACTGAATTCCATTGTTTAAGGTCCTGCCCAACAATGTTACAACGATCGCACAGATCGTCGTGTTTGAACTGTCGAAACAGAGTATCTGACACCAGGGGAATTGCTAATTGCCATATAACGGACCACTGAATTCCATTGTTTAAGGTCCTGCCCAACAATGTTACAACGATCGCACAGATCGTCGTGTTTGAACTGTCGAAACAGAGTATCTGACACCAGGGGAATTGCTAATTGCCATATAACGGACCACTGAATTCCATTGTTTAAGGTCCTGCCCAACAATGTTTCAACGATCGCACAGATCGTCGTGTTTGAACTGTCGAAACAGAGTATCTGACACCAGGGGAATTGCTAATTGCCATATAACGGACCACTGAATTCCATTGTTTAAGGTCCTGCCCAACAAATGTTACAAGGATCGCACAGATCGTCGTGTTTGAACTGTCGAAACAGAGTATCTGACACCAGGGGAATTGCTAATTGCCATATAACGGACCACTGAATTCCATTGTTTAAGGTCCTCCCCAACAAATGTTACAACGATCGCACAGATCGTCGTGTTTGAACTGTCGAAACAGAGTATCTGACACCAGGGGAATTGCTAATTGCCATATAACGGACCACTGAATTCCATTGTTTAAGGTCCTGCCCAACAATGTTACAACGATCGCACAGATCGTCGTGTTTGAACTGTCGAAACAGAGTATCTGACACCAGGGGAATTGCTAATTGCCATATAACGGACCACTGAATTCCATTGTTTAAGGTCCTGCCCAACAATGTTACAACGATCGCACAGATCGTCGTGTTTGAACTGACGAAACAGAGTATCTGACACCAGGGGAATTGCTAATTGCCATATAACGGACCACTGAATTCCATTGTTTAAGGTCCTGCCCAACAATGTTACAACGATCGCACAGATCGTAGTGTTTGAACTGTCGAAACAGAGTATCTGACACCAGGGGAATTGCTAATTGCCATATAACGGACCACTGAATTCCATTGTTTAAGGTCCTGCCCAACAAATGTTACAACGATCGCACAGATCGTCGTGTTTGAACTGTCGAAACAGAGTATCTGACACCAGGGGAATTGCTAATTGCCATATAACGGACCACTGAATTCCATTGTTTAAGGTCCTACCCAATAATGTTACAACGATCGCACAGATCGTCGTGTTTGAACTGTCGAAACAGAGTATCTGACACCAGGGGAATTGCTAATTGCCATATAACGGACCACTGAATTCCATTGTTTAAGGTCCTGCCCAACAAATGTTACAACGATCGCACAGATCGTCGTGTTTGAACTGTCGAAACAGAGTATCTGACACCAGGGGAATTGCTAATTGCTATATAACGGACCACTGAATTCCATTGTTTAAGGTCCTCCCCAACAAATGTTACAACGATCGCACAGATCGTCGTGTTTGAACTGTCGAAACAGAGTATCTGACACCAGGGGAATTGCTAATTGCCATATAACGGACCACTGAATTCCATTGTTTAAGGTCCTGCCCAACAATGTTACAACGATCGCACAGATCGTCGTGTTTGAACTGTCGAAACAGAGTATCTGACACCAGGGGAATTGCTAATTGCCATATAACGGACCACTGAATTCCATTGTTTAAGGTCCTGCCCAACAATGTTACAACGATCGCACAGATCGTCGTGTTTGAACTGACGAAACAGAGTATCTGACACCAGGGGAATTGCTAATTGCCATATAACGGACCACTGAATTCCATTGTTTAAGGTCCTGCCCAACAATGTTACAACGATCGCACAGATCGTAGTGTTTGAACTGTCGAGACAGAGTATCTGACACCAGGGGAATTGCTAATTGCCATATAACGGACCACTGAATTCCATTGTTTAAGGTCCTGCCCAACAAATGTTACAACGATCGCACAGATCGTCGTGTTTGAACTGTCGAAACAGAGTATCTGACACCAGGGGAATTGCTAATTGCCATATAACGGACCACTGAATTCCATTGTTTAAGGTCCTACCCAATAATGTTACAACGATCGCACAGATCGTCGTGTTTGAACTGTCGAAACAGAGTATCTGACACCAGGGGAATTGCTAATTGCCATATAACGGACCACTGAATTCCATTGTTTAAGGTCCTGCCCAACAAATGTTACAACGATCGCACAGATCGTCGTGTTTGAACTGTCGAAACAGAGTATCTGACACCAGGGGAATTGCTAATTGCTATATAACGGACCACTGAATTCCATTGTTTAAGGTCCTGCCCAACAAATGTTACAACGATCGCACAGATCGTCGTGTTTGAACTGTCGAAACAGAGTATCTGACACCAGGGGAATTGCTAATTGCCATATAACGGACCACTGAATTCCATTGTTTAAGGTCCTGCCCAACAAATGTTACAACGATCGCACAGATCGTCGTGTTTGAACTGTCGAAACAGAGTATCTGACACCAGGGGAATTGCTAATTGCCATATAACGGACCACTGAATTCCATTGTTTAAGATCCTGCCCAACAAATGTTACAACGATCGCACAGATCGTCGTGTTTGAACTGTCGAAACAGAGTATCTGACACCAGGGGAATTGCTAATTGCCATATAACGGACCACTGAATTCCATTGTTTAAGGTCCTACCCAACAATGTTACAACGATCGCACAGATCGTCGTGTTTGAACTGTCGAAACAGAGTATCTGACACCAGGGGAATTGCTAATTGCCATATAACGGACCACTGAATTCCATTGTTTAAGGTCCTACCCAACAATGTTACAACGATCGCACAGATCGTCGTGTTTGAACTGTCGAAACAGAGTATCTGACACCAGGGGAATTGCTAATTGCCATATAACGGACCACTGAATTCCATTGTTTAAGGTCCTGCCCAACAAATGTTACAACCATCGCACAGATCGTCGTGTTTGAACTGTCGAAACAGAGTATCTGACACCAGGGGAATTGCTAATTGCCATATAACGGACCACTGAATTCCATTGTTTAAGGTCCTACCCAACAAATGCTAGAACGATCGCACAGATCGTCGTGTTTGAACTGTCGAAACAGAGTATCTGACACCAGGGGAATTGCTAATTGCCATGTAACGGACCACTGAATTCCATTGTTTAAGGTCCTGCCCAACAAATGTTACAACGATCGCACAGATCGTCGTGTTTGAACTGTCGAAACAGAGTATCTGACACCAGGGGAATTGCTAATTGCCATATAACGGACCACTGAATTCCATTGTTTAAGGTCCTGCCCAACAAATGTTACAACGATCGCACAGATCGTCGTGTTTGAACTGTCGAAACAGAGTATCTGACACCAGGGGAATTGCTAATTGCCATATAACGGACCACTGAATTCCATTGTTTAAGGTCCTGCCCAACAAATGTTACAACGATCGCACAGATCGTCGTGTTTGAACTGTCGAAACAGAGTATCTGACACCAGGGGAATTGCTAATTGCCATATAACGGACCACTGAATTCCATTGTTTAAGGTCCTACCCAACAAATGTTACAACGATCGCACAGATCGTCGTGTTTGAACTGTCGAAACAGAGTATCTGACACCAGGGGAATTGTTAATTGCCATATAACGGACCACTGAATTCCATTGTTTAAGGTCCTGCCCAACAATGTTACAACGATCGCACAGATCGTCGTGTTTGAACTGTCGAAACAGAGTATCTGACACCAGGGGAATTGCTAATTACAACTTTAACTGCGATTCTTGTAAGGGAAAACAACAATGAACATTCGTATACAACCATTCAAGTTCACAGTTTTTAACACACGGTATTGCAATTAACAACAATTATAAACTAGTTAAGCCTGTAGCAATACATGTCAAGGCACCAATTACAGATGTCTGCACAAAGTAGGCCTAATTGCTAGATACCACTTTACACTAATCCGCTGCAAAATTAATGCACAACTCAGTTCCCGCTGCAACCTCAGACTGGCTCTGGCCGCTTTCGAAACAGCATATTCAATTTAGGCGGTGAAGTGATGTGACAAAACTGACCTGGATGTCGATAGAACAACCGACGAACGTCTAGAAGGTGCACCTTGAAACATTACGAACGTGCGAGAGTGTTGCGTAATCCTGGCGCTTACACAGTTCATGCAAAGCGCAGCGACAAGTAACATGTTATCTATTTTATCAACGTTTCGATATAAATTAAATCTTTTACTTTTACGCTTTTACTATTAATAAATCCTTTAATTTGATTGAAAATATAGCCTATTAATTGGTTTTTCATTCATATTTTTTACCGTATCACAAGACGGAAAATCTCTTCCCCAACACATGAGCAAATTAACAATTGTTTCTGAGGCATAATATTTATGAATTTCTAACTAATTATTTATATTTCATTTTATTATTTATGATTCTTGCTTAAGAGCCTATAATTGATATGTTCAAGAATATGAATATAAATTTTAAATGAATACATATTTCTTACTTTATTTACCGTGATTTATTTATAGATTTTATAAACGTAGATATTATAAATGTATTTCAACGAAATAGTATAGTTAAATCGAACTAGTAGGACATTTAAATCGCCTTATGTTTACACATTTCTTTACTCTGCTAACCCGAGCATTTACTTACGGAACAAAGTTATGATGAAAGATGACTTAGTAGAAACTCATTCCATAAATGTACTTGCCTTGTCTCTCCAAGACTCGGAAAACAACCGATACCATGCGACTGTTGCTACTACTACTACTACTACTACTACTACGACTACTACTACTACTACTATTACTACTACTACTAATAATAATAATAATAATAATAATAATAATAATAAATCGTAAAAACAGAATATCGTAAGTAAACTACAATCTCGTATCAACGTACTGAACGTATTTTCTTATGTTCATTTCTTTTTTTTTTCAAATTACATGTGCGTAATATCTGAGCGCATTTGTTTTGAGAAACGGACCAATCGAAAGTCAATACTGCTACACTTGAACTGGTAACACTGACCAAACCCGCCAGCCTTGTGCTGTTGCCATGCCACTGAACTGGACACAACAAATGCCAGGGTATCGATCCACATTACACTTTTCTGCCCAACCCCAGTGCGTGTATTCATTATCCACTGTTTTATTTTCCTGTCGTATTTTGCTTTCGACCATAACGCAACGTCATGTGAGGCGAACTGGTTGCACGTACACATAGACACACAGAGCTACAAAGGTAAACAGCTTCTTGTATACCTTTAATTTTAATTACGCCTCGGGAGCTGAATGAAAAATATTTAGAGAGATTGAGAGATTGAGAGAGGAGACAGATTGAGAGAGGGAGAGAGGAGAGAGAGAGAGAAGAGAGAGAGAGAGAGAGAGAGAGAGAGAGAGAGAGTGAGGGAGGGAGAGAGAGAGAGAGAGAGAGAGAGAGGCGTGGAGAGGTGTGTGTGTGTGTGTGTGCCCGCGCGCGCGTGAGATTTTATACGCCTCCGTGTAATCGTTTTAATTTCAATTGTTAAAAAATTCGGGAGCAAATGGAAACGTACAACACACACACACGTGCGCACGCTAACAACTGCTCTCAGTGAAGGCCGCCGACTTCATCTTCCAGTAAGCAGTAAAAGGTTTGACTGATAATTGTTCTCCCGTTAGCTTTACTCACTGTCTTTCGTTTAGTATTAAATTGGTTACAACATCTTTACATCTCTACCAAGTAGACTTTTGTTCTCTTATCATTGTTTTCAGTTCCCATTAAAACTACTTTACACCAAATAATTGTCATTTACATGAGTGACGGTGAACTTCTCATCTTATTTCTAAACAATTCACGTTACCGATCTCACATACGTCACCCGTAGCAACTATTACTATTACGTCACAACTACTACAATCCTTCTACTCTTCCTCCTCTTCTTGTTTCCCTCCTATCGTTTGTACTCCCCTGAGGGTTTGGTGGGGATTGGAGTAGGTTTGAGTAGTTATTTACTATTTCCAGAACCCTCTGTCCTGGACTGCTGTATTGCCTCATAATATGAATTACCCGTTGGCAACACGACAGTACGTACTTATCCTGTCGGAGACCCATACATTTTTGTCTTCTTTTACGTTACACAACTATTTTCCATGTACCTCTAGCTGCGTGGCCAAAGATACTTGAGCGTAATTTACTAACGTTAGGCCCACTCTAGTGAGACAGAGAGAGTTCGTCCATGACTGCCTTTTTATTGAAAAGCGATGTTTCGGATACACAACAAATTGTTAGCCGTCTTCCGGGAAAAACAAAAACAAAAGTTACAAACAAAAGATTAATAAAACTCTGTCCCATAATCGATAGAGGGTCAAAACACACAAAAGTATTTACATAATATATAGGTAATAAACAAAAGTAAATAAATAAAATTTACCAACTACGAGATCCATAAGACACCACAAACACACTGAATACACAACACAAGGCGCAAAACTCGCATGAACGTCGTTTTTTAATAAATTAGAAGTGATGGAAGAAGTCCGTCTCACTAGTGGGCCTGACGTCAATATCCGATCACTGACGTGTGGTCCGTCTCACTAGTGGGCCTGACGTCAATATCCGATTACTGACGTGGGGTCCGTCTCACTAGTGGGCCTGACGTCAATATCCGATCACTGACGTGTGGGGTCCGTCTCACTAGTGGGCCTGACGTCAATAACCGATCACTGACGTGGGGTCCGTCTCACTAGTGGGCCTGACGTCAATAACCGATCACTGACGTGTGGGGTCCGTCTCACTAGTGGGCCTGACGTCAATAACCGATCACTGACGTGGGGTCCGTCTCACTAGTGGGCCTGACGTCAATAACCGATCACCGACGTCTTTTATACTAATGTGTCTTAATCGTCGTTTTCTTCTTCTTCATTTCTTACCTAATGTAGTGTCTTTTCCGATTTCAGTGATCGGCAGCATCGTTTCCGTGACCGTTAGGCCTGTGGTTTACTAAAAGCAGACACGGAATGTATATTTTTGTGACGCTATGTCCTCCATTTCCATAATAAATGTCCTTAGTTTGGCTGGAAAAATATGGCAAATCTAAGAATATGCATTCAATTAAATTACAATTTATTATATAAATAAATTAATTAAATCAAGCACCCGTGCTCACGTGCACACATAGTTTGTAGTAAATAAATAAACCATATACAAAGTTAATTATGTAATATTCCATTTATTACATAAGTAATAATATCAGAATATGTTCTACTGGCAAAATTAGAAGACATCCATATATCCATAGTTCTAAAAACGTTTTATTTTAAAATTTATGAAGGACTCAGAAAGACCTGACTCAAATTTTAACGTAAAGAAAACTTGGTGTTCACATTCTGCATCATTTTGTAGTTCACAGAGCCACGAACAATAATCATAAGCAATATTTGCTATCCGGGATCAGCCCAACCAGAAGTCGTGTTTCATATTTTTTCCAATTTTCTTCTTTTCTTTTGTTTACATCATAAATATTTAATTTTATTCTTATATCTTCGTTTCTAATACAGGATAGCCTCGTACATTCATTTACTCTTTTCAGTACTTCATGATAAGAGTGATTTGTAATGATTTTTTTATACTAATAGTTCTTGCATTGTAGCCCATATTTTGCTTCCGTATACCCAATTAAGTTTTAATTATTTTCTGGAATTTAAATTTGGTTTCTTCAATAGCCTTGTTTGTAAGTATTCTGTCTGGGGTTACAGAAATGTACTGGAATCTCCCTAACTTGTTCATCGACTTTTCTAACTTGTTTATAGGCAATCCCGTACTTGAATAAATGTGAGCTTTTTGCAGCATTCCTTCTGACAACACGTTTTTTGCTGTAAACTGATCCTGAAAAATCTTAATTAAAGTCCTCCGTGTAAGTATAATTGTGTCTTATAATTGTCGAATATTTTTACCAAAAAGTGTAAGGATCTCTGCAGGCTATCTCAATTTTCCTGGATAACAGTAACGTCATCAGCAAGACTAAGGAAATTTAAATTTTGCCGTCCGGACAAATAAATGTTAGTGTTTGCTAATTATTTTTCCTGCAGTTCATTTAATATAGATGGAGATGTTCCTTCTTCCACTCTAAAAATAAGCTTACAAACCCATAATTAGTAGACTTTGATACAGATGTAATCTGTTGTTATCAATACTCCACGTTTAGACGTGTGTGGAATCAACAACAAATCTTTTATTGTCATTACAGTGGTTTGGCCGTCTTGTCTTCGACGTCTAAGGTCAAAATCGTAAATTTGTTCATTTCTTTTGTTGTTTTGCATTACCAATTGGCAAAATAATATTAAGAAGTTATTCAGTTGTTTCTGATGTTCATGTTCCGCTTCCATTATAAACGTCATTCTATACGAGTTGAAAGTTACGAGCGTATCAAACCTGCAATGCAGCTTATGGGGGTTTTTCAGGATTTAGTATAAATGTATATAATTTGTTAATTAATTTCAAATTTATACCAAAATGTGTTTAAAATTTTTCATATTTCAAATATGATACGTATACCTTTTTTTAAGCTGTTAATAGAAAATCAAACACATTAGCAACAATATAGTTTATTTTTTTATTTGCAGTTAAACAAATTGTGAGTATTTAGGAATCCACAAGCTTAAACAAATATAATCATTAGCAGATGTAATTAGATTTAAATACTCCAAAACGTCTGTGTCATCGTTTCCATCATTCAAATAATTTAATATTTTTGCAAGTAACATATGTAGGCGACTAACATAAACAGCCGCGCTAATAATTTATAATTCTGCAGAAATTTAGTAAATGTAAAGAGATGTTAAATTCTTATTAAACGCAATATAATACCTACAAATAGACTAAACGTAAGATTGCGTAAACCATTCATGTATCCTATGCATAAATCAAAATGAACTGCACGGACGTTGATCGATAATGTAGAGAGAAACCATAATATTTTTATTTAAAATTAATTAAAAGGAACATAATTTTAATAACACTTCTAAAATTTCTTTCCAAAACATTAAACATAAAGACCGAATTGTTAACAAATGGATAAAAAGTAGACAGATGATATATGGAAGGGCGCCTAGGCGTTTAGTATGGTTAGGTTAGGTTAGGTTAGGTTAGATTAGGTTAGGTAATGGATTTAAAGTTCACTTGTACTTTAAAAGAAAATTTTAACTATAATAACTGTTGATGACATACAGCAGGCAAAAAAACAGGGCACTGAACTTTATTTTGTACGATCATGATTGTATATTTAATATGAGAGGCTTAGAATCGTAAAGTTTCTTTAGAATATCTACATGTGTTCCATGAAATAATTAATTAAACCAAAACGGTAATCATTTTTAGTTAATAATCTGTTTTAATGTACGAAATTTACAGTTATTTAGTGTTACGATTCGTCTCTTTCGTAGGAGGATAGCATACGAATTCATAAGAGTGAAATGAATGTGCTCAGACTGCTGAGCACAGTACTTAAGTACAGTAAGTTAAAAACCTCAAGTAACTATAAATTAATTATTGTAGTAAAAAACGCTAAATTTTAATTGGAAATTATAGACGCTAATTTTATAAAATAACAATTAATAAAATGATTTTTTATATAGGCCTAACAGTATTTTTTGTATATACGGAAGGACAAATACAATTGATAACTCTGAAAAAAAAAACTTGGAATGATATTTAGTTTATTACACGCAACATGGTTATGCTTGCAACCCATGTAACTTTTTTCAAGGAAAATTTTTAGAATAACCTAAACCGTTATAAGACTAATATAACAATATTTACATATACCATATCATATTATGGTGTGACAACAAAAATATGACTTTATTATTTAAGTGCTTGAGTTTCCTTGTCCAGCAAGTCTTTTTCTACTATGTCAAATGAGATTGTTCTTCATTGCAAGCGCTAAAGCGATAACTCTTATAGAGATTTGCGAGTAACGCTGGTACGGAAACGTCTGGCTGACATGTTGACATTCTTTTGCTCTTTCAGTGTACACACTGCACTGGCCACGAGGAAAACCAAACATACAATATAACTGAGACAGTTTCCTGTTTATATGGGTCACGTGTAAACACAGACAGCGAAATAGGGCCTACATACGTATATATACTCTGAACAATGCAATTTGTTTTGTCTTAACTGTATTGGCGCAATACGAAAAATAAACACACCTTAATAATAGACTTTACCATCATAATAAAACACTAATATTGTCTCTACAAATTCTCTCTGCTTACTTATAAAAATATTACATTTCCATTGGGAGGGGGGAGAAGATATGCGTTACTTAATGCCCTCGTACTGTTTATGATAACCAACGATCTATACTACTGGATCGCGCTTGTGTGGAGTGGAGGTGCGGAGTAAACGGTCTACCTGCTATCCCCACCATCTGGCTGTCCACTCCAACAAGTGTGCATACTGTGCATACCGCATATCATAGTGTCACAATTACGCACCCATGCAATTACGAGTGTTTTGCTTCGACATACTACTTCTTGTTCTGTGATCTCACTAAAAATATATTTTCAGTAGACTGTTAAAATATTTAACCAACATGCCCGTCCATTGTGCAGCCTACAATTGCACGAAGATACATCAGAAAAGCAGCGAAGAAAATGTATCTTTTAACTTTAGAAGAGGAAGATATTTCAGAGACTTGTAACTTTGAAAAGGTGCTTTGTGAATTGATAGGGAATCAGAGTTGTACATAGTACAAAGATAATATTTTATTTTATATAAGTGGATTTATTGTAAGGAAAACTGACAGCAAAATCAAGTGTTTGGAATGCAGTAACGTACTGTTGGCCGACGTTTCAGATATTAGTGCGTACACTCACTTTACAAATTTTATTTCAAAGGGCAAACTGGTGAGGGCATCTCATGATGTTCTAAAACTGATTAAATACATGTATAATTTATATTTGTCTAATAACAACAAAGAAGTAAATACTTATAATTTATTAGCACAAACTTGTCGCCAGTTCACAGGTTCTGTGTTTAAAAATCATAAATTTTGTAGTGACTTTGCAGACAGTCATGAAATTAAACTCATTAAACTTATAGGTCAAATGTTTTTTAAAGTTATATGTAATGCTTCTGCCAAAGAAAAAACTTTGGCAGCAAATATTTCTAAATTAGGTGTTCGTCAAAAGTATAATAAGCTCGTTCTTTTTTGCAATATGTAACTGAGAAAGAAACATGTTAATCGCGTGTTTTTCTTATAAATGGAATTTTCCGATAATTTAAGAAGTCTTTATAATAAATGCTGAAAATAGAAGATATGAATATAACAGTTACCGGCATATGTAGGCCTATCATATGTATCACAAAAGCGAAATTAGAATCCCTATTGCACTGTTAAAAAGATCAGACAGATTACATACGCGGCGCACAATTTGAGAATTCACTTTTAAATATTAGTTTGTCCAAATAATTTTGTAGATAATCTAGCATAAGCCCGTTTAGTTTTAAGTTTATTTGAGATAATTGTAAGTTGTAAATAATTAATTGTAAGTTTTTAAGAATGTAATATACAAAAATTATGTACTGTAGTATTGTAATTATAATGAAATGTCGAAATGCAAACACTATGATGGTCAATAACATGTACATAATAAAAATTAAAAACACATTTAAATTAATAATTAGGAATTGTTTCTGTTGTATTTTTCATCATCCCGTTGGTAAAATTTCTTATCCTTATTCCTTAAGAAATTTATTCTTTTAGTACTTTTCCTTTAATAAGGAAAGCGCAGTGATAAAACAATTCAGTGTTGTCATGCGCTGCTCAAGTTCCAGCAGCGAGCGACGACAGCCAGGTGGTGGGGAGAGCTGAATGAGCAGGACCGTTTTGTTAACACGCACAGCGCGATCCACTATTCTAGTATAGATAGTTGATGATAACAGTCACCCAGAGTCTGAATTTAAACTAGTATATGTAGACTTTAAACATTTTTCTTTTGCACGTCAGTGTTGAGGCTGTCGAAAAAGATATTAAGAATTTGTAGAAGATATATAGACCAAAGAATAATTCACATCAAAATTTAAATTCAAATACGTACAAGATGTTGTCTGTATTTGTATAATGTTATTATTATAATACTGTGTACTTTAACATGAAAAACGCAATACGTAAAATGCATTTTGTAACCCAGCTTTAACTTAGACTGGTAAAAAAAAATTATTATTATTTTTTTTTTTTAATTTTTTTTTTCTAAAGAGGGGCCACAAGTTAATTAGAACTAGACCAAAGCCTAGAGAAGCCAAAAATGAGCTGGATCCAGTGAGACGGGACTTGAAATGAAAACTCATAAAATTAACAATTAATAAAATCCCCTTTATTATTCTATCTCCTTTTTTAAAACAAACATTAACAACAAAATCAATAAATATAACATACAGAAACTATTTTCCCCTTAAAACTGTTAATTAAAATAATTTATTCTCTGTAAATAATGTCACCTGAAAATTATTAACACATATAAAATTTATTTTCTATCTTCTCTTTAAACAGAATTAAAAATTAAAATCATTAATTTTCTTTAAGTATGTTTCCTGAAAATTATTAATAAATATAAAATTTATTTATTATCTTCTCTTTAAAATGATCAATTGAAACTTAATTGAGATAAAATTTATAGACTTCTTAATAAGGTTAATTAGAATAACTAATTCTCAAACAAAATTAATTAAAATTAAATAGAGACAAATCCACATACTCTTATTAAAGTTAATTAAAATAAATTAACTCTCTTAGAAAAAATATTAGTCAAAAATTAATAGAGATAGAATTAATTAATTGTCATCAAAAATTAAATGGATACATAACCCTATATTTCATCTTTTCTTTTATAAGCCCTATATCTAACTCCCCCAAAAATACACCCAAATGTACAATACATATAGAACACCACAAAATACACACACAAATATACAATACATCACATGTTCCACAATACAGGACAATTATTACATAGATCTCTTGCCACGCCCTTTTCTACCCCCATGAGGTAAATCATTAATTATTTTATGGAAATCCATGTTAGGATTACAATTCTTAATTTGTGCATAACACATTACATGTGTATTAGATTATACATATGCAACTCCACTAGTCCCCAGGACATAATAAATTCAAAAATTTGGCCAAGTGCCTAATACTATTATAAAATTCTGCCCCACTGGGCACTTATACTGTGAGAAATAAAATTAGAATACCGTGAACACCCCAGTTATCATAATTAATTAATAGAATTTATATATATAGGAATATTGTTAAGTTTTGAAAATAGTAATGTGTCATGAACCTTATAACCCTTTTAAAAGTAATTTTGGCCCAGAGACCGACATGTTCATGGGCCAGTCAGGGCATAATTCAACCTGTCTCAACAACATGTTTAACACTGCATGAACATGCACCAGTACAGGATTAAACTTGTGAATCTACTTAACTACCACAGAAATTTCTATCCCTATATAAACCAAACTGAATTTAAAAATGAGAAAATATATATATAAAATGAACACTAAATTGAAACAAAGAAATTACAAATTGATTGAATGAATTAATAGCAGTAATGAAACCCTTATACTGAAAATAAGAAGGAATTGTACGTTTGAAAGGTGAGCAGCCAAAGATGCACGTCAGCCTCTGAGCTAACAGATTATACAACAAATTAATAAAATTTACAAATGATTTCCCTCCCAGTTCACGCACTATACTGTCCCGTTAATCGGGGATCCAATTAAAATGTTTAAAAACTTGAAAGTCATGTTGTTGAATGATTGAATTGGTTCACTGGCTCTATTGAGTGCATCACAATGTGTAAGAATATAATGGATTGAGTTCACCTTATTTTGTCCATGGGGGTGAAGTGGCAATCTCGTGGCCTACATTATAGGTGTTGGTGCTTCGTCATTGCAATTCCTCCCCGGCAGATGAAGAGAGAGAGAAATCTTGATGTTCAAAAGTTCAGGTTTTGGGGCCGGTCCACGTCTTCATCGGGGGATCCTGATCATACAATATAGTCCCCCAGAAACTTCACACACACCCAAAACCCATATATAATCTTAACACAGCTTTAGGGCTATTTAAATATAATACTTGACACACTTGGCAAGGTTATATGGCCAACAGGCCCTATTTGAAAACATTTAGTACAGTTAAATTTTATGATAATAACTTCACCCATGCGGGTTAACATGATTGAATTTTGATAGCTAATTATGGCTTGTTACACTTTTAATAAAATTTATACATAGTCTGAATTTTTTGTTTGCCACGTGGTTGAGAGAGGTTATATCTGATTACATCATTTCTACTATTTAAAATAATACCTTTTGGCAATTACATACTTCTCAAATGGTGCCTTAGTAAGCTTTCTGAAATGAATAAAGTTTTACTACTGTAATCACTAGTAAAAGTTGTATGTAACTTACTCTGAATTACGCATTGCACCGCCGCCACGAGGCAGCATAAAAGGTATCTGCTTACATCCATGTCTGCACTATTTAAACAAATACTTTTTGCATTTATATGACTCTCACTTTTAGTGCCTTAGCTAGGACATGCGAATTTAATATAGTATTACTATGTTTTAAAAATATTACCTTTAAATTACGTATTGCACAATGCCATGAGGTGACTCAAAGCTTATCAGAAATTCACTTACTGTGGCCTATTAAACAAGTTTTTCATTAGTAAAACTTTAAATACCTAATTATAAAAATATTGGCGAGACTTACCGCAGTTCTATTTAGATCTAGGTTGCCATAGTTGGAAGGATGGTGCAAGAAAATTTCTTCATCTGTCCGGAGGAAAAGACGCAGCTAATTTTGACGACGTTCGGAGCGAGACAAACTTTCTTGATCCCGTTTCCGCTTTCTAAACCCGTAAACCTTGGCTCACGCTAGAGGCCAGCACTTATCAAGCCTCGCTCTTAAAGGTAATTCCGGCAGCAGTATTGCTTATCTCCACTGCTAGGGTGCGGCACTAATGGAAAAACCAGTTACAGATAGTTTATCTCTACCGCTGCTACGTTAAATACCGTACAGTATTTTGCTTCCTTTTTCGTTAAACGGTGAATACGCGCCGAATCTTCCTAGACTCGGCACAATTTAAGAGCGCGAATGCAAGTTTCTTTAACATCTTGTGAGAAGCAAGCAAACTACAACGTACTACGTAAACTGTTTACGAGCGTGTTTGCAGTCTGAAAACGTATATTTTTTAGTCGTAATTACTGTAGACAGCGTATGTCTCCTACTACCATCACGTATTATTCCCGAGCTCTGCCGATCCCGCTATTTGTTTCTTAATAATAACAATTTATTAATAACAACAATCTATTCACTTAAAAATGAAAAAATTTTAATTTTAATTAATATTTATGGAATAATTTAAAAGCAAAAGTAATTTCAACAACATTAACTAACTTGCTTTAAAAATTTATTAAAAACATACAGTTGGCATTATTGTACTGTTCAGACAATTCAAATTGAATTCAAATCAAGAAACAGCTGTTTATAAAACAGTTTATAATTATAATACAGTAGCGTAATTATTTATTATAACTAACCTGTTGAGCTATGCTTTTTGTATCATAATTTTGAGATGCCATTTCAAGGCACGACTGCGCAGATATTTCCGTGTACGGTTTTTGTAATGGAAATTCCCGGGCTGCAAAACGTGAATACCAAGAATGATTTTTTAACAGCGTAAAACATTTTCTCTGGTCTTTCATAATTTACGAATTAACAGTCCGTTTTCAATGGTTGAA
This sequence comes from Magicicada septendecula, assembly GCA_034769895.1. Lineage (NCBI taxonomy): Eukaryota > Metazoa > Arthropoda > Insecta > Hemiptera > Cicadidae > Magicicada > Magicicada septendecula. Next base: position 478,593,678 of record CM068373.1, read on the forward strand.
GAAAGTACCATTCAAATGGCACAGAGGAGTCCTCAACTCGGCAACAAAAGGATTTCACATCGAACAGGCATACCTCGTACTAAAGTCATGCACACAGGCGTACCTCGTACTAAAGTCTAGAGAACACTAAAGAAAGAGCATTTTTATCCTTATCATTTGCATAGTGTTCAACATCTTTAACCGGGTTAACCGGGTTCATTGTAACTCATGTTAGGACTAACGTTTTGCCAACTGGTACAAAGAAATCGAAATATTGTTTGTTTTGTTTTATTCAGTGATAAATTTATATTTACGAGAGTCAGAATACAAAATCTGAAAAATAGTCACCGGTGGCCAACTAAAAATACAAGTGAAATAATAAAGTCGAACTTTAAAAACCAGTTTTCTTTAAATGTATGGTGTGGGACAAGTTAATTAGACAATTTATAGAGGTTACCTTACTGGTATTGCGTCTGTGTCCAAAGGTTTACAGAATCAATTGCGAATCCTTTTGAAAGACGTACGTTTTGAAAAAAGATATCAAATATTCTTTCATCATGACGGTGCAGCACTTCGTTATTCACATAATGTTAGACAGATCTTAGATCTAAAGTTATTTGGGCGGATGGATTGGTTGTGAAGGACCTATTTATTAGCTTCCTAGGTTTTAATCCCTTGGCCTGTTACCTGTAGAACCATTTAAAGGAGCTAGTTTACGAAGTTAAAATTAATTCAAGGAAAGAATTAATGAACTGAATTTTAATTTTTTAAATTTACTTTGACTTTGACACTATTAAGAACAACAGTGATATTGTTAGAAAACTTCCTTTAATCTTATACGTCGCACCAGATATTCCATAGCAAACAAGAAGAACATTTCGAATATAAAGGTATGCAAAAAACTGATTTCCCTCGAACATCAATATTTATGATTTTTTAAATTTATTTTATTTTCAGTTATAATAACTTTTACATTTCTTGTTCTGTTTCTTCTTCAATTAAGTTTAATTTTTTTTATCGCGTTCACTTGTTTTTTATTTACTTTACTTACTAAACTTTCTCTGAGTGAAAGTCTATTTAAATTGTATTACAAATTTACATTTATTTAATATCAATATAAACATGTAAATTTGCAACAAACCTAAAACAGCGTGTTTTTGATGTCAAATTTTTGAGATTTTCGAAAACAAAATGTCTAAAAAACTACCCAAAATACATCTCTGGGACACTCTTTTACAATTTTTTATAATAAAAACCATGTAAAGCCATGAAATTTACCCTTTAGTTTAAGTTCCAACAATTGTAGTATCCCTTCATTTTAACATTCGAGCAGAAATGAAGGCAAAATTTTTTGAACCTATAAAATTTCGCCTGTATTTCAGTCCGTAGAACGCATTTCTGAAGTCTGTCCCATTCCTCATGGGACACTATGTATAAGGTTATTTGTCTTTATAAACGATTTTCTCTCTAATCGTAATTGGAATTCATAATATTTTAATTTAATTTTTCCAAAAAATATAATTTACTCTATGTCATTTTATTACAGTGTTATTTAAATTGATTTACTGAGTAGCGCATTTAAATTATCCGTGTTGATTTCTAGTTTATCGCCATAAATCAAAAAAAGAATTTATTTCTCTACTACCTCCTATTATTTTTAAATAAATAATGAAATTGACATAAAATATTATAAAACAAATTCATGATTCATTGCAGATATGTGGAAAATGATTTCTCACCACAATTAATAGTTTCTACGATTAAATTTTTTTAAAACTCGGCTCTTCTCATAATTTTCTGAACTTCTAAAAATTAATTAACTTTGTAACGTCTTTTCTCCGCGTTACAAATCCAGGGAACCCATCGTAATTAAACTCCGTTAATTAGATGGGCTGCCTACGTTGTAACAGAATGTATCACAAATAATTAATATAACAAATTACTTACTAACTGTGTAAGGAAACAATGGCAAGGTATACAATTGATTTAAGCACTCCTCATATGTGTGTAACAAGAAGACTTCTCTTTATTTAACATTTAAAAACATTTACTGACAGATCCCATGACATTACTAATTCAATTATTAAGTTATTTGAAAGGTTTCTTTAAACTTTGGGATCAAAATTGATTCTATATAGCTATACCTCGGATCCGGGTAACCTTCGGTATTTATTCATTAAAACTTTTAGTCATCATCAATTCATGATATTAGCTTGCAAGACTTTCTTTTATTCAACCATTGGAAGAATGGTATTATTGCTTGAATTATATTACTCTACATTAGCATATAAACTGTTACAACGTATGAAGTTAGAATAGTTACATGAAATTCTTAGATTTAATTTATAAGTCTTTACAAAGTTAATAGTTTCTGAAAAGTCTCTTTCAAGATGTGTTGTGTAACAAATATTAGTAACCCTCGATAGACAGGCTATCGAGTCACCTTTTAATTGGTATGCAGAAGACTCGTCCTGGGGTATCCGTCTTGGGAAACAGGAACAGCTACGTCGTCATCTCGGTCTGGTCTTCGTCAGTAAAGGGCTCCAAAGTTCGCAGGTTGAACCTTCTACGATGGTACTTGTAGATTCTCGGATGTCCTGATCTGCATATTCTGTCGTGTGTACTAGAGTTTGTGGCTTCTAATAGTTCACATCTCCAGGTATGATGTTGGAAGTGTTGTTAGTTCTTGAAGTTCGAAGTCATCTTGTGTTACACCTTTTTTACGTTTCGAGTTTTACACTTTAAATCTCTTGTTTATTTACATAACTATATTAGTTAACACATCCAGATGCTTTAAGCAGCTATTTCTGGTATACCATCTTAAGGTAAAACAAAGTATAGGTAACATATTTTAAGAGCACAGCTCTTACGTCTATACTGTACGAAGTCACCATTGCGAGAGAGCGAAATTCTGCTCCCTTCGCCTGGTACTGGACAAAATGGTAGTGGGGCAATTACCGCGCGAGAATATAGTCCCTGTCTCTCTTTATGTTAACATTTTTATTTATACAAACTATCCCTAAACAAATATACATAATTTAAATCAGTTGTTTTAGCGACTATCTGTGTCTTCAGATTTTTAATTATTAACATTAGGTTTTTTATCTTATTCTAACTTACACAAGACTCGGAAAACATGTCGAGTCTGGAATCAACAGGACAGCGCCTGCTCACAAGCAAAGGGTTAAATACGATATTAATAACTCTTTACAATTTATCTTTTTATTAGAGTATCTTCTAACTAACTAATTACTGCTTCCTCTCATACTGAGTACATACAGTTTTTTTATATTAATACAGTGAGATTTAAATGGCTTAATAGCTCGCAACCTTAATTTTTAAAAATTTTTTATTTTCTTGATTATTTCTTTTATTTAAATCGTCACATACTCCACCGCTTAATTTGCACGCTACGGTTAAGTTTTTTTTTTTTTTTTTTTTTTTTTCTAACTCACAATTGGGGACTGGGAGTATGAATGGGGTTAGTGTGTGTAATTTCTTTCACATAGTTGTTGGACACTTTACAACGTTGTCCACATAGTTATTTCCTATAGTTACAACACAGTATACTTTATATTCTTATAAACTACCTTTTTTTTTATACTATTTACACATTTAAAACACAAAACTCTTTCTTATCTCTATCACTTAATTTTACTACCGGTTTTTTTGTTTGTCTTACTCTCTCTTCTGTAGAGTAACTTTCTAAATCTTTACTATTTAGAATTCTATGATTACACATTAATGCATGCTTCGCAGAACTGGAACTCAGGTTGATCAGGCCTCGTTTCCAAACTCTATGTTTTACATTTTTCACGTGGATTCAGAAATATAATTTTCTTTACTGACTAGTATTCCCTTTTCTTTTTGGGTTATACTATACCGTCACTTCTTCTTATACAACTTTAGTTGCGAAATATGCGTTCTTAGCACATATTTCTGAGTTGCAGGTTCGCACAGGGCTACTGTAACTGGAGTTAGGTACTTTTGGATTTGGTAAGGGCCACACCATCGGAATGATAGTTTAGAGGTGGTCTTATCAATCGCACTACTAATGGGGTGAGTCTTGTACATTACTAAGTCACCTACTTGGTACCTGACTGAGTTGCTATGATTACCTTTCTCGTGGTATCTTCTGGATTTTTCCAAGCTTGCTCTTAAGTTAGAGCGGGCTTTGTTCCATATTCGCTTTATCTGCTTATCCGTTATTTGCGGAGGCAGTAGATCGTGTATATTCCATCTTGTGGACAAAGGGTGGTTTGGTCGATACTTGTATAGTAACTCGAACGGGGTCGACTTGTGACCTTCGTGGTAAGCTGAATTAAAAGCGTATTGAATCCAGGATAGATTTTGGTCCCACGACGTGTGATCGTTCGCATGATAGGCGATTAGCGCAGATTTGAGGTTTCGTAGATACCTTTCAGCAATATTGCCTTGCGGTCGATACTCTGTAGTGGTTATATGGTCTATCCCTAACTTGAAACACATATTCTTGAATTCTTTTGCTTTAAACTGTGGACCGTTATCAGATACTATACGTACTGGAGTACCGTAGTCTTTAAATAGTCTTTCCTGTAGTATTTTAACTGTTGTCGACGCTAATGCTCGTCGCATGGGATACATCCACACAAATTTGGTGAACGAATCTACACATATCAGTAACATGGTATTTCCTGATTTGGATCGTGGATACGGACCTGAGAAATCTAGATAAAGTTTCGAAAAAGGGGTCTTTGGGATTTCTGATATCAATTGGCTTACTTGAGTATTTCTGGCGGGTTTACTAAGGGCGCATAATGAACATTTCTTTACGAAGTTGGCTATTTCGCAGTTCATATTGTTCCAATGATATTCCTTTCGAATACGATGTATCGTCTTATTGATTCCCATATGGGCTCCTATGGTAGATGAATGGAAGTATTCCATTAGCATGGGCTTAATTACATCCGGGGCTATTATTCTTAATTCCTTTCCGTCTCTTATCTTGAGACACAGTACATTCTTACTCAATACGTACTTCTCGGATTTAATACCTTGGGTAAGTTGTTCTATAATAGGCTTCAGTAAGGGGTCTTGTTGTTGATACAGGGCAATGTTCGTAAAGGCAAGGGGGAATTCAGTAACTACGGCGTTAGCACTTGCTATTTCCGGCTTCACTATGTTTTCGGAAGTTTTAGTGGGTGACTGGAACATACGGGACAGGGTATCGGCGACTACATTTTGAGTACCTTTAATATGCTGCACTCTGAATTTGTAGCAGTTTAATTTCAATATCCATCTGCCAATTCGTCCTAATTGTTTAGGGTGATTCAATAACCATGATAACGCCTGATTGTCGGTTTCCAAAAGGAATTCTTTATGTTCTAGGAAGGGTTTAAACTTTTCGAATGCAAAAACAATTGCTAAACATTCCAATTCATAAGCGGAATACTTTCTTTCTTGATCACTCAGTGTTCGTGATGCATAACTAATTGGTAGTCTACAGTTATCTATCTCTTGGTATATCACTGCACCTAACGCTACACTGGAACTGTCGGTTTGCACGACGAATGGTTTTGTGAAATCAGCTAATTGCAAAACTGGGGGAGATATAATGCTTTCTTTAAGTTGCTCAAACGCGTTTTGATGTATTGAGCTCCATTCGAACTTCGTTCCCTTCTTTCGTAAGGAGTTTAGGGGTGCTGCTATTTCGGCAAGATGGGGAATATATTTGTGGAAATAATTCACCATACCTAAAAATCGGGCTATACCTTTCGCATCTCGTGGGGGTGCAAATTCTCTAATAGCGCGGGTACGTTCGGGGTCAATGCTTACCTTTCCATTCGCTTTCACGATGTGTCCTAAGAAAGAAAACTGAGGGACAGCAAAACTTACCTTATTTGGGTTCACCGTTAATCCTGCTCTTAGTAACCGAGATAACACTTCACGCAAATGTTTGAGATGTTGTTCTATTGATTCACTGTATATTACGATGTCGTCCAAATAGTGGTACACATATTTAAATTTAATGTCGTGAAATATCTTTTCCAATAGTCTACTACATACGGAACTTCCTTGAGATATTCCAAAGGGTACCCTAGTAAATTGGTACAAGTTAAAAGGAACTGCAAACGCGGTTAGACGTTTTGATTCTTCTGAAAGAGGTATTTGGTGAAAAGCTTGATTCAGATCCATTACCGTAAAGACCATAGCTTTAGTAAAATAATGAAACGCACTATGGATGTCTGGAAGAGGGATTGATTCAAATTCTATTCTTTTATTTAATTGCCTGTAGTCTACAACTAGTCGGTGTTTATCTGGTCCTTTCGGTACTAAAAAGGAGGGTGAAGAATATGGGGACGTAGAGGGTTCTATGACTCCTTGGTCCAACAACTTGTTGATATGGTTTCGCATGACTTCCATCTTGGGAGACGACAACTTGTACGGAGGTAGTCGTATTACTTTCTGATCACTCAGATTAATTTTATACTCTATTAGGTCCGTAAGTCCTAGCTTAGGTGTAAGAACCGAGGAAAATTCTTTTATTAGTTTTATTATTTTGACTCTATCTCTTCGTTCTAGGTGAGATAAATCTGAATCTTGGTGTATTACATGTGCAGTAGATGAACAACGTTTATCTTCATTACTATCAAATTTATGTTTTCTTGCACGGTCAAATCTGAAATAAAATTCTCGCTCGTAGATGTCAAGAATCATTCCTGTCTTACTAATAAAATCTGCACCTAATATTAAAGCAGGTCCTAATTCTTTACATACTAACATTGTAAACATCCAACTTAGGTTTTTTATTTTAACCTTAACGGTAATGCTCAGGTTTATATTTATTTTACGTTTATCAGCGGTAGCACACTTTATATTCACAGGTTGGTTCCGTTTTACTAGATGATGTTTAGCTAACATGTCCGCTAATGCTTGGCTGATTAAAGTTCTACTAGATCCCGAATCAATTAAGGCGATGGGGGATGTAACGCCTAAGTCGACTCGTATTAATGGTAGTAGATTTTTTTTCCATTTACATCTCTTAATCGCATTACACTTTTCACGAAATTCTCGCACATAGGGGTCGATTTCTTTCGCACCTTTTTTGTTTTTTACTTGGTTACAGAATAATTCATTATTATTATTATTACTGGTTTCTTTTAGTTTACCCAATTTCGAGTAGCTGCGGAAGACACAGGTTTTCGGGTCTCCCTGCCTTACATGTTTTTTGAATTGGGGTTATTCCGTTCCAATGGCTTACTTTTGCACTCTCTTCTTATGTGCCCATATTTGCCACAATTATAACAGGTGGGTTTTCTGCGAGGTGGGTACTTGGTTTCCGCTTTATCTGGGTTTACAGTTAACTTACCAGCTTTGCGCACATGGTGAGGTCTACTAGAAACTTGTCTTTCATACGAGGTTGCTACATCAGGCAGTAGTGCTCGCAATTGATGTCTATTAGTTCCAGAGGTTTTCATTGCTTCTCTATTTTGATCGGAGTACCATACATTTGAAGAATGGATACTGCACTGTTCTAGATCAGCAATTGTATTGGGTCTATTCATCAATGATAGTCGAGATCTTTCTTCAGGTGACACGCCTATTAAAATGGTGTCCACCAGTTGTGTTTCATTCCAGCTTACACGCAATAGTCGAGAGGACTCCCTAATATCTGAGATGTAGTGAGCTAATCTCTCCTGATGTCCTTGTACTCGGAGTACTGTCTTCCTTTTTATTTCCTCATAGATGCCGGTGGGAATAAAGTATTTTATTATAGAGCTATGTAGCTCTTCTACTGGGAATGTAGAGGTTAGGGCTTCTAGGACACGATTTTTTAACGGGGGTTTACAATTTGGTAACAGAACTTGTAAAATTTGCCAGTCATTCAGCTGCTGTAGATCCTTTATCTGAAGAAGATAACTAATAAATGTTAGTAATTTGGAAACATTTAAGCCATCTGTATAAGGGATTTCGGTTAAAATCTTCTCCACAGGGTGAGTCATTTTACCGTATAGATCTGCGTTATAGTTCATAGGTGTAATTCCTCGATGAGGGCGATTGGATTCATTGGAGGTGGTGGTCAATTCATGATTTCCGGGACGAAACTGAAAATGCTCGGGAGGAGGGGCATTTACATCTTTATCAGTATTTTGTTCTGGGTTCGCTTGCACTTGCGATACGATAGGTGAGTTCCGATCCGAGTTAGGCGGAGGTAAACCAGTGGTGGGGGATTGTACTGGGGAGATGTGTAATTTCATTAATGATTTCTCTATTTCGTCCATCCTGAATGAGTCGGATTTTCGTCTTAAATCGTTAATAATTGAAGGTAAGCGGCGTAGAGCTTCGTCTGCTAGCTTTTGTACATCAACGGGTATTTCTGTGAGATTCGGCCAGATCGACAAATTTTTTATTCGCCTGGTTAAATGCTCTATTCTCTGGGTAGTCCGCAAAATTCTTGCCGGAGATTTCTCGTCTTGGAGTGTTTGAGACAATAAGTATAGTTCACTATACTTGGCATTACAAATTTCTTTCTCGCTTTCATAATCGAGTTGGCTTAGATAGTTTAATTGCACGGGCGCATCAAATCCACATTCGCGAATTGACCTTCGTAATTCCGCGACTGTCACATCAGCATGGGGTAGTCCACGCAAAAGGGCTTCGTAAGATAGCTCGTCTTGTAATAACAAATCCGGGTTAAATTGGGCCATTTTGTTCTAACACATTAGCACGTACTTAAAATTAATACATATATATATAATAAATTCTTAAGTAATCAATTTACACAAATTAGAAAAGAACAATTTCTCTTCTAAGGGAGAGACAGAAATCACACACACATATTTTTCAATGTTAAATAGCCGATCAGCTGTTTACTGGAATGTAGGTCACCCTCTGTATTTAGTTAACAAAGGAACTGGTGTGTCAGTGAGAAAGGGGGTTTTACTCTTATTGTTCTCTACACAATGCGACTGAATAACACAACTACTTTATACCGGTATAAACGAGAGAAGGGCAGCACAATCTTATTCAACAAATCTATTATTATTATTACCCTTGACAACACTTTGACTCCGTTCATTCATAAACTTTTCTCAATTAAATAAATTAATTATTTTGTTCACAAGTTTTAAATCACGAACTTCTAGTTAATTACCTTGGTCTACATTACATACTTTATTATTAACAAAGTTATTTTTAATTAATTTTTTTGATACATACTAGTGTATGTAAGCTATATAGTTGGACATACACTGTGCAGAATGAATCAGGAAACAACAGGTCATGGATTGTCGTAAACAAACCTGTTACAGATTGTTCGGTTGACCAAAATTGTTATGTTTGGTCACAATTCATGTATGCAAGTAATTATATCGAATAATGCAGGTTCCTACTGGCCTATAGAATGCAAAAGCTATATGCATTGTATGACGCTAAGGATATTTCACTTATACATACTATCATTTACGTAACTTAATACACTATTAAATATGTTTTGAACATTAAAGTTATTAAGGTAACTTTCTGAGTGCATAGATCAATATTATATATTTAGTTATTGTTCATACAAATTATCCACGCATAGTGATGCAATTTTGTTTGCATGTCACAAGTGGCGCAATTTTGTTTGTGACACTCTATACACAAATAAAACTCTTTCCTTTGTTTCCTTTTTTTTTTAAAGTGACGCAATTTGGTTTGCGTCGCGATGCTTACAACTACTTTAACTTTTAAGCAGAGTGGCGCACTTTTGTAACGTCTTTTCTCCGCGTTACAAATCCAGGGAACCCATCGTAATTAAACTCCGTTAATTAGATGGGCTGCCTACGTTGTAACAGAATGTATCACAAATAATTAATATAACAAATTACTTACTAACTGTGTAAGGAAACAATGGCAAGGTATACAATTGATTTAAGCACTCCTCATATGTGTGTAACAAGAAGACTTCTCTTTATTTAACATTTAAAAACATTTACTGACAGATCCCATGACATTACTAATTCAATTATTACGTTATTTGAAAGGTTTCTTTAAACTTTGGGATCAAAATTGATTCTATATAGCTATACCTCGGATCCGGGTAACCTTCGGTATTTATTCATTAAAACTTTTAGTCATCATCAATTCATTATATTAGCTTGCAAGACTTTCTTTTATTCAACCATTGGAAGAATGGTATTATTGCTTGAATTATATTACTCTACATTAGCATATAAACTGTTACAACGTATGAAGTTAGAATAGTTACATGAAATTCTTAGATTTAATTTATAAGTCTTTACAAAGTTAATAGTTTCTGAAAAGTCTCTTTCAAGATGTGTTGTGTAACAAATATTAGTAACCCTCGATAGACAGGCTATCGAGTCACCTTTTAATTGGTATGCAGAAGACTCGTCCTGGGGTATCCGTCTTGGGAAACAGGAACAGCTACGTCGTCATCTCGGTCTGGTCTTCGTCAGTAAAGGGCTCCAAAGTTCGCAGGTTGAACCTTCTACGATGGTACTTGTAGATTCTCGGATGTCCTGATTTGCATATTCTGTCGTGTGTACTAGAGTTTGTGGCTTCTAATAGTTCACATCTCCAGGTATGATGTTGGAAGTGTTGTTAGTTCTTGAAGTTCGAAGTCATCTTGTGTTACACCTTTTTTACGTTTCGAGTTTTACACTTTAAATCTCTTGTTTATTTACATAACTATATTAGTTAACACATCCAGATGCTTTAAGCAGCTATTTCTGGTATACCATCTTAAGGTAAAACAAAGTATAGGTAACATATTTTAAGAGCACAGCTCTTACGTCTATACTGTACGAAGTCACCATTGCGAGAGAGCGAAATTCTGCTCCCTTCGCCTGGTACTGGACAAAATGGTAGTGGGGCAATTACCGCGCGAGAATATAGTCCCTGTCTCTCTTTATGTTAACATTTTTATTTATACAAACTATCCCTAAACAAATATACATAATTTAAATCAGTTGTTTTAGCGACTATCTGTGTCTTCAGATTTTTAATTATTAACATTAGGTTTTTTATCTTATTCTAACTTACACAAGACTCGGAAAACATGTCGAGTCTGGAATCAACAGGACAGCGCCTGCTCACAAGCAAAGGGTTAAATACGATATTAATAACTCTTTACAATTTATCTTTTTATTAGAGTATCTTCTAACTAACTAATTACTGCTTCCTCTCATACTGAGTACATACAGTTTTTTTATATTAATACAGTGAGATTTAAATGGCTTAATAGCTCGCAACCTTAATTTTTAAAAATTTTTTATTTTCTTGATTATTTCTTTTATTTAAATCGTCACAACTTTTAATTGATTTTACTTTAAGAATTGTTATAAATGTAAACGTTTTAAAGTAAATAAAAATAAGATTTATTTTCAGTACAAAATTTGTTTGAATTAAAGATCGTATAGCTTACGATAAAATAAAATATATTTTCTGAGTACAATGTTTTGAAATAAAAACTTGTATAGTTGCGGCGAAAAAACTTATGTGCACGTAAAATATCCGCCCGCTTTTAAGCTTCCTTGAAAACAGTTTTCTTTTAGTAGTGAGAATTACACTTTTCCGCCTGTAGACTCGTCCTGAATTTCATTTAAAGTTCCATCTTTCAGGTTTTTTTGTTTTTTCAGCTTTAATTCCAATTAAAAGGAACCAAGAATAAAAGCAACTGTTAACTAGCAGCAGTTTAACTCCGTTACTTTGTTATATATAAAGTTTATAAAACATTTCATTTTCATGGGAAAGAGAGACAAAGTTTTGTAAATATTTAAAAATTATTCCTCTTCCTCCTAAGGAACCGATAAACTGTTCCAATTGTAACCTCTAAACACAAGCGCCTGAAACAAGAGATTACCATCCGGCAGTAGACAGGCCCCCACAGGTTTTTTAACGAATTTATCATTCCTACCTCTTTCTTTTCCTCAGTTCTTACGAGGTGAGAACGGGTATTTAGACCAAGAATGATGTTCATACATGCATTTACACTGTTCTGTTCCCTTTCTTACACACTATGTAATATATGATTTTTATCGACTCATTCACTCAACCTTAAAATTAACTCATTCGACTCATTGACTCATTGACAATTAACACTTAAACTTAAATATGTAAATAATTAAATTTATAAATTACATGTTGTAATTATACAAATATCCAACGATCCGTAACTAATAACCAATCTTTATGTGTAATCTTTTCTTACCGGAAGCGTATTCTGCAATAGCAGATAGTGGTATTCGCTGAGTAACAGTTGTAACAAATCTGCTTGCAGGACCGTAATTACGTATAACATCAACTCAAGTACGTTAAATTGCTGTGTTTATTAGTTATTTTTAATTACAAAACAGTATAAATTTTAATGAAAAATCACAATAAAAGATTTAATTACTTCCATAACATTGAATAAAATAATAATTTACCCCGTATAATTGGCGATTTTTAATATTAACATCCTGCACGGTTAATAATTAGTGCATGGAAAGTTATATTTTTTTTCAATTAGTTATATTGTTAAAACTAGATCCCTTTTTACAAAAGTTTGATACGTTTTACTTTAATCTTAACACTTGAATTATTTTAGTTTATAATTGAATTACAAGAAATAACGAACAGATAGAAGTAGACATGTGGAAAATACAAAGTTATGAGTGCATGTTTATGTGTGCGTGGAATGGGGTTGCTTTTGCGTGTCTGCGTTAAATTTATACAGTATTTATAAATCTTACTTTTAGATGCTACTTTTATAATTTAATTTGAACAATCACCAACGATCCGTAAATAATGTGCAATCGTTTGTTCCTGGGAGCAGGTTCCGCAACAGCACACACATTCTCTCAATAACAACAACTTTAACCAACCTGCCTCCATATTTATGACGCCAAATGGAACAACTTGAGTTGTCATAGTATCGTACAAATTTATTATTACAAAATATACGTTTTAAACGAGAAAATGCACAATGAGGGAAGGGTTAATTGCTTCCGTAACATTGAAGAAACTAGTAATATGTTCCGTGTAGTTGGCGAGTTTTATAATTAACGCCTGACTAAACCCCCTGCACTTTTAGTAATTAGTGCAAGTAAACAATATGAGACTTTTTCAACTAGTTAACAATTTAAAAAAGATACAGTAACTTTAAAAACCTATAATGGAATTTACATTAGTTTTAACACTTGGTTTATTTTAGTCTACAGCTGACTAGCAAATAATAACAAAACCGATGAAAAGAGATAAACAGGCAATTAAATGGGGGAAAATACAAGGCTGTGCGGGTGTGCGTGCGTTTGTGCGTAGCGTTTTAAAACTGTTTCTTACTCAAAATATTCTCAAATTCGTTCCTGTGAAAACAGGTAGGCCTACTATTGTAAAATCTGTATTCTCTCAGTGCATTCTGTGTATCTTTAATATTACAAATTATTTTAACTTCATAAGTTTGTTGTCACGGATTAGATAAACCCACTTGCCCCAATGTTCAACGTTTTCCTGTATACTTATAGGTAAATCTTTATTGCTACTAGGCAATTTACTTCGCAGTTTTGTAACCCTGCAATCGATCTACAAGGGCGCATCACCTGTGTCCAAACATACTTTTGTAGGGAATGTTTCAAGATATGTTCATTGCGGTTATCTTACTTTCTAATGCAATTTCTTCCAGTGCAACGTTTAACAGCTTTTATCTCTAATTTAAAGGAAATTCTAAATAAGCGGCTACAATTATATAATATGGTTCAAGTTTTTCGACGTTTTAACGTGTCATTTCTGGTTGCCATCTCGGGGTAAACTGCATTCGTGTGCTGCGGAGTCTCTCACAGGTATATGGGACCTACAGTTTAACGCCGGATCCGAACGGCATAGTTGAGGAGGGTTTATATTAGGCAGGATACCTCTCGCTGGTTTGCCACCCCCTTGTGAGGGGAACGCTCGTATCTAAACCGGATGGCCCCGGCGGGAATCGAACCCGCGCCGATATCGTAGAAGCGCCACACGCTAGCCACTACACTACGACCGCTCCTTTCAAACAGTGCACACTCCAAATTTTTTATGTTTGTCGATATGGAGGTAAATGGAATACCATAAATAAATTTATTACATCCTTATTAATTAAGTCATTAATAATTCATAATTTCTTAATTATGCAGTGATATATTTCATATTTATGCCATAATTATTGTTGTACACAATAAGTGACACAAGTGAGTGAAAAGTCGAATGAGCCGAATAACGATAAGTGTCAAATAACTTACGGCCTTTCGGTATGCCATCTAAGTTAGTGTCTCTATTATGCTAAAACATTTTTAATAATATACTTGATGCTTATTCTACAGGCCTACCGTATACACTAGTATGCTGCAAGCTCGCTCACTATTCTGTACGAATATATTTATACATAGGATATTTTATGTACGAGTACATTTATGTATGTATATTGTATTTGTTATTAAATTTCAATATAAGATATTTTTTCATTTATAGAAAAAAACTACATAAACCTTCATTCTCTATTATTTCTTTACTACAACATAAATTGTAGAACACTAGTCATACAGTAAACACTAAAAATTCAAAACGTACGGATCCGGGTTAATCTGACACACTGTGGATTTTCACAATTATTTTCAAATTTCAGATCTCCATTTTGGGCTTTGGGGGTCAAAATTTTTAAATTTCCAAGACTTAACACTACATTCCGATGTCAGTAAAATTAACTTTTAATTTGATAGTCCACAAGAATTTTTGCAATTTTTTCACAATTTTTATCCCCCTCACATTTTTGTCTCTTGCCTCCTATTTTTGAGGGATAAATTTAAAAAACAATAGGATTCTGTAGATTGAAAGTACCAAGTAACAAGTGCCAAGTTTTAAAAAAATCATAGCCAAAGTAGACAGATGGACAAACAGGTAGACAGGCAGAAAAACAAATGCTAACGCTCGAGCCAAAACTGAGATTTCGTCAAAAATTCATTCATTATTTGGCTTAAATTCTTTACTTGTATCATTCCATCGTGCGTTAAAAGATTCCATTTGTTCCGTCCCAGATGCTAATATGCTCACAACACGTTCTGTTAAAACAACTTATAGAAGAACACGATTTCATATAATACTTATCCATTTTACTTCCATGTTCCTTAAGGAAATGGAAGTATGGTGATGGCAAAAAAAATCGTGTTCGAGATTATTGCAGATTCTGATTGTACTACACTCAAAACATGAAAAAAAGTCGTTTTTCGAAAAGTGTCTGTGTGTCTATCTGTGTGTCTTTGTGTCTGTCTGTCTGTAGATTTTTTTTCTATGGCAAACGATAACAGCCGCAAATTCAAACAGAATTAAATAATTTTTTGCATACAGTCCTGATTTGTAGAGTACTCAAGACCTATTGTTTATGGTGAAGATCGGTTAAGGAAAAGGGGTAGTTTACCTGCAACGTTCTTTTATAAAGGGTAATTTTCTATGGCAAACGATAACAGCCGCACATTCAAACAGAATCAAATAATTTTTTGCATACGTCCCTAAATTGTAGAGATCTCAAGGACTGCCGATTTTGGTGAAGATCAGTTAAGGGCAAGGGGTAGTTTACCTGCAACCTTTTACGTTTTAACAACAGTAAAGTACTTGAAAATTCATTTAAACTTTTTAAAACATTGGTAATTGTTAAAAATAAAATAATTTTGTTGCCAGGCAATAAAATTATAATTTTTTTCATTTTAATGTAAATTATGTATGAGTTAATATACATGTATAAAATAATATATCGTTCGTGGCAGGCAAGCATATCTCAGTTATGTAATGTTTACGTTTCCATTTTATTATTATGACTACCGCAATAAAAAGGCAGGGAAGGCACAACCACACACAAAATTCGCGTTATTTCTGGCCTCACTCATGTTTATTTTCTTATATTTGCACGCTTTTTAAATGGTAAGTGCCGAAACTCATACTAACATAACGCGTCCAAGCCGAAAAAGTGTCCAGCGTGGATAGCGATTTGCTTCCTGTGGATCGCTGGGCAGTGTAACTGCACGTGTTTACGGAGGAACGATTCATAGACAGACTTTTCGTCTTTAGGGAATGAACCCTCTGCAAGATGCTGAGGGTCCATGAGTGACTTCGGAGCGCTCCTTCTTTTTCGCGTGTTTGTTCTGTGAAATATACACTGTAGATTCGCAGCTTTACTCTAAGCAACGCTCAGTAGGAAATGTTGAAAATTTTTGTCCACGGTGAACTCTCATACACACTAAACCTGCTCTGATGTTTTATGCTCTGATGTTTTAATTATGGACATCATAATATTAAAACTTTGGAAACTTGAGCACTACTTAATGGAGATCAAACATTAACTTATACAAGTCATTCATTTTATGCAATTTTTTATATATATTGTACAACATTATCGGCAACAAAGAAGTAGTTTTTGTTAAAATTCCTTCCCGGGATGTTTGGTCGTAGTCCAATGTTTTCTACAAAACCAGACGTTTCGGCAATGCCATCGACTGCCATCATCAGTGAAAATCGAGTGCGATAACGTGAGGTGGTATACGTTAGTGACCACAGTACTGTGGTTAAGGCTGAAGCAGTAAGTAGAAAGAAGTAGTTTCTATGGTAATATTTAATTTCGAAAATGATTTTAAATATAAATCTTAGAACATGGAAGTCATGCATGGTTCTCCATACCAATATTTTAAATACACAGTATAGCCTACAACAAATACGAACTAATGCAATGTAAAAAACATGGTAGCTTTCAATGACAGCATGCCAATTAGTCAGTTATGGAAGATGAAAATGTACAGTCATTTAGACATGTCTGTTCATATCTTATACAAGTAATATGTACGTACAAGACTCGATAAAATTCTGCAAGAACCAGAATTAACTTAAGAGCAGTAGTGAGAACACGCGTAGTAATTCGGAACGTTCAGTGTGTGCAAAAACAAACGGTACAATTAAAGTAGGTCAGAAGTATTTCAAAACATTTATGGCAAACAAGAGGGACTGGAGTCTGCTTGGTGAACAAATGTGTTGCTTGTTGCCAACTTCGTTCAAACAAACAGCACTGAAGCACTACGAAACTGAGCTAAATGAATACAGGAAGAATGAGAGCTAAATGAGAAGAACACACACAAACGCGCGAGCGCGCAAAAGTTTCTTTTCCAGCTGTTAGTTATTAGACCTATTAACAGAAAATAAAAAATGTATTGAATGAGTATCAAGAAAATTGGAAAAGACTTTGCCAAGCAAAATTTAGAATGAATTTAAGGAAACACAGTACGCACCCATGTAAAGTATACAAACTCAATAAAATTAACAAACGGTTCTTCGAGACGTTTCTAAAGTGCAGTTGACTACGTTCGGCTAAAATATATCTTCAAGCATCTTCGTTTTGTTATAAATCAACGATATTAGTGTTTTGTAATTTGTGTTTTAAATATTTCATGTGTTAGTGTTTTCTGTGCATGTTCAGATTAGAGTCGGAATCATCAAAATAAACATTTTCGAGTAGGAATAACACCCCTTGATGTACAAGTGATTTAAATGTTTTACAGATTCCTGAAAAACGTGTAAAATCAAAGCAAAGACTTTAAGAAACGATGTAAGATTTATGTTATTTGTGACAACAAACTATGTCATCATAAATGTGACAACTTAACGTATGTAGAAAAATTAATAGAAATTCTTTACGCTGGTAACAAATACAAGAATCGATTGATGTAGGTCACAGAGGTGCTGCTGCTGCAAACTGGTATATCCGCACGTGGAGGAATAAATACCACTTGTGGGCACATTTTCACAAAGATAATGTTTTAAAATATAAAATATAAATTAAAATAGTTAGTAAAAATTTGTAAGTGTGTCAGAACATTACACCTCTATGGGTACTTTGTGTACCCAAAATGAAGCTAATTTCTGTTCCAAAGAAAGCCATGGAACAAATTGCAGTAGACCAGACGTTCAGGCCAAAAAAAGCTGTAATGGTGGCAGTAGATTACTATTCAAAGTGGACTGAAAGTAGTGAAGCCCTTAAAAGTAAGAGTGACATTGAAGTGGTTAAATTTGTTTATGAAATTATACGTAGGACCTAGACATGGTTGCACCAAAATAAAAATTAACAATAATGGTAGCGAGTTTGTAAATTACGTTTCTAAAAATATTGCACAGACTCTCGGGGATGAAACACAAATTAACATCACCTTACCGTCTACAAGATAATGGATTAGTGAAGCGTCAAAATTAATAACTGCCCTGATGTTCTCAACAGTGTGTTATTTGCATGCAGAACACCTAGACACAAAACAACGGAATTTTTACCTTTTTTATGTTATATAACACTGAACCAGTTTTACCATTAGACCTTGATGAGAAGTTAATTTGACCGTTGAAGACGATGAGTCTCTTAAAGTAGATGAAGAAGTAACGGGTGTTCATAAAGTAGAGGAAGGTTATATTAAAGAAAATAAAGAAATAAAAGATATTACAAAAAATATTAGAAGTAAAATAGTCATTACTATTTCTTTTATGAAATTGCTAAACTGCTACAATTTTTATTGTTCAGACAAAGCTTTTCGTCATCACTGACATCATCAGGTCTTAAACAACGGTTCAAACAATACGAAGAATAAAATAGTCATTGATGAAGCAGTATTAAAAAATATCAGAAAATCTCTGATTTATCAGGAAAGACAATTTGTAGAAGACACACAATAACAAAGCAAAATGAAATAAAACCTGGAAGAAACGTTTTGGTAAATAATTTGACAAAATTCAAAAATAAAGTAACATTTACCATTTCCACGAAGTGGACCATTTACAGTGAACAAAGTTTTACGAAATAAATAGGTGTTGTTATTAGAAAAAAAAAGATAGAGAAAATAAAGAGTTTGTGAAACTTGAAAGTTTTCAAACAATTTAAATGATGAAAAGCTGATGTCGAGATTTCTGGTAAGTGGTGTAAAGTAAACCGGTTGATGTAGAGTGGCAAATGAAAAAGTGTAAGTTGTTGGGTCCGTGCTTTGAAGGCCAATATACTTTTATGAGAATCAGTCATAAATTAGCACGTTCAAGACAACGCGGTGTAAAGGAAATTGTGGTTGATGGATACTGTTGGTTTAGGATCATTTTCTACGTAATTACGGGCAGTAAAGATTATCACGGGGATGTTAGAAACTTAGTAGTTAATTATATCGAAAATGTGTTGAGCAACAACCGATTTATTTAATTATTTATTTAGGTGTCGAGCCAACAATGTATTTAAAGATAGGACGTCTCTCAAAAATATAAAAGAAGGCACATGGAGAATTGACAGTGAGATATTTGGAACTGCATTACTTTTGAATACACTCAAAAAATGGAGAGAAGTGGGACTGGCAGTTATTTACAGCAGGTGCTTCAGCAAATTTTTATAAAACTGAAATTCCAAGCCCCAAAAATGTAACATTACAAATAAAAGTGGTTCTCATTATGAAACTGTAATTTCAGTTCATGGAATGGTGTAGTTAAAGCAGCACCTGCAGAAAAGTAAGTAGGCTACTATACTCCTATTATTTTATCGCTTACTTTATATAATGGGTAATACAAACTGTAGACACCTTTTTATAGTGTAAATATTTAATAAGTTGGTTTTAGTAGTTAAAATTAATTTATTAATGTATCTTTAAACAATCCTTTAAAAAGAATTTAAAATAATTCAGTTATTATGGCCACTTAGAAAATTATTATAATTGTTAGTTTCATGTAAAAGACTAAACCTAAGTTTGTACCAAAAACCCCCGAAATACCCCACCGTGTTTAGGCCAAAACATGACGTTTATTACATACTGCAAAAATATTTTTAGTATTACACTTGTCTCTTCTATTGTATATAATCTATTTTAAGGAATAATAGTAACAGACAAGCTACGTAATTTTTTTATTCAAGTTAGGTTAGGTTAGGTTAGGTTTTTTTGCCTTAGTACCTTCTCTATGTAGGCTACTACCTGATCGCAATGGTGTTCGTTAAAATGCGGCTCAGTTAAAATGCAGCACGTTGTAGGCCTAATTCATCTTCTCTTCCTTGCAGAAAAATTTAGTCATCTACGAAGAGCACAGTGTTCACAGAAACAAACTCATTTAACTTTAAGAAATTATACTCATTAACAAAAACCAAAGAACGACAAAAAACAGTAACAACTGCCACTTGTAGTAATGACATTAGCAATGAAACAAAGCAGCAAAATTAAGAAAATTTATGGTACGGGAAAAGTGCTTTAGGCTATAAATAATGATAGAAGAACAAGTGGAAAATAAAATATAAATATATATAAGAAATAGTAAATATAATAAGAATAGTATAAATATATAAGAATAGTAAGCAAACAGAAGAAAACAATAATTTGGCACGGAAATATGAGCCGAAGGTTGAAGGAAAATGTACGTATATTGGAAAATTCCGAATATTAAAAGAGAAATAAAGAATGTCTGTGACGAGAATGAAAGAGATAAATAAAGGTAGCATTGCCAAAAACGTGATCAGAAAATGCACATATCTATGATACGAGTGCGGAAACAGCAACAGGCAGCTGGATAAATATGCGGATGACTAATAAGACAATTTACCTAACTAAAGAATATAGTTTTTCATTATTTGAACGTTTAACGTGTAGTCCACAGGGCCGCGTTTGGTATGCAGTGCGCCCTGGGCCCGAACAACATTCGCGCCCCCATCTCCCGTCTCCCATCGAAACCACTCTGACGTCAGCTAGTACTAATTTCCGCGTAGTTTGCGCACCGCGATCAACATTAAAATATTGTTCATTTTTGGTCATATGAAAAAGGAAAAGAACAAAAATATAAGTGACCTGGTAAAAAATAATAACGTGTAAAAGTAATGGCAATGGTAAAAATAAAAAATTAAACATTTTCTGTCATATTAAAAAAAATGTATTAACTTATAACCGAACAATCAAAGCTGTTTTGATCAAATATAAATTATTTTGTATGAATAAAATATTGAATGGCGTAATTAATCTTTGGCAAAGAAAAAAGTCTACATAAATATTGTATTGTACCTAATAATGACATTTGACATTGAAAGAAACCCTAACAATACACTGTTAATTGTTATACCATACCATTTTACATCATTGATTTTTTTCTTGACTTTTTCTTTGCAAATTCGTTTATTACATCGTCAAAACACATGTTCATAGTCATGTCCTTTTCGGTGCAGAGCACCATCAAACTATTTAACTTGGTCTCCTGAAGGGATGACCTCGTTATTGATTTTAGCCTTTTCAAAGCTGAGAACTCTCGTTCAGCAGAACAGTTAGTGACTGGCAGGGTTAGGTAAAATCCTCATGGCCACTTCCAGATTAGGAAAAGTACTGTATAAACTTGGTTCGCTGCTTCTTATGTACTTATATGCTTCTCGAAGGTGTTCTATATTTTCAACTTCCATGAACTGCTTGAAATGCAAACATTCTTTTCTTAGACTATCAACCTCTATATCATTACCGTAAAACATAGCCAGTCGATCTAGTCCAGTGTTCATATGTGTTCTTATGTGGGCATACCGTGCGCGCGCGCGCGTGTGTGTTTCATGTTGAGCAGGACATATTGCTTCTCCACGACACGTTTAGCGGTAGCAAACAAGCCGTATCATACTAAAGCACGTTTTGCATCAACTGTGTCCGTGTATTGATCGCTCGCACTAAGAGACGAACTGTGTGTATCAACGTTTGCATCAACTGTGTCCGTGTATTGATCGCTCGCACTAAGAGACGAACTGTGTGTATCAACGTTTGCATCAACTGTGTCCGTGTATTGATCGCTCGCACTAAGAGGCGAACTGTGTGTATCAACGTTTGCATCAACTGTGTCCGTGTATTGATCGCTCGCACTAAGAGACGAACTGTGTGTATCAACGTTTGCATCAACTGTGCCCGTGTATTGATCGCTCGCACTAAGAGACGAACTGTGTGTATCAACGTTTGCATCAACTGTGTCCGTGTATTGATCGCTCGCACTAAGAGGCGAACTGTGTGTATCAACGTTTGCATCAACTGTGTCCGTGTATTGATCGCTCGCACTAAGAGGCGAACTGTGTGTATCAACGTTTGCATCAACTGTGTCCGTGTATTGATCGCTCGCACTAAGAGGCGAACTGTGTGTATCAACGTTTGCATCAACTGTGTCCGTGTATTGATCGCTCGCACTAAGAGGCGAACTGTGTGTATCAACGTTTGCATCAACTGTGTCCGTGTATTGATCGCTCGCACTAAGAGGCGAACTGTGTGTATCAACGTTTGCATCAACTGTGTCCGTGTATTGATCGCTCGCACTAAGAGACGAACTGTGTGTATCAACGTTTGCATCAACTGTGTCCGTGTATTGATGGCTCGCACTAAGAGGCGAACTGTGTGTATCAACGTTTGCATCAACTGTGTCCGTGTATTGATGGCTCGCACTAAGAGGCGAACTGTGTGTATCAACGTTTGCATCAACTGTGTCCGTGTATTGATCGCTCGCACTAAGAGGCGAACTGTGTGTATCAACGTTTGCATCAACTGTGTCCGTGTATTGATCGCTCGCACTAAGATGCGAACTGTGTGTATCAACGTTTGCATCAACTGTGTCCGTGTATTGATCGCTCGCACTAAGAGACGAACTGTGTGTATCAACGTTTGCATCAACTGTGTCCGTGTATTGATCGCTCGCACTAAGAGACGAACTGTGTGTATCAACGTTTGCATCAACTGTGTCCGTGTATTGATCGCTCGCACTAAGAGACGAACTGTGTGTATCAACGTTTGCATCAACTGTGTCCGTGTATTGATCGCTCGCACTAAGAGACGAACTGTGTGTATCAACGTTTGCATCAACTGTGTCCGTGTATTGATCGCTCGCACTAAGAGACGAACTGTGTGTATCAACGTTTGCATCAACTGTGTCCGTGTATTGATCGCTCGCACTAAGAGACGAACTGTGTGTATCAACGTTTGCATCAACTGTGTCCGTGTATTGATCGCTCGCACTAAGAGACGAACTGTGTGTATCAACGTTTGCATCAACTGTGTCCGTGTATTGATCGCTCGCACTAAGAGACGAACTGTGTGTATCAACGTTTGCATCAACTGTGTCCGTGTATTGATCGCTCGCACTAAGAGACGAACTGTGTGTATCAACGTTTGCATCAACTGTGTCCGTGTATTGATCGCTCGCACTAAGAGACGAACTGTGTGTATCAACGTTTGCATCAACTGTGTCCGTGTATTGATCGCTCGCACTAAGAGACGAACTGTGTTTATCAACGTTTGCATCAACTGTGTCCGTGTATTGATCGCTCGCACTAAGAGGCGAACTGTGTGTATCAACGTTTGCATCAACTGTGTCCGTGTATTGATCGCTCGCACTAAGAGGCGAACTGTGTGTATCAACGTTTGCATCAACTGTGTCCGTGTATTGATCGCTCGCACTAAGAGGCGAACTGTGTGTATCAACGTTTGCATCAACTGTGTCCGTGTATTGATCGCTCGCACTAAGAGGCGAACTGTGTGTATCAACGTTTGCATCAACTGTGTCCGTGTATTGATCGCTCGCACTAAGAGACGAACTGTGTGTATCAACGTTTGCATCAACTGTGTCCGTGTATTGATCGCTCGCACTAAGAGGCGAACTGTGTGTATCAACGTTTGCATCAACTGTGTCCGTGTATTGATCGCTCGCACTAAGAGGCGAACTGTGTGTATCAACGTTTGCATCAACTGTGTCCGTGTATTGATCGCTCGCACTAAGAGGCGAACTGTGTGTATCAACGTTTGCATCAACTGTGTCCGTGTATTGATCGCTCGCACTAAGAGGCGAACTGTGTGTATCAACGTTTGCATCAACTGTGTCCGTGTATTGATCGCTCGCACTAAGAGGCGAACTGTGTGTATCAACGTTTGCATCAACTGTGTCCCTGTATTGATCGCTCGCACTAAGAGGCGAACTGTGTGTATCAACGTTTGCATCAACTGTGTCCGTGTATTGATCGCTCGCACTAAGAGACGAACTGTGTGTATCAACGTTTGCATCAACTGTGTCCGTGTATTGATCGCTCGCACTAAGAGACGAACTGTGTGTATCAACGTTTGCATCAACTGTGTCCGTGTATTCATCGCTCGCACTAAGAGACGAACTTCGTACCCTAGTTACGCTTCCCCGTAACCTCAGTCATCATTACTTCACAACACGGCACACGGCATAGTCAACGTGCTCCCGCTTCCACCTTCAAAGATTCTCCGCCTTCCCTTCCTGGTCTGCTCATACATCTTTCAGGTTTTTATTTCCAGACTTGTTTGGCTAGTCTGGAATGTGACATTCTTTCTAAGTGTTCTTTCCACCGTTGTTGTAATTTTTATTTTTTCACTTAAGTTAAAAACTCGCAAATGTTTTCTTATAGCCTCATTCTTTATAAGGTCAAGTTTATAGCACCTTGTAACTCCTCTTAAGAACGCCATTTTCGAGGCCTGTATTTTACTGTCTTGTTTCTTGGCTGAGAAGTGACTTAGATTTTTTGCAGTTAATAAAACGATTAAATAATACAGAAAAATAGGTTCAACACATAAATAGAATGGAAGAAAGTAGACTTCCGAAGATAGCAAAAGATTACAACTCTAGAGGCAGAAGAAAAGTTGGTAGACCTAAGAAAAGGTAGACTGCGGAATAGAAACAGGCCGCTAAAGCCTAAAACCGTTAACAAGATGATGATGACGTTTCTTGGTTGTTGTCTATTATTTACACCTATAGGACAGTAAAGTGGCTTTTATAACTTTGTAAAACTTTAATTTTCTATCTCTACGCAACTTCTTTCTAAAAATATGGTTGATTCTCGCGCAGACCGCCTGGAAATTACCTAACTTATAGTGTCTTAATTCCTATCATAGCTAATATCATTTCTTAAATAATTAAAATGGCTTACCTGTTCTAGAATTTGATCATTAATCATTATTTGTATTCTTATTGGTTCCGTAACCACAGCAACTAAACTAAATACTGAAGTGTGTCTTAACAGAACAAACTTGAAACTTTATACGTTTCACACCATCAGTTTTCACCAAATAAATAATTCACTATCGTTTGCTTTCACTTCTCTTTTTAACGTTAAAAGTAATTTGGCAGGCCGGATAAAGCATACATGTAACATACATTTATCATGTAAGCGTACATGTTATTCGCTGTCGGTGAATTAGCGCATTATCCGAAATTTTTATTCCCAATACGTTAACAGTGTGTTTCAATATCCACAAGTTGTGTTTATATATTTCGGCTATAAAGTTGCAACTCACAAATCCTTATCATGTCAGAACAAAAATAAATAAACCGTAAGTTATATAGTTCAACTTTCATAGCTTTAGTTTTACTTTAAGGTAAAGATATTTCACTCTTAATGTAATTTATATTGTACCATTTTCCAACTTATAAGCCGAGATGCTTAAAATTTCTTGATTGCGAACGCAAAATGCTAAAATTTGTTGTGAGTAAACTAAAATACGAACAACGCAGAGTGGATCAATATGTGGGGAAATGTACATACAACCTTAGTAATTTGGAATTTTATATATATTGCGATTACAGGGGTCGCATAGAATAAGTAGTCGGTTATATCCTATATTGGAATGTTTTTCAGATTTATTAATAATTATTTCTAATTGCATTTATAATTTAATACTGTTTATGATAACAAAATAATACTAATTATACTATCCCTGTTGACCTTTTTTACAATTTCTAAATAATTTTCTCTTTTATTCTAATACATAAATATTTTATTTATAAGAGTTCTTTTGTCTTTAACTTATTAATTTGTTTTTTTTTTATAAAGTTTATAACACATAATTTCACTTCCCTTAACGATGAATGATGAGACGTCGATAATCTAGTCGGGAAGATAGGAGTAGTTGTTTCTTCTGGATACCGCTGCGATCTCCTCCTGTTGCCCGGCGTTCAGGGTCGTTCTCGGGTTGGGTACTTTTATACATCCTAGTTAATTAATTCTTCAACTGTAATTCATTTTATGTATTAAAAACAGAACAATAATCCAGCAAACTTCAAGTGTCTTTTTTAATGCCAATGCAGACAATCTTGTACTTTACCGGATTATCACTCGGTGTTTAATAATCGACTTGCGAACTTTTGGACTTGTGTTCAAAACACAAGTAGACCAATCGTCTAAACTTGAGCAATACGACCCACACTTTATCAAGCTCAGAGAGAGGCTGATTTAACGATACGGAGTACAAAATCAACTGAGATTTTAGCCAATTTCTCGAGCGTTCATTGGCTGGCTGCTATCCTTTCTCTGCGGCATCAGTTCAAATAACTTAATTCGTCGACAATACTGTTACAAGCAAAGTTAAGCTTGCACAAAACCTGTCTCATTTTATTACTTTTCTTCAGGGTCATAAAACTTTCGTTCTAAAAAACTCATATATTTAATTTTATAATTTATAAACAATTTTACCACTCGATAGGTCTTTTATTTATGCGTATTCAGGTGTAAGTCTTATGTCAGAATTTTTATTTTACAAAAGTTATTTAATTTAACATGTTTTTTATAGTTATCCCGTAACATAGTGACATACTCACACACGCGCACTCACCATACGCCTACGCATATTTTCCCATCACTTCACATCACTAATTTTTCTTACTGTCAAAAATTTACTTAAACTAACAAATTTAACATGTATCTTATTGTCTATTATAGAGTGTCTGAACCTGCAGTCTTTACTTAGTCAAATTTTCATTTCAACATGCTATCATACGCTTAGAGTTAAATTACTACTTAATATGCAAATTCTACCTATTGCAGCTTAACCTAAACTGCAACCTATATTATGCAGCTTATTTTACATCTTCAGACGTCCATCGCGTACCAGGATCCACTGTCTTCTGTCCTTATAATCTAAGATTTGAAATCTGTACCCTTTTATCTCCCTTCTATTTCTATACACTGCTCCATGACAGTTTAGATATACAGGGAAATGCTCTTTCATTTCACGCATTAAGTCATACTCAGGATATCTAAACGCCCTTTTGTTTTATGTTGTGAGTGCCCATTTCTATATATTCTTGGGCTATCTTGTTTTGGACATTCTATTTAGGTATCCAAACCATTTTCAATTGCTTTTCCTCGATAAGTTATGTGACATCCACTCCTACTCTATATCGCATTTGTATTTCATCATTTCTAACTATTTTAATCTCGTTAAATTACTACTTCTCCTCCAGTACTCCATTTCAACAGCTCTTAATCTCTCCCTGTTTCTTTTAGATAAACCCTACACTTCTGATCCATAAACTATTATTGCCTCTAATATGCTCTTATATATAAATGATTTCACTTTTCTGGAAATTGCCTGATCCTAAACAACATGATGTAATCTGTTTATCTCTTCTCCCTTGCCCTGGTGCATTTTTATTTCTTCTAAAATCAGCCTTATATGCTATATGATCTTACTATTGATCTTACATATCTGCATCTTTGAGTAGCCACTACTGTTTCATCTTTCCCAGATAAGTTTCTCGTTTTTCTGCCTACAGCTATACAGCTTCCTTTGCAGCTACAGCTGTTTGCTTCCTTTTGCAGTTTTCTAAGTCCTCTTCATTTTGCTTCATCACCTGCAACATACGGCTTCATCAAAGTATACAGTATATCCTCTCCGATTGGGTCTTCCATATTAAGACATTAAGCTCGCCATGAAACGTTAAATCTTAAACAGAGTGGGGGTAATGCTTCCTGTTTTAGTCCTTTCATTACATAAGATTGCTCTTACTTTAACTCCACTAGTTATTTCGTTACATAGGTTTTGAGTGTGTTTGTACAATTCGCATGCACTTGTAATTTTGTAACAATTGTGATGTACCCACGTTTTCAAATATTTTTCTAGTGCAGTCTTCGCCTTTCAAACACCAATTAAAAATCATAGTCAGTTTTTCCTGTAAGACATTTTGACCATATTTAATCAATTCTGTTGCTATTCCACCTGGCCACAATGATTTTTTATTTTTACAAGTTTTAACTGCTACATTTATTTTATCCACACGTAGGCCTATCTTAAAACATCTGGCATAACTTTTCCGATTCCATCAGTGGCTGAGGTTGCTTGCGTAAATGCAAGTCGCTTTTCCATTACCAGTTCTTGGTAGGTTAGAATTTGTTTCATTCTCTTATGATGATAATTTCTAACTTACACTTATTTTCATTATTTTTCCTATCTCATGACTTTCGCCATTCTTTATCTAGCCATAACCATTTATCTTATTGCATTTCCTTCCCCAGCGTTTTTCCTTTCTAATTTTATATTTATATGCGTTTATGCCCCTTCCATATTTTTTTCTATCTTCTATATCTTTCATACTTTACGATATGTTATTTCTTTAAATAACTATTGTATTTCCTCAGTCCAAAAGTAGTAACTATCTATATTTCTGCGCCTATTCTTCAACCTACCTACTGCTGCTTCATGAACTGCCGCTGATTACGAGTCATAGAACATTTGAGTACTGGTGTCGTCTATATTAGTTATAAAATAAAGTATTTTTGAATTATATAAAGTAAAAATAATATTGTGATATTGTTCAATGTGGTTTCTTCTGCAAGTAGAGTATTGCGTTTTTGTTGTTTCAATACCTTACGCACCTATATCATAGAAATACCTATCACATCATATCATAATACCTATCATAGAATTATTTCGATTGTTATTGACTTAAAAGCCTCCTCTGATTCTGATTTTTTTCAGTGAAACGTGAGTAAGGTATTGAAACAACAAAAACTCACTACTTTACTTGCAGAAGGAACCATATTGACAGTATCACCATATTTCATAATTGCTGCAAGAAACCTTAAGTTACGAATAGAGAAAATGATAAAGTAAAAATATATAGATAACTTGTTATAATGGGGGGTTAGTACACCGTTCCTTGGGTAAAGTTTAGAGGTCCCCGTATCGATTACCGAGAGGCGCCAAAAAAGTCAAGGTGAAATTTCAGACTCAGATGGACTCAAGACTGTCAAAATGATTAAGGAGCAAGCCTTTTAATAGTTGGCTGTCTTTTAATTACAGTTACATAATATTTTATCTCACGCATTAAGTCACACCCAGGATACCTAAACGCCTGAAACTAAATAAATAATTTACCTCAAATTGTAAAAATTATTTTATAATGGATTATATTAAACTGTAAAGAAAATCTTGCGAATATAACATTGATGCTGTTGCCCTTTTCGTTTCTGCAGGATGCAGGACCATCTAGTCGTGAATTCTGGCACTATTACGTACTCAGCACCATCTAGTTGTGAATTCTGGCACTACTAGTACGTTTCACAAATAAAACTTTTTATTGAAAAAGCATTGGATGTTTCATTTATTTTTAAAATACTTAACATTAGCAACATCAACTAAAAATTAACACATTATTTTAACACAAGTTTTATGTTTATTGTTTAGTTAAAAATATTGTGGAAAACTCTCCTATCAATGGCTTTTACGTATAGATAAAGGCCCATATTTAATCGTGTAATTTTAAGTTCACTTTCATGTGCGTTTGATGGTTTAATGACTGCGCGCACTCGGGTCTGTGTGTATGCGAGGGGCCCCATGTTTGTTAACACAAATTAATAAATGTTAACTTTTTCACTTGTTTTTGTTTTCCTATTTATGTATTATTTTATCATAGTTGTGTTAATTGCACAAAGAGCAAAGTTTGAAGTATATAAAACAGAATTGATATATCTTTGATCTCTAAAAAATTTTAATTATTTCTTCTTTTCCACTTTGTGGCGTATACCTAATTACCTATTATGTCTTCAGAATATCATGTTATATTTGTCCCCTCTCCCTTAGCAAAAGATTTTCCGTGTTGGGTTTCCCGCTTGCAGAATCTCATTGAGCCTGTTTTGTCCGTTCCATTCTTGCTTTTTTTCCATAATTATTTTCTGTAATTATCACTTCAGTGGTTTATACTGTAGATGTTAAGCTTGTTCCTGACACCATCGTTTCGTATTCTATCTAACCATGTCGACTCTTTAACTCCTCTTAGATAGCGTGAGCCAGCTGCTTGAATTTTTGACATGTCTCGCTTTTGGGGAACTCAGTTCTTACTCTCGAGTATCAGAATCGGGGACAGCTATGGTACTGATTAACTTTAACCTTGTCTCTATACGTTTTTCACGGACATTTTCTAAGGTTCAGTTTACCGTGTTACCTGTCTATTTAAATCTCTGAAGTTTTCTTTCTACATGATGTCTTCTAAAAAACTTACATTCGATCTCACCAACAACAAAATTTATAGGACTACTTGCTCTACAGTATGTTGGAAGATCCTTATTTTAGAGCGTATTGGGATTGTTCATGGGTTCATTCTCTAAATAACCATACTTCTAATTTCTCTTTAACTATTTTGCTAGCGTATATATTGAACTTTCATGTTTTCTTCATTTGCTTGGATTACTGACAAATCGTCTTCCAACATAAACCAATCTTTGGCAAAATAATGCCAACAATCTAATTCGTTCACAATGCAATTATTTGAATATTTTATAACTCAATAATCCGGTTCTTTCATAACCCGTCGGTAAAATATTATCAGCTGTTAATTGTAGTATTCCTCGTGTGCGCGAAGCTGCTGCTGCATTCGAGTTCCATGGGAACTCAGCACCGTCATGAGTTCTACAATGAGAGTAGTAGCGATATATACAGAACGGGTGGGTATCAAGCAGCGGGGGTTGTCCGCCGCTCACCCGCTGAAACGGATCCGAAAGTCAAAGCTAACAACACTGCCTCACACGCTTTACGTTTATAGTTTGTTATCATAAATACACAAGAGTGAGTGTGTGTAGAATTTTATTTGTGGGGAGAGCTTCAATAAGAAATTTAAAGAGATAAATATATTATGGTCACCCATCTCTTAAAAACATTTCTGTAAGCATACACATTCGATTATTGTTACTTATTATAAATAACATTTAGGCCAACATTGAAAGCATAATAAAATGACACAATATTACAAAGTTTAGCTCTTAGGGGATATTTAGAGAAGATCTGAACTCTCCAAACCCCTCCGGCTGAGCCACAAAAAATTTTTACAGACATTGCACAAATGCAATGCACAGAGAAGGGCATTGAAAATGCTTCAATAAATCTAAAAAATATATATATATATTTTTCTTCGTTTACCAATGTACAGATTATAAGTTAAATGTAGTCGCATTCATAAGCGCGCACGGAGAGAAGCTCGCTGTTCTTTTGAGATTCATCGATTTCACTTGAAAGTATAATCATCGGACGATGCGTAGTGAAATACGAAGAGTATGGGACCACATCGGTTGGTCGCAACTTATAAAATACACCATCAATCGTAGTACCATTACGGGTGGTTATGATATTTCGATCAGATGCTAAACGTACCGAATAAAAATACTTCCAAATATGCGAGCAGTCGTCCAGCTTCAAGTTGTAGTTCAAAGCACCACACATAATTAACGGGCTCCAGTATAAGTCATCGGTACGTGACGTATAGCTGCGCATGCTATAAACGTTAAAGCGCAAAAGAGCGGCGTCGAATAAAAGAAATAACTCGTCTTTAATGATGTTTGGTCGTCCACACCTTGCTCAGTTTTCTGTACTTTTTGCTTCTTTTCCACTCTCGGCAATATTCGAGCTTTCGTTTTCGACGTTCTGCTTCCAATTGTAGCTTTTCCGCAAAATCAGTTCTTTCTACACTCGAATCGGTGGAAGTCTGAGCCGTACTTCCACTCGCTTCCTCCTGATCCATCGCTTCGTAATCAATAATTCTTGTCCGATGTACTACCTTACGATAAATTTAAGGGGATACGGCACTGAAACTCACAAAAAAATTCAAAATTTTCTACGTTATTGACACCAAAAAAGTAGTGTCTATGGAAACTCACCGGTTCCCATTTTCGATCACGCACCAGCGATCGGCCGCAAATGTGCGAAACGTCCTTATAAACATTTTCAATGTTAAAATACAATAACTATAGGTTTTAAATAAACAACTTACACAAATCTATGCATAGTCTCTATAAATACACTTAGCTATACTCAGAGCAAGACGCAAACAGCAATAAATTTAATTCACAAAAATGACAAAATTTATACTCCAGACTCCTATAGAGTCGTAGTGATTAAAATTTAAAGTTTTTTACCTTAATCCGTCTATGTGACCGCTTAATTTGTCTTCTTTGTCTTCTTACGCGTTTCGGATTATGTTAATCCATCATCAGAGATTAAAAAAATTCGTCGGTTAAGACTTCGTTAAAACATTAAAAGTTACACTAAAAGACATTTAAGTATATATTCCACAAACACAGCGACGTACGCGGATGTGAGTGCGCACTCAATACTGGTTAGCGACGTACTGCCTCGTTACAGCTGTCATAGTGATTATCAAAGGAAATATCTTAATTTCCTTTGAAATTTCTTCTACCTCGCCACAAAAGAAACGCGGCGAGTGTCCTCCAAAACCACAGTCTCGCCATTTCAAGTCTTCTTAACTACAGAATAAAGTCTCTTTGACCAGTAATTTTGCGTTGTAGGTCATATCTCTATGACCTTGATAACACTTTCCGGGCTATCAGGTCGCGGTCGTTTGCTAATTGTAACTTCTGATAGCTCGGAAAGTGTTAATAATAACTAAGTTACGACGCCGACTAATGACAGCTTAACGCTAGTTATTTATTATTGGTAAAGTCATGAGCAAAGATAAATCATGTTAACTTGAAACGTTAACCGTTATCTTGCAGGAGCAATTAGACATACAGTTAGAAATGTGTGCGTGCGTGTGTGCACTTGAATGTGTGTTGTTATGAGTGTGTACGTATATAAGTGAGTGAATAAAATTACTGAAAACAAGCTCGCAAGAAATGTTACAAAGTTGAAAGTCATAAACTTCAGTTTACGAACGCAAACGGACTAACTATGTGAAAAAGCTAAGTCAACAATACATTGGAAAAAATATCGAAACTCGGTTTAGAAAATAAATTTTACTTTAATTTAAGTAAGACGATGTAATTCACTGAACTTGATACAATCTATGTACGCAATTCCGTGTTGAATAACGCTAAAGGCGTGTACAAGTGATACAATAATTACTTCTTCTTCAAGTGTTTCTTCGTTCGGTGGAAGGTTCATCTAGACTATACATCTGCGAACATGAGAAATTGATTGCTTTATGTCACTCTTCCAAGTTACTCAGCCACAAATATCGCTATAGTTTTCCCATAATTTTTCTTCGGAAGCAGATGATAGTTTTTCTTTTAGTATTTAACCTATATATTGGATTTTTCGCCATTTAATTCTAATATACAACGACTATTTGTTAAGTAAGAACCGTCTTTCTACATAAACGAGAAAACTTATTGATAAATAAAATTACAAAATCACAATAACAAAAATAGCTTTCAAAAACGTTAACACTATCAATAATAAATGTTTTACGCATACTAAAGACAGGGATGAAATGGAACTAAGATCCAACATAATATATGAAATACCGTGTGAAGAAAACTGTGGAAAAAAATATTACGGTTGTTCTGAACAGTACTTTAAAAGACGTATTTATCAACATAAATATAGCTGCCAGAAAGTAAATACAAACAGACCTGATCCCACGGCCCTAACACAACACGCCCGTACACACGGTCACTCGTTTCAGTTTCACAAAGCTAAAGTAATTCATGCAGAAAGTAATCATTTTAAACGGCAATTCTTAGAAATGCTAACAATAGAGAAGAATAAACACCTTTCAGTTAACAAGAAAACGGACGTACAAAGTCTTAGCAAGTGTTATTCTAATCTTATTCACTGTTTTTAAAATGGACAATAGTTTACAGGTATAGGAATACTGAACAACTTTCTAGTTAGGTACTATTAAAATTTTATATCGCTGGCAGTCTATCAGGTAACTACATAACGCTAACACTATACAATTGTAATGTGTTATATGTGTATAAGTATGGAACAGTGATAAGTGTTTAGTGTAATGTGGTTGCTGTAGCTCATCTCACAGTTAATGTAAGTAAATAGTTATAGTAATGTATGACTTTACACACACCTATACACACTTACAAATAATATAATTGTAGTAAGACTATATTTTAATGTTGTAGGCATGATTATGAGAAGAATAAATCTCGAAACGTCGCAAAACTGAGTTTTCATAATTAATGACCGAACCTCAAAATCATTAACAGTAAAATTACAAATGTAAACATAAACGGTAACATTACTCTACTTTTCTACGTAGTCACCACTAAGATCCAAGCACTTGTTCAGACGTGACACTAGTTCATTTATACCGTCATCAAAGAAATCTACCGCATATCTGTTCAACCAAGTAGTGACAGTATTTTCAATTCACCATCGTGAGCCAATCGCTTCCCCCTTAAAAATTCTTTCAGCTCTGTCAAAAGACGAAAGTTCAAGATAAGGACCAGAAAGCGGATGACCAAGCTTTTTTCATCCAAACTGGTCCAATAGCAACGGTGTCCTTGTCGCAATGTGTGGCGGAGCGTTGTCATGAAGGAAGCAGTCCACGGCAGCGGTTTGAATGTCCCACCATTCACACAAGCTTAGTGAGTGTCTCACAATACACTTCCTGTTTTATTTTCATTCCTTGAGGGATTAAGTCAACCAAAAGGATGCCTTTCCGATATCAGAACACTGCAGTCATGATTGTTTCGGGCAGACGAGTCTGCTTGGCTGCTTGTGGTTTCGACGGTGATTGTGAATGATGTAACTCAAAGGATGGTCGCTTGCTCTCTGGTGTGTAGTGACAGCTCCAGGTTTCATCCCCAGTTACAATATGGTTCAAAACCTCATTGGCATCCTTGAGATACTGCTCCAAAAACGTCAAAGAGCGGGCCACACGCTTTTACTTGTGCTCTTCTGTCAGCATTTTTGGCACCCATCGGCCACAAATCTTTTTGTAGCGAAGCTTCTGAGCAACAGTGTCGTAAATGACAGATCGTTATACGTGAAGAAATGACAATAGTGAATCGCCTGTTCCACGAACACAGTCG
Source organism: Magicicada septendecula (assembly GCA_034769895.1). Classification (NCBI taxonomy): domain Eukaryota; kingdom Metazoa; phylum Arthropoda; class Insecta; order Hemiptera; family Cicadidae; genus Magicicada; species Magicicada septendecula. The sequence goes on from CM068373.1 coordinate 478,628,707, forward strand.
TCGATTTTTTTATCAAATCTTCAGTGATGACAGTAGGCCATCTAGACCTGTCATCATTGTGGACATTGCTCCTTCCTTCATTGAATCTATAATTGTTCCTAAATAATTGTTTTACTTACTGGCTCAATTAGTTGATTGTGTGTGTGTGTGTGTGTGTGTGTGTGTGTGTGTGTGTGTGCGTGCGTGTGCGCGCGCGCGCAGTGCCGTAGGACATTTTTTATATTAGTATGAATTTTGTTTTATTTAGGTTAACAGATGAAACACAACCACACACAGATATTTTGTTAACATCTAAAAACAATATATATATATATATATATATATAAAGTTCATATATTTAGATTCATTTTAAAGGTTAAATTTGTGTTGTAAAAAAATTAGAAAATTCTGTTTAGCTTTAAAGCCAATTATTGTTAGCTTATTTTATAACCTGGCAGTGTATTTTGTAAAGCGGTACTGTGAGAGGGAAACTGCTGTTCTGAATAAGGTTGAAGACGAAGCCACAAGCAGAAAATAAAACAAAACGGATGCGACAGACGGTCCAGGACGGTCTCGATGTAAAACGTTCGTTCAAACATTGGACTGGGCGGCGAAATAAAATACGAGAATGAAAACTACACCTCCCCGTTGTGTGTGTGTGTGTGTGTGTGTGTGTGTGTGTGTGTGTGTGTGTGTGTGTGTGTGTGTGTGTGTGTGTGTGTGTGTGTGTGTGTGTGTGTGTGTGTGTGTGTGTGTGTGTGTGTGTGTGTGTGTGTGTGTGTGTGTGTGTGTGTGTGTGTGTGTGTGTGTGTGTGTGTGTGTGTGTGTGTGTGTGTGTGTGTGTGTGTGTGTGTGTGTGTGTGTGTGTGTGTGTGTGTGTGTGTGTGTGTGTGTGTGTGTGTGTGTGTGTGTGTGTGTTGCAAGCACTGTGCTATTCTTTGAGGTTTTACTTTGCACTCGACAAGTCGACAGTCATGTAACAATTTCCAGATTCAATGTTTGCACAGCAAAGTTGGTCTAAACTTTGTGATTTATTTTTCTACCAAATAAATTAAACGTATTTCATATTTGCCATTGATATATTTGTAATATGTGGATAACACAAGCAAAGGATATAAAAGATAAAACACACCTACTGTTTGTTAAGGAAACTGAATTAGGCAAATGGATTACAATCAACTTTTCTGAAAAAAAATTGGAAGAAGAAAAAATGAGAGAGGGAAAGAATGAAGCTGCTGGATGACATTCGATGCAGGATACAATATGAAGAGATGAAAACTCAGGCCTAGAATACATAGGATTGAAGACTGTGGTGGTGCCTGGAACCCGCCATACCGCAAAATAAAGCATGATATGATTATAGTGATCACATTCACAAACATTTCCACTTTAAAGTAATATTTGAAATTTCAGTTTATAAATATATTATAAAGTAAGCGCTATTTAAGTAAAAAATGCAACAAAATAATAACTTTTTTATATGATATATTAAACTTTCACTGTGAACACTTACTTTTTGGTTTTGTTTCCCATTGAGGAAGACGAACATCACGTCGAAACGTCTGGGAAACAAAACCAAAAAGTAAGTGTTCACAGTGAAAGTTTAATATATCATATAAATATTAAAAAAGTGAATGAAGAGGATGTACCAATAAGATAATTAAAATAATAACATTTCGATAATTAATGAATAACACTCAATTCACGTACGTATCAGATATATATCACTAAGAGATAATCACCTTAATATCGGGATTGTCGGACACAGTACCTACCTACACCGCAATACTGTCAGTACACAATGACTCTATCGCGCAACGCTTGATTATTTAAACGACATTTTCAGTAAGCAACTACTGCTCCTAGAGGCCTCTTTCTTTGTAATCTTTGTTCTTTACGTTTCAACAATCAACAGCAATCGATAAACTTAAAACATAAGAAAATTGAAGGACAGAATAACAGAGAAAATATATACAGTACCGTATAATAAATATATAGTAAAGAAAATATAGACAAACATATTATTATTGGTATCCAAGTCACTTTGTTATTTATAAATTAATAAATTACCTTAGATCCGTCGTGTGACTTCGTTTTATTATTTCAAAACACGCGTTTCGGAACATAAGCTCCATAATCAGATTTCTTTACTCAGTTGAGCTCGTCAGATTTTAAAATCACATACTCAATTGTTAAAAACAAACGTCACTATGTGCGCGCACCCTATGAAGGTACATGAGGTCAGTCTTCATAGGGTGCGCACACATACTGACGTTCGTTTTTAACAATTGAGTATGTGATTTTAAAATCTGACGAGCTCAACTGTGTAAAGGAATCTGATGATGGAACATATGTTCCGAAACGCGTAATTCTAAATAATAAAACAAAGTCACACGACGGATCTAAGGTAATTTATTAATTTATAAAATATAGACGTCAGTTCATGAAATCAGTATTATTTTTAAATTAATAACAAATTAAAATACTAACAGAAATACTTTTAAACGACATCAATAATAAAATGTATAACACATTACAGTCAATGTTCCCCGTACTATGTGAAACAAGCTTATTAAACGTGTTTGTTAAAAAAATATGAAACACATGAAGTATTAAAAATTTAAGTACTGTAGTACATTTGCAAGTATTACGTTGACAGAAAACAAAATTCTGTGGACTTCATTATTAAGGGGATCCGCCACGTCTAAAATGGCATATTTTTGAATTTTTTACTTTTTCTAAATTTGGTATTTTTTTATTACACACAATGTTCTGAATATGTGTGCAAAGTTTTAGGTCATTTCGAGAATTTTTTCACAGCTTTTTTACACGTAATTAAAATGCTACATTTAGCGATTTTCACCGTTTCCATGGAATCCTTGGATTTTCACCATAATTACATTTAATGTGATGTATTTATTCATGTTTGTTTATTCTAAGTTACAAACAGAGCCAATTTAGTAAACTTGGTTATAGTATACTCTAGTGTGTGGTTTCACCTGATTTTTTGATACCGGTACTTCAGGCGTAAGCAACGAGGTCCTTTTTTTTGGAATAAATGCCCAAAACCACTTTCACAGCAAAAAGAAAAGTTGAAACTGCATTTGGTGAAGACATTTGTGTCTATAATGAAGGGTATTTATTCACAACTACACAGTTGCAGGCAAAAGCTGGAGTATCTCCAGGCAACAACAAAGCACATCATGCTGAAAAAAGGATTCTCATCGCTTACGCCTGAAAAAACAAAGATTACAGAAAAATACGAGAAATATAGAAACCTACTAAAAAAATTGTCAAATTTAAAAAAGTGTTTTCTTTTTTTAATTCGTAAAAATTTTGAAATTTTAAATAAAATGCTCTAGTTTAGTTTGTATTAAGGTTATCATGGTTTGTATATACAGAAAGTTTTGTTACATTATAAGGAACAAAATGGCAGAAGAATTTTTAAGTTGGTTGATAATCAAAAAAGTTATTCAAATTTTTTGAAATTACCAAAAAACTCAAAAAATGCAGTAAATGGGGGGAAAAACCTCTTCTGACAGCATATTTACTGTATTTAGACATACTGAAACGAATGTCCATAGTGATAGGGAAGTTCTGATCAAAAATAAAAATTATAGTTTTAGAGGTGGCGGATCACCTTAACAAAAACATTCACAACTAAAGTTATGTGTCTAAGTAACTAAGTTGCGTAAGTAGGTTTTGCGGACGTATGGGGAATTGTTCGTTCACAGTAAACACTGCAAGTTCTACTTACAGTTTCACGAATCCCAATTGCACTGATCAATCCAAAGTGCATCTGACAGACCTTTGATGTATCGCATATATGCTTGTTACATTTAGGGTAGTTACACAAAAATTCCGCATTATTGTTTCACAAATATGTAATTAAAGATTAAAAACGTTTAAAATTATTCCACAAAGGAACAGGCACTTTAAATTTACAGATACTAAATGAAAAAAAAATACAACACCGTTGAAAAGTATAGACAGCTTTATACCTATAAAAATATCATACAAAACAACACACAAGGAATGAACAAATAACGCAACACATTAAACAATGGATTTATAAAATTAAATGAACATGTCTCGTATTGTAAAAATGAAAAAGTAAATTTTATAGTCCTTGTAAAATATAATCATAAATTAAATTTGTTTATTTGAAATTAAGTTCTTCATTTTCTAAACAATAAATATAATTATAAAAATTTTGCGAATGGAGTATAGCAGTAATACGGAGTTTATATATGCTAAAATTGAAATATGTAGGCTACACATGTATATCAAAAACAAAAAGAGGGATGTTACTTTGAACATTATAATAATATGACATATAAACACATTTAAACCCAGGTTACTTACAGACGCCACATATACTGGAAAAAAATTGTAAATCACTGAAAGTATGGTAGGACTAAAATGTACCTCACCGGAGACCAATTATTTAGAAGAACCTACGTCTATCAAACATAAAACATTAGAGTAGTTATATAAAACATAAAACAATTAATAAACAAAATAGTCAAAAGACAATACAAGACGCACTTTGGCATTACACATTGCTTTATACATTAGACATTGGAGTCTAGTAGAATACAGATGGAACTTGTTAAATTAAATTATACAAAAGTAACCTGAACACAACTTTCGATTCGAATGTTTTCATTACAACTAAATTCCTCCCCACCCTCCGCAAAAACAGTACAGATGAAATTTTCGGATGAAATGTTGATTAACATACTAAGATCAAAGTAATGAGAATATAAAAATAACAAGCAAATATCACTTGTATAAAGAGAAGTTTGGAAAAGTAAGCTCCTTTCGATATTCAGGGAGGACATGAAGCTTTACAAGATGTAAAGCTGCAGCGGCAAAAGATGGATGTTCACAATAATGTCAACAAAAATTCAGTCTTCTAAAATAAGTAACAGTAATTACAAGTAACAAGTACAAGTACTTGTTGTCACAAGTAAAGTTACAAGTACTATATTTGAAATAAAAAAAACACTGTAATTATATAATCACTAACTTACTCTTAGTTACAAATATAACATTACTATACAGAATCAAACAGTTAATGTGGAAACATATTGCAGGTCGTAAATAAATCGGTAAAATTACAAGAATTAGAGCACTGGATATTTGGATATAGAGTATGCAAGCAATATGTCTTCACACTAAACCGAATGCACACAAAATCACATAAGCAAACATGAGACGCTAAATGAAAGCCAACTAATAAAATCAAACGTATATACATCTAAGTACCAGCTTAAGTAAAAGAGTCATAAGAAGCAAAAATAAGATTATAGAAGTAACTAGAAACAATAACTAAAGTATCTGATAAAAAATTTCATCAGCTACCTATACACCAAAGAAAAAATATAAAATTAGATATATAAATATATATTGCCTTTGGTCAATTTAAATACATATAACATATAATAATTTATTTTGAAAATAAATATGTAAATATTAAACACTAAAACGTTTAGCAAATAATCCCAACAATTAAAAACATAATATCAAAATCCACTATTTAAACAATTGAAAATATTCTATTTTCACCTATGTGTTGTTAATTAACCAATACTGTATTTAATATAGAGAAGGAAAAACTACTAAGTAACTTGATGAAGACAAACATCAGACAGAATAATAAACGTAAACAAAATAAGTCAGAAAGTAGAAACATAGTATATTAAAGCAATAATGAAAACTAATTATTTAAAATTTCAATTGTTTTTAAAGGTAGTTTTAATATTATACAACATGAAAGTTCTTAAACATGTTTTTAACAAATTAATATTGTATTACTGAATAAACTTAAATTATGCAGGGAAAATATGATAAAATAAAATTTTAACTCTGTTAGACACCTAGTTTGGTTTGCTTTGTTGAAGTACTTTATTAAATTTTTACTTTCCCCTTAATACTTAAAAAATATTTAAAACTTTACAGTCTTTGAAAATGTAATGTATCTGTCCTAAACAAAATGACTTTATTTAAACTAATCAGGTTACGGTGACTCTTTCAACGCTTTCTTTATTAGACTGGTTCAAATATTTAATTATTGTAGTTACTTAGCAAATGTTTATTTTCTACACTTTTTCACAACATTAACTGTAACTGTTATGTAATTAATATTTTCTGATACAAAAACAGGATTTCACGAGAACGCGTAATCGCATTAGGCCTATACCCCGTTCAACCAAGGTTTGAAACTGTCTCTCAAAATGGGATCTCGGATATATCCGGATTTGTCGTAGTGTTTTTTAAGACACAGTTGCCCCCGATGAATAGTGTAGTGTTTTGGCGTTGGTCTCGGTCAGGTAATCGATGATATGTAGCCTGGAATATGTGTGATCTTGTGTGGACAATTCAAGGTCGAATCGTCCATTCCAGTCGTTCATCTATTAAGTAAGACATGTAGTTTTTATTATCATGCTAAAACAAATATTGCGTACGTCTGGCCCTTCAACAAATTTTGCGCTGACCAAAAAAAAAAAAAAAGTGTACGCATAATACTTCAAATTAGATGGTATTATTCTACTTTACTTTATACATTTTCTTTTCACATTATAATTTTCTTGTGTTGTTTATTTACTAGTTTTCCCCTTAACTCCCTTTTTCCGATCATCTTCTTCTGCTTTTTCCTTCTTGCATTTTCCTTCTATCTTTTAAAGTTACACTAAAATGTACACTTATTCAATACAAAACCTGCGGGAAAGTCTTACAAATAATTTTAGGAACAATTAAGCTCATAGAACGGACATACTGAAGTAAAGATTAAATAAGTGTTCCTGATGCCCATCATCATTTTTAATTTCAAAGTCACGAAAATATAATAAAACAAACAAACCTCAATAAGTGCCACTTTTTAAGATGCAAGTTAATTCTTTTTGGTAATTGAGAAGTCCATGGAGAATGGAAAGTCTGTTCCATCTGCCGAGGAGGTAAGATGCAAGTACAGATGCAATTAGTTCTTCCTGCATGGAAAATGGAAAGTCTGTTCCATCTGCCGAGGAAGTAAGATGCAAGTACCAATGTAAAATGGTTACTATGGGTTAAAAGACTGGAAGTTGAAAAATTGTAAGACGAAGAAGATCGTAAGATTGGAATGGAAGACGACAGTGGATGGTTGACTGGTTAGTTGTAAGATTGTAATACGAGATTGATATGGAAGATTGTAAGACGATTTTTGCAAAATTCTTATTGTGGAGATTATTCTGCTGTGGCTTATAACCAAGAAAAACGCACTTAAAAGTGGCTTAAATGAAGCAGTACTAAACATAATAATAGAAGTAAGTCTCTTAAGGCATGTTAGAACCTGTGATAGTAACTAGATCCCAGAAAATATATTATAAGATAATACTGTGTGCACTGATCGGTCACTGAAGCAAAACTAAACCGCCCAAAGGTAACTGAATTGCTGACGGATTTAAAGGAAGAAAGTGCTATGAGCAGGTGAAGAAGACTAAACAAAATTGGACAACAATGTTCGCCTAAAACTTGTCGTTAGGCACATGGCGCTGACGACGACAACGTTTATGTGATATTTCGTAATCCGATTTCGAATTGTTTACACCCGTGTGTAGTTGCTTTACATTCAAAACATTCAAGCCGACTGTTTTTTTTTTTTTTTTTTTTTTTAATTTTAAAATTGCTAATGCAACAACTTGCTATTTCGTCTTTTTTACAGAATTTGTGACTTGTTCCGGCCTCTCTCTTCCAGTCATCTCTTGTGGGTCTTCCAACATCACGCAATTGATGGGTCTTCCTGCACGGTTATGATTTAAAATAAAATTCGCCTCACCCATTCTAGTCTTTTATCTACTGTAACATATACCGTACTCTTGAATTCTTTGCTACCAAACTTGTTGGGCATATAACATCATGCTACCAATCCCGTCGCTGATGATGACGACGAAACATCAGGTAGTAGCAGTATTACAGTTTCACACATTAGACTACAACCTGCTACTCTTCAAATTCTGTCGCTTACAGATAATATAGCACATCTAATTCTGTTCGTAATTCTGTTTCAAATCTTGTCCGCCCAAGTACATCCTTCCACATATCTAAGAAATTTCATTTCCACATCTTATTCAAGAATTGTAATATTCTCGAATGACTCAATGACTCAGAAAGAAAAAAGAGGATCGCTACAATCATTCCTTGATAGAATTTCACGTACGTATTTTCCTGTATTCTTTCCTAATGTTATTCTAATCCCCCCACACATGGCGTAAAACTTAATTTTTTATTTGACGTCCTAGTCAAATTCATATCTAGTGTCACATCCTAGACAATGAAAAACGGATACTTGTTTTAGTATATTTTGTAATGTCTATCTGAAAATTATTTCAGAACCAGCTGTTCTACTTAGGCCGTGCCTGAGAAGTCTCATTTCAGCCGCTGCTAATCATTACTTATCTTGGTGCCTGAAATATTACTATCAGCATATAATTTTGAATATTTTATAAATTTAAAGTGTGTGTGTGTGTGTGTGTGTGTGTGTGTGTGTGTGTGTGTGTGTGTGTGTGTGTGTGTGTGTGTGTGTGTGTGTGTGTGTGTGTGTGTGTGTGTGTGTGTGTGTGTGTGTGTGTGTGTGTGTGTGTGTGTGTGTGTGTGTGTGTGTGTGTGTGTGTGTGTGTGTGTGTGTGTGTGTGTGTGTGTGTGTGTGTGTGTGTGTGTGTGTGTGTGTGTGTGTGTGTGTGTGTGTGTGTGTGTGTGTGTGTGTGTGTGTGTGTGTGTGTGTGTGTGTGTGTGTGTGTGTGTGTGTGTGTGTGTGTGTGTGTGTGTGAATTCTTTTGTTCCCTCCTAAATCATTCCAGACTTTTTCCTATCTATCAGCAGTACTGTAACACCAACCGTTCTAAATTGAAAAAAGAATCATTTGCTAGCGTAATTTTAAAGCATGTTTCTGCGAAAAGCTTATAAAAAGCTATTCATTTTTATTTGATTTATCGGAGTTCTAGGAAACCGCTACGATACAAGGCTTCACTGTTGTATAGTTGCCGCTGATCATATTTACTCTCGCTGAATAACTTCTACATGTGGGACTACAGGTGTTGGTAGAATCAAACGATTTCATTACGCGGACAAAAACAAAAGCTAATAGACTCGGTCGTCACAAAATCGTTAGCACGTATTGAATGAAAACTCAGCGATAGAAAGGTGAATAATCGCTTTCTGTCACCAGGCGTAAACACAGTTTATTGTAAAACGGAAACCAGTCAAGTTTCTTTCCACGTAGAAGACTCTATTAGTTGTGACAAGGTAGCACTATTTTGTTGGTTTCTTTTGTTATTATTTTGTATAAAAAATACTTGTAAAAACTAAGACATAAAAATGGTATTCAGGGAAGAAATTTTTTCAATTATCACTGTATATAAACGCGATAGAAAACACTAAAAGTCATTATTTTAATTGTAGTAAAACATTGTCGTTAAAAAGTATAGAAATTGATTAGATTTTATATAATACCTTGTTTATGTTTTTATATTTGTGTATGTGTCATAATTCTTTATTTACATAAGAGTTATGAGACTTCAAAAACGAACGTACACTGTATGTATTCTTTACGCGTAAGCTAGAAATGTTAATCATGGTGACAACGACTTAAACCTTTGTCGACATGATCGACCAGTTCCAAAACCCAGAAAGACTGGTCCTCCACGTCGATTAGCTCTGTAACTTGAGAAATCTTCTCGCTTTGCTCAGGACATAACATTACTTTGGACAGGGCAGCCACTCTTGTTTCCTTTGCCTCAAATATTTATTAAACAGCAATTATAATTAATATACAGCAAATATAAATACAATATTATTTACTATTAATATTATTATTCAATATAGTTTCTTCTTCTGTTTATTATTATTACTAATTATTTATTATTAAGATTAAACATTTTTTTAAATACAGGATAGCCTAATCCATTACAATACATATGTATTATTAGTTAATTTAGAATAATCACACTTCACAATTGCCTAATATAATTTAGTATCCATTAATATGCAGAAGCAAACAAATACCTTGTATAATGGCTTCTTTTTAGTGGTATAATCTGAACAGATTTATACTTAAGTTTAAACGTAGTAATTACAGAGTAATTTTCTACGTTAGATTAGTTTTATTGAATTCCAAGCAATGTAATTCGTTAGCATATATTCAAGTAAGACACATTGCTTTTTATGAATATGAGAACGTTTTAAAAGTAAACAAATAGAAATGTGTTTCTTAAAATAAAATTGAAAAGTACATCTATGACAGTAAAAGACAACAACAAAAATGTCAACCGTGATAGTGCCATTTATTTACTTTTCGATATGCGCATTTTTATAAAATTTCATTCTACCTACATTAAAATAAATATTTTTTTCTTAAATTTTCGTCTTTGTATGAATAAAATCAAAACGTTCTTGTAAACACAAAGATCTATTGTTTTTTACAAATGTCAAGTTTAGTGACATTTTTATATATTTCCAAAAAACAATAACAAAATATTTAAAGTGTTATTCTAAAACTTATTTGTCACATCCGTAACACTTCACAAATTGTAAATCGAGAGAATTCAAATTTTTAAATGTTTGTTACATGAACTGTAAATTAATTTATTTTTAATTGTAAATGTGTTACACAAAAACTGTTTTGCTAGAACTTGTTAATTAGAAATGTAATAATAAATACAGCCTAAAGATTAAAAGATTAACTAAATTCTTCATCAACTTCTTTTTTACCCTCTTGAAGTGGAGTCCGGGCCCGTTCGTCTTTGTTCTAATGCAATCCATATATCCATGTAGGCCTATTAGTACCCATCGCTATAATCAATTATTAAAGTTTTGAAAACTTAAAAACTTAAGTTTCAACTAATATTATTAAAAGCGTTATCATTGAGGGCTACCAGAAACTCCATATTAACCCAAAGCGCCTTTCCAATGATTATCCTAAGGTACAATATTCTTTCTTTATTCCGCTCTTTCTTCTAAAACTCAACGGATTCTCCTGAAGGTTTTCCTCTCTATTCCTTTCTATACAACGGTAAAGTAACCCCGTTAACACATTTGAGGCGTAACTAAACAGGATCAAAGTAGGATACATCGCAATATGTTCATGCTCTCCACTCATTTTAGGTATGAAAAATTTTATAGACTTTTCCCGAAATCATTAATAATTTCCCGATTATATAGATAGCCTTAAACAGCACGTCTCGCCTTATTCTCCAACGTCTGTAAAATGTTCCTGGAATTTGTCCTGCTCCTGGAGCTTTCCTCCGTTTAATTCCCCCAGTGCCTTCTCAAATTCATCTTGATGAATGGACGATCCCATTCATTCTCGTCGATTTGATGTTACTCCTCTAAGGATTCTTCATCTAGCTGTCCTTTGTACAAATCTTCCAATATTTCTTTAACCTTAGGTTATAGCCTTTTCTTCTGTTCATATATTTCTTTCTTTATACCTTAATTTTTTCAGTATTTCCCTACACCTTCTATACTGCTAATAGACCCTTCAAATATTACTTTTAATAATATTCTCATTGCACTTATACTCAATCCATTCCTCCTTAGCTTCACTCACTGCCCGAATGATGACCACATTTCAACTCGACTGGTCCTCACTACCAGTTCTCTTCTATCTTCGTCACTTAATCATATGTTCTAGTATTTCCTCGATCCAAGGATTATAGCCACGTTTTTGTTTTGCCTATATATCTACATACCGCATTTATGATTTATTTCTTATTTTCTCTCATCTCTTTTGGACACTTACCTAATACTACTGCAAATTTGATCTTATGCACAATATTCTTTTGTAATTTCCCTAACTACTCTGTTTTGGAAAGCCTTCCATAGTCTCCTTTATTTCTTTTAAACTGTTAAGGTTTTGGTTAACTGGAAGTTTTTGCACTTACCTTCATCTAAGCTGCAGCCAGCGTATCATCAATACCAAATTATGATCTATGTCTAAAGCTACCACCTTCTAACTCTTATTTATTTATACCTAGTTCCAATACCGCTCTCTTACAAGATGTAGTCTAGTTAATATCTATCCTTTTTCTTGGCATGCTACAAGTGTTTCTTCTTCTTCTATACTGCTGTAATAACATCTTTGTTATAGTAAGTGAGTACCTTGCACAAATCTATTTACTTTTACATCCCTGAACCATTTATCAAAACGTCCCTTCATGCATTCCCTTCTTTGCTCTTCCCTACAATTTCGTTCATGTCTTCCATAATTTTCCTTATTTCTCATCTTTAAAAACACTTCAATATGATATACCTTATCCACTTCTTCATCTACATTTGTAGGCGTGTGCATTCATCACCTGAATTAATACTGTTTATCTCGATTTAATGTTTATCTTGATCGTAACTATTCTATTACTATATCCATTTGCTATATCACTATAAACAATTGCGAAGTGTTTTTGTCACTATGAATCCTATACCACTAGATACATTCTGATTTTCTGAATATAAAGTTTTGAAGCCCCCCTTCAGAAATCCCCAATGTCTGGGTATCTCACCTCACTAATTCCCAAAACATCAGGTACCGTTTCCTCTTCACATTCTCTAGTATCCCATACGGAAGCCCCTCACATTCCAAATTCATAGTCTTCATATATTAAATACCTTTGCATGATATTCCTTCCTACTTTGTCCCCACCAGAGATACGAGCCAGTAACTACAATTTTATATACAGAAAATTTTTCTAAGAAGATTTCATCACTTGTTCTTTTTCGGATACCCTGTGGGTCCTTAATGAAGCCGTTTTCCGTGACTTTCTCTATCCTGTGCTGCTGCCACTTAGTGGCTCCTCCGTCCTTAAGAGTAATTCTCTATCCCAAGGGTACCAGTTTGTCTTTGCCTGCGCCTGTTAATCTGCCCTCCACAGAGGCCACTGGCACTTAACCAGCTTAAACCAGCTTAAACCAGCTTAAAAACAATCCCCAGAGCGGTAAACCATACGGCGCCATCTTTCACCATGATGAAATACGGCTGTATATTCCCTTCATTAAGGATGGAGGATTAAGGAAATTTCTCATTCATCCGGTACTTAGGGTAATCTTGAATGAAATTAAAATATTTCATTAGAAAAAAAACAATTAATTTTTGGTACTGACATTAATTTTTCTTTTAATTTCATCGTGATGTGCGGTTCATGGGACTAATCGGGAAACGAATAACCACCAACTATTGTACTTCCGGCATTAAACTTTCTGTTCTTGTACTTCCTGAATACGATTTGTGAATCTGTTTCCATACCACAGAGTGCGTTGGAAAACTTAATTTCACACTGCCTTAGTGCAATAGGTTTCCGTCACAGTAGAGTTCAGAGTTACACTTCGACTGTACAGTGCATTTTCAAAGGAAAGTTCTGTGTACTGTTAGAAAGTACACAGCGCTCTAATGAGCTCACATTGATTGTTAAAGTCCCTGAAGTGAAGTTAGACGAGCGGTTCGCGTAATTAAGACGCATACGTTTGGTGTAGGTGAAACCGTTTACAGAGTATAAAGAGAATGAGAGAGAGACACAGAGAGAGTGAAAGCGAGAGAGGGGAGAAGCTATGGAGAAACTTAATACAACTTTAGTTAAATTCTGCTGGTAATAGTTTTGAGTATTATGACAGTATTGTGAGATGTAAAATTGAGTACACCGTTCAAACAAACGACATCGAACCACTACCACATCATAAGACAAACAACCCACTTTCCATCAGACAAACTCAACTATACAGTATGACGTAATGCTGTACTTTGTACAGTATAACAGTTGGAAGAGAAATGAAGGGTTCAGCTTTCTCTGTGCGCATTTGTGTGTGTGTGTGTGTGTGTGTGTGTGTGTGTGTGTGTGTGTGTGTGTGTGTGTGTGTGTGTGTGTGTGTGTGTGTGTGTGTGTGTGTGTGTGTGTGTGTGTGTGTGTGTGCCCGCGCGCGCGTGTGTCGGAAGGGTTGTGTGTGTTTTATGTGCATACACTTTTGGAGAGGGTGATTTCACGTGCGTAAGCCTTTATATAGTGTAAAACAGAGTTGTCTGCTCTGAAAATAAAATTTCACTTCATATTTTTCAAGTGTGTTAATCGTTGTCGTAATAATTCTTGTACAAGGAACAATACAACTACCTCATATGTGTGTGTGCATGTGTGGTTTTGACCTCATGTGTTTTTGTGTGCGTTTGAGCGGGGTATTTATCCTCTGCGGTAAGCGAAATCAAATAACCACAGCACGTTGGGTGGTGTTTAGGTTTGTTCTTAGATTTATTCAGTAACTGAAATGATTACAACGACCACAGAAAGCACTTTATTCTTAGTGCTACAATATTTAGATACAGGAAAGTTACAATTGTTTCAACCAAAACGTCATGGTTTATGGTTGCCAAAATGTAATATAATTTACAACTGCCAGAAAGTTTGTAATTCATCTAAAATAGGAACACATTATAATGGCTTATATTACACTGATAATATATTATTAATAATAATTAGGGGCGGATTTCTATGATGTCATATTTTTTTCCTTGACATTATTTCAGGTTTCAGCTTGATTTAAACTTGATTCCAAGTATTCTGATGAAGACGGATAGTGTTTTATTGTGGATATAATTGCATATTTCGGTCGTTTTTAAGTTTTGTAGCATATTTAGCACTAAAATGCATATTTAAGTTATTTTTTTTGACTTTTCATATGCATATTTAGACATTTATGAAGTTTTACAGCATATTTACAGTGAAAATGGATTATAATGGCATTTTTTGTGTATTTATCACACGAAAATGCATTTATCATTCCGTAACAAATTGTGGTGTGTTAAAGTAGTTAAAACATCTTTCAGGATATCCTTAAAATACCTATATATTTGGAGAAATGGTGAATAAGGTGTGAAATGTCTTAGGTATGCGAATTTTCAAGTACCATTAGGCCTCTATTGTTTGCCTCCGTGAGCGATAATGCCAGTGGGCAGAAGTGAAGGGTGGGGGAAGGTTTTTCTTACATTTTGTAAAGGGCTTTTAACTTTCACCTTCTCCTGTAATGGTCATTCACTCATTCCGTGTGTCTGCAGTTTGTCTCCATCATCCCTAGAATAAAGAGTTTGGTGAATGAAAAGTTGCACGGTTTTATTCGATAATTTGGCAATAAAATATTCAGTACCGATGGCACTATTTTATTTGGTAAGTTGTGTGAAGTTAAAGTCCCCCACTGAGAAACGTTTCACTGTGCAGTAACACTGTAATACGGCAAAACATAAAAATTGCTTACAAAGACAGTCAGCAGCCGAACGTAGACAACTTCTATTATTCGAAAAATCTCCTAGTACTTCAACTTCGTATTCCAAGACTTCATACTTTACGAAGGATCTCTGCAGAGCGATGATTTCATCCTACATCCCATTGAAAAAGCTTAACAATCAAAGCTTGAGACAGTTTCTGGAGAAATATACGAAACATCCGGTTCCAAATGAATCGACGCTGAGGAAGAAATATCTGACTGGGTGTTACGAAGAGGTGTTGGATAAAATAAGATCTAGTGTGGGGGACTGTAAGATATGGGTTTCAGTTGATGAAACAACAGATGTTGATGTGAGGAATGTTGCAAACGTGGTTGTTAGCACACTAAAAGAAGACCGATCTGAAGAAATATTCCTCCTAGCATGTGAAGTGCTAGAGAGAACAAATCATTCAAGTATTGCTGTCTTATTCGACGATTCGTTGAATATACTGTGGCCAAATGGGGCAAAAAGACAGAATGTTCTTCTCTTTATTACTGACGTGGCTCCTTATATGATGAAAGCAACCAAGGGACTAAAGCTATTATATCCGAAGATGATACATGTAACATGCCTTGCGCATGCTTTACATAGAGTGGCCGAAGAAATTCGCAGTAACTACCCGGAAGTGGATAAATTAATATCAAATGGAAAGAAAGCTTTTAAGAAATTACCATTCCGCCTGCAGGTATTTAAAGATGCAGCTCCTTCATTCCCCCTTCCTCTCCAGCCTGTCCTAACACGCTGGAGTACCTAGATTGAAGCTACGGTATATTACTGCAACAATTACGACACCTTGGAGAAGATCATGAACTCCTTGGACCCTACAGATTCTTCGTCAGTGAAAATAGTGCAAGATTTGTTTTCATGTTCCACCATAAAAACTGACCTGGCTTACTTGAAATCCAACTTCAGTTTCTTACCGAGCAAAATCATCCAGCTAGAAGCTTCAGGTTCTGAACTAAGTGATGCTCTGAATATTGTAAAATACACAGAACAAGAGTTAAAAACGTGCAAAAGGAATAGTACCAGCCAAAGTTCCTGCAAAATTAGTGAGTGCACTGGAGAAGAATCCTGGATTTTTGCAACTGTGTGGCATAAGTGAGATTTTGTGCGGAAATGAACCAGGTTCAGACTTCGAAAATGAATTTTCATCCTTTGACCTAAGTTTATTTAAGTACGCCCCCATTACTTTGTGTGATGTGGAGAGAAGTTTCTCTCGCTACAAGACCATTATCAGCGACAACAGGAGAGGATTTTCATTTCACAACCTGAAAATGCATGTCGTCATCAATGCAACAATTCAGCTGATAATGAAGACTGAGATCAGATATGAATATTTTTAATAGGGGTGTTATGGGATTTGAGTAAGTAAAATTATTTAATTACTTTTATCTCCCTTACAGGGTTGATGCTGTTTTGCAGAATGCAGTTAAATGAGTTCGTGAATGCTGCATTGTGTGACTATCTTAAAGACACTCAATTGAAGTAGATAAATAAAAATAATAATTAACAGGATTAGCTCTATATTTAATAAATAAAATAAAAATGTAACGCATACGTGTGATTAATAAAGTCATATTTTGGATTTTATTGGTCATGTTTTAATGTTTTTTAGGTCATAAATGCATGCACATTTCCTACATTTTTAGGTCATAGAAATCCGCCCCCTAATAATAACAATTAAATTTGTTGCTGTTATAATGAAGATCTTAATATACCAATTGGTATGTCACCTGGCTACCAATTTAAAGGTACCGTTTTCAATTTCCCAGCGTAACATAAAATTCAGTTGCGTTTTTCATCTCGCAGGTTGACTCAACCTGTGCAAGTGGGCACCTAAAATAGCACCTTGGGCAGCTAAAGCGCAGTACTTGTATTCCGAATGGCTTACATAAGGCAACCTAAACTGCCTAATTTCTAAACTACTTTGCTGGTGAAAGAAAAAGGTCTATCGTATTCAATATTATATTATGATAATATACGTCGTTATTATCTTATTACATCATCTTGATAATAATAATAATTAGTATTAGTAATACTATGTAATTATATATTATACTATGTAGTATGTACTAGTAATTACTTTAGTATATTACGTAATTGAAATATGTATAGACCTATGTCTATATATAGTGAATACATAAATATGTTCCTTAACATATTATTAAAGATAATGAAGAATTAATTAAAAATTCTAATAAAAGTGTTCACTTTAAAACCTGTCAAATCCATCATTTTAATGTACCAGTAATTTGTTAAAATTTTTAATTGGAAAAATCATTAGAGGGCCAATACATAGATAACGGTTCAAATTAAAATTAGAAAATTGTTTATTTTTGTGAGAGCTTTTTTGTTCCGTTGTTTGTTTCTTCCGTTTAACTATTCTGCATAATACTGCTGATCTGTCCAAAAACGATCACACTGCCTTTATTCTATAAAACAATTTCTGGCATTAAATCTCCATTGTTATTACCTTACCTAAGCACTTCACGTAATTTACAGCTGTCAGACCCACCATAAATTTTCATCCTATCAGTTTCGCCTTATTAAATATTATGTCTCTATTTCGTAATTATTCAGAGACCATTCTCTAAACTTTACTCGTTAAGTTCGTTAATCATCTTGCCCGTCTCGACTGCACATTTTCTGAAAGACGCTACGTCATCTGCGGATGTCACATTTGAAGAACACACTCGATCTGTTTTAATTCCTTTGTTTTCTCTTTTAACTGCTTAACATGGATAGTGATTGGATGGCGCTTGTCGTGACTTAATTCTTGGAACACTTGATTTGATTCCTTAAACACCTATTGAATTTATAAATCGATTGAATTATATTGCTACATGCCCCTCAATTATAATGTGCGCGTATTTGTAATATCTATTGTATACCACACTCGACATTGTTTCAGAATCTTGTGTTACCTTTCTGACATCTTTATGATGAACCTCAATTTCATCATCACTATCACCTACACCATCATCATTATCATCACCTTCACGATTTAATCATTTTCCTTTTCCGCCTTTAAGTGTTGACCATCATTTTCTTATTTCTTTAAAAGACGTCAATGGTGGGTTACTGACATTAGGCCTACTAGTGAGACGGACTTCTTCCGCCACTTCTTTGTTATGCAAATGCGACGTTTCGTCAACACAACAAACCGGTATCAGTCTTCAGGTAAAAACAAAACAAAAACATCAAAAATAAAAGGTAGGCCTACACATACAGAACTTTAGTGTGTTTTGACTCTCTGTCTGTTGTAGGAAAGAATATTATTTATCTTTTATTTGTGATGAATTAGTTTTGATTATGCCTAAAGACAGCTACCGATGTGTTGTGTAACATTGTATTGAAAACTTTATTTCCCTCTCCTTACAGCCTCACTGTTGGGCTGGCCAATTTGTAAAGAACTCGTTTACGTTATTTTATTTAGTTATATGAAGATGTGTGGAAGCACCATTGTTGGATTCCAATTTGGAATACAACGTTTACAAGTATGTGAGTGGGTGTACTGGGGTTCAATCCAGCCCCACTTTGGTTTGCGTCAATTTGTAAAGAAATCAATATTTGAGGTACTGCTGGTGAAACGTCCGTCTTATTCAAACCTCACTGTTGTAAACCAATTTTATAAAGAACTACTTGTTAATTATGTGAGGACGTATGTTATATTATATGCTGCACGCTGGAAACATCAAATTATAAAGAAATCTTGTCTATGGGTGTAATTAGTTATAATAGACTCCTGTGTATCAAACGCCAAGTAATACGTTGCAGGTGGCAATTCGTAACAATTACAAATGTTGTTGCCTGTCTTAATTAATGTTTTATTAATGAATATATCTTTCAGTGATGACCGATGGAACCTTCGGAAAATAGATTATTAAACAAACAAATTTATAATTATGTTCTTGAATTTATAATCGTACTACTCTATAGACTTAACTTAGTTTTCAGTGGTTGTGTAATATTAGCAATATGTATGGAGCATTAACTGAATGTAAGGGGAATTTGTGTCAACCCTAGTCACTCGATGGTAGAAAATTTCATTCAAATTTAGTATTAAACACAAGCTAGTTCAGCAATCTTCCGTCCCACCAGCTGCAAACTTTGAGCGCTGTTACTAGTAATAAGCGTACTTATAGGTTAGTTATTCGTTATGTTTGTATCAATCTTTTTGTAAATTATTCCACCCACCACATATAGTATTTATTCTGCAATAACTTAAACGTTATCTCATACAATAAATGTACTTTATTTATTTTCTCTATTAATTAACAGGTTACGTTGTCTCAAAAAACAATAATACGATCCAATCGATCATCCAGACATATATCGATTATTAATTACTCAAATTCTAAAAACATATACACTTGAAAATAATAACAAATAATTCTTATCCCAGGGTTCGTATAGTTCTTGGAACCATTAGTAAGGCCAGGTAAAATGCATAATTAAGGTTGTTCAATTTACAAAAATAAAATTATTTACTTTAAATAAAGTAAAATGAAAATAAGTTGTTTTTTTACCAAACCGACGAAAATTTCGTCTGGCGGTGGACGTTTGTCAACAGTGGCCCAAAACTCAGCTTATCTCGTCTTCATCCAGTGAAATAGCTCTGGTTTTCAATAAAATTGATGGTGGTGTGTACTGGTAAACCCTCAGGAAATCTTCTGGCTTCTATTCTTCTTTTACGATCTTCACAATTCTTGGTCCCAGTGAAATGGAATTAGGATCCCAGCTTCTCTGCTGCTAATGAAGGTTATTACGCCAAATCGAGTCTTCTGGTATTTCCAATAATTCCGTTAGTTCAAACTTTAATTCTTTTACTGATCTTCGATTTATAGTATGAATTGGTTTAATACCGAATCCAGCGGAATTATTTAGTGAATGAGGTGAGAGGCTTTCAATTCTTTTTTACTGTATTCATTTACAATTTGGAGGGTTATTTAATTTTTATTACTCATTAGCATTAAAGTATAATTGTTTTACAAAAGGGTTTTTTCAATTTTGATACATATTTCCTTTAGATTTATTCATATTTTTTAAATATATCGGTCCATCTCAACCTAATAGCTTGTAACAATCAGAACGAATTAATTCAAAATCAACAACTTCTGCAATTCAGTTGCCTTAACAACCACGTTTTCTATATATCCTTGAGCCGGCATTATAGAATATTACTACTCCTTTCCAATAAAATACTCCATGCTTGGATTAATATTGAATCACATAAAATTCTCCCCTAACCTTCCTTCCTGAACAGTAAATGTTTTACCAGAGTTTCGTTGGACTGGGTTTCCTAAAAAGGTATTAATTTCCTTTCACTAATATGGAATTTAGGCCTATAGATTCACTTACAACCATTATAACATTATTTGGTTTTTTAACTTAATTTTCTTTTTACCTGACCTACTGTACAATTAATTATTGGTTACATGGTTAATTACATGAATTTTAATTTACTGGTGGTTATTTTTTTATATTAATTAACTGGTTCTGGAACCCTTTATTAACTTATGATATAATTGTCAGAACTACTTGTTAGACTTGAAACACTGGTCACACTCCCGATCCAGTTTATAAACATTAATTAAAACAACAGTATTTTTCAACTTTATACAATACTGAGAACTTAGTACAGTGCCTAACATTGGTAACTATACTGGGTTGTATAAAGACAAATCTAATATAAATATAAACATAATTATTGATGAAGTATTATTATCAAACAACATCATTTCATTTTTTGCATATTCAACATACAACATAAATACTCTGTAGACCTTAACATGTCACAGTACAAAACAAACATTTCATTACATTCAATCATTCATTGGTCTGGCTCTTTTACATTTAACATTAGTCATTGCCTCCTTTTGACTTGAGGTACTTCTCAAGCACATGAACTATTGAACAACCTTAAGTCAGGGTATGGTCCTTGACCATATTTCATCCAATTTTTATGTAACGTTGGGGAACCTCAACTATGTTACGTTACAACATAAACGTCGCTTTACAGTGATGTAAGAAGTCCGTCTCACTATAGGCTTAACATCTTTTGCTTAGTCCTATTATTATGGAATATTCTTCTTTTCCTCTTTGCATTGCAATCTGTTTAGGCAGCCCTTCGTTCAACTTTCTCCCTATAAATTTTTTTTGGTGAATGTCTTGCGTTGCGAATGTCTTGATTCCAATAATGTCAGCTCTTGTGCACCTTTCACCCCATGTAGGAATTACAACTTAGTAGGCTGTACTTTACTTGCAGTTTTTTGTAACTTAACCCAAGTCTCATTAAACCATGCCATTGAATAAAACAAGAGCAGCTGCTACTTTGTAAAATTGTTTTGAAAAGTTTTATTTTACTGAAAGTTGTCTACCTCTCTTTTTCTTGCGGTTCTTTCCTTTACAGACTATAAAAGCTCATCAGTTCCACACGTGATCGCCGCCTATACCCTGGGCACGAGCTCTTACACAGTGGTCTCACCCGGGCAGATGAACCCTTGTTTTTAGCAAAGTTGTCAATCCTCCCTACCAACTAGCAGCTCACATCACTGTTCATACGATTGTTACAACAGCGTTATATACAATTATGTTACACATATAATTGAATTATTTTTTGTACTACTAAATTTAATCTTTCCTCTACAGATGGGTTCGGAGAAAGTGAGACTGCTAGTGATCTCCAGCAGAGCTCCACAACAGTCTGCTGTAATAGAAGCCAAAATGAGCAACGTGATTACCGTTAGCTACAAGTACGAGACACACACATTACACGATATCTTGGGTAAGAAGGTTAATTACAAAGTTACTCTGTTACGTTATAATAATAGAAACTCAAGAAAAACATAAAAACTTATTTGAATTTGTATTTTTTCTAAAAAGACAAATGTATAAACGTATGTGTTTAAATAATTATATTTACCTTTTTATCCACACGTGACACAAAGTTTCCTCTAGTTATGACGCGTTTCGGGACTAAGTCCCATCCTCAGATAACACTGATTTTAATATAAAAAACTAATTACAATATAAAATCGTAACCATGATTTTGGTTATGTCAATTAAATAAAATAAAATAAAACTTCAAATCGCATGTGAATTGTTATACGAAGCACGGCTGGAGCTCCCGCATGCGTTTACCTTCAACCGCCATCGTCACGCGACTGGTCAAAGATTAAATCCAAACCGATGGCAGTGTCGAACAAGTAGTTCGATGCAAAATTTATCTGATCATTTAATAAACTGTTTTTGGTGGTACTATTTTTTATAGCTTTATAAATTTCAAATTCCTCCAGACTATCCATCCGTTTATAATTATTTAAAATAAGTGACACGGTACACTAAAAAAGTATACGTATGTGTTTGTATAGTGCAAAGGTGTTTGTAATACGGTCGGAGCGTAATTTGTAAACCATGTATGTTCATATATCCTAAATCATGATTCCAAACTGAGAATCTACAAAAGCCTAATAAGACTGGTATTTGCTTAGGGCTGGTTCTTGTGAACAATACGAAAGAAGAACTTATAACGTTTTTAAGCAAAGGATATTGGTAAACATTTTTGGACTAGTGTGGGCATCTGGGAATTCACATAACTTTTGAAGTGTGTGCATTTCAGTTCATGTAGGTATCGTTAGTTTTATTAATCGCAGATAATTACATATTTGGAATATGTTTACAGAATAGAGAAGAACATAAATACAAGAGCCAATACAGAGCACCCGATTAGTTGTCAATAGTTGTGTTATGGCTCAGAGGAGGACCAAGAAAACGATAGATAAAATATGTGCAGTAAGACATGGGAATTAAGAGATGGAGGAGTGCTGCTAAAAATAAATAGTAATGTCGTAGGATTGTTGAACAGGCAAGGGAGACGTACAGTCTGCGGTAACAGAGAAGAGTATATTTCTCTGTAACACGTCATATTTTGTTTCAAAAAATGCTCTCCTCCAAATCCTAATCTTATCAACTTTAGAACTTTCTAACAATTTAAAACTGTGCCCTTAAACCATTTTAACTATTAATTTTCCAAATACACACTCTGCTCCTAGACACACACGCAGACTTAAAACATCAAAATAATTATGTTTTATCTACATACAATTGGATTGTCTCATCTTGTCTTAAAAAATTTATTTTGATCTCATTTTGAAATTGACACACTGTTTTTTTACATGCTGTATCAAACTGTATTTGACTCTCTCACAGTTGGGTATGTCATTATACGTAAATTAACCTGTAAATATCTATGAAAATTAATCACATTTACTACACTATTAAACACGTAACACATGACCTGACAGGAAATTTCCTGAAATCAAGAAAATGCTTAACAAAACTCGTCACAATAAATGAGAAGTTAGCAAGACATTAGCTAATATGTCATTAGTTGTAGAATACACAAATCTGATCGTCTCATACATTAATTTTTAATTGTAGTCATAAATCCAAAAATTTGACACTGAAACACTGAAACTGAAGAACTTTAGATTCAGGTAAGTAACGTTCAGGTGGCTTTCATTAGGCAAGTATAGTTTCCACGTAACGTTTCATAAAAATGCAAACTTAGTCGCACCTAAAATAAAGTAAAGGTGGGAGTGATAGGTAAGTTTTATCTCAACATACCATAAAATCATTTTACCAATTCAAATATTATAAATTAAATATCCATTTAAGTGTTCGTGATTACGAGTTGTCCATTAGCTACAAGAGTTTAGGTAGCTAATGCAAATTAATCAATCCTTTGTAAGCATTGTTTGTTAGCCTTAAATTATGTTTATCTACATCATAATAGTGTTAACAGTTTTGAAAGCCTTCTTACAAACTTTATACCATTATACTAATTTTTTTTTTTATCTTCTGGCAGAAATAAATATAATTAAAAAAAGTATCGTGACGAAATACAATATTGTCTCTTCACAACCGATCTGCGCAGCGTGCATGATTAAAAGAAAAAGCAAACATTATTAATTTGAATTAATTTACCCTAAGCATTGCTTTTACAGATTCTGCACTTTTTTCCGTAAAGACTTATTTTCTGTAGCATCGGTGTACTGTTCTTACGCTTTATAAAGTAGGTCATTAGACAATGAACGTTAACGAGTTTGAGAAAAATCCAAGTCCTTCTCCATTTATCAAGGCTCTGGAAATGCTTGGGTGCTATTGGTGCTACATCTCGTGTCACATAATCGATTTGAAGCTCGAACGCGCTACGGTACCGAGTATTATGAAACGGTATCGATACCGAAAACAAGATGTGTGAGATTGGTATTCTCACATCGGAACCTTACTGCACTCACTGTTTGCTTTATTACTACCTTGTGCTGTCCTACTTTTACTGTATCTAACATTCCTTATCGTTTTTTAGTAAAGTCTCATTTTAGTCTGTGATTTACATTTCCCATAGATTTTGTATCCATTGTGCCCTTTTAGATTTCGAAATCGATGAAAACAAAATGAACCACTCCGGTCTTTCTTTTAATCTTTCAGGCACCTTTCCTTGACACATTAACTGCAAAATATAGGACACCAATATATTAACATAAGAATTATTTAATATTCATATCAGCAATTCTGAGAGTCTTTTGAGAGTAACGTTTATATTAAACTATTGTAAATACAATTGACTATAAAATAGGTTAATTACCTTCTGTCAACGTTTCTTAAAATCCTTTTAGGATGACTCGAGTTTCGACACCATTTGGTGTCATCATCAGATCGGAATATGAATTACGTCAAAACATTTTGATGCATATACATCGCGTCAGATGTTAAAAGTTAAAAACAACACATAACATTATATAAATAATAAATAAACTATATCACAACAAATAACATTGCAACAATAAAATATAAAATATAAAAACAACGCGGCCGCAAACGAACCTGTACAGGAACGCCCCCACGGTAAGACTAATCAGTGCCGGTTCGACCTTGGTTCAATTTTATCGATCTGATATAGCCAATTTCTCGCTCTATAAGATCGATTCTATTAAATAAAACATTATTGGTATGTATTGCTTTCTCATTTAGGATACGATTGTGATCCTTCTTTATGGCTTTATACATCTCGAACCTTTCAAGGGTGTCCAGCTTTAGTGACTTTTTACATTTATGTAGGATATCCAAATTATCATTAATACTCTTTATATTATGGTTATATGAGCTCAAATGTTCTGCAAATGTAGATCTTATTACATTTGACTTGGAGCTTGGGATATGTTCTTTATAGCGTAATTTGAAACAACGACCTGTTTGTCCTATATAGAACTGTGTGCAATCAGAACAATTAAGTCTATATACACCAGTACCATCAAATATATCGGAGGGTATATTTTTGTTAGTAAATGTAAGTTTTTTCTCAAGTTTATTACTTGCCTTTGAGGCCAAAGTAATATTATGCTTTTTCAATTGGTTTTTTAAAGTATGGTATAGATTTTCACCATATTCTATAGCAATGTATTTGTTTACTTTTTCTTTTCCTTTGGATACATCAATTGGTTTATTTTGTTATTTATTAATTATTCTGTCTACTATATGACTTTTGTATCCATTGGCTAATGCTATGTGTTTGATAATGTTTAGTTCATTGTTATAATCATCTGTGGATAAGGGCAATGCCAGCAATCTATGAATCATACAGTTGAAAAAAGCCATTTTTTGTGAAATAGGGTGATACGATGAGGCGTGAATAGCATGATCCGTGATTGTTGGTTTTCTGTAAATATTATAGTTAATTTTATTATTTATTTTAGTTAAAGTTAAATCTAAAAAATTAATTTTATTATTCATTTCAGTCTCTAATGTGAATTGTAAATTTTTTGTAATTGTATTCATATGTTTTTTAAGCATTTCTAATTGTCTGCAATTGCCATTGTAAATCATACAGGTATGACACAATAATGATTTACAATGGCAATTGCAGACAATTAGAAATGCTTAAAAAACATATGAATACAATTACAAAAAATTTACAATTCACATTAGAGACTGAAATGAATAATAAAATTAATTTTTTAGATTTAACTTTAACTAAAATAAATAATAAAATTAACTATAATATTTACAGAAAACCAACAATCACGGATCATGCTATTCACGCCTCATCGTATCACCTTATTTCACAAAAAATGGCTTTTTTCAACTGTATGATTCATAGATTGTTGGCATTGCCCTTATCCACAGATGATTATAACAATGAACTAAACATTATCAAACACAAAGCATTAGCCAATGGATACAAAAGTCATATAGTAGACAGAATAATTAATAAAAAACAAAATAAACCAATTGATGTATCCAAAGGAAAAGAAAAAGTAAACAAATACATTGCTATAGAATATGGTGAAAATCTATACCATACTTTAAAAAACCAATTGAAAAAGCATAATATTACTTTGGCCTCAAAGGCAAGTAATAAACTTGAGAAAAAACTTACATTTACTAACAAAAATATACCCTCCGATATATTTGATGGTACTGGTGTATATAGACTTAATTGTTCTGATTGCACACAGTTCTATATAGGACAAACAGGTCGTTGTTTCAAATTACGCTATAAAGAACATATCCCAAGCTCCAAGTCAAATGTAATAAGATCTACATTTGCAGAACATTTGAGCTCATATAACCATAATATAAAGAGTATTAATGATAATTTGGATATCCTACATAAATGTAAAAAGTCACTAAAGCTGGACACCCTTGAAAGGTTCGAGATGTATAAAGCCATAAAGAAGGATCACAATCGTATCCTAAATGAGAAAGCAATACATACCAATAATATTTTATTTAATAGAATCGATCTTATAGAGCGAGAAATTGGCTATATCAGATCGATAAAATTGAACCAAGGTCAAACCGGCACTGATTAGTCTTACCGTGGGGGCGTTCCTGTACAGGTTCGTTTGCGGCCGCGTTGTTTTTATATTTTATATTTTATTGTTGCAATGTTATTTGTTGTGATATAGTTTATTTATTATTTATATAATGTTATGTGTTGTTTTTAACTTTTAACATCTGACGCGGTGTATATGCATCAAAATGTTTTGACGTAATTCATATTCCGATCTGATGATGACACCAAATGGTGTCGAAACTCGAGTCATCCTAAAAGGATTGTAAGAAACGTTGACAGAAGGTAATTAACCTATTTTATAGTCTTAATCGTTTCTGGAGGCAAGAAAAAATGTTAAAAAAATGTTTAAATACAATTGGCTTAAATTAAAAATAAAAATCTAATAGACTACTGTTCTATAAATTGTGATCTTTACGTACAGAACAAGAATTTGTCCCGCTCCCTTCAAATAACTAACTGTTGTTAGTCTAAGAAGAAATGGGTATACATTGATGTAACATGTAACATGGGCAATATATATAATTATGTTGCCACAAGAAGTTATAATCCATATATCAGTATGAATAGCTTCATTTAATGTGCTGAGAAAACAACAAGCTTTGGCCACTCTTAGAAATATCACTTCTAAAGATTATATTATTTGTAGTCCCTTTAACTTAGACTGGGTTAGACTGACACCCAAAGACTGGGATTATACGTAAAGAAAGTTCGACAAAGCAATTACTTTACAAGTTATTTTGTTGGCTTCAAACTACACGCTGTCGGAATTTTATCCCAGGAATGCGCCAATGTTAAAAGGAATTTTTAATTATAACACTAAGTTTACTTATAGATTAGATTATGTCAAATTTGGTTACGTGAGGTTATCGTAACAATTTCTTACGTACTTTTTGACTGGGCGTTTGTTTTCAATTTTTGTAAGCTTAAAATTAATGTAATATTGGGATTTTACAAACAGCGTTATACAGGACTTTAAACTGTACCTCTCGCAGTTTCCACTTCCGGAACATATGATACAGCCTTCATCAGTTGATCTCATTGTCTAAAAAAATCAATCTACAGTACGTTAAGTGTCGTTAATTCCCACACTTTTCATGAAAGTCAAATTTTTCCTTACTTCCGTGAGTGAATAGCGCATAAAGGGCCTTGGCCCCCTTTGCACTTAATATGTTAAATTAATTTGAAATTATACCTTAATTTGATCCGTTAAGCGATCTTGTAGTTAAATATTCCACTACATGTTTCGGGAATTAAATTCCCATCATCAGGTAAAACGTCTTCTTCCTAATATATAGGAGTCGTCGGTGAAATTGTTAAAAAACACATACACACACTAACGAATAAAACAAACACAACTGTTACAAATGACATAATTAAAACACCGTACACACACAGCTAACGAAGACAGTGTGCACTGCCTGACAGTCACATATCATCTCTATGTGACAGAGATTATATGTGACTGTCAGGCAGTGCACACTGTCTGTGTGACAGAGATAATATGTGACTGTCACCATTCCATTTAATGTTTGTTCCCACTCACTTTGCCACTCCATTAGGCTCACCTCACGGAATTTGTTAATCATTGCACTTTTTGGTATTCGTTCATAGCACACCATACTGCTACTGGACGCAGCTTCTTTAGCCAGATTATCAGCCAGTTCATTACCATAAATACCCACATGTGCCTTAACCCAACCAAAATCAATTGACCAGTTGACCGCCTTTAAACTTCTTAACTTATTCCTTATTTCTTCTATCAAGTAGCTATGATTCCAATCATACAGTAGCTACATGTTAATAATGTAGTACTAATTCATTGTATCTTTGTCAGTGATTGATTTTTATTTTTCTTGTTACTTTGAATCTTTGTAATTGTTGTACTACTCGAGTTGTCTTTATATGTATTAAAGTATTAAAAAAAAAAAATTTGAACTGTCAGGCAGTGCACACTGTCTGTGTGACAGAGATGATATGTGACTGTCAGGCAGTGCACACTGTCTATGTGACAGAGATGATATATGACTGTCAGGCAGTGCACACTGTCTATATGTCACAGAGATGATATGTGACTGTCAGGCAGTGCACACTGTCTTCGTTAGCTGTGTGTGTATGTGTTTTTTAATAATTTCACCGACGACTCCTATATATTAGGAAGAAGAAGTTTTACCTGATGATGGGAATTTAATTCCCGAAACATGTAGTGGAATATTTAACTACAAGATCGCTTGACAGATCAAATTAAGGTATAATTTCAAATTACAGTAATTGAATCTTATAAGCGATCTGGAGACCATTTGTATGATGAAACTTAATATGTGTGTCTTGTCTTTGTCGGGTGTAGTGGCTACCGCAACGTCTTGAGTCCTTCAAAATAGATAAATTTGTAGTTACACGTTCTTTCATTCTTTCATCACTACTGACTATTCTTCCTATTTGGTGTCTTAGTCTCCTACAACTCTTTCAATGTCTGTCTCTCCCCATCACTTTCTTTAAGTTAGTCTGTGTTAGGATATTCTGGAATCTCTTCGCTGGATATGCCACTGATTCACTAAAAATGTCATAACCACATCAGCCGTTCTAGACTTTTTTTGCTCTAGCCTTATTTACGGAACATGTATACTCAAAATGTTTATTCAATATGAACTAGTTTGTTCTTATTTGTAACATTCCGTATACAGCATTGAGTCGTATATTTTCTCCTAAGCTGTTCTCTCCCATACGTCATGATACCAAATTTTATTTTACACCATGTCTCGGACATCCATTACTAGAGGTCGGATTAGTGTAACGGAAACCTTAATTCCTGAACTTATCAAGAGTGTCTGTGCCTGTAGCATATTTTTTTCAATATGTAGAAATAGTAAGTTTTGCGTCAAATTTCATAATAAACATCATTAATTTTTGTAATACAAGACCTAATTATTTATGCCGGTCTATCCGCAAAGGTAAACATTGTTTTGTTACTGTTTTCATGAACTTTTATGTCGAGTTATTACCATGTTTTCCGTTTGCTCTTAATTCAACGTAAAAATGTTATTGCACTTTCAAGTTACTACTATACATAGGGTAAAACTCGGACTAGCCTTCACTTAAGAGCTAAATATGTTTATACGTTTTAATTATGTTTTTGTAGGTGGTATATAGCAGTAAATTGATTTCAAGTTACAGTAAGAATTTAGACTTTAGGTGGTAATCTTGTAGGCTGTTAATATAATTTGTTCTCATGTTCTAATTTTAGTTGAAATCAACAAAGCATTAAACCAGAGGAAACCAGAAAGTATCGGACTTCTTATGCACTGTTCGGAGACTCAGATCTTTGTCTGCTTCACTGGCAGAAAGGTAAGTTAACTTTACCATAACGTTTTACATTTAGTAGGTTAAAATTAATAAACCTCTCACAAGGATGTTGTTTAAATTGTTTCCTCTACAATTTACTTTGTGGACACTTTACAGTACTTTCCAGTCATATTCTTTATCAAACTAATTTCTTAGAAATCATGCTTTATACTATTGCAACAAGTTTTAAAATTTATTACCGATAATACCATAAATTCAATTCTACACAGTGAGATCGCAGGTTCTGTATACTACTAAAAATTAGTTCTTTGAATCGTTTTATGAAAGAGGGTGGGGTATATATCAAAGCTTTAGTGTCAGCCACTATATAAATGCACGCTTTGATAGCATTGATAAGCGGTAACAGTGCTCTCAGACATTTAACCTCTTGAAACAATACCTGAACTGTATAAATTAATATATAAAACTTTACCTTATTATCCGTCTTGTGACTTTCCTTTTTTAAAACAACACTACGCGTTTCGGAACGTATGTTCCATCATCAGGTGTTATTACTCTTGCGAGGTCGTCGAAACATTAAGATATATCACAAACACATAAAACACTAAACGTAAGTTCGAATTCAGTATCTACCGCGCGCGATACGTTTTCGGTGCGTACCTTGACAACACTGAACTAACGCTATCAGTTCACCGCTATCGCTGCTCGCGCATGATGTGTGATCTGGACCTTAGTTGTTCTGAGATTTGCATCGCAGTGTCATACAACGAGTTAGAGTGGAAATTTAACTGATCATTTAATAAATAATCTGGACTGGTTTTAAAGGCCTTATATATTTCAAATTCTTCATTAGCATTCATATTCCTACCTTTATTGCATATGTGTATTGGTTTGAAGTTTGTACTAAAATCCGTATAATTATGATTATTGTCAATCAAATGTCGTCCAAAATTGGATTTAGTTTTTCCAAATTATTTTTTGGGGAGATGTTCTTTGAATCTCTTTATTAAAGGTCTTTCCGTCTCGCCTATATAAAAACAGTTACAGTCATCACATATTATCTTGTATACACCTGTTTTTTCTTCTAAAGGTCTGGCCGTTTTTGGACCAAGTATTTTATATATGTTATTGCTTGTTTGAAATGCCGTCGCTATATTCATTTTCTTAAAGACATTAGTTAGAGTTTTCGGAAGGACATTACCATACTCAGCTGATATGTGCATTGCTGTAGCCTTGTTCTTCGGGGGCCTCATTTGTCTGTTTTGTTGTTTCTTGAGTAGTTTATCTATCATTGAACTTTGAAATGGTAATGTCCTTCCGAAAACTCTAACTAATGTCTTTAAGAAAATGAATATAGCGACGGCATTTCAAACAAGCAATAACATATATAAAATACTTGGTCCAAAAACGGCCAGACCTTTAGAAGAAAAAACAGGTGTATACAAGATAATATGTGATGACTGTAACTGTTTTTATATAGGCGAGACGGAAAGACCTTTAATAAAGAGATTCAAAGAACATCTCCCCAACAAAGAATTTGGAAAAACTAAATCCAATTTTGGACGACATTTGATTGACAATAATCATAATTATACGGATTTTAGTACAAACTTCAAACCAATACACATATGCAATAAAGGTAGGAATATGAATGCTAATGAAGAATTTGAAATATGTAAGACCTTTAAAACCAGTCCAGATTATTTATTAAATGATCAGTTAAATTTCCACTCTAACTCGTTGTATGACACTGCGATGCAAATCTCAGAACAACTAAGGTCCAGATCACACATCATGCGCGAGCAGCGATAGCGGTGAACTGATAGCGTTAGTTCAGTGTTGTCAAGGTGCGCACCGAAAACGTATCGCGCGCGGTAGATACTGAATTCGAACTTACGTTTAGTGTTTTATGTGTTTGTGATATATCTTAATGTTTCGACGACCTCGCAAGAGTAATAACACCCGATGATGGAACATACGTTCCGAAACGCGTAGTGTTGTTTTAAAAAAGGAAAGTCACAAGACGGATAATAAGGTAAAGTTTTATATATTAATTTATTCAGAGTGTGACTTGGA
Source organism: Magicicada septendecula (assembly GCA_034769895.1). Classification (NCBI taxonomy): domain Eukaryota; kingdom Metazoa; phylum Arthropoda; class Insecta; order Hemiptera; family Cicadidae; genus Magicicada; species Magicicada septendecula. The sequence goes on from CM068373.1 coordinate 478,661,199, forward strand.
TACGAATATCATGGATTTTAAACCTGAACTGTCTTGATATTTTCGGATATTCTTGCAGATAATAAACACAGAAAGCGTTAAAAAAGATGCCAGCATTAGAGATTTCCTGACACGCCTTGCTTCGTCGTTAAATACGTCTTTTTCTGACAGGAGAATCGATTTCCTAAATACTGCACAGCTTTCTTCCAGTTTACTCTGCCAGTGCCTAGAACTGATGCTGAAAGTAAGTAAACACACCACTTCTAAAGCAAGATCATAATTACGAACAAACAACAGGCAAGCATTCCCTAATGCACTAACTTCAATTTTTACTTTTATCTTCTTTCTTTTCTTTACTTCTGAAGAATTTTACTTCTTGTAGTAATTTAAATTCTTAGAAAATATAAGCATAACGTTCAATTTGTAACACTTGTTTTTAAACAAACTAAATCCTAAGTTTTATATCTCATAAGAATTTAGTTTTAACAGTTCCATGTAATGGACTTATTTTTTATTTTTTGAGTTTGCATTCTTTGGTTTTCTCAGCTAACGTGAATCAGACAATTATCTTATACACACACACGCACTTACGCACATAATATTTCTTTGTAAGATTCCTATAAAATCGCATAATCGATAATGAGTGTGGGTACGGTTATTGGGAAAGTACCGAAATAAGTACGTAAATAAATTGGGAAACAATTGTTTGTAACAGCTCTTTTATATTTACTACATTTAATTTTTTATTAGCTACGTTATATATATATACAGGGTGTCCCGAGAGGAGAGGGAAATAATTTGAGAAATGATTCTATAGTGTAAAAAAAGAAAAAAAGTTCATATAAACATATGTCGGGAAACGCTTTGTAAGCGAGTTACGGCTAGCGAAAGATTTCGCCCGGGTTTCGGTTCCCCCGGGTAAATGAAGACAAAACAGGTCGCAGAACTGTATCTCCCATAACTTTCATGATATCTGACGTAAAACAGAAAAATCTGCGAGGTATAGAAGCAAAAGGTAGAGACACGTGATGAACTGATCGTTCGCATTCTCAATACTGCTGCCATCATCAAGGAACGCCAATATATCATCATGGCGGCTACAGAAAATTTAAGAACACGAGTGGAGAAGTGCATCGATGTCAACGGTGGAATTTTCGAACCTTTATTGTAAATAAGTACAGTATTTCAGTGGCTGGAAGACAATTATTCTACTGTATTTTCTCATGAATAGCACTCCGTAAACCACAGAGAGTATTCTTGCTCAGACAGTTGTTTCTTTCATTACCAAAAATATTTATTGTGTTGTTTAAATAAAAAATTTTGTTAACCAAAATTGGAATTTTTTGTTGATTTTTATTGACTTTATTTACACCATGTTTCTCAGAATTAAATTCTTTACAAGTTTTGTTTTTAACTTTTATGCATTTAGTAATCATTTAACAAAGTTATTGTACTTCTAACCTAAAAAAACTTGTTTTTAGGCAAATATTTTTCAGTTTTACGTCAGATATCATGAAAGTTATGAGAGGTACAGTTCTGCGACCTGTTTTATTCGATTTTTCAGGTAAAAAAACATAAGAAACAACAGAATTCGCCCCTTAATTTACCTTCCCAGAATTTCAGAAAGTCTTCATTTACCCGGGGGAACCGAAACCCGGGCGAAATCTTTCGCTAGCCGTAACTCGCTTACAAAGCGTTTCCGGACATATGTGTATATGAACTTTTTTTCTTCTTTTACACTATAAAACCATTTCTCAAATTATTTTCCTCTCCTCCCGGGACACCCTGTATATATTATAATAGTTACGAAACTTCCTCTCCTTCAAGCCGCACTGTTGGGCTTGCCAATTTTTGTAAGAAGACGAATATGTCTCTTTTTATATTTATTATTATTAGTTAGTCTCAGGGTTCTTTTACTGTTAATTGGGTCTTGCTCTCGGCTAATTGTGATTGTTCAATATCAAATTTTATTATTATTTTATACCGTTTAGTGACTTATTCCCCTCAATTCAACCTACTGTTGAATCCAGGATTGAATAACTCGGTACTTACTCTTTTTTCGTCGTATTAGTTGTCTGTTTAAATAATTTAATTTTGTATATTATATTTACTGTCAAAATTCTTTCACCTGACGTTCCGTTGACTCTTTGTAGATCAGCTGTCTTGAGGAGATCAGTTGTTTCTTCCTATACACTAACATACACAAACACAGATATGGTACACATAACAACTCATATATATTATTATTGTATAAGATTGTAAGTATGTTGATCTGAACGGTTGTAAACAAAACAAGGAATCATTCAATTTGAATAATTCGCATTCTCAGTAAGGTACCAACCGCCTCGTTTTTCTCCTCTAAGCTGTAATTTTATTGTTACAAATAAAGTCAACTCTTTCACTGGTAAAAAACAATAATGGCGATTTATTCAAATAACACACAGTGAAATTCAATACAATAAGGAGTTTTCTCCTTCTTTTTAGTTAACAATAAATACTTTTAAAGTAAACATGAACTCTAGAACAAATGATGAGCTCTAGTTGGCATGACTGCCTCTGGTTGGTAATACAATGTGTTTTGACAAATTTATAGGTTATGTCGGATTGTTCGACTTGAAAATTTAATAATGATGATAATAATAAAAGTAGTAGGTTCTTTTAAACTGCAAAATACACTTTCTCGGAATAATAGCTACGGTTAGAGTCAACATAAAAATAAAAATTCAATGATTATTCATGAAAAAATATAAAATATGAACCACTGTTCATAGTTAGGCACATGCTTTATACATAGTTTAGTGCAACATTATTTGGTTAAAAGTAGTGAATTATTTATTAATAATTAATAGTGATTGTTATAATCCATTATCATGTAATACAATCATCTATGAAATTGGATACTCCCATTTCAGGTAAATGTAATTTGTTTATTATAGTTATCGCACACCGGCGAAACTATTAATTGAATTTAATAACAAAATATTTATACTTCATCTACTGATGGTATTAGAGTACGTATACTCTTCATTGATATCACAATGTCTTTGCTTATCCTAGATATTTACAGTATACAAATAGTTAAACTGTCATTACTCAGAACGTTCAATTTCAACATTGTTCATTTGTATTTATTGGTTCCCTTCTATTAAGGATAGGGAATTGAATTGTTTCTATATTTCAATTTTAATCGCTTTTAGCGTTCAATTATTTTGCTTATAGACTAATCATGACATAATATTCGTAATTAATAATACTTGCGTCTCTCGTCGGTTGAAGATTTACACTTTATTAATTATTAACACTTTTTTAATTAATTAAAATTGATTAATTAATTATTTGAACTTTATCACAACACTGCACACACTCCTATGCGCATAAACTCCGATTAGATTACACTTGTAAATATACTGCACTGATTCTTCTGATAGATAACTTATGTCTCAATTTGAGGTTAACATGGTTGATGCTGTTTTGCTGTCAAACGCACGTTTTTCTGAGGCGTCGACTAGCATGCATTCCGCTTCGCTGTTGTTGTAAGACTGTCTCCGGCTCATGGGCTGGAATGATGAATTTCGGATTTTTTATGTGTTCTGATTGGTCAGTTTTTGCCAATTCGTTTATTTACGGTAGACTTCGTCAAAATAGACGCTATCATAAGCGTCAGTCTTTGGGGACAAGATTATGAAAATTTGGTTTACATGACCACGCGGAAGGGCTAGGCACAATGCAATTATTTTTAAAAGTCTAATATCTTTCTTATAATTGCACTGAGAATGTTGTGCTTACTCTCATTGTTCGTGGTTTTGAAAGGCGATTAATTTGAGTCCCCTTATCATATATTTCTGATAAGGGTTATCAGACTTAGCACTTAGCATTTATGCTTGGTGTTCATTAAACCATTAATTATTAACAATTCATGGTTTTTATGTTATTTTTTATAGTAATGTCTCACTCTTAAGCTACTGTACAAATTTCCCTTAAAACTATGTCCTATTATTAATACTATGTCCTTTTTCATAGATTCACTCTTAAACTTATGGTCATACATTTTTGGTTTGCTCATTACACAGTAATAAGAGTATTTAATTAACTTTTAACAAGTTGTAATGAAATACTGATGGGTTAAGTCACTACTGGCAGTGTTCTTTTCCCCTAAATTATTTGTGTAATGCCTTAATTATCACATATGAATCAGGCCTGCTATGCCTATATGGCTTTACTTGGTAGTATTGTCATACATTTTGGTTTCTCTTATATCCTATTAATAACAATATTTAATTAAGTTCTAACATAGTATATTTATACCTTGGTGGGTTAAGTCACTACTGGCAGTGTTCTTTTTCCCTAAATTATTTGTTTAATTGCCTTAATTATCACTTATGAATCAGGCCTGCTATGCCTATATGGCTTTACTTGGTAGTATGCTTAATATCATAGACATTTTAGATGTATTGTTCTCTGATTGATAACTGAACTAGTCACTAGGACTTTATAGTTATTGTGATGCAGTTCACTCTGCATTTGTCTCTGTTATTAGCAAGGTTTGGTTGCTGTAAACTTTATTTGCAGCTAGTTGTCATAATGGTTGAGTTATAATTACATTTATATAAACTATTTAAATGGTTATTTTGGTTACAATTGCTCATAGGAATAGTATTCTGTCCGACACCAAATCATGAATTGGGTTACTTGCTTTGTACAATGTGTTTATTACATAATTTTGGTTGCATAGTGTCACTTTGCCATTACAAGCATTTGGTCATACTTGTATTACTTAAATATAGCTTTTATATACTATTATACTATTAGCTATCGTGTACAAAACATTCCTTACATGCTCTATTTACTTCCTAGCTCATTACATTTTGGTCTAACATTGTTTGGTTCATTTTTTATCAAGTTTTATTGAAAACTGGATGCCCAGATTAGGTTATGTCATAGGTTCAGTAAACATTGATGTGTTGTTTATGGCTGTATATTTCTATCTTAAACTATTCGACTAGTTTACTACTGTATTATCTTATTTCTTGTTAATTAGTGGGTTTGTATGTACATCATTCCCACTGTACAATTGGTCATTCACTATTTTGGTTGCATATTTCTCTGTTTATTCTATAACTACACATCATTTAGCTATCATAAACTCATCTTGTCCTTATTCAGTTTGCTTGTGACTCTTTATTTACAATATTTAATACTTATTTACAATAATGTGTTTCACATAAACAATAAATGTGTTCATTAAATGAGTTGTTGTCAATGTTGACTTTGTCATACAGCTTAGGGATTCATATCATATAATTAATTAACAATTCTTCCTTCTTCTTTCTTCTTTCTTCACTGATCTCCTCCTCACTATTGTTCATTTTATACATGATGAGGTTTTCACTTGTCTTCTTCACACTGGTTCTTCCTTCTTCTTTCTTGAAGTTGTTCTTGTTGTATTCTTCTTCCTGACTCTTCTTTCTTCTTTTGTTGTCTTGTCCTCCTCACTGATTTTCCTTTCTTCTTTTGGTTGTGTTGTGTCCTTCTCACTGATCTATTGGGTATAGTATGTCGGTCGTCTCGTCTTTATTCTTCTTTTCTTCTTTCTTGGTGCATTTACTAGTGAATTCCTTTCAATGATGCTTCACTTATTCAAACTTATGGTACTTTTCTTTAGTATACTTGGTGGTATTCTAGACCTTTTAATGTATTTTTTCTAGTGGTGGCCATCAAATTAATTTTCAGTACTTAGGTGGATGTGGTAACATATGTATTGTTACAATATATATATATATATATATATATTTCTATATAAGTAACTCGATGTGTTTCTTGCAGTAATTATATAATTTGTGATGTTTTCAATTTGTTTCTTCTGCAAGTAGATAATATAATAAAAAGAATATACAATATTATCTACTTGCAGAAGAAACAAATTGAAAACATCACAAATTATATATATATATATATATATATATATATATACAGGGTGTCCCGGGAGGAGCATTGCTTTATGCACTGTATTTTCTATTTTGCTATATGCATATGTGATGGTTGTCATATTGTGACTATTCGTCCTGTCACAATATATATATATATATATTCCTGTCACAATATATATATATATATATATATATATATATATATTGTGACAAGACGAATAGTAAGTAATAGCAATGCTCTGATTAGTATGACAAGAAACAATGTATAAGATTAAATAAATAGAGTTAAGAAAGTATAATAATAAGAACTGTGTAATTGTGTATCAATATTTCAAATGTAAAAACAGTAATAAGAATGAAAAGTGTTGGAGTGCGATAGGAAGTGCGACGCGTAGGTGCGTAAGGATACAATACAAAACATAGAGCGAGTAACAAAAGTGAAATAGCTAACATTAGTGCACAAAAATAATCCCTAACCGCTTATTAACAGTTTAAAAAGAACCCATCAGAGCGTGAACAACAACACGTGACAGTTGATAAACCAATAAGGGTAGAGTGTCATTAAACTAGCGGGAAAATACAGGGCGACGTCGCTAACGCACTCAAAGCACTTCAGTCTGCATTAAACCACCGGTTCGAGTAGTCCGCTTTAAAACACTAGTTCGGAAAGTCTATGTTAAACAACCAGTCCGAGTAGTTTGCAGTAAAACACTAGTACGGAACGCCGGTTTTGAATTACTAGCCCGAGCAGTGCGTAGTGAGTAAAATCACGCGACAAGTTAAACTTAAAAACACTCGAACTTAACGTGAAAGCGACTCCGTTCAAATAAATCAACAATAGCGTAAAAATAGCATCTGAACGTAAACACTCCACATCAGGGAAGCTGTACACATATCCACACCATGGAGACTGGATGAACAAGAAGAGGAACAATTGGAACATTCGAACCCAGAAACGCCCATGAAATAGACGCCGGAGCTACAGTAACAAGTAGAGTATTAAGCATTTAAGTTTGAATTCAAAAAGACAGTAAACAAGAAAGAGAACAATTTCAGAGACTATAAAAACAAATTTATGTAATTAGTAAAGTAAGATAACAGAGCAAATTGAAGTAGAGTCATTTAAAAAGTTAAAGTAAAATAAAAAAAAAACATTAAACACAATTCTTACAATAACTAGAGAGTTAGAAGTAATTATTTCAAAAATAACACCCATCCATCACATTCTCACACACAGGTCTACAGAATATAAAGTATAGCAGAGAAGTAAAAGTAAATTCACTTCAGTTAAGGTAAGTCTAATTAAAATTGCATTGGTCTTTGTGTGTGTAAACTGAACAGTATTAATACTCGCTGTTGCCCAAAATTGGCGATACCAGTAAAACACACCAACCAAGTCCAGTTGCAATATATATAAGATCATCGTGCAGATGCAAGATCCAGCCACGCCCGCGAGCTACCAGCCGGCACACCAATCAACATGGCGCCCAACAGACACCTCCACAACATCTGGAGAAGAGCAATAGGCTGGCTACCGGAGAGCATTCAAGACCCGGTGGAGTTGTAGCTTGTAGCTAATGGGGGGACGGGGCTCAAGGCCCCTGCATGGTAGCAGCGCCCGGAGTGACTCCTCCGATGTCTGCAAGTAGGTCGTGCTCTCTCAAGGACTTTCGGAAACAAGGTCGAGTGGGTGGGATGGTGTGCTCCTTTTGCAGTTGGGTAGGGGAGAGGATGGGTGGAGTTGTGACGGCAGCGGTATGCGAACATCTGCTCTCCGGTACCAGCGGTGGACGAGGCGAGCCAATACGGCATCAGCAGCCGCCGAGACGTGACCAACTGCGTGTTCGGAGCTAGCGAATCAGCGATCCCGGTTAGTTAATAAAACCCGGGCCGGCAGAAAATTTTGCGCAGTCTTCGCAACGCCAACGGACGCACTTCTTCTCCTCTCCTCTCTCGGACGACATCGGCGCGGAGTCAGCCGGAAGGAACGGCCGAAGAATAGAACCGGCGTTCTTGTGTCTTCGCCCTCCAGTTCCGCGCCAGCAATGGATTTCGCTGGGCCGGCAGCCGACTCTACAACCGGTGCCGGAAGAAGAGGAGGACTACAGTACGCCACGAACAGCGGGCGCAGCCGCCGAACATCTCAGCGCGGCACTACCAACATCACCGTTCTCGCCACTCGGTCCTTTTTAGGGCCACCAAAATAACTAGAGTGTACGATTGGCGCCATTTGTCATGCGGCAAGCCTTTTGTCCGGTGACAATATATTATAACGGAACATACCAATGATGTTAGGTGTAATCGTAATAACATGAATGGGTAATACGTTTTCTAAATCATTACATTATTTATTTAGCAACGTCTTTACTTACTTCGTCAATACAAAATTTCATTATTTATCGCGTGTGTGATCTTATGTATGTGTCTGCTGGTGAAAAATTTATATCTAAACAGGTTATACATAAATCTTATTATCTAATCTTACTTATAACTATTTCTGCTCTCGGCTTACTCATTTAGTGTGGCCATCTTTGCAATTGCTTATCGATTTATTTCAACAATGAATTTACTTTTATTTCAATTTCTTTAATCGCACTTGGCTTTAATTCTTTTCTACTGCATATGCATTTCTCTTTTGTCAATTAAAGACTTTACTAATTATTTTAATTTACTTCAATTTAAAAATCAAACATTGCTCTCTCATAGCATTTACGTTATTCCAATATTAATTTATATACATGAGACATTATTCTAAATGAACAATTTAGACTTTACATTCCTTTGTACAAATTAAATTCAGTTAGCAACAGTTTTGAATGTCTTTCATTCTAGTTTAAATATTGTCTTTCAATTATCTGTAATTATTATTGGTTTTTATCACCTCGTTTGATGTGGCAAATTATCAGTGTGTCCTCGGGCTTCTTCCAGTCCTTGCTCCAGTCTTTCGTGTCCTTGGGTCCTCGGGTCCTCTTCCAGGATTCCACTGCTTGTCTTTCTTAGTTGTTGTTGTCTCTGCTCACATCATGGGTTGTAGGTGTGTCCATCGAACCTCTGTTCTGCCTCCCAGTTCGTCAGGTGACGCTTACTGTAGATTTACGATCGCGTAGTTGACTGACATAGCTTCCTACGGCAACGGTTGAATATAGAAGAAGAAACTTTATTAGTGCGACCTGGTATTTATAGCCACATCGTGCAAAAGCTCTTGTCTGAACAATATCTGTCTTGTCCGAGTTTGTCGACGCGTCCTTTCTCCCACTCTCCTCCGATTCACTAATTGCGAAGTCTGTTTTACACTACACATACTCAATCGATCGCTAATTTTCATATGTCTATGCTATATAACTTACACTTCTTTATTGTAATTATTCAGGGAGTTATTCACTTTTTATTCCTTGTAATTTCACTTTACGTAACTTTTAAGCGGTTTTTTAATCCTTTGTGCATCTTTATAAAATACACACTTTGGTATCTTTTGTTTTACATTATCATACATATTTTTCTTATAATTAAAATTATACTTAAAATCTAACATCATTTGAATAGGGGTGGTTACTGTCCAGGAACGGACAGGCTTCACACACACAAACAAAATACACGTGTACACACATCTAGCGACAGGTGGCCAGATATGCGTGTACATGCCTGAACGGTGCGTTCTCTATATTTTAAACAATCCAGCTTGCAATCTGAATCATGTCTATTAACCATAGATTTATTTATTTTTATTAATTATTTTTATTATTTTTTGCAATGCACAGTACCGTATATGGTTGTACTGTCGCAATATATATATTGTGACGTGATGGTTCTCTCAACATAAAGATTATTTAATTTAATTTTTTAATTTTTTTTAATTGTGTATTTTATTAAACAATTTGGCGCTCAACAACGTGGAAAGTTTTCAGCAATTTATTGAAAAAACGTTACAAATTAGCGCTAACAACGTGAGGCCTACAACTCAGTACTTATCTAAATATTATATTTGTAAATAGTAGATTACGAATTGGCGCTTACAACGTGAAGCGTAGAAACAAGAAACCCAATCGAGAAAACAAAAATTATATAAATATTTTATATTTTGTAACCTGTATGTTTCAAATTGGCGCACCAACTAGTGAGGTTAGAAGTGGAAGATAATACATTATTGTATTATATTCTTTAATAGTTTTTATTCTAGCGGCGACTACACAAAAAACGAAAATGCCACGAAGAGCAGCTTCATGCAAACGATCAGCAGATAAGGAAATTGAGCTAAACATGGAGGAAAAAGAGGCAACACCGGTTGAAGAAGTTGAAATGATATTACCCCCGGCAGAACCGAGCAGAACCACAGAAGAAACTAAATCTAATAGCCTGATGGAATTCATGAGAGAGGCGTTTAGACAAATAAAAGAGGATAATGAGAAAAGTAGCGAAACATTGAAAAGTCAAATAAAGGGGGATAGTGAACAACTGAATAAGAAAATGGAGGAAAATAACGAAACATTAAAACAGAAAATTGAAAGCAACCATGAAATATTAAAACAACAAGTGAGACAACAATAGAAGAATACCGGGAAGAAATAAAACAGAGAATAATGGAGACAAATGGAAAAATAGAAAGGACCAATGAAACACTGATACAATTCCGTGAGGAAATAATAAATCAAATAAACAACGTCGAAGATAACAGTAAAATTATGGTGCAGATATTCCAACAGGAAACACAGGAGAAGTTGGAGCAATTACAAGGAAAGATGGATGAACAAAACAACAACATAGGGAACAATTTAGGACGAGTACAATGCCAAGTCACGGAAAATAAAGAAAAGATTGAGGAAATACAGCGGAAAGAAATAATAAATATTAGAGAAGAATTAAAAATACTTCGCAATAGATCAATGATCTACACACACATACCAATGGGAGAAAATCGGGAGGCCATCAGCTTTAAAGAGTACCGAAGAAACCCTCTTGAATTTATAGAAAGTTTAGAAGAGCTTATTAGCCGAACTAAAGAAAACAGATGGAACATGATTAAGAATCTGTTAGACGAAAGCTTCAAACATATTACTGACAATTGGTGGACGACCATAAGAAATGAGGTTCACAATTATCTTGAGTTTAAACAAGCATTTAAGGCCAAATATTGGTCGGAGTCTATCCAGAACATAATAAGGGATAATCTGTGCAACGGGAAGTACAACTCTGCGAGAGGCCAATCACCGACGGCCTACTTCCTAGCAAGATTTGTATCTCCCGACACTTAGAACCCCGGATTCCAGAAGAATGTCTGATAACTAAATTAGGGGATAGTACTGTGCCGTGGCTATATTGAAAGGTAAACACCACGGCCAGTTTAATTGTATTTCCGTACGTTCGGTGCGTTATCGCTGCATGTTACAATGCCCGCTATCGATATCGAGACTTAGTCGGCCGCCGCGACCTTGATCTGTGACGTCATTTGGTTGGCCGTGGCATCTGTGCTTTGACTACGAGATTTGTTCAGCAGTGTTTTTGGGTTTTGTAATTTCACGCAGCGTCAACTCTCGTCTCTTTTTCTCTTTCAACTTTGTGCTGTGCGGATCGTGACGGCGTGCCGTGATTAACTACTACTATGATCCTATTAAGAGCTTCAAGTGAGCCAGTATTCAGGATTTAATTATTAATATTAATTCAATTGGGGCTTGTGTGTGTAAAATGCAATGATTGTGTGTGTGTGTGTGTGTGTGTGTGTGTGTGTGTGTGTGTGTGTGTGTGTGTGTGTGTGTGTGTGTGTGTGTGTGTGTGTGTGTGTGTGTGTGTGTGTGTGTGTGTGTGTGTGTGTGTGTGTGTGTGTGTGTGTGTGTGTGTGTGTGTGTGTGTGTGTGTGTGTGTGTGTGTGTGTGTGTGTGTGTGTGTGTGGCTCGGACTGTCCATGTTCGTACCGGTATGAACTAAAGACGTGGTTAAGTAATTTAAAGTAAATTTAAAGAAATAATGTTAGAGGCCATGAAAACTTAAAACAGAGGAATTAAATGAGTTATGAAATTATAATTGTAATTGCACTGAAGTCTGGTTATTAATTGAAATAGTTTGTAAATGTAATTGCAGAGACCACGTGCTTGTAAGTCATTGATAATGTGAAGTTAAACCTACAATGTAACCCATAAAAATTTAAGCTTGGAGTCATAATGATTTAACTGTGATGAATTGAAATTTAATATTCAAATTAATAACTTGAAGTGTGACCTTTACTGGGGTTAATGGCAGGCATTTGTTGTATTGAGATTATAGCGGTGTGTGTGATCTGGGTTGCTTGGCGAAAGGATGTAGGGGCGGTATTTTCTCTTCTCTGAATCGAATATACAAATAAAATTTTTACAGATTTCCCCGCTTAGTCGGGAGGAAAGGGGTCGACGAGATGGGAACTCAACATTTAAGAATAACTTTTTTTTTTCAATTTTCTATGTTGGAAATTGTATTATTTTGCAATAAATATTACTACAGTATTGACTTGGAGCACGTTTTGTTTATTTATTTGAGGAAATGAAAACAAAAGCTACCTGTGACATATAGACTTCGGTTAACCCTTTGATCAGTAATCACGTATATATACGTTTCTTCTCTGAGGGACCAAAGTCAGTAATCACGTATATGTACGTTTTCAACTTTCGCTCCCTCAGTATTGCCGATATACAACGTTAGTTGCAAAGTTATATATGCTGCACTCTGATAGATTGTTTTTTAAACGTTTGGTATTCGTTGATTCTTGCTGTGATGTAATATGTGTGGCTGTGGTGAACATTTGTGCAGAAGTGTGCTTGGAGGTTGTGTTGTGCTTAGTTTACGAACATACAGAGGCGTGCAAGTGTATTCTTTTATAAACAACTCGTATTGTTTATCTTATCTTAAACACTGTGTTATTGTCTGTATTAGTAGCTTTTATTTGTGTGAAAACTCAAAAATGCTGCGCAAGTGCCTAAACCATCCGGACACGTTTTGTTATGTGTGTGGTGAGTTGACTTTTAAACTTCAAAGGCGGAACTTTACCCCTTTAATAAAAAAGTGCTATCAAATTTATTTTGGTTGCAAGGTAGGAGATCAGGACAAGAGTTGGGCCCCCCATATTTGTTGTGTTACTTGTTCAAGGGTTTTAACGGGGCGGGCAAACGGCTCTGGCCATATGCCATTTGCATTTCCCATGGTGTGGAGAGAGCCAAAAGATCATTCTTCCGACTGTTATTTTTGTTTAACAAATACAAAGGGAATAACAAGTAAGTCGAAACACACTTTAAAACATCCCAATATACCTTCAGCGATTCGACCTGTTCTCCACAATGATAATCTCCCAATACCGAATCACCCGGTATCAATCGATATAAATGAAAATCCAAGCTCTGAAGAGCATCAGAATGAAGATCACTCTGATCGACATGATACAAGTTTTGAAGTTTCTAACGAGCCTCATTTATTGACACAAGGAGACCTAAATGATTTAGTGCGTGATTTACATTTATCCAAAAATCAGGCAGAACTTTTGGGATAACGACTAAAAGGGTGGAACCTTCTTGATCGCGGAACTAAGGTATGCTACTTTCGAAATCGTCATAAGGATTTCAAGAACCTTTTTTCTCAAGAAGGGGATTTTGTGTACTGTAATGATATTTTATCATTAGATGGATACTCTAGGACATTCTCATAATCCAGAGGAATGGCGTTTGTTTATTGATTCGTCTAAAGCTAGCCTAAAAGCTGTCCTTCTTCACAATGGAAACAAATTTCCATCAGTTCCACTAGCACATGCTATTAATATGAAAGATACTTATGAAAATATGAAGATTATTCTAGACAAGATAATGTATGAAAAATTCAATTGGAACACATGTGGAGACCTTAAGGTGATCGCTATGCTGCTAGGTTTACAGACTGGATACACAAAATTTTGCTGCTTTTTATGTTAGTGGGACAGCTGAGATCGCAAAAGTCATTTCAAAAAGAAAATATGGCCTTCACGTAAATCTCTCACACCTGGTGAAAAAAATGTTATGAATGCTCATTTAGTTGATCCCAAAAAGATCTTCCACCTCTTCATATCAAATTAGGTTTGATGAAAAATTTCGTGAAGGCAATGGACAGAAATGGAAGAGGTTTTATGTATTTAAAGGAAAAGTTCCCCAGAATTAGTGATGCAAAAATTAAAGAAGGAATTTTCGTAGGACCACAAATAAAAGAACTAATAAAAGATAAAAATTTTGAAGGCCGGTTGAATGACTTAGAAAAACGTGCATTGATTTCTTTCAAGAATGTAGTGACGCAATTTTTAGACAACAACAAGTCTGACAAGTACAGGGATCTAGTAAATCAGCTGCTGAAAGCATATGAATATTTAGGCTGCAATATGTCTCTCAAGATCCACTTTCTTCATTCTCAATTTGATTTCTTTCCGGAAAACCTGGGAGCCATAAGCGATGAATACAGTGAACGCTTTCATCAAGACATTTCAAGCATGGAAAAAAGGTATCAAGGGAAGTGGAGCTCAAATATGTTAGCAGATTACTGCTGGACTCTCAAAAAGGATATTCCTGATGCAAAGTCCTGCAGGATATCTTCAACTAACACCTTTTCGGTACGTTGAACATTGATTAATTTCTTTACTGTAAATGTTATTAATGTAAAATATTTACCTAGCTGTCACACGAAATCCTTACGTGATAGAGAAAAATGGTTGGCATTTTTGAATTCAGCGCAAAAAATACTATATAGATAAGCCTATAAAGTCTTTGGGACGAAAAAAAAGTTTTTTGTTGTAGACCAGTGTTATCATTCACACTCATCGTGGGCGGCAGGAATCTCTTTTGTGTGTTCTGAAAGATCAGGTGGGAACTTTCCTTTACACACACAATACTCCGCTGGTTACCGTGTAACACACATAGAGAAACTCAGTTCTAGAAAATAGACTCATACTTCAGAGTTAATATTGCCTGAACATGTTTTGTGTAGACATGCTAAAGTGTGCATAGTGATGACTGTGTTATGAATATGTTATAAGTATTAGTATATTGATTTTCATGGTGTCAAGGGTTACCATTTTCATAATGTAGATATTTAATTTTAATTCCTGCAAAAGAAAACTAATTTCTAAATCCACTTATAAAAACCAAACTTTAAAAAAATGTAATACCCAGACAATACTTGCATCTACCTGTCATATGACTTGTGATCCTGCGCGTTCAACTTTTCCGGTTCATTTCATTCTAAATTAAAACTCCTTTTGGAATTAATTAATTATTATCTGGTTCTGCTTGATTATACAATATTTATTAAAAAAATTTATAATTAATTAACAAACTTTCAATGTCTGCTTTACTGTGATCACAGTTTGTGATTTTAAAGTTACTTGCCTTTCATTTTATTGATCCAAGTGCTGGGGACGGATAGATGGAAGTATTTGAACACATTTAAGTAATTATTTTTCAAAAATTTAATTATTATCTACGGATAATTGATTCTCATTATTATGTACTCCTAATAATCTCATGCTGATTAATTGTTCAAGCATTGTGAATGCAAATGAAAAATCTTTTTTGGAAGTGAAATACTGTGTGTTCGGTAGTTTTGTATATTGTAATTTAATTGTTAGAGATATTTTTTGGAGATGTTATTGTTGCAATCCAACCACCATGGTGCTTTAAAAGAAATATTTAACTTGATGTTCAGCCTTAAGAATAACTAAAACGTAAAGAATTCTAATTGTAAAAGTATTTGTCTCGAAATCAAATGATGCATAAATAAAATTTTGTTGCTGTTAATAAAGTGTTTCTTTGCAAGACCTGTCACGATGGGGTCAGCAGCGACGGTTACAGTTGTCGTGCTTTACCAGCAGTAGACCACGACTAACAGCCCGGCTAATAATCATTGAAATTGTTGTTGTTCCATTATTTTATATAGACCTTAATTTTTCTATTCTACTTAATAGTATGATACTTTACGGTTTTAGACTTTTAGTAGTTAATTTTTTAAGTCCTTTCTCTTACAAGACCTTAGTTTTAGTTTTTAATAGTGTTATGATATTTAAAGATTACAATGATAATGAAGTTAAAATAAGAAATACGTATATTAACAGATTGCGCCTAGCTTTATACTTTCAATCTAAGAAAAGTCCTATACACTCAGTTTACTTTTTTAACATAGGAATTAAATTTTCATTTAAAACTTCATTTAAAGAAACACAGATATACGGCAGGAACTGAATATTAAGAGTATACTCGACAGGATCGCCCAGTATCGGCTGAATTGGTGGGAACAACTTTGCCGAATGGATGACTGCCGCATCCCCAAACAACTATGGAACTATAAGCCGAGGGGACGGAGAGGTGTGGGACGTCCGAGGAAGCGCTGAAGTGAGCAGCTGTAATATTTGCCTGTTTGAGACCGGAACAAACCATTCTTGGTTTAAACCTTGAGGATGATGATGATGATGATGATGATGATGATGATGATGATGATGATGATGATGATGATGATGATGATGATGATGATGATGAAACTTCATTTACATAAAATGAGACAAGAGAGTATTATGTAACGATGTTGTACAAAACAACAAGTTGCGGTGTTTTGGTAAGAACAAAAAGTTGCTCCAGAGATAAGATAATCAACTACTAATATACTACATCCACACCAACGATCTTACTTGGTGATCGCTTTGTGAACACTCCCAGTGTAACGTCTTTTTTCCGCGTTACAAATCCAGGGAACCCCTCGTAATTAAACTCCGTTAATTAGACGGGCTGCCTACGTTGTAACAGAATTTATCACCAATAATTGATATAACAAATTACTTACTAACTGTGTAAGGAAACAATGGGAAGGTATACAATTGATTTAAGCACTCATCATATGTGTGTAACACGAAGACTTTTCTTTATTTAACATTAAAAAACATATACTGACAGATCCCATGACTTTACTAATTCAATTATTAAGTTATTTGAAAGGTTTCTTTAAACTTTGAGATCAAAGTTGATTTTATATAGCTATACCTCGGATCCGGGTCAACTTTCTGTATTTCTGCAATTAAAACTTTTAATTATACTCATTTCATGATATTAGCTTGCAAGACTTTCTTTTATTCAACCATTTGAAGAATGGTATTATTGCTTGAATTATAATGCTCTACATTAGCATATAAACTGTTACAACGTATGAAGTTAGAATAGTTACATGAAATTCTTAGATTTAATTTATAAGTCTTTACAAAGTTAATAGTTTCTGAAAAGTCTCTTTCAAGATGTGTTGTGTAACAAATATTAGTAACCCTCGATAGACAGGCTATCGAGTCACCTTTTAATTGGTATGCAGAAGACTCGTCCTGGGGTATCCGTCTCGGGAAACAGGAACAGCTACGTCGTCATCTCGGTCTGGCCTTCCTCTGTAAAGGGCTCCAAAAGTTCGCAGGTTGAACAATACGTCCTGTAGATATCTACGATGATCTTGTAGATTCTCGGATGTCCTGATCTGCATATTCTGTCGCGTGCAATAGAGTTTGTGGCTTCTGATAGTTCACATCTCCGGGTATGACTTTGGAATTGTTGTTATTTGTTGGAGCACTAAGTCATCTTGTGTTACACTCCTTTTTTACGTTTCGATTTTTTTACTTTACTTTAAATTTCTTGTCTATTTACATGACTATATTAATTAACACATCCAGATGTTTTAAACAACTACATCTGGTACACCATCTTAAGGTGAGACAAAATGTAGTTAACATATTTTAAGCGCACAGCTCCTACGTCTGTACGGTACGAAGTCACCATTGCAAGAGAGAGAAATTCCGCTCCCTTCGCCTGGTACTGGGCAAAAGTTAGTGGGACAATTTCCGCGCGAGAATATAGTTCCTAACTATATTTAAGTTAACATTTTTATTTATACAAACTATCCCTAAACAAATATACACAATTTAAATCAGTTGTTTTAGCGACTATTTATGCCTTCAGATTTTTTATTATTAACATTAGTTTTTTTATCTTATTCTTACTCACACAAGACTCGGAAAGCATGTCGAGTCTGGAATCAACAGGACAGCGCCTGCTTACAAGCAAAGGGTTAAATACGATATTAATAACTCTTTACAATTTATCTTTTTATTAAAGTATCTTCTAAATAACTAATTAATTACTGCTTCCTCTCATACTGAGTACATACAGGTATTTTATATTAATACAGTGAGATTTAAATGGCTTAAGAGCTCGCAACCTTAATTTTTTTTTAAATTTTTATCTTCTTGATTATTTGTACAATTTAAATCGTCACAGACTCCACCGCTTAAATTGCACGCTACGGTTTAGCTTTTTGAGTCTAACTCACTATTGGGGACTGGGAGTACGATTAGTGTCAGTGTGTGAAGTTATTTATTATTAGTGCACAGTTTGTTTTTTTCTAATTCTCTTTAAATGACATTGTTCATTTAAATGATCGCCTTCGTGAAATTCCCTTTTTCTCACTTCTTAAGTACTAACTTACATTTTAATCTTAATACTAATTTCCAAACCTTAGATTGGAATGATCCCTACTTATCCGTAACTCACAACATCCCGGCCCGACTGACACCAGCTTACTCTAACTACGGAAGTTAGCTTTCAGCATTTATTAATGATCTTTGGCACATTTCTGCCCTATCATTACCCTTTCAGTCGGCGCCGTTGTGACCTGTTACGTTACATGTATAATCACTACTTGATTATATCTCATAAACTTATTTCTAATGTGATCTAAAGAGGATCCCATACTCCACTTTAGATCACTGGTTTGAGAGAAGCGGAATCTCACGAATATGATTCTCTTTTATCTCCTTTTACAATACTTAAACAAACTATGCGGGAGGGGAGATACTTTACACAAATGCATTGTCATACACACTAGGGGTGGTTTTTCATTGTTCAGGCTAGCACCGGTTTATCACAATAGAGAGGGTGGGTTCGGGGCTGCTTAGTACAATTCCTACAATACTGAACACGCTTTTATTTTCTCTTACTGGCCACCACTGCGGTGTTTACACTATGCAACGTAACTTTAATTATTATTATTATTCTTTCTCTTACTTGCTGCTACACTTCACACTATTTTAGTTTACATCAAGATTTATTTAGCTCTAGTATTTAAATCAATTATTATTATTCACTTTATTATTTATTAGTTATTAAACTACTTTGGGGATTTAAGAAACGCTCCTAGAACTATCGTCTATTTAATCACCATATTTATTTAGCACACTTTATATTCACAGGTTGGTTCCGTTTTACTAGATGATGTTTAGCTAACATGTCCGCTAATTCTTGGCTGATTAAGCTTCTACTAGATCCCGAATCAATTAAGGCGATGGGGGATGTAACGCCTAAGTCGACTCGTATTAATGGTAGTGGATTTTTTTTCCATTTACATCTATTAATCGCATTACACTTTTCACGAAATTCTCGCACATAGGGGTCGATATCTTTCGCACCTTTTTTGTTTTTAACTTGATTACAGAATAATTCATTCTCATTATTATTACTGGTTTCTTTTAGTTTACCCAATTTTGAGTAGCTGCGGAAGACACAGGTTTTCGGGTCTCCCTGCCTTACATGTTTTTTTGAATTGGGGTTATTCCGTTCCAATGGCTTACTTTTGCACTCTCTTCTTATGTGCCCATATTTGCCACAATTATAACAGGTGGGTTTTCTGCGAGGTGGGTACTTGGTTTCCGCTTTATCTGGGTTTACAGTTAACTTACCAGCTTTGCGCACATGGTGAGGTCTACTAGAAACTTGTCTTTCATACGAGGTTGTTACATCAGGCAGTAGTGCTCGCAATTGATGTCTATTAGTTCCAGAGGTTTTCATTGCTTCTCTATTTTGATCTGAGTACCATACATTTGAAGAATGGATACTGCACTGTTCTAGATCAGCAATAGTATTGGGTCTATTCATCAATGATAGTCGAGATCTTTCTTCAGGTGACACGCCTATTAAAATGGTGTCCACCAGTTGTGTTTCATTCCAGCTTACACGTAATAGTCGAGAGGACTCCCTAATATCGGAGATGTAGTGAGCTAATCTCTCCTGATGTCCTTGTACTCGGAGCACTGTCTTCCTTTTTATTTCCTCATAGATGCCGGTGGGAATAAAGTATTTTATTAAAGAACTATGTAGCTCTTCTACTGGGAAAGTAGAGGTTAGGGCTTCTAGCACACGATTTTTTAACGGGGGTTTACACTTTGGTAACAGAACTTGTAAAATTTGCCAGTCATTCAGCTGCTGTAGATCCTTTATCTGAAGAAGATAACTAATAAATGTTAGTAGCTTGGAAACATTTAAACCATCTGTATAAGGGATTTCGGATAAAATCTTCTCCACAGGGTGAGTCATTTTTCCGTATAGATCTGCGTTATAGTTCATAGGGGTCATTCCTCGATGAGGGTGATTAGATTCATTGGGGGTGTTGGTCAATTCATTATTTCCGGGACGAAACTGAAAATGCTCGGGAGGAGGGACATTTACATCTGTATCAGTTTTTTGTTCTGGGTTCGCTTGCACTTGCGATACGATAGGTGAGTTCCGATCCGAGTTAGGCGGAGGTAAACCAGTGGTTGGGGTAGTACTGGGGAGATATGTAATTTCAATAATGATTTCTCTATTTCGTCCATCCTGAATGAGTCGGATTTTCGTCTTAAATCGTTGATAATTGAAGGTAAGCGGCGTAGAGCTTCGTCTGCTAGCTTTTGTACATCAACGGGTATTTCTGTGAGATTCGGCCAGATCGACAAATTTTGTATTCGCCTGGTTAAATGCTCTATTCTTTGGGTAGTCCGCAAAATTTTTTCCGGAGATTTCTCGTCTTGGAGTGTTTGAGACAATAAGTATAGTTCACTATACTTGGCATTACAAATTTCTTTCTCGCTTTCATAATCGAGTTGGCTTAGATTGTTTAATTGCACGGGCGCATCAAATCCACATTCGCGAATTGAACTTCGTAATTCCGCGACTGTTACATCAGCATGGGGTAGTCCACGCAAAAGAGCTTCGTAAGACAGCTCGTCTTTTAATAACAAATCCGGGTTAAATTGGGCCATTTTGTTCTAACACATTAGCACGTACTTAAAATTAATACTAGTATATTACACATATATTACATATACATATAATAAATTCATCAGTAATCAATTTACACAAATTAGAAAAGAACAACTTCTCTTCTAAGGGAGAGACAGAAATCACACACACATATCTTTCAATGTTAAATAGCCGATCAGCTGTTTACTGGAATGTAGGTCAGAGGGTGGCCTACATATTTAGTTAACAAAGGAGGGTTAGCGTGTGTGACAATGGGGTGTTTGCTTTTACATATTATTGTCTACACAATGCGAGTGAATAACACCAACGACCGGTATAAACACGAGAAAAGGGGAGCACAATCTATTTCTTATTATTATTACTCCGCTTAGACAACACTTTGACTCCGTTCATTCAAAAACTTTTCTCAATTAAATAATTACTTATTTTGTTCACCAGTTTTAAATCACGAACTTCTACTTAATTACTTTATTATTATTAACAAAGTTATTTTTAATCAAATTTTGTTTTTAACACATACTAGTGTATGTAAGCTAGATAGTTGGACATACACTGTGCAGAATGATTCAGGAAACAACCGGTCATAGATTGTCGTAAACAAACCTGTTACAGATTGTTCGGTTGACCAAAATTGTTATGCTTGGTCACAATTCATGTATGGAAGTACTTACATCGAATTATGCAGGTTGTGCCGGTAGAAACCTGCATATAGCATTTTGCATTGTATGACGCTAATGACATTTTACTTATACATTCTACCATCTACGTAATAAGTTACGTATTAATACACTATTAAATATGTTTTGAACATTACATTTATTAAAGTAACTTTCTGAGTGCATATATCAATATTATATATTTAGTTATTGATCTTACAATTTATCCACGCATAGTGAATGCAATTTTGTTTGTGACACTCTATACACAATTAAAACTCTTTCCTTTGTTTCCTTTATTTTTTTGAATGACGCAATTTTGTTTGCTTAAAACACCTTTATAAAATTTAGCATAGTGGCGCACTTTTGTGACACTCTGTAAACAATTACCCTTTTACTTTTTTTTTACAAGTAAGCAGAGTGGCGCATTTCTGTAACTGCTTTTTTCCGCGTTACAAATCCAGGGAACCCCTCGTAATTAAACTCCGTTAATTAGACGGGCTGCCTACGTTGTAACAGAATTTATCACCAATAATTGATATAACAAATTACTTACTAACTGTGTAAGGAAACAATGGGAAGGTATACAATTGATTTAAGCACTCATCATATGTGTGTAACACGAAGACTTTTCTTTATTTAACATTAAAAAACATATACTGACAGATCCCATGACTTTACTAATTCAATTATTAAGTTATTTGAAAGGTTTCTTTAAACTTTGAGATCAAAGTTGATTTTATATAGCTATACCTCGGATCCGGGTCAACTTTCTGTATTTCTGCAATTAAAACTTTTAATTATACTCATTTCATGATATTAGCTTGCAAGACTTTCTTTTATTCAACCATTTGAAGAATGGTATTATTGCTTGAATTATAATGCTCTACATTAGCATATAAACTGTTACAACGTATGAAGTTAGAATAGTTACATGAAATTCTTAGATTTAATTTATAAGTCTTTACAAAGTTAATAGTTTCTGAAAAGTCTCTTTCAAGATGTGTTGTGTAACAAATATTAGTAACCCTCGATAGACAGGCTATCGAGTCACCTTTTAATTGGTATGCAGAAGACTCGTCCTGGGGTATCCGTCTCGGGAAACAGGAACAGCTACGTCGTCATCTCGGTCTGGCCTTCCTCTGTCAAGGGCTCCAAAAGTTCGCAGGTTGAACAATACGTCCTGTAGATATCTACGATGATCTTGTAGATTCTCGGATGTCCTGATCTGCATATTCTGTCACGTGCAGTAGAGTTTGTGGCTTCTGATAGTTCACATCTCCGGGTATGACTTTGGAATTGTTGTTATTTGTTGGAGCACTAAGTCATCTTGTGTTACACTCCTTTTTTACGTTTCGATTTTTTTACTTTACTTTAAATTTCTTGTCTATTTACATGACTATATTAATTAACACATCCAGATGTTTTAAACAACTACATCTGGTACACCATCTTAAGGTGAGACAAAATGTAGTTAACATATTTTAAGCGCACAGCTCCTACGTCTGTACGGTACGAAGTCACCATTGCAAGAGAGAGAAATTCCGCTCCCTTCGCCTGGTACTGGGCAAAAGTTAGTGGGACAATTTCCGCGCGAGAATATAGTTCCTAACTATATTTAAGTTAACATTTTTATTTATACAAACTATCCCTAAACAAATATACACAATTTAAATCAGTTGTTTTAGCGACTATTTATGCCTTCAGATTTTTTATTATTAACATTAGTTTTTTTATCTTATTCTTACTCACACAAGACTCGGAAAGCATGTCGAGTCTGGAATCAACAGGACAGCGCCTGCTTACAAGCAAAGGGTTAAATACGATATTAATAACTCTTTACAATTTATCTTTTTATTAAAGTATCTTCTAAATAACTAATTAATTACTGCTTCCTCTCATACTGAGTACATACAGGTATTTTATATTAATACAGTGAGATTTAAATGGCTTAAGAGCTCGCAACCTTAATTTTTTTTTTAATTTTTATCTTCTTGATTATTTGTACAATTTAAATCGTCACACCAGTCTCCTCACGCTTCGAAATGACAGCCCACGCGTTGTGTAGGCCTATATAGCCAACTATATTGACAGACACAATAAAGCTGCCACACATTACGTGTACGTTTGATAGGTTTGATAGCTATATTGTGTGTGTGCGCGCGCGTATGTGTGTGTAGTATTGACTATCTATTTCACTGGCAATAAATTCCGATTACATTAGCGAGACTGTCGCACTTGCGTACCATAGTTTGTGAAACGCTTCTCAGTATAACAGAAGAGCTGTTGGTCTGAAGTACATAAGTTCTGAATGTAAAAATAAATAGTCTATATAAAAATTATAATCAACTAAAATGTACAAACTAGAATTTACATACATATAAAAATAGTATATTCAAAATAAAATGCTTGAAATTTCAAATTAGAAGTGCCAGTAGAAAATATGAATAAGTTATTATGATTTTTTATTTCAACTTCAGACTCACACTACACAACTGACAGTAACGTCCAGGTTGATTTTAATAAGCTGGTGCTGGAAGCCAATAAAATTAATCAGAACAGGATTATGGCAGCCTTTCATTCCGCTTCAGTGACCTCTCACATCAATTGAAAGGACTAAAAAGCCCAGAGAAGTTATATCCCAGTACAGAACATTATTCGTAGAGTGGCACTATTCGTGTATTCGTATTGAGTAGAGTGGCACTATCCCAGTATAAAAACACTATTCGTAGTCTTCAGACGCGCGTTAAGCTGGAACGAGCCTTGGGCTTGCTCGATGAGAAATAAAGTAGAATTCCGTACTATAACACGAAATACGTGTTTTTAAGGCGTTTGGAAACTCCCGTCTCCCGTTTGCAAGCTTGTCCATTAAGCGCGAGTAAGAGGTTTATTACCTGCGAATTATATAAATTTATTTTTAACTTCGATGATCTGAACAATAAACTATGCCACGTAACCTATACATTTTGTATAGTATATACAACTATTATGTACACAACGTAAAAAAGATGCACAGTAAAAATTTTATAAGACCATGGATGTGCCAGCAGGTATGTATGGGAGTGAATCATGGACAATGACTGTTATGAACAGAAACAGAATACAGATAACAGAAATACGTTTGTTTATAGAGATCTCCGGAGTCTCAAAATGAGAGCATATTAAAGATCTGAAAGTACTCAGCATTCTCAACAGCACTGATGAATGCAGAAATAGACCAGAGAAAGGATGGTGATAAACGTCCAAAATTCATTATACATTTAAAACCCTAGTTATGATTAGATGGTCTATGAAACGATGGAACCAACAATTGGAACCGCACCAGGTGTTCGTACTTAAACTTGAAGAAGAATATACTATTACAGTTTGTAATGAAAATTGCAAATTATATTTGAAAATATAAAACTTGTAATGTCGACTTTGTGCAGACATAGTAATATTCAAATTTTGACCAAAAATATAACACAAATTGTATCTTATTTCAAATAAAATTAAGCTCTCTAAAAACTAATTAAAAAAGCTAACGTTGTTGAAATAAAAGGCAAAATATAGTGTGTATCTCCGAAATATTTCAGAGTATCTGGATAAAACATAAAATAACAAAGCAAAAGATTATAATGACTGAAATGTATTTGTGTCTAAGGTACTTGTTCTTCTTTTTTCTACGTCTTATTATATATTTCTATAGTTTTGCCCAAACATTTTACAGAGTAGTATAGTCTTTGTTTTAAAATTTAACCATTTTGTATGCGTTTTAACTGCCACTCACTTCTCATACATCTCTTGGACATAACGTGAAATACTAATAATAATAAAATATTATATAATAATTATCTTGTTGATTCATCCTCTTCGTTCACTTATTAATTTAATAATATATATAAAACTTTCACTTATGAACTTACTATTCGTTGTCACTTTCCCAAACGTTTCAAGGTGATGTACCTCTTCTTCAGTGGGAGTATACTGAATATATTATATATTCCACATTTCACGTTAAAACTATTTGGTGCAATATTTAACATAACACTTTTCTATACTTACAATTATATCGCCAAAAACCACTATAGTAAAATTATTTATGGCTTACAAGAAAAAGCTTTTTAAAATGTAAAACATCAATAATAGGGAAAAATGGCTAGAAATTGTATAACGATTGTGTGTGTGTTTTATAAACACTTTACTGTTTCAGTGCCCAGTGACCTTTTCCAGTGACCTAACGAGCTCAGTAGCAAACTATGACGATGACAATATTGTTAAAGAATATTTTGATTTAACTAAACTACGGGGTCTGTTGCAACCGCAAGACCATTCGGGACGTAACGAAGGACCATTGGCTGGATACGAGAAGATACGAACTGTTGGGAAAGGTAATTTATTTATTTAATTAACAGTTATTTACGATGGCATGGAAGTTGTAATAATAACATAACAGTAGTAGTAGTCACAAACTATATGAATATATTTACACACATACATATTTTTCTTTGCAGATAACTCGTGCATCTTTTCTTTTCTTGCAGGATTTCCATACTGTATTGTATATTGTACATATGTTATCAAATTATAATTACTTCTGCAAGCCTATTTATTATCACTGTATTTTTAACTGAACGTTTCACAGGATCAGCCTGTATCATCAGAGGTTACAATATAAATTAACAAATAATCGATTTATTTCAACTTAAATTTTTCGATTGTTGTTTTGTTTGTTTACGTAGTCAGCTGTTACACTTAAAAAAATTTTATGTTTATATTTTATTTATTTTAAGAAATTTTATAATTTTAAATAAATTGCCTTGTTTCGTTTTTATTTGAATTTGTTCGTTTTTAATTGATTTAATATTTTTGATGTGTTGAAATGTATGCTTATTATTAAGACAGTGTGTGAGTGGCTAAATTGGACTTGTAAATATTAGGTTTCAAAAACGCATTGCGGTGTAAAAAAAACTTATCGAGAAGCTTTTTCTTCTGCTGGCCTAACTAAAATTTACTGCAATTCTGACATTCTGTTCTGTATTTTCCACTTTTACTGTGAAAGTTGAATTAGTTTTAGGTTTAATTTAACTATAAACAGTATTATTTGTGTTACAAAACATTTTTGAATTTGTATCTTTACACTGTTTACTAAGTTTTTGAGTTACAGTTCTGTAATATGTAAAGGTCGAATATTTTATATTATACGTGGAGTTTTGTATCGTACGTTACACGTACTGAGTTATTGTTTCTTTTCTTTTATAATTTATGATAGTTTCTACTTTTAATCCGTTAGATATTGCTGTTTGTTTTATATAGTATTTCTTTCTTTGTCAGTTCGAGATTCTGACCGTTCGGTATATTAATGAATTAAATGCTGCCATACGGTGTTGGAGTGGATGGTCAAAGTTATCTAGAATTACGAAATTAGTTTGAAAAGATTTACTGTATACTGAGCTTTAAAAGTTGTTTAATTTCTGATTATAGTCAATTTAATTGATTATTAGATTCTTCTTCTAATGTGAATTTCATTTTGTCGTGTAACTTGTTTTTTTACAATTTAGTATATCTAAAATGTTTATTTTTATATTTTGGTATATATATATATATATTTCAATCACTTTCTGCTACAGTTCGTTTCTTGATGTATATAATACTATAATACTTATAACTAATTTACCTCAAGATATATTTTTTTTCCTTTAGGAACATGTTTCGGGAGATTCTGTTCTCCCATCTTCAGCCTTCGCCATCTTGCTTCTGGTGCAGTATTTGTGTGTTGGCTTCTGGATGTTATTAAGGTGGTTTGTTGGTCTTTGGTCCTTCAATGTTGCATTATTGTGTGTGGTTGTGGTATCTGTTTTTGTATTTTGTGTATTTTCGATGTTGAGTGCTTTGAATATTGTCTCGGAGCGAAAAAACACAAGAGACCTTTTTTATTCCCCGTCCGAAGTAACTTGGGAAAAATTATAAAACCAAAGCTTTCTGCAACCGGAAGCCCGAAAAAAACGAATTTCGTCTGACCGATGTTCATTCCGGATATAAGGAAGCCTCGGAGCGAAAAAACACAAGAGACCTTTTTTATTCACCGTCCGAAGTAACTTGGGGAAAAATTATAAAACAAAAACTTTGTGCAACCGGAAGCCCGAAAAAACGAATTTTGTCTGACCGATTTTCATACCGGATATAAGGAAGCCTCGGAGCGAAAAAACACAAGAGACCTTAATTGAACAATTAAGAATTAATCAAACTGAACAACACATAAATAATAACAACAACAAAAAATGGGCCACATTCACATATATAAATAATAAAATGACAAAACTAACAAAACTATTTAAACACACAGATATAAAAATAGCATACAAAACTAATAAAAATAAATTACAAAATCTAAATAGCTCACACAACAAAGATAATACAACAACCAACGGTATATACAAAATTGAATGCCAAGATTGCAATAAATGTTATATAGGACAAACAAAAAAACATCTGAAAAAACGTTATTTTGAACACCTAAATGCATACAAAAAACCAAATATATATAAATCCAATTTAGCCACACATGCAATAAACACAGGACATGAATTCCCAGACATAACCAATGTAACACTAATAAAACATATACCACACAAAGGCACCATAATGAACATTTGGGAAAATTTACAGATTTACAAACATAAAACACAAAACAAATTAATACCAGAACAAATACAAATCAATACAAAACATGACACAATATTCAAAGCACTCAACATCGAAAATACACAAAATACAAAAACAGATACCACAACCACACACAATAATGCAACATTGAAGGACCAAAGACCAACAAACCACCTTAATAACATCCAGAAGCCAACACACAAATACTGCACCAGAAGCAAGATGGCGAAGGCTGAAGATGGGAGAACAGAATCTCCCGAAACATGTTCCTAAAGGAAAAAAAATATATCTTGAGGTAAATTAGTTATAAGTATTATAGTAATATATATATATATATATATATAAAGTCATCAACGTATACGTATCTACTGCATTAGATAAATCTTGAAAGCCGTGTTACACTCTACTCACACCCTAGAATCCTACAATGGGAAAAAGAATGTAACCAGTTCAAGGTCAATAAATTTGGAAAGTTCACATTTCTATCCATATTAGATATTATTTTTTTCAGCTTTAATTTAAATAGACTCAAGTTACTGTTACGTACAATTATAGAGGAGAAATTTTGCGGTATATAATTTTTTTACGGTAGAAAGTTTGCTTACTCAAGTAATTCAAATATTAAAAAATATTATGACTTATTAAAAAATTGTACGAAAATCTAATATGCCTAAATCTTAAACCCCACTTCCTGCAAAGTCAACACCCGATTCACGTTTCCGTTAAACCATTGGTAAACGGTTAAGTTTACTTATAAACTTATAAACAGGTAGAATGCAGCGTTTGCGAACACAATTGACTGTGTGCGTGCGCGCGCACAAAATTTTAAATATGCAGTACATAATTGCAGTACATTCATCATACACGCGCGCGCGCGTGTGTGTGTGTGTGTGAAAGACGGTGGTCTTTAGGAATTCAAAATGAATTCGCCTGGTACTGCAAGGGTTTTTAATTATCAATTTGACCTAAATTTTTAAATTCTATATATTCCTTTGGCTTTGAGAAACAGAATAAATAAAGTTAATTACAGCATAAACAAATATTTTGAAAATAATTTTCCGTTACATAATATAGTACAACACGAATTGATTATTTAATGTAATTTAATTTGTGCTGTGTTAACATTCATACATCATTACTGATAATGTGTACGTATAATTGGACTTTGGGTGTAATCATAATAAGAGTAGTCATTTTTAAATTGTAACATGTTTTCATTAATTTATTCAAAAGAAATTATAAGTGTTTTTTAAAATAGCATTTACTTCGCCATAAAATATTCATTATCATTTGTTTAAACGTTTCTTTGTTGCAGTACATTCATCATAAAATAAATCTTGTATACTATATTAACAAAAATCTATGTTAAACATTTATTTGTTACTCTAAAATTTCTCTACCGCTCAGTCTGACTGTGTGATTTATTTGTAGTATTGTTTTCTTTGCTTTATATATTTTTTATTACTTTACTCTATGCATTGCATACATATCAATGATTTATAAAATTTTAAATTGACTAATAGAATTGTTAGTCTTCTTCTGTACTTCCAACTACGTTACTTTATACATTGCGTGTAATATTACTCACTGATTACTTTACACGCTTTAAATGAAAATTTAAATTTATTACATTAATCGTTAATTATACAAGCAATGATTTAAATTATCTTTAAATTAATTAATGTTTTAGTGGATGGTTAGTGAGGATCGGTCAATAATACAAATTATAGCTATTTTGCGTCGACGTTTCGACAATATTTATTGTCATCTTCAGGACCTGTGTATGAAATACAATAGAAATATTATTGACCGATCCTCACTAACCATCCACTAAAACATTCATTGATTGACGGTCACTAAAAATTTAAGGATTTAAATTAATTGTTCATCATCAAAGAAAATTCTTACTAAATTTATTATATTATATTATCTCTATCTACATTTGACATAAATCTTCTTTATTTTTAAATTTTAAAATGTCTTTTCAATGTCTTTATTCTTTCATTTATTAATTATAAATTGTTTATTTGTCACCTCAATTCTGTAGATTGTACCCCTGTCCTCCGGTGATCGGTAGGTCCTCTTCTAATGGATTTCCCTACACTTTCTCCGGTTCCACTTGTCGTCCTTCAGTTACTCATTCTTTATAGTCCTCTCTGGTTGCTGTAGAATGATATGTCGCTCTGCATCAGCTGCTGTTGTCCTAGCAGACGCCTCGATTGCTCTGCATATCGTTCCTCTGCTTGATGTGATTTCGCCAGTTGTCTAGAGTGCTGAACATTTGTGGTTGTAGACTGGTGGTGTATGTTCGATAATTGTATTTAAAATAATCAAACTAAGAGTTACTGTTTGATACTCGGATGAACGTATTGTCCATCCGACTTTACAGTTTATTTTTTAAAAAATCGCTTCGCTAACGGACATAGCGTCCTGCTGGTTCTGAAGACTGATTGAGAGTAAAATTTGGCTCTCCTGGGCCCGTATTTATATTCAACAAAAAAACCACACCTGTCGGCTCAGGATTCTGCATGTCAGAAACTGTCCGTGGCGTCAGTTCCCTCACTATCGCCCAATTTCACATATTCGCACATTTCTGCCATTGCAATGTCTAATGCGGATTTCAAAGAGATCTAACATTGTCTGATTTAATTACACATATTATACGTAATTACCATGGTGATCGCATAATTAGTGTAACTACTATGCTCTTAAAATCGCACAGAATTCGCACTGAACGTCATAATCACACCGTTTTCGCACTGCACATGTGTCTGATTTTTATGCATATTTAGAAGTCTTTGCAATCTTTCTAAAATTTACGGTTTGCTTATAATTAAATAAAACTATAATTTAGTATCTATTTGGGGTGATATTTCAAACTTTCAGGCTTGAACAGGCTCCATGCACACACACTATTTACTACTATACACTCTCTCAGCAATAATCGCGTGATCATGCATGTTCATTCCTGCGTCTAATTCAGCTTTCAACTTCACACCTGCTTGTCTATTACATATTACTAAAATTAATCTAAATATTTTTTTATTTATTAAATGCACATTACAGCATATGCTTGTATTGTCGCAATAGTTTTAAATAATGTATTTTTTTAATATACTTTTCTTATTTATATTGTTAATATACTATATTTCTACAAGAGAGTAACCCTCATTTAAATTTTTTTAATATTACAATTGTTTTTCCTACACTGTATTGGCGGCACATACATCTTCTTCTTCCTTCGCATTTGTATCTCTTCAGGAACTTGTAACGTTTCGCATAACGTAACAATTCGGGAACCTGGTTAATTGGCTCAGGTCAATTAAACAGGCTGCCATAATCTTTACAAAATCATCAATACCTAATAAGTACACAAATGTTAAATAGGGTCCCGTGAATTGAGGAGTATTGACAAGGGATTTGGTAGATATATTCACTCACCTTTTGGATAACCATAACATCTCTTTATTATATTTTCTTGAATAATACTTTAAATGTGATTGTTATTTTGTTTGATTACATTAAACAAAAAAATTACTCAAAAGTTGTGCATCAAATGCTCTTACGTCTTTTAACATGTTACTCTGGTGATCAAAATAAAATTATATATTTATTAACTACATCAAATACCTCGGATCCGGGTTTTTACTTAATAATGCTCTACAATAAGTCAACATTATGCAAGCTATTTGAATACTAGTTTGCTCAAATTTCGAATTACCTTTTACCTTTAACTATTATCAGATTACTATTTCATTTTTGTAATTACAGATACTCCTATGTTAACATTTACATGATTAGAATAAGTCTTTGCAAAAATATACTGCTTTTGTTGCCATTGTTAAAAATATAATGGTTTGGTTTCACCTTGATACAATGGAATCAGCGGCAGGTTCTCTTGTTGTTACTCATCACTTGGGTTTCCTAGAAGTTCTACGATGTCGTTCGGGAGTCTCCATTTATTTTGTAGATTCTTAGTTGCGATCATGACGAAAGGATGCTGTTACCTGAAGCTCGTGAGTTTGTCGTTGTTGCTTCACTCCTGATGTACGGTGTTCACTTTTTACACTTTACATTTTGTTTTTTAACTGCACTAATGTTACTCTATAATGTTTGGATAGAACATACCTTACAACTTAAACATTTCGTTTCCTTTTTTAAAGAGATGTGTCGGCTAAGTTAGTTACTTTTAGTTATTTCACCACATTTCAATTACTTGTGGAGTCTGTCACCATGAAAGATTACTTTCAGTTACATCGTCACTAATATTTTATATTTACACTTTATTTTACGACACATGGTAAAGCTGTTACCTTGTCTCTGATTCTCGCTCGACTGGGGTTGGTTATGCGGCGGTTAGTAGGGAGAGGGAGCTGTTCGCGCGGAGAGAGAAAAATAGTTCGTACTTTTTTATTATTATTATTATACTAATTAACTACTATTAATAATACTACACTTTTTTTATTGAGTTAGGTATTTCTTATTATTATTTTATTATTGTACATCATTATGTTTATTATCAAGTTCCGATTCAATACAATTATTATTCATATTCACGGGTAATTATGCGTGTTGATTCCGGTTTCGGCAGGTTAAAACCGGGTTAATTATTAAGGGGTCTTATCGCAATTTTATTATAGAATTCTTTTGGTTTTAAAACTATTTATTTTGGGTATTAAAGCGGGGTTACATTATCATTTACTTTAGGGGTTTACGTTCTGTTTTAATGTGAGATTTTAAATTTTTTTTTTTTTTAACTTCTTTTATTTCATTTTTTTTCCTTTTAAAATCGTCACATACTCCGCCTCCTTACCAACACAGACTCCTAAAATGTTGGTCAGCTATGTACCGAGAGTATGCTTGGGGAGTTCCATATGAAATTTCTTATTATTATTATTGTTAATTATTATTCTCTTTTATTATTATTATTGCACGGTTTATTTGTTTCAAATTCTCTTTAAATGATCTTAATTCTCATTTAAATGTTCCTCCTCCGTGAAATTCCCTTTTTCTCACTTCTGACAGTACTAACTTATAATACTAATTTCCCTAATTTCAGCAACTCACAATATCGTGGCCCGACTGACATCAGCTTACTCTAACTCTACACGTTAGCTTTCAGCATTCAAAAAAAATGATCTCTTGGCTCATCATTATCCTTTTCAGTCGGCGCCGTTGTGACTCGTTACTTAACATGTATAATCACTTCTGGATTATATATCATAAACTTATTTCTAATGTAATCTAAAGAGGATCCCATACTCCACTTTAGATCACTGTTTTGAGAGAAGCGGAATTTCACGAAGATACTTTTCATTTAACTCTTTAACGATTACTAGGCAAAATATGCGGAAGGGGAGACACTTTACACAATGCATTGTTATCCACTCGCGGTGGCATTCATTGTTTAGGGAGAGCAACCTTTAATACAATTGAGAGGGTGGCTGCTTAATACACTACTGAACACGCTTCCTTTTCTCTACCTTGCCACAACTGGAGTGTTTACACTACGCAACGTAACTTTTATTATTATTATTCACTTTTCTCTTATTTACTGCGATACGATTTACTACTACTTATTTACACGTTACACAAATTTGTTTAACTTAAGATTTATTCAGCAATTATGACTTTTTAAGCAATTATTAATCACTTATTATTACTTTGGGGTTTTAAAAACACTTACCTCGAATTATTTCCTATACACTTTAATACATTGTAAACATTTATTAACAGAGATTATTATTAAACCTTTGGCATTAAATTCTATTTAAACGATCAGCTCTTGGTACTCATTTTCTTTTCTTCTGTGACCTTCCCTTTATCTTGTTTCTTAAAATCTAACTTAATTTTATTTCTACTACTAATTTACGTAACCTCACAACATCATAGCCCGACTGATTACATCTTGTATTCTCTAACTCTAGTAGTTAGTTTTCTGCTACTTTCTTTAACTCTTGTAAAGAATTTTTCAGTGCGGCGCCATTGTGACTGTGTTACGTTCCTTATATCTATTTCGCTTATTTATACTTAAGATAATCTAAAGTTGATCCCATACTCAACCCTAGATTATTTTTAATTCTAGTTGCTTACTTTACTGAGATAAGCGGAATGTCACGAAGGGGAATCTTTATTCACTTCTAAGCAATTAACTGTAACACACTAAACAAGAGGGGACAAACACTTTACTTTCAACGATCAGCTGTTACGCTGGAATGTGGGTCAAACTAGTTTTAAACAATGGCCTCGTTTATGAGTACAAAGGGCAGAAGTCAACTCGAGGGTGGATATTTCTCTATTGTTCCATTTAACAATAGCTGGCGGCTAGGGACTTATTTTCAAGCAGGACACAACTTATTTATTATTATTCACACATATTATTCATTTCTTTTTACTTATTTCACTAATACACTTTTATAATTATAATTCTACTAACGTGTTATAATAATTTACGATATTATTAAACTTTTTATTTTAAATAACTTATTATTTATTATTAGTACTTTGGTCTGATATAAGAGACAGTTTCTTTTTATTTCGAACTCGTTTATTTACTTAGGGAAGCATCATTCCATTAAATTAATTAGTACACTTGTTTTATTTAATTCGATTTAATTTTCAACAAAGGGGAGATACATGTTTACTAGGCACAAGACGACACACAGGAAAGGACACGCTTCTTATAACAATAGAGCTATCAAAGAGGGTGAAGTAATTGTTTCATTCCGCGATGGGGGAGGCTCACAATGACAAAATACACACTAACAGGAACAGACAAGAATTTAACCGGTCTGGTATTGTTTACAAACAGACGTGTTGTAGAATGAACTTTTGACAAGCTCCTACATGTTTTGTTTACTTTGGATTATATGTTACTCTTACTTTACACATATTATATTTCCAAATAAAATTATCTATACTATATTACTATAATATTAATTATTATTTTATCTTATTTAAATTTCTGACACATATTAAAATACACGAGTAAATAAATCAACAGCTTATGAATAGGGACACAATTACTGTTTAGCAACACAAGTCACAAAAAGTGCGCATCTTATTTATAAAATTATTTACTTGTTTTTTTTTTTTTTTTTAAACAATGTCTGAAATCTTTTGTTACTGGCCAAGGGGTCACACATTTTGTAATACAATAGAGTGAGGTGATGTATTGTCTAACTAGTGGTGACAGAGCGTAACAAAGGGATAGTTTGGTACAAGCGGGAACAGGTCATTTTCTTGTCTGAGATTGTCGTTAAACAGACAAGTTGGGGAATGCATTTTTAAACAGGTTTTACCCTGGGGTTACAATGTTTAAATAATTATTATATCATATCTAAATATCCTTACCTTATATATTATTATTATTATATTATATTATATTATTACGACACATAATGATTATAAAAACACATTATCCTAATTCTGATTTTACTTACTTTAATTCTTCCTTTTGCGTATTTTAAATTAACATTCATAGAGTGAATAATTCTACCACATATTAAATGACAAACACAGAGTGTTTTATTTTGCTAATTATCATTTATTCAGCAATTAAGCAGAGTGGCGCATTTGTAACGTTTCGCATAACGTAACAATTCGGGAACCTGGTTAATTGGCTCAGGTCAATTAAACAGGCTGCCATAATCTTTACAAAATCATCAATACCTAATAAGTACACAAATGTTAAATAGGGTCCCGTGAATTGAGGAGTATTGACAAGGGATTTGGTAGATATATTCACTCACTTTTGGATAACTATAACATCTCTTTATTATATTTTCTTGAATAATACTTTAAATGTGATTGTTATTTTGTTTGATTACATTAAACAAAAAAATTACTCAAAAGTTGTGCATCAAATGCTCTTACGTCTTTTAACATGTTACTCTGGTGATCAAAATAAAATTATATATTTATTAACTACATCAAATACCTCGGATCCGGGTTTTAACTTAATAATGCTCTACAATAAGTCAACATTATGCAAGCTATTTGAATACTAGTTTGCTCAAATTTCGAATTACCTTTTACCTTTAACTATTATCAGATTACTATTTCATTTTTGTAATTACAGATACTCCTATGTTAACATTTACATGATTAGAATAAGTCTTTGCAAAAATATACTGCTTTTGTTGCCATTGTTAAAAATATAATGGTTTGGTTTCACCTTGATACAATGGAATCAGCGGCAGGTTCTCTTGTTGTTACTCATCACTTGGGTTTCCTAGAAGTTCTACGATGTCGTTCGGGAGTCTCCATTTATTTTGTAGATTCTTAGTTGCGATCATGACGAAAGGATGCTGTTACCTGAAGCTCGTGAGTTTGTCGTTGTTGCTTCACTCCTGATGTACGGTGTTCACTTTTTACACTTTACATTTTGTTTTTTAACTGCACTAATGTTACTCTATAATGTTTGGATAGAACATACCTTACAACTTAAACATTTCGTTTCCTTTTTTAAAGAGATGTGTCGGCTAAGTTAGTTACTTTTAGTTATTTCACCACATTTCAATTACTTGTGGAGTCTGTCACCATGAAAGATTACTTTCAGTTACATCGTCACTAATATTTTATATTTACACTTTATTTTACGACACATGGTAAAGCTGTTACCTTGTCTCTGATTCTCGCTCGACTGGGGTTGGTTATGCGGCGGTTAGTAGGGAGAGGGAGCTGTTCGCGCGGAGAGAGAAAAATAGTTCGTACTTTTTTATTATTATTATTATACTAATTAACTACTATTAATAATACTACACTTTTTTTATTGAGTTAGGTATTTCTTATTATTATTTTATTATTGTACATCATTATGTTTATTATCAAGTTCCGATTCAATACAATTATTATTCATATTCACGGGTAATTATGCGTGTTGATTCCGGTTTCGGCAGGTTAAAACCGGGTTAATTATTAAGGGGTCTTATCGCAATTTTATTATAGAATTCTTTTGGTTTTAAAACTATTTATTTTGGGTATTAAAGCGGGGTTACATTATCATTTACTTTAGGGGTTTACGTTCTGTTTTAATGTGAGATTTTAAATTTTTTTTTTTTTTAATTTCTTTTATTTCATTTTTTTCCTTTTAAAATCGTCACAAACTCTTCCTCCATCCTTCTGTAACTTATTTATTAACTTCATTCTCTCAGCTTTTGGAGTTTTCCTCCATTCGTCCTTTAGTTGTTGATCGGTTGTTAGGAAGGTGGGTCGGTTAGTTGTTTTTTAACAAGATCTCCACACGTGTAAAGTCAAAGTTGTTCACATGTCGGTTCCCTGAGGAGAAGTTCTTTTATTTTCGCTGTTGTAAGATTTCTTGTATGATATTTGTTTCTAGTAATTTGTTACTTTCCAGAGACTAGTACATCAAATATACTAGCGCTTCACTCTGGTTTTCAATTTTGGACACTTGACAGTTTTTTTGTTCTGAAATTTTCTCACAGTCTCACAGTAGCACAATGCGCGCGCGCTGTGGGAGCTCGTACGCGTACGAGCAGTGACACGTTGCACAGCCAATAGCTTACTTGCGAAGCGTCTTTATTTTGTATAATTTTCTGTGATAGGTGCGTTCGGTACAGCGGTTCTGTATAGACGATTGGTTGATGACGTGTTGGTGGTCATAAAGGAAACAAATATGATCGACTTGACAGCAGCTGAGAGACAGATGGCGCTGAATGAAGTGCAAGTCCTATCCTCATTGAACCACCCAAATATTATCAGGTATTGACTATTTCGTCTGTCTGTCTTAGCACCATATGCACAATGTAAAAGCTACAA
Source organism: Magicicada septendecula (assembly GCA_034769895.1). Classification (NCBI taxonomy): domain Eukaryota; kingdom Metazoa; phylum Arthropoda; class Insecta; order Hemiptera; family Cicadidae; genus Magicicada; species Magicicada septendecula. The sequence continues at coordinate 478,699,257 of CM068373.1, forward strand.
GCTAAGGTCACTCTTTCTTTCTGTTCCTTTTGATTTTATATTTCTTCTTTCTTTCCTGATGTCTTTTCATTTCTCTTTCACTATAAATTTGTATTATTGTTTTTTCTGTCTCTGCAAAAACCAAAACCTTCTACGAAGTAATAAAACTTAACCACTATCATGCTAGAAAGTCTCTCGGTAAAGTAATACTGTTTTGTCCGACCGCCTGCAATCCAATCAAGCAACAAATTCAGTAATTTCAAATAATTCTACCGTTTACACCCAAAATAAAATGATGTCATTCGATTATGTAATATCTAAATCCACAGAAATATTAAATGACTTAGAAAGAGACAAACATATAAATATTACAATTAAACTTTACATTTACAATTTAAAAAAAAAAAGATTTAAAATAGAATTTTCCGACTGCATACGTATATTTTAAGTAAAACGAAAAACTAACTGAGAAAGACTGCATAATAACCAACATAAAGACAAAATGCTAATTAAAAGTGTCGTGTTTATAAATGTAATACACCCACATACTGTAAATAACGAACCTCGATTTTTGCATGTTCAGAACATTAAAGTAGTAAAGAATGAAGAGAATTGTGAAGAAATGAATACATGAGAAAAACGTAATAAAAGCAATAATAAAAATAAACACGAATCATTAAAAAAAACAAGCAGGATTATTTAAATGTCATATATTATTGAACAAGTGAAGAGAGATCTCAGTTTTCACTCGCACCCACACTACAGAACCCTATTGTTTTTGAGATTAATTCTCTTAAAATAGGGGGCGGAAGGAAAATGTTAGGGGGTCAACATTGCGAAAAAATCGCAAAAGTCCATGTGATATATCAAATTTAAGAGAATTTTAACCACGCTTTAAAGTTTCAACTTTTTTGGACGTCAGTGCCAAAAAAGAAATCAAAAATGTGAAAAATTTGTGCAAATCCAACTTGGTACCCGACTAAAAAGGATCATAATCAAATCCATACATTACGAACGTTTAGTATTTGTTTTATGATTATGTCCTGTACAATAGTTATACTACTAAAAAAATATTAGAGTAATCAGAATTTTTGTAATGTTTCCATAATTGAAAAATTGTCTAAAATCGAAATTAATGTAATAATAATTATACTTCGTGCAAAATAATACGTGAACGAGTTCTGTAGCTCAGAGAGCTTACAATTTTTATATATTAAAGGTTACAAGTAATTTTAAAAATATAGATAACTAAATTTTGTTTATGTACTAGTAAATTGAAATTCAAATGTATTCAAAATGTATATTGTGTGTGTGTGTGTGTGTGTGTGTGCGTGCGCACGCGCGCGAGGGAGCCCGTGTGCTGTACACAGATGTGATGAGATACTACAACATTTCAGTACTTAAGTTTATATATATATATATATATATATATATACTTTGTGCGTGATATAACAGGAATATACATGCGTACACCTGTCCGACGGAATTGTTTATAAGTGTAAATCATCGTTTGTGTATACGCCAGTGTTGACATGCACGGTTCTACGAGGGAGAGACAGCCGACATGCTCGGTTCTACGAGGGGGAGACGTATGAATTGTTGGTTTTTATTGTGAAATCAGGTATCGACAGGATTAGAATAAATTAATAAATATGTTTTCTACCTGTTACCAAAGACATATCACAATTGTAACGACACTATTAGATTAAGGACATGAAACGCATATGGTGATGAAAAATTATTGCAGAAAAGTGCAATAACAAAGACGTCATATTAATTAACGTTATTTATTACCATGATTAACTAGTAATTAACGAGTGTATTATATGTAAATGACGAGTGGAAAATTACGAAGACAATGCAGCCACTCGCTTAAAGATAAAGTTTAACTAAAAAGTAATCAGTAAAAAAAAAAAGGACGCTACACTCGAATTGACGAAATTTAACATGTCAAAAACAATATCTGCCAAGTCAGTTTGCCGTCTACTATAAATACCTCTGGCAATTTTGGACGAAAGTCAGACACCGAGAATCTTCACAGCCCGACACACTATGCCTGTCTGCGGACCAACTTGAAATCATCATCATCACAATCATCTGCAATACATCACGATCGATGGAGGAACAAAGGACCACCGACAACAACAGGCTATAGGGTACTGAGGAAGGATGAGCACCATCACCATCGTCATTGTCATCATTCAGGAAGAGCACACACACGTACACAAGCAACGGCAACTTTGACAATACGCAGGTGACATATGAACAATTATATTGTTGTGCAATGAACTCATAAAGAACAGAATATGAGATAGTAAAGACTTAAATGTAAATATTCAGATTAAAAGACGTAATTACAAATTGTTGTTAAAAATAATAATTTTATTCTGTTTATTGGGTGTGTCATTAGAAATCATAAATATTCTTAAAGTATGTGATATTTTTATTAAAAAATTAATAACAACAATTCAATTTTATTTTGGTAAAGTTAATATTACTTTTATAAATGCGTTGCTATTTTAATAATGATTCACAAAGTCAGACATCCATACAATATAAAGTGATTTTATAATTTATTCATCATATGTATTTAGATATTTAAGACTATATGTTAATAATGTGTGCTCAATAGCAAAGGTATGTTACGTTTTCAGAGTGTAACCTTATCAAAGAGAATATATTTAATTTTCTAGTTTCAAATTTCGATAATCAGTTAATTTTCTTCCATTATTTAATAAACTGTTGATTGATTCTTTTAATATGTTTTAATTAATTATTTCATGTCATCAACGTCTCACTCCGTTTTTAAAAAAATACGTTTATTGTGCAACCACATATACTTAACGCAATGAACATACAAAAATCCTACAACCTAGCCGGTGTTTAACACTATATAGTTGCGTTGGGTACATGGACAGAAGTGTACTCATTTTATATTACTTGTAACGTTGCAATATATAAATATGTATATATTAATATTATTAATTATTATTAATAATAATAGAACTTTTTGTACAAGAATATATTTTTTATTATTTTGTGCACATGACAGTGTTTCAATAGTATTAACTATTATCATCAGTTGTAAATCTGATGATGACAGTTAATACTATTAAAACATTGTAATATTCTGGTATTAATATTAAAGAAAATACGAAATTACACTACTTGCAGAAGAAACAAATTGAATAACATCAAAACATTATATAATTTCTGCAAGAAACTTCGAGTTACCTATATAGAAAATGATGGATATGTATGTGTGTGTGCGCGCGCGCGCGCGCGTGATTTTTACTGCTGACCTGTCGCTGATTTCCTTCTCTCATCCAGGGTCTCCCATCGTCACTTAGTTCATTAATGATTTTAATTTGCCTTAGAAGGTAAATAAGACAGTTCGTAATCTTATATAGCTTACTAAGATATACAAACAAGTATAAATCCGCAGGGACAATTTTTACAGCATTTTAACATGATACTACAAGAACAAAAAAGCTGAAAAATTTAACGAATATGTACATAATATCAAATTAAAATGTAACATCAAAACACACAGTCATGTAACATTAATGTGTGTGTGTGTTTTGTGGCATTGTTCGTTCGTGTGTGATTAACACACACACACACAGTCTATCACTTATTTATTTATAATTTATGTCCGACTGACGTCAGACAGACATGTGTTAAATAAAAGACATATAAGTGAGGAAATAATAATTAGTGTAAAATAATAATAAACCTTTTCTGCTTCTATTCAAGTCCAGAAAATCATTTTTTTTTTAAGTAGTTGGATTAATAATAATAATAGTAGTTAGAATTGTTCTTCTTTTTTAAAATCGCTTTATTTCTATACTCTGTAAAATCTGTATATAGAAGTCACGATCTCACAACGGGATACAACAAAACGTAAAAATAAAATATTTCTCTGGCATGCACAGTGAACACTTCTCTCGTTTCCGCTGCACAACTCAACACTATTGCAATCAGTTGCAACCGCTTTCTCCGAACGAACAATGAAACTCCTTGCAGCTACAACTTTTCTCGGCAACAAAAATTACTTAGTAGAGCGCAAAAGCTCTTCTGAACGAAAAAAAAGTATAAAGCCACAATACATAAGATGTATCTATAAGATAAAACAAAATATATACTGAGTTTCTCAAACCTAGTTTCCTGTAATCTGGCAGACACCCGTCAGAAATTTTTAATATAGGCAGACGTGAATAAACTTTCCATAAGCAAGTGCAAGTAAACATATGCGCGAGCGCCCACACACACACACACATACATACATTAATAATAAATAACATTTTTCTTACAAGAATATATTACACTTTTTTTAATATTTTACAATATTTCGATAGTTTGAACTATCATTATCAGAATATTACAAATGTATAATAAGATAAATTTTTAATATTCTGATAATGATAGTTTAGACTATCGAAACATTGTAAAATATTTAAAAAATATATTAAATATTCTTGTAAGAAAAGTGTTATTTATTGTTAATAATAATAAAAAAATATAGAAGAATAATGTGGGCAGATATTTATGTTATATATACACGTTTTTCTGTGTACGTGCGCGCGCATTTTACGAAAAGAAAATATGCGGGAATATATTTTTACAATACATTCAATTAGCCGTTAATATGCGTTTTTGAATTTTTTCTCATCCTCAGATCGGACGAAATGCCAACCGATCTCAGGTTAACATTGTTTAAAAACTTAGAATCTATATATATAAAAGAGAAATACCACTGACTCACTGATTCATCACGAAATCTCCGAAACTATAACACCTAGAAACTTGAAATTTGGCATGTAGGTTCCTTATGTGATGTACGTATCCGCTAAGAAGGGATTTTTGGAAATTCGACCTTTAAAGGGGGAAAAGGGGGGAAGTTTGCCTGACTAACTGACATAGAATCAACGTAGAGCAAAAACTACTGAATGGATATCAATGAACCTTTGAACATAGCTTCATCATAGGTCTTAGGTGCTCACTAAGAAACGGTTTTAAAAACTTTCACTCCTAAGGGGCAACCCCCCTTCCCTATTGTATGTATGTATCTATGTATGTATGTTCCACATCTCCTCCTATACCACTGGACCGATTTCAACCAAACTTGGCACAAATATTTTACGCGACGGGAGAACCAACATAGGTGAGGTGCTTTTTTCGATGGGGTCCTTTGGGGGGTTCTTTGGGGTCTTCCACATCTCCTCCTAAACCACTGGACCGATTTCAACCAAACTTGGCACAAATATTTTACGCAACGGGAGAACCAACATAGGATAGGTGTTTTTTCGATGGGGTCCTTTGGGGGTTCTTTGGGGTCTTCCACATCTCCTCCTAAACCACTGGACCGATTTCAACCAAACTTGGCACAAATATTTTACGCGACGGGAGAACCAACATAGGTGAGGTGCTTTTTTCGATGGGGTCCTTTGGGGGTTCTTTGGGGTCTTCCACATCTCCTCCTAAACCACTGGACCGATTTCAACCAAACTTGGCACAAATATTTTACGCAACGGGAGAACCAACATAGGATAGGTGTTTTCTTCGATGGGGTCCTTTGGGGTCTTCCACATCTCCTCCTAAACCACTGGACCGATTTCAATCAAACTTGGCACAAATATTTTACGCAACGGGAGAACCAACATAGGACAAGTGTTTTTTCGATACGATCCTTTGGGGGGTCCTTTGGGTCTTAAAAACTATTAGATCTGGTTACTATGGCAACCCAATAGAATAGATTCTGGTTACCATAGCATCGGTGGAAGTCTCCCGCGTAGGAAATAGCGCGGGAGTCGTCCGACGGGCCTTCCCCGGAGTTCATCCACGGAACCCGGGGAGTCTTAGGTCGGATCCCGCGAAAGACGGCGGGGCCAGAGTCCACGGTTCTTATAAATAAAGATATAGGTTATGATATCAAAGGTGGTGTATGCATCTTAAGAAACTTCTTAATAGTGTGTGAATTCAGAGTTGTTTCAGTTTGAATTTTAAAGTGGATAAGTTAAGATCGAAGTAAGTTATAAGCGAGTATAAAAAACAAAGTTTTCATAGCAAATGTATTCAGATCATAGTGTTCAGACAATATAAATGCACTTGCTTCAGTTTGAATTTAAAAATTGATAAGCTGAAATCTATAGAGGTATTGTATTGTTAGAATAAGTTTAGGAGACACTAATTTAACAAATGCCTTATTTCAACATTAACACAATGAATTATAAAAGACAGTAAATACGCAGCGCGTGCAAGTACTGTAGACATTTTATTGAAAACTAATTTAGCTGTTCGCCCTCTCCCAGAGTTAGAAATCGAGCAGGAGCATCACGCGCAACAGAATTCTTCTCCAGATATAAGAATACAGTTTATGACATGTTCTTAAACAGGTGCGCTACAGAGTATTCCTCCAGTGAGAATGCGAACGTAACAATATAAGGAAGATTATACAATATACAAGTAATATAACGTTAGAACAAGAATAGGTGCCTATGAGCCTATGAATAAATTATGAACCCGAGCAACGCTGGGTAAATCGGCTAGATATAGATATCTATATAAGCCAAATACCACTGACTGACTCACTGATCACGATATCTCTGAAACCACTGAATGGATATCAATGAAACTTTGAACGTAGCTTCATCATAGGTCTTAGGTGCTCACTAAGAAACGGTTTTAAAAACTTTCACTCCTAAGGGGCAAAAAACCAAATAATGAAATTTATCGCGTGAATTGCATACTTTGTAAATGAAGTGGTTGACATCTCAGTTTATTGGAAACCCCGAATACATTTAGTTCTGAGTTTTTAATCATTGTTTTAAATTGAAAAACTTCGTTGTTTGCAGGTTCTTATAGTCGAGAAAATTTCGAAGTTCAATTAATTAATAAAGGTATGTCCTTTTTTTTCTCGGAAACGGCTCTAACGATTTTCTCGAAATAAATAATAAATAGCTGTTGCTATGAATGTAAATAAACACACTAAGAGTTGAGAATTTGTACAATCTATCTAATCCTATACTATTAAGCGAGCAATAATTGTACAATTACGTACAACGTGAAACTCCGTAGCGAAGCACGGGTATTTTGCTAGTGGGTGATAATCGAAAGCGCTTAAAAGTGGACATTTGGAGTAGTGAATTCAATACTCTGCAATAATACTTTGCAATCTGTAATACAAGTTTTTAATTTGTTAAAAAATATTCTGAAGCTTCAACTAATTTTACACTCTTAGATATGTTTCAGAAAATGATGAAAGTAATGTGGTCTTCAAGGAAATATATTGAAGAAAAATTGTATACTATAATTAGTACTTTCAATGATTATTTAACCCCCACTTGTCTCATCATCATCATCAATTAATAGTACTCTTCCCTGTGAACAACGCCTTCGTGCTTTCAATGATTATTTAACCCCCACTTATGTCATTATCATCATCATCATCATCATAATCATCATCAATTAATAGTATTCTGCCCTATGACAAGCCCCAGAATCCAACGTCTTCTCCAGATCACTGTATTATTTGTTTCCAGCGATACGGGTGACCTTGACTTGATCCCACCCCGCAGCACAGAAGTTGCGATTATGAGTGGTAAACACAAACATGCCACAGTGCTAGCCTGCGCCATGAAAATATAATCTCGTTTTGTTATAACTGACTTCTTATCCACACACTAATATACTACGACTTTCATCCACATCCACCCGCTTTTATATACATGGGCCTTCGTGTGTGTTTAATCGTAATCTTAATATTAATTCTAATCTTTTCCTGTGACAATTTGCGATCTCATAAGCAATAAAACTTCAAGAATTAGGAAATTTATAAATTTAATCCATTATTACTGTTAACCTAATCAATAATCACGTATTCGTAAAAATATTTAAACAGTTCCATTAAATTAATTTATTTTTTCATGTTCTGAATTCTGTGAAATATGTAAGCTTTGTCAAGTGAACAGGACTTGATTTATTATAATGTGATTGTTGTTAGAATATAGTTTTATATTTTCCTTCAAATTTTTGTCATAACATAAAAATTAAATTACGTATTGATGCAAGTTTTCCAACGAATGATAAAACTAGACTGTACATGTCTAGATGCTGTCACGACGGTATCAGTCTGGAGGTAGCACATTAAGGTACTCTGCGATATTTCTACTAGGCGATATTTGATCATTTCCCGTCTAGCATTTTGCCAGATGTTAGGCAGAATGCTCTGCAGCTGTTTATGGTCAGGGAGGTACCGATAAAATAAAATTATCGGTAGCCGATATCGAGTTAGTCGATATCAAAATTATCAATGGGCAGACCGGGCTCATTTCCCGTAGAGAAGGTGACCCGAAATCAAAACAAATACATCTCCAGGTTGAGGGTTTTGCGTGCAACCGGCTGATAATTCCTTCACAAAAAAATTTTATTTTTCCCTGAATTCATCGGAAAAGGAAAGCCTTAAAAGTAAACCTGAGAGACGGAAGAAGAAGATAAAAAATATGTTCAATCGACTTGCAAGATTCGTAGCTTGGTCGCTAACAATAGAATGACCTATCATTATGTGATATAATCTGTTATAAGAAAGTGCTAGTAACTTATTTATTTATTTCATTTTCTACATGACTCCAACAAAATGACTCTAACTTCTAACCAAAGAACAAATAATATGTTCTGTCACAAAAGCTTTTTTAATTAGACATAATTAGCTAAAATTATTTCCTGTGTACTACGACTCACTGCTTTTGTTAATTTTGAAATGTGTAAACAACACGACTCTAAACTTCATAAAAAATAAATGTTGACTGCTTCGTGATACTACACTGTGACTTACAATCTAACTATGCAGTAATAATCATCATATTAGTAGATATTGACGAAATTCTAGTAACTATTAATTGTAATAAAAAGTTAACTTACAATTTTTAACTCAAAGGAGGTATCATAAATAATGCAAAAACCACTTTAGCGTCCAATTTCTTTTATCGAATGGTAAAAAACCGTTTTGGAGCAGATGTTCCTACTTTTTTTATTCACGTTGGTTTTTTATAGAAACGGGCTTTGGCAGCCGTGCCCTACTTTCGAGCATTGCATTACGTAAAAGAAGAACTGAGGTTATAAAAATACTCGTAAATATGTATCAAATAAACATTTTTGCAGCTGATACACTTATTGCATTAACTTTGTAAGTATTTATTGACTCTCGAATTTATGAGCGTAACAAGAATTAATTAATTTTAAACCGAAGATAAACAAAAAATATATACAAATAGACGTTGTTACAATAACGAACACAAGATGTTTATAAGGAATTCACTTTTTAAAAAAAAACTGAACATACACGTTCAAAACACTGACCATAATTATCGTGCAGTGGCAATTCTTAGCAATTTATCCTTAATTTAGCAGTAACCTTCGATCAATAAATTATAACGATGGGAGTTTTAGCGATAATCGATCAATATTGTCGACTTTTCGACAACATTTATTGTCGTCGTCATCAGGACCCGTGTACAGATACAAGAGAAAATGTCAAACACAACAAGATCAATTAATCGTGTGTGTGTGTGTGTGTGGGGGAGGGGGAGTTGAGACAAAAAAATTTTGGAATATTTCTTAATTCTCTAATGTAAATATGTTATTCTCTACTGTTATTCTATACATAATTTTCTAATGTATGAATAGTTCTTTCAATACAAGCAGTGAGTGAAAAATGATAATAATAACTTTTAATAATATACGCGTACATATTTGAACATTCCTACAATCTGTATTCAGCTATAAAATAGGCTTTTTACTATGGTATATGTAGATATGTATTAGTATTTACACCAATTCTAGTATAATTCGATGATTACTACATATATAATTGTTTACAAGTATAATTAAGGAATTATTGCATTATCAATATTTTAATTTTTAATATTGTATTAATTATGTTCTGGAGTATTACACTTTTGTCTATGTATTTAAGTAAAACAATATGTAAGAAATGTAATTATTTTGATGATGCAAAACAAACTGTCCCAACTCCCTCACAGACGCGCGCGCATACACGAACACATTCACTCAATTGATTGATCTTGTTGTGTTTGATATTTTCTCTTGTATCCGTACACAGGTCCTATGATGACAATAAATATTGTCAAACCATCGACAAAAATAATGTAAAATTTGTGATATACTTATTGACCGATCCTCGCTGAACCTTCGTTCGTTAAAATTTAATGCAATTTATTTTAAAGTGTAGTTATCGTAAACTTTTAAAAATGTCTTCCGCTTTATAAGTTTGTAACAAGCATATTTCAGTTACATTATATTATTTATACGACTCCACATTTAAACCTCCGTTACAATAGTAAATTATTAAACTGGTATAGGGCTAGTAACTGGGTTGAATAGCCAACACTGTGGCACATTACCAAGTAAGTTCCTTCAACAAGGAAGAACAAATCATTCAGTGTTATTATTTTCCATTGAAAAGACTCAAAGCAACAACAAAATCTATTCATACTGAAGTTTAAAAATTTAACACCAATTTGAGGTCTAGAATGTTCATAGTAATTAAGTAATACTTTAACGTACTAATGTGGCAGAAGTTCTTGTTCTTTCTTTTAAACATTTCTTTTGCGTTCCTACACAGATGCAACAGAACAGACATAACTAACTGCACGGGACGTCTTAACGTAATGTGTCTGCCTTGTACGATACGTCTGAACCCTATAAAAAAGTTTATGACTTATAAATTAAGTCCTAAATTTATGAAGAGAGCTTGGCTGTCTAGCATAACTTTACTGCTGTTGTAACTACAAAAAAACAACTACAGCTTGGTCTATTCCAAATATTTTACAACAAATAAAAATATTGCAAATGAGTGCCAAAACTTAGTTTTATTTGAAAAGTTTTTATGAATAAAGATATAAGGTTGACGTTATAGGATATCCTAAAACGCGTGACCAGGTGATTACAACTAACTGGAAACATTTGTTCCTGAGCACATGGCTGCGCTGGATTTATTACAAGAATTGGGAGAAAGCAATAAGAGGACGCAGAGGTCGCAAGAATAGATTTCTCAGTAAAATTGCACATGGGAGAAGTACTTTTGGAAGAATGGACGTCCCAGAGAAATAAATACAGTAGAGCATCGATTATCCGAACCTCTCGGGACGAGGCCCTGTTCGGATAATCAATATTTCGGATAATAGATCGTAAATAGAAAATATTATTTCTCTTTACAAAAAGAATGGTTTTTATTACAAATTATTTATAACACACTGTTATATAATTACAGCAACCTGTATACTGTACTGTAATGTATTATTAAGGCTAAAAATAATTTATTAAAACTGAGTGTAATTAATAAAAACCGAAAGTCAATTTAAACAAAACTAGAGTTTAATGACAAACACTGTATTGTCAAATTACATAAAAATTAAAAACAAAACAAAACATACAGTACCATGGAATTACACTTTTTAAAGAATTGTTCTATCACCGTCTGCTTCAAACCGATACCCCGTTTTCTCGCTGCTAGAGACTGAAGTCGTTTAAGATTCATAAGCTGAATACAATCTATCTCGTCTTCTGTTTTTCCCCCACTTTACAACAGTCTCAAGTGCGTCAAGTGCTGTCGTCGGTGGTTTTGTGTCATTTTCAATGCTGTACCCTTTTTCTTTTATAATAGCAAACATTTTTTTTTAAATTATCACCACTTTCAAAATAAGCAGAAAGTTTTTCGCTTGAAATATCTAGCTGTCGCATACCATGTCTCGATTTGAATGTTTGCAACCAGCCTGTCGTAGCTTTAAAGTGTGGGTCGCCTCCGAGTTTTCCGTTTATTATAAGTGCCTTCTCACAGATGATAGGCCCCGATATAGGTTTACCCTTGCTTCTTTGTTGCACAAACCATGTGTACACTGTTGTTTTCCAGCTGTTTTCACAGTTTATCTAGAAGTAGCACTTTCCGAAGGTTCTAGTTTACCACTGTAAGACATTAGCGATAGTTCACTTTTTTTAATGTCAGTAATCGTTGATTTGCCAACGTTAAATTCGGAATCCAATGTGCTAGCTGTTTCTCCTTTCTTCAGACGATCAATATTTTAAGTTTATCGTTTATTGACAGCATTACTCTCTTTCTTTTTGCAGACATCGTAAATCAGTTAAAGCAAAAATAACAGCAACGAACGAATGCGCTAACGTAACTCAGCTTACTAACGCTTGCAAGCTAAACAAGAGCCGGTGTGGTAGACTGATGTTGAATGATGTCTTCGGTGACAGAGACTACCAATTGACACAGTTTGTTTACCAATTGTAAATGTGTTTATCTAAATTTGTTGATGTAAGTGTGTTTATGAATTCTTTGTTTATCGATTGTAAGAATGTATAGCTACAGCGTTTATTACTGTACAGTACTGTAATAATTTATAGTATAAAATTTTTTATGTTCAATAAATATCCAATACGCCTACACGTGTCCAATACATTACTATACTGTACAATACATAATTGTACTTTTTATTGAGTTCGGATAATAGATCGTTCGGTTAATGGATGTTCCGATAATCGATGCTCTACTGTAGTAGTGGTTCAATCCCAAGGCCGGCGAATCAGATACACCAGAGCCTAAATTTTCTCTTATTAAAATTTAAAAATATAATGTACTTAATGTTTGTTATTATGTATAATTGCGTTTTATATTTAATGCATTTGATTGTTTTTGTATTCCTTATTACAAATAATTATTACTGTCTTTGCCACCTATTAAAATGCTTGTTAGAGACTCTACAACCGTAACTGCAAGTAGTATCTAGGTATTTTGATAAAATTTTGGATTCAAACGAACACTAATATTTTCTAACATAAAGTTTTCAGGGGAGTAAGGGGTAAAAATTCAAGGTCAAAGTAGAGGTGCTAGACGGTCAACCAGTGGGTATGACGACTGGCTACTAATGTAGAGGTCCTGGGTTCCATACCCAGGCCCACTGAAAAAACGAGGTGCTTTCCAGCCCCAGGTCGACTCAGTGTGTGGAAATGAATACTTCGGATAACACCCTAGGTTAACAATGGGTGGATGAATAATAATGGCCATATGCTTTCCTTATATGCCGAGTAGCACAAAGAGGATTCTTTGAGCTCTTTGTAGTTTAAGTCTTCTTGTCTAACACTTAAACTACTTCGCCGCTACAAAAAATTATTATTATTATTATTACTGTTGATGTTCTGTTCTGTTCTGTTCTGTTCTGTTCCGTTCCGTTCCGTTCTGTTCTGTTGTTGAAAAGTAGAAGGATATGAAACAGTAACTGATGGTGTAGGTGACATGCCAACATCCACATATCTTCAGATAATAACTGTTAGCCAACGTAAGTAATGACCGTGCAGACGTAGCACAGTCTTTGTAAGGTATAAAAACAGATTTCAGAGATACATGTTGACAAGCCCTCAAATAAAACTCACTAGGGAGACGGAGTAACTTGAGCTTCAAACGTGTCTCAGGAGAGGTACTCTAAGAAAAAACAAGTTGTCATGTCTAAGCCTTAATATAAATTTTTTTTTTGTCCAAATTAACGTCAACTACACGTCAGTAAAACTAATGTAGACATTAATGAGAAATCCACGAGGGAACGTCCTCACTGGTAAATAAGCATCGCGCGCACTGCCAGTCACAAAATCTCAGTTTGTTTTTTCTTTATGCACTTCATGTGTATGTATGAAGTGTAATAATGCAAACGTAGAAGTGTATATTTGAAAAATAACAAAAATTGTTGAAGCAGCGCCGGCCAATTTCCATTGTTAATGTTGTTTTGACTATACACTGGGCTATTAGGCCATGGTCTAATGCTGTCGCATAAAACAAACGTTTGGCCCCCCCCCCACCATTGGAGGCCACCTTCTGTGTACGACTTGCGAAAAGCTGTTGGTACCCTCTTCACCAGTTTCCACAGTACTGTGCCAAAAGAACACAGTTGCGTACCAATAGCTTTTCTCAAGTCGTACACAGAAGATGGGCTCCAATGGTGGGGGGGGCCAAACGTTTGTTTTATGCGACAGCATTAGACCACTCGGTGTGTAGTCAAAATAATGTTAACAGACTATCTATCTTTGTTTTAGAAATTCTAAACCCCTTGAAATATGAAATGTAAGTATTATAATCCTTCTAAGAAATTACATATTCTGAAGTATTTATTCTTCTGTGCAACCTCAATGTAAAGTCCCTGTGCTACAGAACTCCGAGAAGTATGGCACGTCACAGAGATCGATTTACTGAATATAAGAGTATTGTAATCTCTTATGTGACATATTATTTTTTCAATTTCTAAAATTTATTTATGCATACTATGCTGTAAATAAACATACAGGCATTGACAGGCATTTTGCCATCTCTTGGTAGTGGGTTATTCTTTGCAGTCACAAATACTGACTAAGTCACAAGTTTGGTACTGACCAGTCACAAGAAACAACGGCAACAAATATATCACACTTAAATACTATTACTAACAAATTAAATATAAAAATGTCATATACTTTTCGGTGTTTCCTAGCTACTTGGGGAGTTTTGAGAACGACGGCGTTTTAATGATTGAAATGGAGTTTGCCGATGGTGGAACACTGGCACAACTTGTCTCGCGGCGCTCAAGGCTTCGTGAGAAGGAGATCCTAACGCTGTTCCAACAGATTGTGGCTGCCATTCAGCACATGCATCAAAACAATATATTGCACAGGTAAACCACGATTATGTCTACCACTTTTTTTGTTGATTATGAAAGAAACGGCACATTTTTTACTGTTGAAACAAATATAGTCAAATCACGATAATCCAAATTCCGAAACGTTGAGTAATCCGAAATGGCTTTCAGGAGACAACTCTAACACGAATACAAAAATTTGCACTTAGTTACTATATCGTAAAAGTAAAATTCTTGAATCGAATATATAAAAAAAAACGGCCAAAAATACTAAGTACTGTAAAAGAAAACGGATGTACGTATTATTGATTTTCACACCGCGTCAGTAAAATTAAACCCAAGCAAGTCACGTTTCCTCAAACACCGTTATCTGTGACATGTCGTTTTCTTAGAAAAAAAATTAAGCATACACGTAAGTATTTTGTTAATGTTTCCATTCCGTAGATACGGTTACATAATCTATGTTTACACCCTGTCTGTATCCAACGAATCGGTCAAGGCGTTTTGTTAGCAGTCTCAACTGAGCACAGTGCGGTTATGAATGTTTAATGTTGTGCACTTCTCTACAGGGAATCGGAAGTTTATTGGACATATACTTTAATTTACGAGATTTTTTTTAATATTGGATTTTATTATTTTTCAAATTTTACATTTTTACTTTTACTCATTAATCTGTAAAGACTATTTCATATTACAATGGCTTTATCATTCATATTGTACTTTATTTCAGTCGTATACAATAAACTAGTTTTGTATTATAACAAATTACGCATGTACGCGTACTTATTACAAAATACTGTATTTCAGTTATCCAAAAATCCATCTAATATGCAATTTTAGACAATTTTATTTTAAATCATCGGGATTGGACAGCACATTCCTTCAGTAAAGGCATAAATTTGTTACGATAATAATAGGGATAACAATATACAACGCCGGAACTATTATTCAGTACCAGAGTAATCGATATTCGCAGTTTAATTAACACTGTTACAAAAATTATGACATTTCTTGTATGTTATGCAGATATCAAATACGCACTTTATACAACAAATATGACAGCCGATAAACAAAAGAAATTCACTATTTATAATTAACAACACTAATGCCTATAGGCCTATATGTATTGTGGTGTTATTATTCTTACGGTGAGTCCATAAAATCATGATACGGATTTACCTTCAAACACTTATTCATACAAAGATATTAGGTATGTAACAAAAATTAAATTGTAAAAACTTAAAAAATATTTTACATAGGCTTGTAAAATAAATGAATGCTCAAAGTGGGCTCTGCGTGAGGTACTGCATACTTCAAATCAGTATTCAGTTTCCTGTCATACATGATAGAGGAGGTAAGAGCGACCGACTCTACTGCTACCAACAGAGTCGCAAGTTTAAGTGTTGAATGCTACCAACTGGCTCATCGTACACCTTTTTCTTCATAAAAGTCCCAAAAATAAAAATTCCAGGGCGCATAGCACACAAATTTCAGAGGTATCATTCTCATGGTTAATAAATACTTCAGGACATTCATCAGCCCAAATTTTTACATTGCCTCTAAAAAATGTCCTGAAACCTGAAATATAGCCTCATTACTGAAAATTATACGACCTTGAAACTGTTCACCATCGTCAATTTCATTCACGACAGCAACAGAAAAATCGTTTTTTGCGGTTATCGCCTCGCCTGTATCTTATGTAACACTTCAAGTTTACGGCAAGGAAACTCAGATTTTTCTTTGAAACCTTAAGAAATAAATACCTTAGAAAGAAAAACCTTTTACTGTAGTTTTTAAAAGACAGAATTCTGGAGAATATGTTAGGATCTGTTTTCTTTGAAAGAAACATATAATGTTTGTAATTTGTTCAAATCAGTAAAAAATTAAATTGATTTCTACAACGTACAAGCAAATACATCATAAATATTTTAAAAAATATAAATTTTGTTTTGTGACCTAATATTAAGTTAATTTATTACTGTGACAAACATGCCCTAATTCTGAAATTTCGTTTGTGACAAATCTATTTTCAAATTCTGTTGCTTCCCAGGGACCTTAAAACAGCAAACGTCTTCTTAACAAAGGACAGGACAATCAAAGTTGGAGATTTTGGTATTTCGAAAATGATGACAACCAAAGGACAAGCGCAGACAGTTCTTGGTACACCGTATTACATCAGTCCTGAAATCGTAAGCGGTTAAATGTAAATTTAAATATAAAGATTTCATAGTCTTATTATGGCTGTGATAATAAGATAATAATAAGACACACTTGTCTTAATAAGACACACGCGCGCGCGCGCGCGCGCGCGTGTGTGTGTGTGTTAACCTGTTTTAAAGATTTTTAAGTGAGACAAGTAAAGAAGAGGAGAGGGGGGAGTGATCTATTATACATTGTGCACATAACGTGTTAGCAGATTGGGATTAAAATGGTAGCTCAGACAGCTAGCTAGATGGTTGTAGGAAATGCTTTTAAACTAATGTAGAAAATTCCAACTTTCGGATCTCTACAAAAAAAATGTTAATCAGAGTGTCAGGTGTAAGCGTTTTTTCAATTCTGAGCCAAACTAAAAGAGAGTCATATTGTTGTCTTGGACGATTAAGCGACTCAGGATACATGTAAAAAGGGTTTTTGAAATCAACGATTGGACTAGAGATACTCGATTCTGTTTTGGTCGTCACTCCTATATTTCGAACGGCACGATCCTTCATGTGCAAGCACTTTTATTTTCACACACAACATAAAATGATATCTATTTAGTTATACGATTTTGAATTTGTGTGTGTGTGAGAGAGAGAGGATGAATGTGTACAGTTTACATAAACTTACATATATCTGTATCTAGTATTTTTTTAAAAACGTTTTGTTCTAGATATGACTCCTTTCTCCGCGTAGGTCTCAGCATATTTTTGATTCCGGCTTTAGACACAGACCGGGTAACGTGTATGGTCTAAGGAACACGAAACATTATGAAGGAAGTACGCACACTTTAATTACTGATACGATGACAACACATTTCGTGGGTTTTGTTATTTAAAGTACCACAAAATTATGCCAAAAATGATTGAAACTAGGAGTATTTTGAATTTAACATGATACTTGATTGAACGCGCTACGTGACTTAACAAATAAGTTTACTTTCAAAAAATCGTAACTCACTTTTAAATTTAAAAAAAATCAATGATTCGTATTCTCAATCCCCATTATCTCAAGATGCCTCGTATCCCCCATACTTGCGTGTAAGGGTGTGTGCTTTTTCCGACTCTTGTGAATGAAATGTATGGATACCTACATAAACTCTCACACATTTACGTATATAAATTTATACGTCAAAACAAATATGTAAAAGATTAATATTATAGACCCATGCACATACATAAAAGAAATTTGTTAACTGGCTATTGAAGTTAAATACTATTATTCTTTTTTTCCATATCGGCCATCTAGGGACCACATGGCAATTTCAATTCTTTACTCTTTGTTCTTTCCTTTTTTCCAATACTCTTTGATCTTCTCACTGTGTCTCCTCTTCCTGTCTTCACTCCACTTTGAACCTGGGTTTTTCTCTCTCCTACCCTGGACTCCCTCCATTCTTAACACTTTTGCCCGAAAAACTTCTCCTTCAGTTGCTTCTTCTGCGTGTATATTATTTTTTTCTAAATCCTTTTGGACTTCTTTAATCCAACTTGATGTTGACTTCTTCCCCCACAGATATTTGAAGATTTGCTTTGTCAATCTATTGTCGTCCATTCTATATAAATGTCCAAAAATAATATTTCTACTAGTAATTTTATACAAACCACTATGTTGTCTTTGGTATTGACGAGCGCTTTCGGCAGTCAAGCTCTTTTTTTGTTGTCTAATAAGCTGCTAAATATTTCTTCATTTTCAAATGTGGTTTTTATATTCATTAGTCGTTTTTCATCTTTATTTCTTATTTTTAATATTTCCACTTCTTCCTTTAATTTCCTTTCTCTTTCTTTACTCATCACTTTTATTATCTTATAATTTACAACTGGGTCTATGAATTTATGTCCTTCTTCTATAAAATGTCTAGCGTATAATGAATTCATCGTTAACTCTCCTTCCCCCTCCTATGTTCTTTAAATCTCTGGCAAAATTGACGACCCGTTTCGCCCAGATACACTTTTTCAGTCGCTGATACAAATATTTTATTTCCTGTTTTACCCATATCTGTTCACTTAACTTCTTGACTTTTTTCCGTATTTCACTACTTCCTTTTATTTCGATTTTTTCATACTTTGGTATTATATTATGAAGTAAACACTGCTTATTAAACCAGTCTTCTTATAATAGTTTTCCTTTTATCATTGTTTCTGTTATACTTTCTATACTTTGATATATTTCATCATTACTTCTTAATTTCCAACCTTCTGAAGTTTTTCGTGGGCCTAATATTTTCCTAATAATTCGTCTTTCCAAAAATTCTAATTTGTCTAAATTCAATGCTAGACTTTCACTTGCATATAGGCATTCTGGCTACACTACTGTACTGTAATGCCTTATTTTCGCATTTTTAGATATGCACTTTTTATTGTAAATATGTTTAGTTATACCATATGCCCGTTCCATCTTATGAACCCTTTCTTCTATAGCAGATTTTTCCAAGCCATTCTCTTGAATTATCTCTCCTAAATACTTAAATTTTCGAACCCTCTCTATTCGACCAATATCTGTTACCAGGAATTTTGGCGCGTTTTTAATGTTTGTGAGAAATTTGTTTTTTTTTCTGCAGAAATTCTTAAGCCTGTTCTACTGGCTATGTCCTTTACAAAATTAACTTGTGTTACTGCAGATGTCAGATGTTCAGAAAATATAGCAAAGTCATCTGCGAATGCCAAACAGTTTACTTCAATACGTTTGTTCCTTCTTCCCAACATGATTGGTGATATTTTGCATTCCTTTAATTTTTCATTCCAAATTCCAAACTACTTTCTCCAGGACACAGTTAAAAAGAATTAGGGATAAACCATCACCCTGTATTACAGTCTTTCACCTGTATTTATTTTGAATGGTTGAGATATTTCTCCCATGAATTTTACTTTTGAGACTGTGTCCGTAAGGGTTTCACGAATTAGATTTGCCAATTTAGATTTGACACCAATAACACTATTATTCTTTTATAATATAAATTATTCTAATATTTAATATTTGGGTGTATGCAGAAGTGTGTGTGTGTGTGTGTGTGTGTGTGTGTGTGTGTGTGTGTGTGTGTGTGTGTGTGTGTGTGTGTGTGTGTGTGTGTGTGTGTGTGTGTGTGTGTGTGTGTGTGTGTGTGTGTGTGTGTGTGTGTGTGTGTGTGTGTGTGTGTGTGTGTGTGTGTGTGTGTGTGTGTGTGTGTGTGTGTGTGTGTGTGTGTGTGTGTGTGTGTGTGTGTGTGTGTGTGTGTGTGTGTTAACGTTATCGTGCTGTAGAAGGTTTATAACTTTTGATGTGTAATTTCTTCACTTTTTAATTTAAACTCTGATAAAAATAAATTCAAATTATAAAGCAATTAAAAATTAATTAAGCGATCTGTTTGTCCGGTATGATATATTCCATGTTCCTATCATTTCCTCATGTCTTTATTTTATTTATTTTCAGTGCGAAGGCAAACAATATGATCAGAAATCCGATATATGGGCACTCGGGTGTATACTGTATGAACTCGCCAGTCTTCATAAAACTTTTGAAGGCTCTAATCTACCAGCGCTTGTCAATAAGATTATGAAAGTAAGTTTTCCGCTCGTTTATCATAGCCATGACAATACAACCACCCTTCTCTTTTAGAGTTCATTCCTGTTTTTTTTTTTTTTTTTTTTTGTATTCTGTCGAGCAAAACGCAACAACGAAAATTTTTTTCAACAGATAATAATAAAAGTTCTTTTAGGCCTATAAAGTTTATTGATATGTCTTGTATGTTATTAAACTATTGTAAACTAAAACTTTTCGTAAGTCTATTGTTTAATTTTCCTAAACAAGTGATCGATTGCAATTTCTGACGTACAATAAACAACAATACGTGTACCGAACGTTTTCAGCGAAAAATCGAGACACAATGGAATTTTAACACTGGCGTAAGGAAATAATTATTTTCAGGATAACAATAAAGGTATACGAATATTAATACGAACTACTTTATTTTTCTCTCGCTTTTTTAAATATATTAAATATTGTATACTCTTTTGAATGTTCATCTCTTCTTTGTTTACAGCACTTAATAATTATTAGTGTTGATGGAACTTTCACTTCTAAACTTACTTGTTGTTTGCACTCATACGGTCGTTTCGGATGAGCACATAGACTGACGAAGGAGCACACCACTCCGAAACGACCGTATGGTGCAAACAACAAGTAAGTTTACAAGTGAAAGTTCCATCAACACTAATAATTATTAAATATTGCTTAGATGACAGAAATTTATCTCTCTAATTTACTGTTACTAATCTTCAGAGTTGTTATTAATATATAAAAGTATAAAGTGTAAAAAAAACAGTGATTCTACTTGTATAAAGTAAACTAATAGTAAATTTCAATTCAAACACTTTACTTTAAGACAGTGTTATCAATAATTGCCCTGAAGATTAGAGAAACGTCCTTTGTTAAGAGGGCAAACATCGTTGTCTCAGATCAAACACACCATCACTGTTTACTTTTGAAGATATTAATGAGACATTATTACTAAAACAGGGGGCATTTGAGCCATTACCAACTGGATACTCCGATGGATTCAGGAATCTTGTATCTGATTTACTACAGAGAGATCCGGCTGTAAGGCCAACAGCGTCTGAAGTCTACGAACGGACATCATTACTTCTGAACCGATCAGCAGAAGACGATGAATTCTTTTCCGATTCCCAGAACAGCAGTACGAACTTCAGGTTAACTTATATTCAAAAGCAATTAATATCTGCAGATACTACGCGCAATTTCGAACATTCCTTTAAAATATTTTAATTTTGTTTCGTTACAGGTCCGGCAAACAAGAAAGGTGAAGAGCAAAGAAGGGAATCATTGTATCTGGTTATGCTAGATGTAGTGTATCCTTTCTTCTACAAGTTTTAGAACATATTTACATAAATATCTTGTTAAAACTGAAACAATTGATTTTGATATCAGTGCAAATCCATCATATGGTACAACAAATCTGTCATTAATTAGTACTTCACATTTACCTGAAGATGTTCCATAAAGTACATACAGCTAGTCCTTCCTTTTCTCTTTTCGTAAATTGATAAAAACAACCTTATTCGTTGTGTAAACTACACCCTAATGTTAACTACAACTACAACACTATATAATATAGGCTAACTATCTGATGTTCCTACCGGACATTACTACGAATGTATTTGTTCACATAAAACCCAAAAGTCTTAATTTATCCTAAAAATAACAAACTATCTCGAACATATGTAGGAGATTCTAAGAACAATGAGGGTTGATCAAATATAAAAGAGACCTTTTGAAAGATGTTTTATTGGATTAATATATTGCAACAGTACAAACAGTAATGATACTGTGCATTGCCCAAATAAATAATAAAAATGATAAATATGAATTAATAAACATGATTCAGATTGCATAAGCTGAATCGTAGTAAAAATAGGGAGTACAGAATTCATGCATCGACATGCAGTTTCGACACACCTGTCGCTAGCGTTGTGTACGTGCGTATTTTGTTAGTGTGTGTGAAACCTGTCCGTTCCTGAAATGTAACCAGCCCTTTTCAAGTAGAATAGTTATATGTTTATTGTTAATTATAAGAAAACTATGTATGATAGGATAAAACAAAAGACACCAAAGTGTGTAGAAATTATAGATAAATAAAATGTTAAAAAACCATACAGAGGTGACGAAAAGTGCAATTACTATACATAAAAAATGAAAAACTCTTTTTGTAAATACCATAAAGAAGTGCAATTTACGTATAGTAATCACATAAAAATTAATGATCGATTGAGCATCGAGTGAGGTGAAACAATCTTCGTAATTCCCGAAAATAGGCGAAAATAGTGAATTGAACCAGAGTGGGGTAGTAACGCCTCGACACAATCTGACAAGTTAAAAAGTGTTCAGACAGGAATTTTTGCACGACCTGACTATAAATACCAGGTCGCGCTAATAAAGTTTCTTCTCGATTCAACCATTGCCGCAGGAGGCTATGTCAGTCGACGACACAAATTCACAATTATCGTAATGTAACCCCTCTTTAAAAAAATTTTTTTTTGTTTTTTTTTTTTTTTTGTTAAAGAGGGGCCACCAGATATTTAAAACTAGGCAGAGGGCCTAGAGAAGCCAAAAATGCACTGGGTCCAGTGAGACGGGACTTGCAATTAAACTCGTCTGTTAAACAACAATAACAATCTTTATTTTAATTCTAAGTTGTTGTGCAAATTAGTTACAAATCTACTAATTCTATCTTAATACAAAATCTGAATTTTAAATTCCAATAATACAATTGCAATATAATATAAAATGTGACTTTAAACTTGAGTTCAATTCTAAATTCTGTTAAATATCACCTTTAAATTCATACAATGTTAAAACTCCGATTTAAGGTTTAGATTTTCATTACTTGATTTCAAACTTAAATGCAAACTTCAAAATTCTTAATTTCTCATAATTCTAAAATCTTCTTGATATCTGCACCTAGGTATAATCTCATAGTGATTTGAATATTCTCAACATCATTTACATAATACCATAATGATCCGAATTCCTCAAACCTATCATATCATTTATACACATAGCCCCTTACACATACTCAACATTACAACACATACTTTCACATAAATACAGATATACATAAATACATATCACAGACACAGCATGAGATCATACATCATGTTAACTCAGGAAGCCAGCCTGAACATCCCCCACATACCCATGCGTGAAAGGAGAGACATATGGACGGATCATCCGGACCCCCTTAACTCAGTAATCAGTGGAAAAATTAAGAGAAAATGACAGAATAAACTTCCGGGTAAGAGATACCAAAAAAAAAAAAAACTGGAATAGTCCTCTCTTAGTAGGATACCGTTACAACGTTAACAACCGAAATGAATGATAAGATAGTAACATTGGTTACCTCCCTTTTGTACCTTTGTGAAAAAAGGTACAACATCTTGATGAAGTTCTCAGTGGACCTGACAACGAGAAAAGGTAATAACAAAACAGAAGCTAAAGCTATAACGCTAGAAATTTAGAGTGAAGTGATAAGTAAAAAAAACTCTCATTAAAGTATATGAAAATCTAACGCATCCGGAAGTGAAAATGGCAGTAAAAAAAATTTAAGTCGCGGCACTGGCTGAATAAATTAATAAACTGCTAAATTCCTTTAATTGAACCGTGCAAATATATATATATCTGCATATATATAAATGTATAGAGATTTGCAGCAACCTGAATTGATCTAGCCGATGACACGCGTCCGACCTGATCTGACACTACAGAACACGACCGGTACCTGAATAAAACTGCCCCGCCCAGGTGCCTGAATCAGCCAAAAAGCAAGAAAACAATAAAATCCCTTAACATTACCCAAGGTCTATTAGGACGAACACTTATTAATGAATAATAAAAAAAATAACCAACCCACCTACCTGACAAGATATTAGCTTTGTATACTTCTACTACTTTAACTTTAAACTTAAATAGACATATATATATTTTTAAAAACTGGCAGCCTGGACACGAGCTCCTCGGCCAGATCCACAATTACATTGAGACGTATTACATACTGAATTGCTTGTAAAATAAAATTTATCACCCTGTCCCAAATTGTCTAGATAGACGGGAGCACATGTTAACCATTGTAGGACTTGTTAACTTCCGACATTGTCACGCACTGGAGATTTGTTGAAGTGGCCTTATGAAAATAAAAGTTTAAATATCACCTTTCAATTGTCCGGAGTATGTCTCGTGGGCATCGCTGGCAGTATATATTGACGCTCCTCCAGCGGCAGCCAACATTGACTCTGGTTGTTTGTTGCATCATGCCAGTTGGACGGCAGTGCGCTGCAACGGGTTGAGCCCCCGGCTGGACGAAAACCCTAAACAATTATAGGAAAATTACTATCGTCATTCATCGTTCTCAACACCCACGTACCACAGCCTAAAACTCACTCAACATATCGTCGCCGGTAGTAACCCCTTTTGCATAATTTTTTTGAAATCTTAAAGCACACTCGGCCACAAAACCTTAACATTACGTGAATAACTCCCATTAACGAATATAATGTATTGTGTTAATGATGACTGTATACAGAAAATGATGACTGTACAAGAACTGACAAACTCAGACAGGTACACGTGTTAGGCACCGCGTGCTCGTTCCCAATAATATAATTAAGTTTCGTCTTTACACAATTACAATTATCTTTCTTTTACGTCCCAATAATTATAGTTAATAATAATAGAAATTATCGTGCTGTACAAAAGCAACAAGGATAAAACAATCAAACATTCGCTTATGAACATAGCCATTCACACACCACGCGGCAGAAATATAATTTCAACATTACGTTTTCAAACTTTTACAAAATAATTGACAATATCTCCAAAGTATCTTACCGGGAATCTCTGTAGCCTTTACTCAAACATAGTTGAAATTAAGTAGATTACAGAAACTTGGAACTGAAGGCGGCCGGGAAGAGCGTCAGATCTGAACACAGCAGCAGGCTAGTACCGAATGGCACTCCTGCATTGAAACCACATGTCGAAAAACCGTAATTCCACGCTGCGCCGTCAGGCAGCGACAGTGTGCAGCGCAAACCCTTACGCGCAATCACCATACGTACGCGTACGCGTAGTTACTAAAACAAATTAATTCGGCAGTTAGGGCTGCTTTTTATTCTATTCACGCTTATAGGAGGCCGGGTTTTTACCAAAACACGGCACAGTAAGTCACCGGATCAACTAACTATACAGCCAGAGCTGCAAAATACATACGATGGGGTTCTGTGGACACACCGGTAGCGTATGACGTGAGACGAGACGACTATTAATCAGCACACACGGAGGGCACGACCAGAAGGACACGGAGGACGTACAGATGAATAACCACGTCAAACGAGGTGATAAAAAAACATTTAATTACAGACAGTTGAAAGACACTAATTAAAGCTTGAATGGAAGACATTCAACCAATATTAAAATAAAAAAATATAAAAGCAGTAAAAAAATTAGAATAATATTCCTTGTATCAAATTTAGTAATTAGTAACGTAAATGATAAGAGAAATAAGTAATTTTTGAATTAACGTAATCAGTAATTTCTTTGATGATGAAGAAAAAAATAATGCATATGCAGTAGAAAGTAAAACAAAGTAACATAAAAGAAGTTTTAATAAAAGTAAATTCATTTTTTGAAGCTAATGAATGAATCAGCAATTGCAAAAATATGAACACACCATGAGTAAGCCGAGAGCAAAATAAACATTTTAAAGTAATTACAATTAGATAATAAGAGTTGTGTATAATTTATGTATGTGATTTGTTAGCAATAAGGTATGTACGAAAACTTCGTACAAACGATTTAATAATGAGTTATTGTTTAATATCCGACATGAGAGATGTTGTTTAAATAAATAAATAATGGAACGATTTTAAACGTAAATAACGTATCATCTTCTTATTACGATTACACCCATGAATTCAATACACAATATGTAAATGCATTTAAATTGGTCAACTTGCGTTGTATAAATAATTGTCTCCCAAAAGCATGAGGCTACACAAGTTAATTTGACTTGAATCGATGTATTTGTATTGTAATTGGCGCTCCAAAAATCGTGGGGCTCCACAAATTTAAATAAACATCAATTTCTCATGTTGTAATATGTAAACATAAATACAAAACTATTGTTCTACATAGCTCCCCGTATTATCTACAGACGTTTGTCATCACAGTGGCAGTTTCTTAATGCCTTCTTCATAAAAATTTGTTGAACGTCTTCGCAGCCAATTGCGCACGTAGTCTTGCTTCTCTTTGTCACTGAAAAATGTTTTTACCCACCTATGTCTTTTTTAGGAGTGACTGTCACATAGTGATAAAAATCTGAACTATGGAGAAGATTATGTAAAGCTCTCCAGTGAAATTCTTCCAATTTTTCTTGCGTAGCAGTAGGAGTGTGACGCCGAACGTTATCGTGCGCACTTTAGACCGATACGCCACCACTCTAACCTTGCTCAAGAGTTCAGAGTAGTATGGAGTATTTATTGTTCTTTGTTCGAGTAAAAGTTTGATGTATACAATACCATTAGCATCCCAAAAGACAGTCTTGAGAACTTTGCCGGCAAACAAACGTCTTTTGCCTTCACTGGAGTTGTTTCATATTTTGCACACCACTCAGTACTCAAACTCTTTGTTTTCATCTACGAGCCATCACTTGTGAGAATGCGCATAAAAATGAGTCTCTTTCTCCTGCAAAGTGATTGCACCTTCCGAAAAATTTCACCTCCTACAGCCTTGTGGTTCGCATTCAGAATTTCGCCACCCATCTTGCAGAGATTTTGCGTAACTTTTAACTCTTTATTAATGATTTTCTGCACACTTTCTTAACTTAATGAAATTACTGCAATAATTTCGCAAACACTTATTCGTCGATTGCCGTCGATAAATCTTGAACTTGCAGAATGTTCTGAGGCATAATGCTACTTCTGAGAAGACATGCGTAAATGAGATTAGAGAGTTCTTAGTGACTTTGTAGAAAAACTAACGGAGTTTGAGCACTGGCATTCGAAAGTGTATCACTCCAGAACTGTACACGCGATCTGTGCAAAACGTCAGCTGTTTAAACACCTTTCCAGACCGTACTAAAAACTTGATAATTACACGCTTCGCATGTCTAGACACTAGACACTAGAGGTGGGCCGATATACCTGTAATAGGTATTTTGGAACGATATTTTTGTGGAACGGATGTAACAGTGACTGAAAAGTTGAAATACCTGTTATTCGCGGCGACGCTGTTCCGAGTCGAACACGCCGCCTCGCTGTTCCAAGTCGAGGCACACCCCCTACGCCCCACACAGACACACATACACATAATGTACACAAGATCACGTAAACCAAGGCCAAATACTAGGCGTACAAAAATATCGCTGGAACGCAAGGAACAGCCAGTAACGCGTATTTAAAATACTAGGTATTTCAAATACTAGTGGTATCACCGATACACAAGGAACAACGCGTTCCAGAGTAATAGTATTTTAGTAACACCTAATATTTCAGGAACACCTAGTATTTCAGGAACAGGTAGTATCAAGCATATTTCGAGTAAGAACTAGTAGAGCCACTTTTTCGTCCTGTATACTTCATTCTGCGCAAAGAGACGGAGCTGTTTTTAATAAAGGAAATAATTTATCCTGCTGTTACATTTATTCTCGTGTGATATGCAGATATATAATACAGATTATATGCTAATAATTATATATTATACTAGTCACCAACTTGTAACTAAAATCGGTTGGTAAAACTTCATGTTTTTACTCAAAAAAAACTTTATGTTCCCATCGTCAGTGAAATAGTTGAATTTAATTATATTGAGTTATAACCTATAGAGTGGCTGATGTTGATAAGCTATATTATACTTTTTATTAATGTGATTTTAACTTCACTACACATCTCACGTAAATGATGAGATTGTTGTAATGGACATTTATGCACTTTATCTAGTTCTGTTCCTTAAATATCTGTAATGCATTTAATTTACTTTTGTTGTTGCTTATTATTTATAAGTTTTTATTTATGTATTTATATTTATTTTATTACAATTTGTTTTTTTATTTTTATTTGTAAAATTTTGTTTATTCTCATTCACTCTTGTGGCTTACTGTTATGTTTTTATTATACGTTTCTGATGTTTTTTTCACATTATTTTTCGTGGTATTACGTGTAGGCCTGCTCTAAATTATTTAATTGCCCCGAGTTTCGCAACTGATTTGTCTAACCAATGTTAGTTTGTTTACTACTAGTGAAAACTTAAATTGGTATTCCCAAAGGGAGATAGGCCTATAAATTCTCTTGTTTCTTATTTTCATTTAAACAGTAATAGTTTAATAAAGTCACAGTGTAAAGTAACACAGTTAATACTTTTAGTTTCAATTTATTTCTTATAACAAATTATATAGTATAGGTTATATAATATCTTCAAATAAATACACAGCAAGTAGGTTTATTAATATATTAATAGGTTTATCTAGGTGAAAATAAACCTACTTGGAGTGTATTTATTTGAAGATATTACATAGGAGACCTGCAGGAAAGTCAAAGCGAGTTATTTACAAAGGATAATATAGGTTATGTATATATAGTATATAATAACAGGTATGTGTACCTGTTATTTTTTTGGAACGGTATTTTCATACCTACTATTTTAAAATAACAGTTTAGCCCACCTCTACTGGACACTACTACCGCTACTACCCACTGCTCACTGTTGCCAACATTAATGAGCGTTAAAGTATCTCGTGCTAATTTCAAAAGTCTCATTTATATTTGATCGACACTTGTACATACGTATGTTATACAGGAAATGTAACGTGCCTAATACAAAGCTCGTCCACCTATTTATGGTCCAGGAATTAGGCCTACGTTACTACTCATGTTTACATGCCTTATCGAAGTTGATAGCTAAGAGCCCTATATCGTAAAACATTAGCCTAAGCCTTCGAATTTTGCTTTTTATCTCTAAATTCATTTTGTGGAGTGGTGCTGAAAATAAATAAAACAAATAAAAACGCAATAGTAATATCTACTTATTATTTAGTTTTTTCTTTCTTTCTTTCTCTCATCAATTCATATTACGTCTGTTACAATAGTCTACAAATGTCTATCCTGAAACAAATATCTCCTGAGATATAAAGAATCCCAATAAATTAAACTTCTACATAATGTATAAATTTTTATAGGTTTCCCTTTTTGTTTTTAAAAAGAGACAATGGACGCTCTTAAAATAAGCCATACAGCATACAAAAATAAAACATGGCTGGTATGTACTGTTGAGATACTACTATATTAGAGTTTCAAAAATGTATTTATTTTCTCCAAAGACTCAATAAATATTATTTAACGAGTTGACTAGCTTATGCCAAGAAATTATTAAAATTTGTTCTTGAAAGTATGATTCTTTCGCTGCATTTGTCTTCCAGCCACTATCCTATAAAGAACTTGTTTATCAAATGATGACAAACTTGTTTTTTAATGATGTTATTAAAAATAATAACATTAATAATAATACTATATTTTTCCTCGCATAAGTTAGATATTAAGTATTCTGAGTGAATTTTCACTCACAAACAATGAAAAATAACATTTTCGGGGGGACTGATACATATGAGCGTATGTCACTGTCAGTCTATCTAATAATCCTTTTGCTTGTCCAATTACACCGCATCTTAAGTAGTAGGCTACGGTGACAATGAGTGAAATAGCTTTGAAGTCTGTTACACCTTGCTCCAATAATCTTTGGGCTGTCACTCCCTTTTCGAATTTTTTATTTTTAGTCTCATGTTTCCTCAAAAAAAAAAGGGTTCCTGTTTCTCTTATGCTAAAAATTTTTAGTTATTACATTTTGTCTTTATTTTTGTTAATTTGTCTTTAGCTTAGTAAAATGAGAGCAAGTTTATTTCCCATGACGTAATTTTTGCTGTACGTTAGTGAATGTAACTCCGTACTTGGTGAACAGGCCTTCACTTCCGATATTATTTCAAGATATCTTATTAATTAAAAAAACTGTAGATTCTTAGTGTGCAAGTTCAAAATACTGTACTTAATTGATAATAAATTCTATTCCCAGGTCTGTGCTCTACCAGCTCAGTGGGAGAGATGAAAACTTTTCATTGGTTCCGATACACATACCAGTGAGATGCAAAATTACTCAGGTTGCAGTCAGCAACACACATTATGTAGCGGTTACTGCAGGTAAAAAAATGGCTGCTGAATTAATTTCTAATGACTACATTTGTTATATATCTTAGAAACAGATCTCTACTGCAAATGGCAATTTTCACATATATCTTAATAATAATAACTGCATACCGTATTTCACACAAAAATAAAAATAAATATTAATTAATAATACAGTAGGTTATGAATAATTAATAACAAATAATATTAGTCACAATACAAAAATAATAAAATAATAAGTAATAAAAAAGTAATAACTGTAATAATAATATTTAATCAAAACCCTTTAAGAATAATATGAAACCAAATAAACAGGAGAAGTGAACACCCTATTGGTATTTCGCTTATTTGTTGAGTACTGCTTGCTGTATTTATTGAGGTAAGCCGTATAGTTATATATATATATATATAGTTATTATAGTTATAGCCAACAGTTGTTGGCAGTAATTACTCCAATCAATTTTCTATTTGCATAGATATGTTGGTTTACACATGGGGTGAAGGCAAACGTGGTCAACTAGGACACAACGAAATTGCTACATGGAAACAGCACCCTGAATTGGTTGACGCACTAAGTGGCAGAAACATTTGCAAGTACACAAATTTAATATATAAATCAAGGAGATTAAGTCTATAGTTACTTTATAGTAAATACAATTTAAATGTATCTTGTATAGTAATCCTTCAAAAATTGTGTTAGGAAAAGTTTATCTCTGGTAGGACAGCAAAGGATGAACTTTGGCCTCTAAACACAATTTCCGTTCATCCATTTCTGTCCTCCACGGCCGGTAGCAGGCCACATCTAGGAATCCAGAGTATCATGGTCCTCAAAGTGGGGGCTCTATAAGAAGCTTGGGACGCAGCACAACGGCGGACGACAGGCATGCCCTTCATCCCCACAACCCCTGGTCTAAAATAGTTTCTGTCCTGGATACCTCTATCCAAGTATTGATATGCGTACATTGTTACAGTTATTTCTGTTAAATTTCAGTTTTATTACATGCCTGTATGCCTTAAACAGAAGTTAACACTCTGATCATTACACAATAGTCACCGCATATACAGCATTGCTAGACATGATGCATTACCATGCTAATACTCTATGTGCCACAGCCACACCGATATTTCATGCTGTAATTAAATCAGATTTTGCTGATAACTAATTTATGCAGTGCATTAGTTGCATACCTTATCAGCTTCGTGTAACATGTAACATTTTAGTTGCAGTAATGGAAACGATCTCCATACTAATTCAATTATCCCATCAACGTTCAACTAATCTTCCAAAGATTATTAAGTATAGTGACTTAATCTTGAAAATTTTTATTATTAAACGATTGACAGCCTAATAAGATAAATGAGTTTATCTGCTTCTGTTTGAGATCAGTAAAACAACAAATTTAATCTTGAAACATTTAACACACAATTATTAACTTAACTTAAAATAATACATCTTACTTAAGTAATCTTAGCCAACTCTAATCTTTCCCACCAATTCAAATACTTCTGTCTAGACCGACTGCTCCCTACATCCGAGATACTCTTTCTGCCTTCTTTTCACTTTGGCCATAAATTATTCTTCATATTTACAAATGAATTTGTTCATAAGTTACAAAATATTTAATTCTAATACTTTTTTCTATGTATTCTTCAACTGCCCTTTAAAGAATATCCTGCCCTCTTATGTAGTCTGTGTTTGTTTGGTTTAAGTAAATAAATTACTTCAGTGTTATATGCATGCAGTGAATAATAGTTTCATAGATTCCAGTAATCCTTCTGATTCAGTTCCGTGTGTTTGTGGCCTGATGAGTGGAGGGGTGTTGCATTCTGTTAACTGGTGTCGTGCTTGCCCTTTTATAAATATATGACATCCAGTTTACTCTGGGTGTAGTATTGTGTATTCAGTGCCGGATTTAAGATTTTTGAGGCCCTAAGCCAAGATTCTGAGTGGCCTCCCTCCAGTTGTAACTCTAAAGTAGGCCTAATATATGTACTGCAGAAGTAATTTGATGTCTGATTAATACTATCAAATTTAAAACCAGTAGGCTACTATAAAAAGCGTGCTTTTATTTAGCAAACATTTCAAAATATTAAGAACCATCCAAAAGAATTGAAAAGTCATTGTATTGGTATCCGCGTCACAATTATTATAATTAAACTTTAAAGTTTTTACCTTAATCCGTCTATGTGACCACTTAATTTTTCTTCTCTGTCTTCTTACGCGTTTCGGATTGTGTTAATCCATCATCAGAGATTAAAAAATTCGTCGGTTAAGACTTCGTTAAACATTAAAAGATGCACTAAAAGACATTTAAAAATATAGTCCACAAAGCGTCCACACAGCATACGTCACTGTGTTTGTGGACTATATTTTTAAATGTCTTTTAGTGTATCTTTTAATGTTTAACAAAGTCTTAACCGACGAATTTTTTAATCTCTGATGATGGATTAACACAATCCGAAACGTGTAAGAAGACAAAGAAGAAAAATTAAGCGGTCACATAGATGGATTAAGGTAAAAACTTTAAAGTTTAAATATAAAAGAATTGAGCAAATTAATTAATTTTTTAAGTAGAGTAACTTAACTAAGCTTAATCAGAAATTTATCACAAAAATTTTCTTTTTATTTTTTTATTGTCTAGGTATAACACATTAACTTTTTTCTTATAATTTTTATAAAATTAAAAAATAAGTCTAGATTTTTTTTTATTCTTTGACTAAAGACACAACAAGCTAATGGTAAACTAATATTCAGTGACTATCTAGCTTAATGGAATTAATGTCGGGGAAAGCATACGCGAAAAATGTTGTGGGCAAATTTATAAATTTTAAAAAGAAAACTATAGAAAATTGTTTTTAAATAACGTAGGCTATGTTTTTATACTTTAGGAAGAGATATAAACACACTTTTTTCAGTTATAAATGGTTTATATGTACAAAACATCTGTTAAAAAATATCTGTAGCTTGTGGCCTCCTCTGAGCCCACCAAGGCCTAATGGTAAATCCGGCATTGTGTGTACTCAGAAATGGGTAGTAATGTTCTGGTGCTGTCAGACATCAAGACACACTAAGACATAATATAAACAATATAATAGGAGCACATAAGACACCAGACAACAACAACCACAACTCAGAAATACACACAGCCATCAAATTGAGGGAAAAGGCACACAAACACAACATCACATTTGTAAAAGCAGACAAAGGCAACACGACTGTAATCATACCCACAGACAACCTACACAAAAAAGTACAAAACTTCATGGAACAGAACAACATCACAGAACTAAAACACGACCCCACCGGCAGATACCAAAACGCAGTAAAACTAGTCAACAAAGCCAAACACATAATGATACATAAACAAAAGCCCTACATGAAACAAATCCGACCATCAGCCGCTACCCTCCAAGCGCTTCCCAAAATCCATAAAGAAAACATTCCGATCCGCCCCATTATCAACTACCGTAATGTCCCTGTACACAAACTCGCAAAATATCTAGACAAAATTATTAGACAACACACACAACTAGACAACAACATTGCAGTAAAAAACAACACAGACATAGTAACAAAAATAAAAGACATACACATCCCCCATAATGCCACATTAGCCTCCTTTGACATTAAAAACCTGTACACAAACATCCCCATCTCTGAAACAATCACCATCCTACAAAACAGAACAACACACCAGACGAACTTATCAACGAAATAACAGAAACTCTGAACATTATCACAAAACAAAACTACTTTACTTATAACAATAAATACTACACACAGAACGATGGCTTACCCATGGGCTTCCCCATATCCAGCATTCTAGCAGAAGTCTTCCTCCAACACTTAGAAAAAACAAAAATACTCACAAACAATGACAGACACTCACATAAAATACTATATTGGCACAGATACGTTGATGACATTCTAATACTATACACGGGAAACAAAAGACAATGTGAACAGTTACTAACCCACATAAACAAAATACATAAAAACATAACCTTTACTGCCGAATACAAACACAACAATACCATAAACTTCTTAGACCTCTCCATCACAAAACTAGAACACAGGCACAAATTCAGTATATACAGAAAACCAACTACAACTGACACACTAATACACAACACCTCCAATCACCCAATACAACACAAACTAGCTACCTTCAGAACCATGATACATAGACTTAACAACATTCCCTTAGATGAAAAAGACTACAAAGACGAACTAAACACGATAAAATATCTAGCAGAATCTAACGGATATGACAGAACAATAGTCAGTAAACTCCTACACAAAACACAAAACAACAGACAAAGACAGAAAACAACAAATTCATAACACTAACATACATCAACAAACAAACTGAAAAAATAGCCCACAAATTCAAAAAAGCAGGATACAGAATCGCTTACAAAACTATAAACAAAACAGAACACACACACAAAGCACAAAACAGATTCGATCTACCCGGTGTTTACAAGCTAAATAGATAAATTGCAGTAAATTCTACATAGGCTAGACAGGACGTAGCTTCAAACAGATACATTGAACACACAAAGGCACTCCACTCCACTACAGAATCCACCTTTGCAAACCACCTCATTGAAGCAAACCACACATATAAAAACATCGACAATAACATGAACATTCTACACGTACACACAAAAGGCCGAAAACTAGACACTCTAGAACAATTGGAAATATACAAACACACAAAACAAATAAAAACGACATCCTAAACGAACAGACACAATTCAAATCGCACGCATTATTCGAACACATCTCACCCACACACACAGCATCGATCTTTCGAAATTCGATTTCGTCACCCACAACAAGACGGATAGCGATACCTGCGGCAGCCTCTGAAGAAGCCTTTTAAAGGAGAAAACCGGTTAAGGCTGTAAGGTAAAACTTTTTGGTTTTACTTATAAAAAACCTAGTGTTCCGAGTCGTTAAAGTAATAGTGATATTTAGAACTTAAAAATTATTCTCCAATGTCACTATGATGACTGTAACAGTGTGTATATTGCTTAAGCTAAATTTTCTACATTAATAGACAGGCAATATTCCTCAACATTCTTTTGAATAAATACAACTATTTCACTAATGACTCGGAACACAAAGTTTTTTATGAGTAAAAACATAAAGTTTTACCTTACAACCTGAACCGGTTTTCACTTTTAGTTGTTAGTGAAATAGTTGTATTTAGTTAAGTAACGGACATGCCATGGACAACGAAATCCAAAAATTCTTTTGACCCTAAAATATTTTAAATTTAATTTACTGTTTAATTGCTTTTGCATTGTGTTAGTCCATTTTCTATATTGACCTGTTTTATATTAAAACCCTATTATATTTTGTTTCCTAATAAGATCTTTTTACCAGACCTAATCAGTATTAACACAGCTATATTACATAGTCTGGAAATATCTACCATACTATGTTTAATACCAAATTATTACTAAGTACGCTACCTACTAAATACATATCTTGTAACTCATAATTTTTCCACACACACACACACACACACAAGTTTTTCTATACTCTTTCCATTCTTAGTTCAATCCTGATTTAAACAAACCCACATGGCATATTTGAAATGGTATTGATCAGAGGCGTTGACACTGTTCACACAGTAATGTATTACGTGCATGTGCAGAATGTCTGTATAATCATGTGAGAGTTATCTTGCCACTTATATCGGGGCATGTTGTTTTTAGACTTCCTCCTTATCACTGTATTCTGAATCATATTGAATTAATTTGGAGCCAGTTGAAAGGATATGTTGCCCGCCACAACACAACATTAGCTACTTGACATAAAACAATTTATTGAGAAGGCGGTAAATGAAACAACAGCAGACAAATGGAGTCATTGTATGCAGCATATAACCAAGCAAGATGATAAGCTAAGGCAACTGGCCCACATTACCAACGTTGTGGACAATGAGCAATCTTATCAATAATAACGCTGACTCAAGTGGTGAACAAGTTCAGACACAGATATGGAAGGCACTGAATTACTCTCTGACTCTTTGACAGCAACTGATACTATTCAGTACACTGGTAATCATCACAGATTCTATTTTATTTTAAATAAACTTTACCTTTTTGTTTGTTATGATATTTAAACAGTTAATAAAAAAAAACACTAACTGGTGTTATAAAATGTTTCACTGTCAGTCGGACACTGCCACACAAATTTTACTTGGTCAGGACAATTTATTACAATTTACGTGTGTTTAAACAGTCTCAGTATTATATGTACCCCGTCTGTACTCCTTCCGTCAGAGTGACACGCCTCTAATTCAAGTAGCAAATAGTGTTTCAGATGTGCCACGCCTGTTTGTTTACATCAGAATTAAGCTAAGAACGGAAACAATATAAATGTGTATTTCCAGTCTCTTTGTATTAGATATTTGAACAAATGCACATAAAATGTAAATACTGTGAACTAAATAGTTTTACAAATCCAGTAGTACTGCAGCAAAATAAAATTCAGTAACATGTAATGGGTCTAAATTTATTTAAATATTATTGTATAATTTCATAAATTCTATAACATGTAAAGATGAGGCCCTTTTGAGGTGACACGAGAGCCAGTAAATATGAGTCAGTAAATTTCCATGGCCTTATATGGTTCTGTGGTTATAACGAAAATCTATTTATAGCCAGTGACCAACACATTAAGTATTTGTTGACGAAAAACAAATCGCAACGAGGTTGAAGAGGTGAAACTCAACCCAACGGAACGTGATAATATTGAGGACGAGACGTACGGCGGGGAGCGGGGTGAAGCAGTTTGAGACGCACCAAACGAAAAGTTTGTAACACGGAATGCCAGTTGACTCTCATCTTTCACTGTCTGCAGCAGCAGTCGCGGGCGCCCGCATACAACAGAAAATGTGAATTTATATATATTTTAAAATACAAACAGTTCTTGGCTAAATGTTCATCCATAATAGTGACTAATTGCAGTAAATTGACAGTTCGGCCGTAAAATGTGAAAGTGCAACAGTGCAACAGTAAAGTAAAACAGCAACACATGCCATGTGGTGAATTTCTACGCAACAACAGGGAAGTAGACATTTCAACAATATATACCATTTCAACATTTTAAATACTGGCTTTTTCATAAATTATAAAGTTGAGCTCAACAAAATCAAAAAATAAGTAAATGTGTATGTTTGTGTGAATGAAAAATTAATATAGGCCTAACCAGGAGTGTTGAGTTGCATAATTTTGATATACGTAGTAGTATTTTGATGTCGTAGTTTGTTGATAATCAGTTTTACGCCTTAAGGTGGAATAAGGTGTTCATGATCTTTTTTATGTTCTCAAAGAAAAATAAATAATGTTATATATTACTTGATTTGTGCATTGTTATTTGTATTTGCCCACCATTCTCTGCCTGAGTACACTAAACGATTTCCTGGACCAAACATTACAGATAATCATATTAAATTTAATTACTCAATTAAAGAGTAACATCGCAGTTGGCGCCCGAACAGGGACATTGTAAATTAAAATTGATTTACAATTTAGTCAAAAAATGGCAGAGAAAGACGCAAATACAAATTTAGATGAGAGTGCACAGGTAGAATCATTGTTGAATATTACTCAAGATCATATGGTAACAACTAATGAAATTGTTAGTGAAAATGTTGTCGAAATAGTAGATGTAAATGAAACTGTAGTAGCTGGGGGTAGTAGAGATAATGAGGTAAATATATTTAACCAATTAGCGTTGATGATGGAAATGATAAATAGTAAGTTTGAACAACAAAACGAGAATAATGATAAGAATAATGATAATTTAAACACAAGTTTAAATGAATTTAAAACTGAAATCAAGTCAGCGATGAGAGAAATGAATAATAGACATGACAAATGAAACGAAAGGTTAGTAGACATAAATAACGAAGTTGTAAACATAAGAAACGAAATAAAAATGAATAATCTAAGGATGAACAACCAATTTAAAAGTATAGGTGAGAATTTTAATGGGGTGAGTGATAAATTCGTGGAAATAAATACTAAACCAGAGAATTTAGACGTTGAATTAAACCAAATAAGTGGGTGTAGTGGTATCAAAAATAATGACGACACGGGTGAGTGTGACGAAAATAAAAATGACGAAATAACAGACGACCAGGGTGTCAATAATAAAATAACGAAAAACTACGGAGAAATAATTAACGAGGTAGGTGTTAGTGACGAAAATGAATTAACAAGTAATAGTAGTAAGATAGTTGAAAATGAGATATATAAAAGTAATACAATGAAAATAAATAGTGATCATGATAATATAGAAACAGTGAGAGAGATTGAGAGAGTAGAAATCAGTGTTTATAAGTTAGAGAGAGAGTATGAAGAGAATTATTTTGTGAATATAGGGCAGAGGGTAGATTTTCCCCAGGTTTATTGCAAACCAAGATGGTTACAAATGTTTTTGAAGGGCAAGAGTCATTTAGAGGAAAACAATGTGTTTTCAAGTAGTCCCTTAATTTTTAGTAGGCGTTTTTACGATTTAATACCCTCTGTACGGAATGATAGAAAAAGTATGAAATGGTGTTATGATAAAAGGTATGTTGATAGGAAGATACAGTTATTTAAGATTGGTAGAAGGTATAAAGAATTAATAGAGAGGTTAGATGTTGAGAGAGTTAGTGATGTTAAGTACTTACCTTGCGAAATAGTTAGTGCAGCAAATGATGATAAGGTTGATGACATTGATTACTTACCTTGTGACGAAATGGGTACAGCAGCAGATAATAATAATGATGAAGTTATAATTGACCCAATTGTGACAAATTATACTAAAGGTGACTTGACTATACTCGGTGGTGACAAATTATGGAATAATCCTGTTAATTGTTATGGTATTGTGGAAGGGTATAAGAATTTGAATAATCTTTATATTGATAGAAATGATATAATGAATTTAATAAAAAATGAACTATGTAGACTTAAGACCAGGTATTGTTCAATGATGGGGGGTAAACAATTAATGTTTATGAACGTTTAACTATGTGATTAATGGTTTTGAATTGGACTGTTTTATGAATTGATTTGTGGTAAACGATATCAAATAATAATGTATATTGTATATTTTTGTGTTGATATTAAATGAAATATTGTACAAGATGAATGTTAATAACAAGTTAAAGAATTTTTTGGAGAATTTAATGGTGTAGTGAATGCTAAATAATTGATAATTGATTATTATAAAGGTCAATTGAAATTAAAGTGTAATGTCTATAATTTTATATGCAAATTTAAAGATGAATTGTTTATTTTGAGGTAGTAATGTTTAATGTATAAAATGTTATGTAAAATGAATGTTGGTAATAAATTTGAATTTTTGGAGAATCTAAGGGTATAAGAAGTGGTAAATAATTAAAGGTGGAGTATTAACAGGTTCAATTGAAATTAAAATTTTGGAATGTTTGGACATTTTATTCAGGGGGATGGACGGGTAATAGTGTGTGTGGAAGGAGGAATTTAAAATAAATTCATAATTTAACAAATTATAATAAAATATGTGATGATGGAGAAAGTGGTTACAAGGTTGTTAGTAACGAAATATTAAAGACTAAACTGAGTTACATCAATAATGTAGAGTATGTAATTAATTTTCTGATGTAAACAAATGAATGATGTTGTGTTGACGAGGAGTATTCTATTTTAATGTACCGTAATAAAGAGTAATATGAAGATACCTAACGATTGTTAAGTAAGTAATTTGTTCTAATGTAGTTGATTTAATGTGTTTTACTCTATATAAGGAGTTTGTTAATTTTGAAATGTGAATGGAATATTTATAATGGAAGGGATTTATACGTTGTAATGGAAATGTTTATTTAAATTTTGATGGGAATCAGAGCGATCATGTTGAATTTTGGGGTAAGAGTTAACTAGAGAAGGTTATAGGTAATTCTTATAATGTATTATACTTAGACTAAGTATTCATCCATATGTAGGATTAAAAAAAAAAAAAAAAAAAAAACTCAGTACTTCTTAACGCAAACCAACACAGCTAAGGGGAACCAGATCAGTTAGGGATATGTTATTATACCAGGCCACTATTTGATATTTTTTGATTTCATGTTTCAGTGTCTAGTGATGCTGTGGCAGCAGTCCTGTGCTGGCCTGCGTGTCAGAGCAGGAGCGTCAAGTGCTGATCTGGCCTTGCGGTGTTGGGATCTCGAAAGAGAAGTCCAGTAAGGTCATTCAGGTACGGTCACAGTCACTGGACCAGGGGTAAGTTAACTACAATTTTGAATAAACGTAAGGGAGTGGTGGTGACATATCTTGGCTGATCCCTTTAGAAAGTATGAGTGTCAATGAGAGCTTTTATGCTTCGGCATAAATCCTCTCATTGGGGGGAGGGGATACTGTAATGGGTCTAAATTTATTTTTAAATATTATTGTATAATTTTATAAATTCTATAACATGTAAAGATGAGGCCCTTTTGTGGTGACACGAGAGCCAGTAAATATGAGTCAGTAAATTTCCATGGCCTTATATGGTTCTGTGGTTATAACGAAAATCTATTTATAGCCAGTGACCAACACATTAAGTATTTGTTGACGAAAAACAAATCGCAATGAGGTTGAAGAGGTGAAACTCAACCCAACGGAACGTGATAATATTGAGGACGAGACGTACGGCGGGGAGTGGGGTGAAGCAGTTTGAGACGCACCAAACGAAAAGTTTGTAACATGGAATGCCAGTCGACTCTCATCTTTCACTGTCTGCAGCAGCAGTCGCGGGCGCCCGCATACAACAGAAAATGTGAATTTATATATATTTTAAAATACAAACAGTTCTTGGCTAAATGTTCATCCATAATAGTGACTAATTGCAGTAAATTGACAGTTCGGCCGTAAAATGTGAAAGTGCAACAGTGCAACAGTAAAATAAAACAGCAACACATGCCATGTGGTGAATTTCTACGCAACAACAGGGAAGTAGACATTTCAACAATATATACCATTTCAACATTTTAAATACTGGCTTTTTCATAAATTATAAAGTTGAGCTCAACAAAATCAAAAAATAAGTAAATGTGTATGTTTGTGTGAATGAAAAATTAATATAGGCCTAACCAGGGGTGTTGAGTTGCGTAATTTTGATATACGTAGTAGTATTTTGATGTCATAGTTTGTTGATAATCAGTTTTACGCCTGAAGGTGGAATAAGGTGTTCATGATCTTTTTTATTTTCTCAAAGAAAAATAAATAATGTTACATATTACTTGATTTGTGCATTGGTATTTGTATTTGCCCACCATTCTCTGCCTGAGTACACTAAACGATTTCCTGGACCAAACATTACAGATAATCATATTAAATTTAATTACTCAATTAAAGAGTAACATCGCAAACAGTAATCCTAACTTATGTCTATAACATTAACGCTATTGCTCTTTCATATAGTGAAACTATTTGTTTAAGACATATGATAGTATAAAAATAAAAGGAAGTTGCTAAACCACAATTTGAGAATTCAGTAAATATTTATATTAGGCCTACTGATAGTAAACTATTTACTAATTACATGAACGAATAGGCCTACTTACATGGCATTTTATGAATAACATAAACTGTGACAATGAACCTCATGTTATAACACAAACAACTGTAAATAACAAAACAGGAATAATTAAGTTATGGTGAAAGTGATTTGTTTTAGGGTTGGTGCAGGTGATGGATTTAGCGTTTTTGTCACTGACTCTGGAATGGTAATGACATGTGGTGATGGGACATTCGGATGTCTCGGACATGGAGATTGGAATAATGTAACCAAACCTAAATTGATAGGCAAGTTCTGTAAATTATATAGGAACACATATAGCATGTAACATTCAAGTATTTTATGGTTCTTATTTGTAAATCAATTAGCTTAAAAATCCACTCTCAATTACACTGATTTAAAAAATATATCTATATAAAAAATAGTCTATATATCTGTATATAAAAATTGTACAAATATTCTTACTTTAACCTACCTCTATTAAAAAGAACTTTGTGTTACATTCATCTTAATCCAAACAGATATCAGTATTAAAAACAAGTGTTATGAAACAGCAGTGGTTTGAAAAAATTTCATTAGTACTAGATTGATTACAGACAATATACTCTGTACCAAGACTATACACATAATAAATGGCCATACCTGAAACCAGGCAGCAGTAAACAATTAAGTTACATATTATAAAGAAATGAAAAAAAATAAATATTTACTACTTGGCTGTATTCTTGTTGAAATTTTATTTATGATCCTGATTGATGTCTAGACATACATACAAAAACAAAAACAAAATTGCTCTTTTTTTATTCTG
This sequence comes from Magicicada septendecula, assembly GCA_034769895.1. Classification (NCBI taxonomy): domain Eukaryota; kingdom Metazoa; phylum Arthropoda; class Insecta; order Hemiptera; family Cicadidae; genus Magicicada; species Magicicada septendecula. Next base: position 478,742,181 of record CM068373.1, read on the forward strand.
TAATTTTTATTTGCCAATAACAAATTCAGGAACAACTGCCTTCTTGTAAATAATGATGTTCATCAAAATATGAAAATTCAGTTTATATCAAAATTGTCACCCATACTAATGGAAATAAAAAGTGGTCTTAACATTCTAGTTCTGTCACTCACTTTGAATTTTAACGAATTCGACAGTTTAATGAACTTTAATCAATTAATTCTGTTACTCTCATTAATAAATATTAATACCCAATTAAAATTGATATGTTACATAAAATCAAAATAAGAATAAAACAATTTGACAACATTCTTATGTTCATGAACAGTGTTTTAACATAAACATGATACTAGGTCTTAAAATTAGTTACAAGTTAAGTTGAATTTATAACAACAGAAAATTCAAAATACAAAATGGTCTCTTCCTTAATGTAAACTATCTTATAATAATAAATAACTTACAAAAAATTAATTTTCCAATATGAACAGTTCCAATTAAACCTTAATATTCCTTAATGTTAAGGTTCTAGTCATTTTCTAATCTGTGTAGTCCATTTCCTCTTATTTCCATAAGATTAGTTATTTGTATTTATACTTCTTCTTCAACACTACAACCCAACATGAGCCCCTGCTTCCAACACTAATCTTCTCCAGTGTCTCCTAGTCATTGCCATCTCAGTGTAACTCCTCACATCCATTCTTCTCAGATCTTCCAGCACATCATCCAACCATCTTATCCTAGCCCAGCCCTCTTTCTGCTTTTATAGACTTGTGCCCTCAGGATTTTCTTTGGCATATGCTGATCATCCATCCACTCTAGGTGACTTAACCATTGTATTTGTTGAGCCTTTACGAATCTTATAATTCCCTCATACTTCAATAGTTCATCTATCTCCTGCTTCTTTCTTGTTCTCCATCCATCATCTTCTTTAACCGCACCATAATCACTTTATACAATCTTGCTCTCAAACCTTCTTACTATTTCTTGTTCCTTTTTGTTAGTGTTGTAATATTAATTTCTCTTATTAACTTTAATTTATTTTATTCTGTACACTTTCAATTTACCTGTTTGAAACTCCAATCAAATTTATTATTGACACAAACCAGCACTTCACTCACTCACATACACGCTTTCATAACTTACATATTTTATTTAAAACCCCTTAGTGAGCTCACATGTATATTAATTTTGAATGAATCTATTTTAATTTCCCCATCTGTTACTTACCTGATCATGGTATATCCATAGTCCAGCCTCCTCGCGTAACTTTTTACTTTGCACTTTCTTCTCACAATTCGTTTTATACCACCGAAACTGTCATATCATGTTAAATTAATCACTGTCTAGTTACATTATTACTCGAATTATCCTTTTGGTTTTAAAATCACATTTTTACACCTTTGGTGTTTTGGGCGCGCCCGTAATTTTGTTCCAGAACTTTGCACCTGTACAGCACAAGTTGTTATTGCAGACTGTGCGAAATTTACTGTCTTAATTTCTGAAGTAGCGGGGGAGTCACATGATTTCAATCTTTTGAGTTTTGAAGCCAGTTTTGACGGGATTATTAATTTGAATCGACATTCCAGCAGTGACGTATAGCTGGGATCGGCTCTGACATCATCTGGCGTGACTTCTGAGTATATATGTTATACTGCTAAATATAACTGCTTTCCTTGCGTCCTGATTTTGACCTTGACACTAATTCGCTCACATGGCGTACTACGTTTATTGTTCCCAAATAAAATTTACCATTATAATTTATTCATGTTTATGTTTCCCCAAAATATTCTTAGGTGGGCTTAATTGTCCCGTTACAGTGTCCACGTCTCACCTACCCAGAAGTAACAACCGGTCTGATAAGCGTCTTATATATTTTTATTTTTGTGTTACAATTAACGAGTTTGTTTCTCAGCAGTCTACTGTTAGCATAACATGTCCTGTTTGCTGTTTATATCCTGCCGCATACCTCATTTTTATGGACCCTTCATTACCTATCATGTTAACATGGTATCTGAACTTTTATTAACTGCATCAAATGAATTATCCTCTATGTATAAATTATATAGATTTCTTCTCCTTCCTGATGAACAAATTAACATGTATTTACTGATATTTACCTTCAGTCTCATTCCAGCAGATTTTTGATTCAGCTCCTTGTATACCTCAACTAGTGGTTGTCTTGATTTCCATTTATACGTGGGGAATATATTTGTTATATTTAGTTTATTACATGTTTGTTTCACTTAATTTTATATACATTATTATACTATATCATATATATCTTAAACTTATACGATATAAGTTTAACTTAATTAATCTATTTATTACATCTTATTTTATTATAATCAAGTGGTTGTTAGTATCACACCTAGTGATCACTGGTGTTGTAAGGTAGTTATCTTTGTATGTAGTAAATTATAATTCATTTATTTTTATGAATTACGTAAACAAAATATACATGTTATATGCAGTAGAATTAGAATAACTTTAAAATAATGTCACAGAGCATGTACTAAGTAAAATAAAGTTATTAATGAGTGCATTTTAATTACCTTATCAATAAATGGGAAACACTCAAAGTGCTAACAGAATGATAAATTTTAATACTATATCGCACACGTATTTCTAAAGTGTCACAAGTCAAAAATCTGTATTTTTTAGTTATCACCATGGTAGAATGGCATAAACAGTCTTCTATGAAACATCAAAAGTGTTCCAAATTAGCTTCAAATCCCGCCCGCTAGAGCTCACTTGTGTCACTCTTCTTGTCTTTAAGCCCCCTCTACTAATATGGCAAGAGTGACACAACGGCAGTTAAGTATCGTCACTTGTGGTGTGCACGTGTTACAAACATATTTCAAAACTGTGTTATTTTGAGTTGTGACGTTTTTACTGTTTATAAGTTCGACAAGACATCGTCATATTTGGAGTTGTGTCGTTTTAGTCGACTAAGGTAAATAAGAACTTGTTGCTTATTTCGAGATGTGTCACTGTTGACAAATGATAATAATACATTTTGAGTTGTGTCACTTTTGATGGATTTGGATATTTTATTAGATTATTCGTCGTAAGTATCATTTCTTTTTCTTTTTTAGAGTTTAATGCCCAATCATGAACTGTTCGAGCCGGACAAAAGTAATTTTGCAAATGGCAAAGAAAAACGAAGAACATTTAACAACAAATCAGTCACCACAACCTAAAGAGGTTATTTCTGATCCACAGAAAGTTGGAGAAGTTATTACTGATAACAGTAATAATAATATTACTGAATATGCTGCGACGTTTAATTCTTATTGTCCTACACTAATGCGTCTAACTGCAGTAAAACCAGATAACTATTACTACGTGTTTCCTATACACAGTAACGAAAGCGACATCGATGATTCAGATGCAGATCGAAATTTCACTAATAGTTCTTCAGGCAGTTCGTTCTCCGAAAGTGCAAATGGACATGACGTTGCCATTGAAGCTGAAGTCGAAGAAAAAAAAGGAAGGAAAAGGGAAAGAAAACCTGGAAACTGGAATAACAAACACACGTCACTATTGAGAAATTCCGGAAAAGCCTACCAATCATTGTTGAAATCTAAAAAGAAATTTCCTGAGAGGATAGTACGCCCACCATGTGGAGAAAAATGTAGATTGGTTTGCAGTAAAAAAAATAGATCAATCAGTTCGAGAGGAAATTTTTAATAGTTACTGTGGCCTTGCTGATTTACATAAGCAAAGAGAGTTCATTGCTAGACATACAAGTTTTATAAAACCAAAATATCGATATTCAAGTACCCAAGACTTCAGAAAACTCAATTCAGCATTTTTTTTCGAGGTAAGCGGTACTCGTGTTAGAGTGTGTAAGGCGTTTTTCAAATCCACTCTTGGTATGAATGTCAGACCAATCCGGACTGTGCTAGTGAAGAAAAATGATAAGGGATTTCTGGAGGCAGAAATAAGAGGAAAACACGGTAAGCAACCGACCATTGACCCTGAAATTAAAAATAGTGTAAGAAAATTTATTGAAGCTATTCCCAGAATTGAGTCACATTACTTATGAGCGCAAACCACAAAAGAGTTTATAGAAAGTGGAAAATGTCTGGCAGACCTCTATCGTGATTACAAAGAAGAGAGGCAAAAAGAAAACTTACCACTTGCAAATACGGGCATGTTCAATCGTATATTTCGTGGTGAGTACAACATTTCCTTTTATATAAAGGACCAGTGTGATCTATGCGAATCGTTTAAAAATGCCGATGAAGCGGGAAGAGAGTCATTACTTGCAGCCTATAACCTACACCAAAAAGAAAAAGAGCTATCACGCAAGGAGAAGGATAACGACAAAATTAATCCCAACGGGGCACACGCTGCTGTATATGATTTACAGGCGGTCATGCCTGTACCCAGAGGCCAGGTTTCGTCGTTTTATTACAAAAGTAAAATTAACTGCTTTAATTTTACTGTAAGCGATCTAAATGCTAAGAACGTTGATTGCTACTTTTGGGACGAAACCGAAGGAAAACAAGGTGCAGTAGAAATCGGAAGCTGTGTTCTAAAATACATTAACAAGTTATTAGAAAAGACCAGCAGTACAGATAGGACATTGTTTTCTATTCTGATAACTGCTGTGGGCAGCAAAAAACAAATATGTGCTTTCTGCATATTCCTATGCAGTGAACACATTTCCAAAACTTCGCAGCATTAGCCATAAATACCTTATACGTGGGCACTCGCAAAATGAAGGTGACAACGTACACAGCGTGATCGAAAAACAGGTTCGTAGACACATTAAAGCCTGCCCAATCTATGTACCACAGCAGTATGTGACCTTGATTAAAATGTCAAAAAAAAATGGCCCTCCTTATCGTGTTAATGAGTTGACCCATGAGGATTTTCACGACTTGAAAATTCTGCAAGAGCAGTGGGGCAATAATTTTACAGTTGACACTGATAGAACGCAAGTCAAGTGGCATGATATTAAGGTTCTTCGAGTTGAAAAGGAGCACCCTCATGCCTTTTTCTACAAAACATCCTATGAGCAATCTACTTACAAAAGGATCAACGTGCGGAATGTTAGGAAACGTAAAAACTCGGAGGTACTGCATGATTCTCTACAGTTAGTTCAAGCGTATTCTCAGAAAATCCCGTTAGCGGACAATAAAAAGAGAGACATCCAAGAGCTTGTAAATAGGAATATTATTCCACAATCATATTATAATTCGTATTTTAAAAGTGTTCTTGATTCATGCTAATTATAGTTAATTTTTTCTTACTCTAATTGTAATAATTTTGATAACGCAATATGTTGTTGTTTGTATTACCTTAATTAATATAACATTATTAGGAATATTATTCCACAATCATAATTATAATTCGTATTTTAAAAGTGTTCTTGATTCATGCTAATAATTATAGTTAATTTTTTCTTACTCTAATTATAATAATTTTGATAACGTAATATGTTGTTGTTTCTATTACCTCGATTATTTTCTAATGAACAAAAAACCTGAGGACTTTAGTCTGGCAGAAAAGGTGAGTTTTAATACAACCATGTTTTATAAATATTATTGAAAGCAATTCAAGTCAATGTATACAACCAAAATTAGTCAAAACACAGTTAAGGAAATGCAATATAGGTAGGCCTACTAAATAAAACAAAAAAATTTTGAACAAGTCAATCATAATTACATTTATTTATTTTGTATTTTTATTTATTTACCAGAAAGAAGGTAAAATTTCAAATTGTTTCAACTCAGATTGACTGTTATTCTAATTCAAAACCAAACATGAAAAGTGTATCAATTCAAACAAGCGAAAACCAAAAGTGTTACAACTCAAAATAATTCCCTCTTTTATTAGTTCAGTGGACAACAAAACTGGCACATCTTAAAAAGGACGTGTTTTCAAGGCTTAACCTCAAAATTTGCAATAATAATATTTCATTATTTTTTTCTAGTGCCTATATATTTTAGAAAAATTATTAGTTATGTAATAGTTGTTTGTTAAGCTCACTTAATAGTTTTTCACATTTTCTTCAAAACACTGATTTTTGACTTGTGTCACTTTAGAAATACGTGTGCGATAAGTATAATGTATAATAGGACTCATACAATTAATTAATTATAGACTGATTTATAAGTAAATTACAAAGCACAACTGAAAAAGTTAATATGTTTTGTGGAACACTTACATATGTTTTTAAGTAAGGAATTACATTATAATTTTTATTTTATGTACATTTCAAAGTTGTTTTTAATTTTAATTAACTGTTTCGTCATTCTTCCTTACAAAACTTTCAGATTTATATTTTTCCAGGGTGTGGTATTTATTTTTGTTAATGTTTAAGTTTTTGATTCATCTTCATTCTACTTTCCTTTTATTTCAGTTTAACAAGATGTTACAAATTAACATCCATGTGTGTGAATGTTTACTATAAGCATTAAATTCCATACCTGTTGCTAATTTTAAATAATGAAATTTATGGTTACACACGCGCGCGCGTGTGTGTGTGAAAATGTAAAAAAATTGGGTAATAATTGTAGCAGTTGGGATAGTCCAGATCCAGCACCTAAAATTGAACAGGCAAATGTACTAATATCATTAGTTTTATGGTTCAAGTAAAAATGCAAATTTTAAGTAAAATATCTTTAATAATATAAGTAACTAACATTTAAATCTGTTAATAAGGCACTTTAAATTTAATTTTTATTAACACAACTGTATACTTATAGAAAGCTTGTTAAGTATTGATGTCAGCGATATCAGCTGTGGTGAACATCATTGTGCAGTTCTCAGTGGGGTAGATAAACTCTTCAGTTGGGGACGAGGTGATGGAGGAAGGCTTGGATCAGGACATGAACAGGATTGGTAGCTTCAACCACACTCTAGATTACAACTGATTAATGTGTTATTGATATGGCACTTACAAATGTTTATCTACTTAGTTTCTGTAGCTTCCACACCTATCGGCTATAGATATTTAGATAGCTATAATATCTCTCATCAAATAGACTCCCACCAGAGGTTGGTGATCATACTGGTAACAATCACATCTAACACAGTACTGGTAATGGATAAAAACCCAATAAACTACAATAATCACAACGCACAGCAACAGATTTACCATTTTAAACTCTTTTAAGACTAGTAAGCTCCTTGAGCTGTAGAATTTGCTCAGATGTTTAACAAGTTTTCAAAATTCTGAAATCTATTTTTGCCATGTGGTGCCCTAAGGATAAAAGTTTTGTAAGGCAATATCACATTGACGTTTTGGTTAATATCATTCCATTTAGTTTGATATCTGGCAAACTTTTTGCAATTTTTTTTAAGTTTTTGTACACTTTTTGGGCTCTTGTGTTCAAAAAGTTTTAAATTATCAAACCTAAACATCATATTTAAGATAAGGTTAAAATTATGCTTAATTTGATACTTCACATGGATTTTTGAAATTTTTTCAAAATTTTGGTAAGCTTTTATGGCACTGATGTCCAAAAATTTTACAATCTCCAAACCTAAACATTATTCTCAAATTGAGTTTAAAATTATTTTAAATTTAATATTCCACTTGCCTTTTGAAACTTTTATCAAAATTTTGCTTCCTCATATTTTTGCATCTTGCCTCACTATTTTATGGGGATCGATCTAAAAAGTAAAGGAGCTCTGTACGTTAAATGTATGAACATGTATGCCAAGTTTTATGAAAATCAATTGCTGTATCAAAAATTATAGTGAGACAGATAGTTAACATAGATAGATAGATAGATAAATAGTTAGGCACTGTCAAACAGTTTAGATAAAACTGAGAACTTGAATGGCTTATTCAACAATAACTTGCTTGCTTGCTGGCTTTTAAATGTGACTAAATATGGTAGCCTATGAATCTGATTCTTGTCACAAAACTCAAGAGTGTGCAAGTTTTTATGTCTACTTATGGGCACCTTATAGTACGCATGGCCCAGAAACTTAATCTTTGAAAATGTAGGACCAAAGATATAAGAGTGTCCTCCATGATCTATCCTGACAGTGTTAAAGATCTTTGTGCCATTTGGACATATTTTGAGCTAAAGTTAGTATCACTGCACAAGCAGTAATTTTATATCATGGTACAGGTAATAGTTCCCATGAATTCATCTTTCTGATCATACAACTTTAAAATTCTAGATATTTAATCTGGCTATAAGCTTTCAAGTCAGCAGAGAAAAAAGTCTGAAATTGTTCAAAATTATGACACACTTTTCACATACTTTTAAAAGAAATAAACAGCCAAGCAATAAACTGCTTCTGAAAAATGACCCAAGCCATTGCCACAGGTTCCTCATTATATACATTCATAATGCACTAAAAATAAAATGGAATCAGAATCACCCTCCTACTATAAGTGATCAGATACATAATCCCTTTACCCTAGCTGACACATAAACATCAACACAAAGAATTCATATTAATGAAATATAATTTTTTCCTGATGACCAAATAATTTACTATAGTCGACAGTATACAAAATTTAATGACAGTAATAATAACAATAATAATACTAACAGTCTAAATAAATGTATATTTCATTAATCTACAAATGATAAATAATAAATTGTCGAGAATGTATATGTATACAAATATTTTAGATACATTTATTGTTATATTGGAGTGTTAGTGGTCTCAAATATTTCTACTAGTAATTTTATACAAACCACTATGTTGTCTTTGGTATTGACTATTATTATTGTCAATACCAAAGACAACATAGTGGTTTATATAAAATACTAGTAGAAATATTTTAGATACAGTCAATAAATTAAGTATCTTTATAAAAGTAGAATAAAAGTAGAATAAAAGTAGATTTATTTTTAAGTATTTCTTAATTTGACTATGTGTGAATAAAAACATCAGCACTCTCTAATTGTGAAATCAGTACTCAGAGAGTGGATGTTGTTATAATAAGCAATCACACCACTTGACTCATATTATTATATTATACTTATTTATTTATCTCCATCATTCTTAGATACCAGTTCCCTGTGGAGTTCTATAAAAATACTATGCCTTCCTTGCAATAGCAGTGCTCCACATCCACAAGTAACAATAGTGGTGACTGTTGGAGCACAAGTTTTCTTTGTACTGTAATAAAGTTTTCACTGGCTTGATTGTCAAATTTCTCATGAACACTAATTTGCATCGTATCTAAAATTCATAGATTTTGTGTGTACTCAACATGCTCCTTATATAGACAAAATTTTACCTGACAAAAAAATTATGTCTCAAATATAATAATTTAAATGTTTAAAGTAATTTATCTGTTATTTAAATAATAGTAAACAATACACACATGAAGATGTATACAGTTTTTGAACAACACTGTAAAGTTTGTTTGATTGTGCAGCTGCGAACCAACAGCTATATCACTGCCTGCACAGGAGAGGCCAATGTCTGTGCACTGCGGGCTGGATTGTACAGCTATCATCACTACAAGAGGATTCATGTATGTCTGTGGTAGGAACACTCACAACAAACTAGGCATGTCCTACTCTATTCTACAGTCACTTGGATTTCAAGTAAGCAACAGTACATGGTTTTTAATAGCAATGGGATGTTGGGATTGTTCCATGAGTATAGTGAGGAAACTTACCTACCTATTATGTAGCATGTGAAAAGCCTTACAGAGGACAAGCTTGCAGCTATCATCATCAATGCAGAACTCAGTATTTGTCATATTAGTGATGGGTCTACTCAGAGTACGCGTATTAATGTGTCACTATTCTTAAAGTAAACAACCTTTCACATTGTTGTTGTAAACATACTCTTTAGTATTGTGTATTGGGAAAATATCTGAAAGTTTATATAATAATAATAATGGCTCCCATGTGTACCACCGAAGTAGCTTAGGAGAAGGCAGGGTAGGCTGCCTTATGTGAGCCGTATGGTATACACAATGAAGGCAGTGTAGCCAGCACTACGCTTCAGCCGCCCATTATTATCCCCAAATGTTAGCCCAGGTACTCATTTTCAACAGGCTGAGTCGACCTGGGAGCTGAAAAACGCACCTTGATTTTATGGTGTGGGCCTGGGAATCGAACCCGGGACCTCTAGATTAGTAGCCAGGTGCCATTATTACCAGGTAGCCAGGTTATCCACTGTCAGTAGACCAGTGGGTAACATTATTACACAAGTAAATAATGTTTTTAAAAACACTAAAAAGTTTTATTTTCACTTAAAACTAAATGTAAGGTGGATAGGTTTGTTTGTATCATCAACTGAGACTTGTGTATGTGAGATGTGGCAATACTATGTTTCATCAAATATGTATGTAGGTGTGTAGGTATGACTTATAGAATAAGCTTCAAGATTAGGCAAGTGCTTGTTAATGACAAAAAAGAAGTATAAGTAAAGTGTAAAATACAAGACAAAAAATTATAATTAAGCATGTATAATGAAGTTCTAATATGTATACAACAGTAATTTTATTCTTTAATATTTTAATACTGTCTTATTAACCATTTTTTCTATCAGAGAAACAAAACAGAAAAGTGCTTGACAATGATACAAGTAAAATCTTTAAGTGGATGGAAAGTAAAGGCTGTTTCCCTGTCAACCAATCACAGTGCCGTATTAACTGAATGTGGCCATGTACTTACAATGGGCAGTAATAAGGAAGCACAACTAGGTCATACAAAATCTTACCCTTTCTGTGTTAAAGCTATGGAAGATAAATTTGCAAGTGTAAGTATGCATTGCGACAGATTGTTTAAAATGACAGTTTTCTAGTTTATCATAAGCAGCATTTCTTGTAAAAAAAAAACTTATACATGCTAACTTAGTATGACTTTTCCATAAACTGAAGTGATTGTTCTACTATCATATTCCCCTCCATAACACTTCTAAACTAGCATTTGCTCATTATCACATACTGACAATGGTGTTAAACACATAATATTAGATAACGTCAGGATTTTCTTTAGTATCTTAATGAATTTTTCAGTGAAGGGGTAGTGAGGATCAGTCAAAAATAACACAAATGTTTAATTTATTTGTGTTATTTTTTACCGATCCTCACTAACCCTTCACTGAAAAATTTTTAATTTTCGGTCACTACGAATTTAAGGATTTAGTATCTTAATGTTTAGGGTTTTAAGCATTTTTCACATGCCAACTTACTTGTTTACCTTGCAGGAATCTTGATGTTTCAAATTGTCTTACTTAACTTCTATTTATCCATCCAGATACAGTCAGTTATTTCACTTTGTTAAACATGTTCTTTCTTATCTCTTGTATAATATGAATGAAAGTAGAAATTTTAGATAACAGTGATTTTCTTATGTTTGGGATGATGACAATGTTAGCTCTTTGGACAGGCAGGGAAAATACTGTAGATAGAAACAGGAGTTGAATAGCTCTAAAACAAAATCAATGCCTGAGGCTGGGAAACGTTGGAGTGCAACAGTCCCAATATGGTCACACCCAGCCATGTGATGGAGATTGAGTCAGCAGATAGATGAAACAACTTCATCCCTATCGAACGGCAAGACGTCAACTGAGTGCGGGAGAAATGTCGAGAAAGAAAGTCCCCAATGACTGCCGAGTGGGCAGGGTCCCAAATGCCTCTGTGTATAGTAAATTCTGTCTCCATGCAGTCAGCAGAGACTTCGGCCTTGCCTTCCGCTGAATACACAACCCCATTCAGCAGGTTGCGAGTCCTCTTTTCATCAGTCAGTCTACTCACCGCTCTCCAGATGGAGGCTTCCTTTAACTTCCAGAGGCTCAAGGTATGAGTCCCAATGATCAGAACTTATGTCCTGCAAAAGTTGGTGAGACCTTGGGTACTTTGCCACCTGCAGCAGATCAACTTCCCTTAAGCATCAGATCCATAGTTGATTGCAGCCTCTAGCCATGGCATCATGCAACTACTTTGGTAGTGACTCCCAGAAAGAGACCAGCCTGTACTGAAACACACACTGATGTGCTCCATGGGTGCTGAGTGCATAGTCACATAGTTACTAATGTCCGCAGACTGTCGTATTGCCCTGACAGTAGGTAGGTTGGGTTGGATTGACTTAAACTTCAGCCAAATACATGCAAATGAACGCATACAAAGCAAAGTTCTTCGATTGAACTACCATACTATTTGAAACTATGTATATGATAATATAACTGCAAACCATGCTGTCAAAACATGCACTTTATCACATAAGCATCCTCACTATTAAAACTTACACTTCTCGTAGGCACATGCCTATGAGAAGTATGAATGGGTGTCAGTATGAATTACCCATTCATGAAAGGCTAGTGTCACTATTAGACACACAAGGATTTATGATTTTTATGATGTCCATATATGTTTTTGAAGCTACCTATAAACGCTTCACAATCTGAACATTTTTATAGTAGGCCTGATGGACAATAAAATAAATCAGATATTTCATACTTGTAGCAGGACTAATAAGAATGTAGGAAATTTTAATATTCAATAAATTTTACAGAATATCATGGAAATTTAGAATGTTTTAACACATTGTGTGATATTGTTGCTTGATATATCAACAAAACAACAGTTTACTTTACAGATGGTTGTGTGTGGACCAACTTATACAGTTGTAGGAACAGATGATAATGCCATTTATTGCTGGGGAACACAATACTCACCACAGAGAACTCAGGTAAGTATTTTTCTTTTCATATTTCTATCACATTTAGTGTGTGTGTGTGGGGGGGGGGTAATATTAAAAACAATTTTAAAATACTTATAAAAACTTTTAAACTCCATGGTTTGATTATTATATACAACTAAGATTTTTTCTTAATTTCCTTTGTAACAAAAATCAAAACAAAAAGCCTGCTCGTAATGGAACTATCATTCAAAACAGTAAAATGATAAACATGTTGTATGTTAAAAAGTAAAAGAAAGCCTTATAAAAAATGCCTTCACTAGACAAAACATGTAATTTAAACAAAACATGCACTAGAATATTTAAAAAAGATAATTTCGTTTGAGTCTAAAAACTAATTAAATTAAAAACTTATTAGGTCTTTCCAGCCCAGTGAGTATTTTAAGGATCATGGTTTCCCACTAAAAAAAAGTCATAACATTTCTTCCCAATGATTATTTCAAGATTCCAGTAAAATGAGAAGTATTGTGTAAAGTGTGGGTCTGAAAATAATCATGGAAAGTTATGTTATGAACTTTTTGTAAATGTAAACCATGATCCTTAAAATACCCATTGGGATGGAAATGGTTAACTGTAATATAACCAACACCCTATCACCCTAAAATGTGTTTTTCATGAATTTTTGCAAATGATACAACATTCATGCATCTCAAGGGACAAACACTTGCTGCCCTGACTGTTGTTTGATTAAGTCTCTACAATAGCTTTAACAATTAAAAATTTAATGCACTTTCACTTGTGAAAAAACTTATTTTTGTTATATCCTCATATGCACATTTCGGAGTGGTTTGCTTCTTCATCAGTGAGGTATAAATGCAGAAAGCATCAAGGTGTTGGTAATCTGTTATGGTTTTTTGGGGATTGGTTGTGTGTGGGGGTGTATGGAGATGGAAGGGGGTTGGCACGAGATTCTGAATTGTGTGCGTTGTGTATTATTGTGTCGAATAGTGTGTTGGATTTAAATTGTAATTGTTCATTGAGTATGTTGTTTGGTTGTGTTTGTATATTTCGTATTGTTCTGCGGTGTTGAGTTTGCGACTTTTGGGCATGTAGTGTAAAATTTCAAGATTGTTTTTTATGTTGGTGTAACTGTGGTTTTCTGTTTGGATGTGTGTGGCAAATGTGGATAATGTGGACACATCCAAACAGAAAACCACAGTTACACCAACATAAAAAACAATCTTGAAATTTTACACTACATGCCCAAAAGTCGCAAACTCAACACCGCAGAACAATACGAAATATACAAACACAACAAAACAGGGAATATTGTAGTAACATGGTTAAAAAATTTATAATAAAACAGATACTACAATGTTTTACCTTATTTCATCTTTCCTCTAGACATCTTGTACATCGGGTAGCTATCTTTAGGTTTACAATTTGGAGTTACACAATTATTATTTTCTAATGTAACTCTCCCCCACCCCCATCTCACTATCACATACACACAGGGCCGGAACTAGGGGGGGGGGGCAGACGGGGCATGTGCCCCGGGCGCCGGCTTGGAGGGGGGCGCCGAAGGCGCCAGCCCAGACACGGGGCGCCGAAAAAGCGAAGAAATAGTAAAATTATTTTCTATATCGTCTATATGTTACAATTTTTCAAATAATAAAGCATTATTTGTGCGATTTAGTTTTTAACGTCTTCAATTTTATTTTCATTTAATTTGATGTAATTTAAAAAGCAGTAATCATATCACATAGATGTTAAGAATTCATTATTAATTGAGAATTATCCCCGCCCGGTTTCAATCGGCCATATACAAGTTACAACCTTGAGGAGCACAATGGAACAAGACAGACTCTCTAACTTGAGCATCATTTCTATCGAGCACCAGAGAACATCATCTATTTCTTTTGATGACATTATTAACACCTTTGCTGCCAAAAAAGCTCAAAAAGTGACAATTTGATTTATTTAGATTCAAGAATGAATAAGGACTGTTAGTAAATTTAGTACCCAAAACTCATGTAAAAATCTAATTTGTTTTCAATGTGTTCCAAATTGAAATAGTAAAGTACTAAATGAATACTGTACCAATTTATAACCAAAATACCAAATAAACTTAAGAATGATTTGAAGTTTAACTGAATGTCTCATTTCTTAATGTGTTACCCACTTCTGTAATTTCAGATTAACAAATGAAGAAAAAACCTTTTACTTTTTAGATTCCATTAAAAATTATTACACAAAATACAATAGAGGAGTGCTGTAATTTCACAACTGAATTTCACTTGATCTGTTTGCACTATAGTGTAATGTGTTGATGAGTAAAGCTACGAAGCTGTAATTAATAGCATTGACTTAAGTACAGGAAAGTATATGCTTTTGTTTTTTGTTAAATAGTTTTAAATGGAGTGAGTATGGCGTGGAGGGGGAGGAGGGGGTGCCGAAATATACCCTTGCCCCGGGTGAAAGGAGGGCTAGTTCCGGCCCTGCATACACATACTCCATTTTATTAAAAAAAAATTTAGCATCCGTGCTACCAAAATTTGTATTTTAAAATTTTCAGCTGACTGCTTACAGATAATGAAATTATAGTAACAAAATATTGTGAAACACAATTTTCACTCAAATTCTTGTTGGCACTGATTAATTATTCTCTTTACAGAGTTTTTGATTTAACTGTAAAATTGAGTCATGAGGGGTAAAATGGATAGAGTTATTAACATGGAGAATTATAGTTATTAAACATTATTAAATATAATGTTACTTTAACAGCTCCAGGCTTTCCTCAACAAATTGAAATATTTTTTGTAAATTCATTTCCATTTAGTGATGGTGTTTGCATTTGCATTAGTAATGTGAGAAAAATGCATGCCACAAAAGATGACACTGTAATTCATGGTTCTTATAAAAATAAAAATTCACTATATTTTTACCTCTTAAATGTAACACTTGAAATTTTCTGAAGTCGGTCTCAAAAACAATCGTGTTCGTAGAACCTTTACTTGATTGCATAAAAAATGATTTATGAAACCAGTATAGTACATTCAATTTAGTATTTTTAATACTTGTTTTTAAATATGTATCAAGTATTTGTGAAAGCTTTATCTTATTAAGTAACTGATTAAATGAATTTTAGATATATGAAAGTTCTTCAGACAGCACTGCCTCCATAACATCACTTGTAACCGAAGTAACAGAAGAACCAAAAGAAATATTAGCGTAAGTTATCAGAAAAAATTGACGTTCGAAATATTATTTAAATAAGCTAAAGTTTAATGTAATGTATTATTAAACATAATAGTGTCCATTTATTACACTGGCTTAACTCTGGGCAGTTGAATGTGCTACAACGTGAGTAATGTGATATTATGGTATTATGATGTATGATATTATTATAAAAACGTGTTATTAGGTTAGAAGTACAATAACTTTGTTAAATGCTTAATAAATGCATAAAAGTTAAAAACAAAACTTGTAAAGAATTTTATTCTGAGAATAATGGTGTAAATAAAGTCAATAAAAATCAACAAAAAATTCCAATTTTGGTTAAAAACAATACAATACGTTTTTAGGCAAAGATTTTTCTGTTTTACGTCGGATATCATGAAAGTTATGGGAGATACAGTTCTGCGACCTGTTTTATTCGATTTTTCAGGTCAAAGACCATAAGAAAGAACAGAATTCGCCCCTTAATTTACCTTCCCAGAATTTCAGAAAGTCTTCATTTACCGAAACCCGGGCAAAATCTTTCGCTAGCCGTAACTCGCTTACAAAGCGTTTCCGGACATATGTTTATATGAACTTTTTTTCTTCTTTTACACTATAGAACCATTTCTCAAATTATTTCCCTCTCCTCCCGGGACACCCTGTATATCAAGACTCTACATTCCATAAAAGTCTGTTCTCATTCAACCTTCAGTTTTTGTGGATAGTACTATATATTTGTATTAAATATTCTTTTTTGAATTGCAAATTTTCAGAAGAGTTAGGTCAGCCTACTACACACTACCATTGTCAGAATTTACTACACATTTCAAACACCAGAATATCTGTGGTTATCTTCAGGTGTAAGTTAAACTAATACATTAAGTACAAACTTAAGCCTACCCAAGATTCGTTCAAAAATAACCATGAACTGTCAAAAGATTAAACTACTGCCAACCTAACAAAGTTATACAACTATAGAACAACTGCATAAAAGAGAATTGCTACTTACCCTGTAAGTCCGCTGGACAGAATCAGGAAGCACAACCACAATGAACATCAGCACAATCAGAAAGTCATGGAATGAACAATGACAGAGACCAGCAACACACTGTTTAAATACACAAGTAAACACTATAGTTCTGCCCACAGCTAACCCCACCCACCATGGCATATATATACCCTTTCAAATTCCCAATCCAGGTCCTAGATACATAGCCTAGGTCTTTACTAGCCTGACTGACACAATTATCCTCTGTGACAGCCACAAAATATGCCTCTGTGATTTTATATTTATTAGCATTGTATAGAATTTTCAGTGATCAAAACATTGTGTGTTAAATTCTAATGATGGTAATAGTCTGACCTGACCCTTCTGATAATGTTTATGTACCGTTAAAAGTTAGGTTTAAAGGCTGTACAATTTTCAGATTATATGCTTCACCAAATCATATATCAAGAGGTGAAACCATAGTACTGGCTGGGCTGAATGCTTTATGGCACTCCATATTGGTACTGGTGCACACTACTGTTCCTATGGCTAAACACAGACAAACCAGTATGCAACAGTATGAATATGCACCATGCAAGTTGCCGCATACAGAGAGTGCAGAGTTTGATTCTATTGGGCCTGTAAGTACCAAGGCTGCATTAATTTGTCAATAATTAGAAAGTAATTAATTCTGCTTAATTTGAATTTGCTGAGAATTGGTATAAGGATGACATTATTCACACAATATAATCAATTTTTTATATAATATATAACATAACACTGTACCAAAATATAATAATATTATATTTATTATTATACATCTGTACTTAACCTAGCCCATACATTTCAATGGAATGTACGGGACTGAGTCTATCATAAAAATGTGAATACTTTATTGTCTTTCAACACTATTATCACTGGTGGTGCAACCTGTACCTAGGGTGTAACATTCCCTAGCTATTGTTATCGTCTATTAATTGATAACATTTATTAATACAAAAGACAATTTAATTTTCACCTACCTTCACGATCTCTTCTGTCGGGTTCCAGGATTTGATCACATGTACGCTAGATACAAACATGGTCTACAGGTTAAGCAAAGCATTGACACAACTCATTTTTGAAGAGAATTAAAATTTAATTTTCATTTTTTATCTTTGTGAACATTAAAAGGATTCTTTCTCAAAAATTAAAACTTGGAGATACATACTTAATACTTTTCGGTGATCCACTCTCTGATCACAATAATATAATTATTAACTTATTCTACCATCTTACCTTATGATCATACAGACATACAGACAGAGCCCAGCCTGCATATTTTTAAACACTCACTCAATCACACCCCTTAACATTTTAAAATAAAATCCCCAGCCCTTACACTTGAACCGCCGGCCACGTGTTCGCGCGCGCACTCATCGTTTTGTAAAATATCTTGGTTTTTATTGCTCGCCAAACATTTTGCTCGGTACCACTCGTTGGATTGACCGCGGTCACATAAACTTTTCACTGTTGGTCCATTTTCTACTGTTAAATAAAAAAATTTTTGTGACGAGCCTACTTTGCTCGTCCCGGCGCCGGGGAGTTCAGTTAGCAGACTGGGGACGAAAGCGTAGCAGGTATGGCTGATGTGATCTCATACTTTCTACGGAAAGCACTGCCTTGATCTTCGTCGCCGAAGCTTCGTCCCATGCTATGCATGTAGTTTTTTGAAGTTAAGATAGCAGACGATTTCAGCTAGGCACTGGGTGACGTCATTAAAGTGGGCGGTCCTTAGCAGCATTTCTTGAGGACCGCTAAGGAGACGATGAATAACTTTGTTCTCTAGCCATCTTGGTTTTCGGGCTGACCGCGTCCCCCGAGCGCCTGTTTGAGTAGTGGCGCGCGTGCATCGACACACATATACAGAGTTCTGAGAAATTCGAAGGGGGTACGAATTCCTTTGCCGAGTTACACAATATAGTAACTGCGTCTCTGCTTTGTTTCAACACGGTTCCACTTGCCATGCATTCTGTGGTAATAAAAATAATGTTTGCCGGGAAACAAAACTTTCACAATAAATTTATAAAATCCCACCCAAAATGAAATAAATACAAATACAATGCCCCCTACTGTAAGAAATAAATTTACCCAAATTTTTGACATGTTACAATACCCCCTCAATGAGAATTCTGCTGTCCAGAACAGAATAAATCTCATTGATAAACCCCTAAGAGGACCGGTGAGGAACTGGTGCCAACAACCCCCTTGTTCTTAATCTACATGGGTACACGACCCCCCTGGCTCGGCGACCATGGACTCATCTGAACGAGATCACTGGACTTCTCCGTAAGAGATCCCAACACCGAGAAATTGAACAGCCAAGTACCACAGCGCACCTCACCTTCTAACATGCTACCCCCAAAATCCTCAATCCCTGGCTTAAATTATGCCAGATCCTCCACCGATATGTTTCCCCTTGTATGCAAGCTGGGCTGCCTTTAGCAGATACTGGGCTCACACACACTCACACTACATATTATACATTGAAAAAATTCCCTAAAATTTACTATATCATCAAAAAGATTCAAAATTCAAAATAAAATATTTTAGCAAAAATTCTCTTCCTTGTTTTCTGTTTTTTCCTTACAATTAGTGAATTTAAACATTTCTTATCATTAACATATCCTTAACCTAACATGTGAATACTTAGAGTCTAACAATACAGTGCAATACAAGAAATCAATATAATAAAAATGGTTAACACACAAATAATAAAATAATCAATACTTAAAATATTCATTCGCTGGCAGGCGAAAAATCAAGATTCTTTTTCTTTCTTTTCAAAAAAAATTTCCAAAAAAAAACATTTTCCCAAAAAATTTTAAAATTCAAAAAAATTTAAATTCATTAAAAGGTTCCCTTTATATTTAGACATTATTTAAAAATTGGTTTAAATTGATTAAATAAACAAATTGAATTGACTTCCTACTATACAAGCTTAGTATGCATATGACCTCATCAGCTGATCGAAACTAGGTCAAGTTCAAAACCTTGACTCACATGTGTTATATATACTTTCTGAAAATACATTTAACATCTGTAACATCCTAACTTGAAACACAAAACATAATAAAACTAATACCTTTAAAATAACAAAATATTATTATAAATAATAAGCAAATTGTCATTTAAATTACTCAAAATAAACAATTCTTAATTTTACATCTCCAACTTTTATCAAAGTTTTGTCACTGGTTATAAATTAAAAAATTTTTTATACCTTTATTATACACCTCTCTATTTGTTTAACAATCTGATCCTACACTACTGTGGGTGATGTGAATTATTTATTCTCATTGACTGTACTAGATCTGTATACATATATAATCTTTCTCCACCTGACTCTAATATTCGTCAACTTCAACTACCATGACACCCATCTCTATCAAAATATCTATCCCAAAACACTCTCTAACCCCAACTTATCATTTAAACTCAAATCGCCAACTTCTCTCTATATATAAAAAATACTCTCTAACCCTTTGTACATAGGATATGTGTTTCCCCGCCCCCAAAAACTCAATTCCCGTTATCTGGCCCCTGGATTCTACCTAAGGCGGCCCCTCCTCACTAAAATCGATCCCTATCCCGTCCCAACTTATCATTATGTTGCGGACTCCCATATTACACTACCCCCTACTGCAAAATTGCCATCCCCAAAATCTCAATCTCATTACCTTACTACAACTACAACAAAATAACAACATCAATTATAAACAACAATATATCATTCAAAACTCTACAATTATTCTCCATTACTACTGTGTCAACACCAATACTTCTCAAAATTCTACAACATTACATTAAATCATAACAACATTACATTATTTTCATCTCTACTGTTTCTTCAACTTTCAACTTTCCTCTACAGTTTTTTCAACTTTCAGATCTATATGTCCCACTAACTATTTATCACCCAAAAACTATCTTTTATTAACTGGCATAAATTATTACTTTATTTCTCATTTTATCAAGTTATTTTTATCATTACTTTAAAATATCTGTAATACATTAAAATTACATTTAACATTAATTACTTGGAACACTTATAAACCATTTTACCAGTGACCTGTTATTGCTAATCAGCTGATCTCCCTAACGCAATGACACATCTCATACTTGAACAAATTACATGAAATATATGTTTATCAATACTCACTTCTATTACGTTAACTGCCTGCCAGTCAGTGTAATTATCTGCTTAGTTTAAAATACACACATAATGAAAACACATATTTTATCAACACCTATATCTAATGTACAACAATAAAATAATACATTTAAAATTACAGCATGAACACCTTATATTGAATGTCTGAGCAGCTAGTTATTTAAACAGAGCACAAGCAATTTTATTGGATCAAAATTTGAATTAGCAAAAAAAATATTTTATGTTGTAACATTTAAATTCGTGGCTCCCTTGAGTCACCTCCCGTCCACACACACTATTTCAAGTTATGTAAGGCTGTGGCGCCCCCTCGCTTTCACAAAGACTGTATATTTTGGAGTAGTTTGAACTCTCCGTGTCTTTGCTTCAGCTGTTACATTTTAAAGGTTATGAACATCAACATGTTCTGGTCTATAATTACATGCCCTTAATGCGGGTCTACCACCTGGCTTTGCTGCCCCCAAGCGGGCAGAGTGGCAGCCGCTGTTCCATAGTACCGGGAGATTTCCCCTAATTGTCACCCCCCATTGAATTTCTACTATATACCAATTTCAAGTCAGCTATGGTCAAGGGACTTGATATGACCATAGCTAACCGCTAGCCAAATCCACGATTAGTGCTGGTAAGGCAGTAATCGCCCGAAAAGTCGGGGAAATTTAACTTCAATTCACTGCCTGTTCTACATCGTTTTATTATGTGCGACACGGTCGTCTATCAGGGTGTAAATTTTAATCGACACGAAAAAGGTGTGTCACACATTTTCGCCATTTCGGCCTCCGATGGAGGTAACACTCTCCGTTACCCCCAACCCATTTCGCTATCTACGGGAGCACAGGCCACCCCCGCAATAGCAACTTAATAGCTAATTAATTAAAAAAAAAATTTTATATACATTATAATATAATATTTCCATCAATAATCATTTCCCTCATTCATAACTTTTTACCGTTTGACTTTCTTAAAATTTTCAAAATTTATTATTAATAATTAGCATATATCATTTTTCATTTATTATTAAAATTTTTTAATTATCATTTTTATTAAACACAATTATTTCAAATAATCTCACCATTGAATTAACATCTCAATCACACCTGTACACATTTTTATTACACATGATTATAAAATTTTTCTACTTACAATCCATTTAACATGATATACACCCAAAACATAATCACCATCATCTCTGAAACATTTTACACAAAATTAGTTTAAATCCAACAATTTATCATTCATTACCAAATTTCCATATCTCGTAAAATAAATTAAATTCAAAAAAAATTTAATTAATTAACATTTAAATAAGCAATCAAAGTATTTAAGCATATCAAATTGGTTTAATTTAATTATTTACTGAAAATATAAATTATATAGTTATCGAAACAATTACCATTAGTCAATTACTGTTTTCACAATTAATTCTGATATTTATTTAACTTGCAAATATTTCAATATTATTATCACAACAATCATCTTACGTACACACATTATTTACATAACATTCCCCCATGCACACAAATACATTCACTATATTATTATTTACAAACTTTAGTTAATAACTGTTCAGTTTTTTCGCACATCATTGTCCAAATCTACCATGTCAGAAACCATAAAACAAAATGTTTATAACTGTCTTTTATCGTTTTACAGTTTAACCTCCATCGTCCCAAATAAGTCTTGTTTTTATACAACACTGTTGTTTTTTATTTACAAACAAATGGTTACTTTGTGTGTCATAACCAGAACAACCAAATTCACTCATTTTACCAGAATACTCATTAGACCAGTCTACATTAGGTATTTTTATTAAGTCTCCGTCATTAAATTCATTCACTCTCGGATTAATTACTTTTGTCAAATCAATTAAATCATTATTATGCATACACACTCCTAACCTTACCTCCCACTCATCATACTCTCTCTTCAAATTATACAATTCTGCTTCTTTACTAACATACAATTCTCCACTTATATCTCTCTCATCACAATACCAAATCATATCTTCAACATCATTATTACAGACAGAGGGTACAACATTACACAGCATCAATAAACAACTCAATTCATCTACCAATACGGGACTCTTGCCCTTCAAAAACAACACTTGTGACTTCATTAAATAATCATCATAAATAATAAAGGGAAAATCTACCCCCTGTCCCCCTGTTTAAACTTTGTACTGGTTTATCAGCTGTACGCGGTCTACCACCGCAATACGGCACGCGCGGATGATGTCACGCGCTTATCAAACGCTGCAGCCAGCTACAGGCAAGTTTAGTTTAGTTTCTAACAAGGCTCCGAGCGCAACTCTCGTAAAACACTTCTCTTCCAGCCGCGGCTTCTGCATATTTTTTGGCATGCATTCATAAGATTTCGTTTAATTCAATTACCTGCGTCCATCTACAATGGACCACGATTTCATTCAAAATTAATTTTCGGGCGTTATTGCCACAAATGCATCCGCACGTGCCGATCGTAACTAACAATCAAATTTTTCAATAAACGCATGTTCAATATCTTCAATACAGTCCATTTCTTTCTAACATACCATCCAGCCCTTCCTGCTTAGCGTCTTTGGAATAACTCACGATTCTTCAAGAGCTTCCAAACCGCAACACCCCCCTCTACTACAACATTATTTTTCCTCTCTCTCTCTAACTCACTAACACACCTTAACATCTCATAATCACATTCCACAAACTCATCAGTACTCTCTGATATGACATTTTCAATTACATTATTATTCTCATTATTTTCAACCACATCATTTTTATTTATTAATTCTTTATCTGGTATCGTATTTTTACATTTGTCACTACAATTTTCATTTGTTTTATTTTTCTCTGTACTCATCACATGTACTCCCATTCGCTCAACACTCTGTTCTAACTTATTCAAGCTGGTTCTTATTGTTTCATTAGTACTTTCTAAGCATTTATTTAATTCTTGAATCTCATTTTTTAACTCGTTATTCTGATTTTTTAATACATTGAATTTAGCGTCAGAATCACTTTTCTGTTCACTGAATTTTAACTCTAACATCGCCTGCTGCTTGTCTAAACTCTCTTTCATACTACACACCATGCTACATAAATATTTCATCATATTATTGTTATCTGAGTTTTTATTCTGAATTGGCGTTGAATGAATTCCTTCATCCATAATTCTTGATTCTGTTTCATTTATTTCTGTTTCATTCTCACTCGCACTTGGAGTCGAATGTGTTTCAAAATTGCTCATATTTGAGTCGTCGAAATTTTCGACGCTATTTTCATTTATTTTATTCTCGTTATCTGACATTTTGTATTATTGATATTCAAAATATTACTAATCTAATTAATTAATTTATGTAATGTGCTTTCTATATTACTTTCGGTATAGCTTTGCGTACATAACGCATTGTTATTTTGCTACGCTAACCTAACACATGTTTGTATCTTTATTGTAGATGTGGAATTTAATTAATTATAATTAATTATAATTCGTCCCTGTTCGGGCGCCAATTGTTATCGTCTATTAATTGATAACATTTATTAATACAAAATACAATTTAATTTTCACCTACCTTCACGATCTCTTCTGTCGGGTTCCAGGATTCGATCACATGTACGCTAGATACAAACATGGTCTACAGGTTAAGCAAAGCATTGACACAACTCATTTTTGAAGAGAATTAAAATTTAATTTTCATTTTTTATCTTTGTGAACATTAAAAGGATTCTTTCTCAAAAATTAAAACTTGGAGATACATACTTAATACTTTTCGGTGATCCACTCTCTGATCACAATAATATAATTATTAACTTATTCTACCATCTTACCTTATGATCATACAGACATACAGACAGAGCCCAGCCTGCATATTTTTAAACACTCACTCAATAACACCTCTTAACATTTTAAAATAAAATCCCCAGCCCTTACACTTGAACCGCCGGCCACGTGTTCGCGCGCGCACTCATCGTTTTGTAAAATATCTTGGTTTTTATTGCTCGCCAAACATTTTGCTCGGTACCACTCGTTGGATTGACCGCGGTCACATAAACTTTTCACTGTTGGTCCATTTTCTACTGTTAAATAAAAAAATTTTTGTGACGAGCCTACTTTGCTCGTCCCGGCGCCGGGGAGTTCAGTTAGCAGACTGGGGACGAAAGCGTAGCAGGTATGGCTGATGTGATCTCATACTTTCTACGGAAAGCACTGCCTTGATCTTCGTCGCCGAAGCTTCGTCCCATGCTATGCATGTAGTTTTTTGAAGTTAAGATAGCAGACGATTTCAGCTAGGCACTGGGTGACGTCATTAAAGTGGGCGGTCCTTAGCAGCATTTCTTGAGGACCGCTAAGGAGACGATGAATAACTTTGTTCTCTAGCCATCTTGGTTTTCGGGCTGACCGCGTCCCCCGAGCGCCTGTTTGAGTAGTGGCGCGCGTGCATCGACACACATATACAGAGTTCTGAGAAATTCGAAGGGGGTACGAATTCCTTTGCCGAGTTACACAATACAGTAACTGCGTCTCTGCTTTGTTTCAACACGGTTCCACTTGCCATGCGTTCTGTGGTAATAGAAATAACGTTTGCCGGGAAATAAAACTTTCACAATAAATTTATAAAATCCCACCCAAAATGAAATAAATACAAATACAATGCCCCCTACTGTAAGAAATAAATTTACCCAAATTTTTGACACGTTACACTATCAGTTGTGAATAATAAAAAAGTGAACTAAAATAATAAAATATTAAGAAGTTTAAACTATTTTCTAATTCTGTTAAACTCCTCTGATTTCTTTCCACAGATTTCTGCTGCATACCAGTATGCATCCTCCAAAATAATATGTATACAAAAACACCATGTAGGCCTACCAATTTTTTGGTTACATAAAAGATAGTTGAAAAAATTACAAATAAATATCAGAATAACATTTTGCCAATTAAATTACATCTTTTAAATTAAATACCAATATTTGCAAAATAATAAAAATGTCTGTCAAAGTTCATGAAATGTTTTAAATGTTTTTTTAGTTCTTTTGTCCTTTATAAAATGTTGATAAACTGACTAGTTTTTCACTTCCTTGGTGCTAATGAAAGTGAGGAGACAGCATGTTGAGTCCCAGGTTCATAGTCAAATGTCTTAATGCCATATCCTGTTCTTGCTTCTGCGATATTATTAGGATGTATGTCATCGCTGCAGCTTCTGTCTTCTAGACTACTCAGATACACAACAATTGTGGATCACACAGTTGTAGTAGAGCCTGGAACCTTAGTCTGAAAACTTGTTAAGGATAGTTAACATGATCCTCTTGTTCCAACATCCAAATTAAAACTGTCCATACTTTCTCATTAACCATTATGATTGTTGTATGGTATAATGATCTCATGTAACATTGCAGAAAAACTTAATCCTGCAATCTGATTGGTTTTTATAATACAACTGCAATCTCAAACCAAAAATGTTTTAAATGTTTTCTAACATGCACCTTGCATGCTAAAATGTCTTAATTTCAGGCAATTACCTTTGATACCATGTTGCTTGACTTATGAATTATATCCATGAATCCTTAATTAGGAATTGTAATATTTTATTTTATTAAAGTTTAAATTATTTGTCTATATTTCATCACCATTCTGTACATTAAAATCCACTTAGTAGTGTCCATGAATAGGTAAAATCTTGTAAACAATTGTTTTTAACCAATACATGCATATACATTTACATGCACCACACTTTTTCGATAACACTACATTGTAGTTTATGTCATTAATGTCTTAATACTATGTTAAGGCTAATTTCTCAATTTCTGAAAATAATTTTTTAAGCATTCCAACTTTTCTAAAGACAATCATGTTTTTGAAATCAGGTCTCTTATGATACATTCTACAAAATACTTGTCATATTATGTGTACAAAAAGGGTTTATTAAAATTTTATGTTGATCTTTTGTGCTGAACCACTGGTCATGTTCCTGATGACTGCAGGAACTACAGAGGAGTCGGCCTTCTTAATACTTCATATAAATTACACGTCTCTATATGTAAGAACACGGATGAATGCAATAACGGAGGTCATGCTTTCAGAGTTCCAGGATGGTTCCAGGAAGGGCAGATCATGTTTAGATTGTATATTTACAACAGCCCAGCTCATTGAAAAGTGTAGAGTATCAGCTGGCCACATACATAGCTTTCATCGATTTTGAGGTGTTTGACAGGGTGAATTGGAGCAATCTATGGGCAATAATGGGAAGGGAAGGGATCCCACAACATCTAATTAGAGTTGTCTTGATTATTCATCTCTTCTTTCACAGCACTAACACTTATCTAAAAATGAAACTTTTTCTTGTGAACTTACTGTTTATTCTCTTCTCGTCGAACGCGTTTCGGCGTACGTATTCGCCTTCTTCAGCTTAGAGACAGACTGCCATCATTTAGTAACGGTTGTTGTGTGGAAGGTGTAGTGGGGGTGGTGCGTGGAGGAAGGGGATTGGCGCGGGGATTCAACTTAATGTTTGTTTTATGTATAATTGTGTCGAAAAGTGTATGTGATTTATATTGTAATTGATCGTTAAGTATGTTGTTTGGTTGTGTTGTGTGGTGTTTATATATTTTGTATTGTTCAGTTGTGTTGAGTTTTCGACCTTTGGGTAAGTAATGTAAAATTTCAAGATTAGTGTCTATGTTGGTGTAACTGTGGTTTTCTGTGTGTATGTGTGTGGCAAATGCGGAGTGTATATTGTTGTTGGTTAAAGCTTTTAAGTGTTCAGAAAGTCTTTTTCATCCCGTTATTCTGAACACTTAAACACTTTAACCAACAACAATATACACTCCGCATTTGCCACACACATACACACAGAAAACCACAGTTACACCAACATAGACACTAATCTTGAAATTTTACATTACTTACCCAAAGGTCGAAAACTCAACACAACTGAACAATACGAAATATATAAACACCACACAACACAACCAAACAACATACTTAACGATCAATTACAATATAAATCACATACACTTTTCGATACAATTATACATAAAACAAACATTAAGTTGAATCCCCGTGACAATCCCCTTCCTCCACGCACCACCCCCACTACACCTTCCACACAACAACCGTTACTAAATGATGGCAGTCTGTCTCTAAGCTGAAGAAGGCGAATACGTACGCCGAAACGCGTTCGACGAGAAGAGAATAAACAGTAAGTTCACAAGAAAAAGTTTCATTTATCTAATTAGAGCTATACAGACTCTTCATGTGGAGAATAAAATCTTAATTGAAGAAGAAAAACCCTGAGAACAGCTCCTAGAGTTGGCCTAATCAATTGTGGAGTACGGCAAGGGTTGTAATTATACAAACTAACTGCAAACCCCCAAGAAGAATCTTACATATCTTACTTACCGTTTCACGTTTCTTTCTTCTGTACTTACCTTTTAAAACTCCATCAGAAGATTCCCAACAGCCCTCAAGATCGCCACCATATTTTATAGAGCAAATATGGAAACTATTACACTCTTTCCCAAAAAGAAATAATTTAGATAATGTAATGCCCTTAATTCAACACTTACCCAGGTTCGTTTTAGACGTATCTTTGATGCAGAAATCAGGTTATGGGTGTGATGTAATAATTACTCTAACGCATGTTCTAATGATAATAAATCTTATTTATTATGATTCAATATTAAATTTAAATACTTTCTCTTTTCTTTATAAAATGCTACCAAAAATATTACGCTTTACATCACTACGTACATATCGCTACTACCACAAACCAGTACTTTTGTGACACACACCCTCTCACTCTTTTTACATATTTATATATATATATTTCACCCCTTTACTGAGGTCTTTTAATATTTATTTACTTCCCTTCGAATCAAAATAATTGTTTTCCTATTGTACCTGCACGTGCTATCCTCAGAGTCCCGCCATCTTTCTTAACTCACTTTCACTTTCGTCACCGCTAACACCTTACTAATTCTCCACTTTAAGAATTCATATTTTAACGTCACTCTCACTCTCTTTACATTTTTACCAGTTTTGGTAGGTCTCGGCTACTGTGTTCGCTCTGACCTACCGAAATGCCGAGGCTAAGATTATAACTTTTGTTACCATTGCTGGGTTGTGTTGAACTGTTCTGTACTATTTGAAGTGTGTTGCTGAACTGGGCGAGCGTCGCTCGCAACCCTATACTATACACGGCTTCAGGCATCGCCCACGTGGCTCTCATCTCGTTCTTTCATTGGCTGGAATGTTCCAGAATATCTCGCTAGGACCGGAAAGTAGCCCGCCTGGTCGCCACGTGGTGATTTCTGCGTAGCACAAATATGCACTTATCTCTGACTCACGCATTCCTCGCCCACCCATACCTCGTTGTACCTGGTACGGCTTAGCCATAGGGTGTTTCATACCAAATTTTTGTACAATTCCTAATGCGTACCTTGTATGGACAGACACGGCTACAGACTGTCACCAAATGTGTTACATAGAATATTTTACATGAAAAATCCTTAAAAAATGGTTTGACATATTTAGCCCCATTACAATCCCCCCCCCCCCCAATGAGAGGGTTTCTGCTAAAGCAGAAAAACTCTCATTGCCTAAGCCTAAGAGGACCAGCTAGGATATGGCGCCACGACCCCCTTTACTTCCTTACTAAAATCATGGGTTACTCACCCCCCAATACAGTGACTGTGGCCGCACCTGCATGACTTTACTGGACTTCCTTCTTCAGGATCCCAACACCATAAAGCCAGGCAGGCACTCGACGCCCCTGCCCTGACACTCTAGCCAGCACAGGTACGCTTCCACAGTACCACCAGACTCTGTAACAATTAATAAAAACATTAATAACAGGCTTTTCACAACTCCATATCCTCAACTGATTTGGTTTCCTCTTAGCCGTACTGGTTTGCCTTTTCCGAAGTACTGTTTTTTGTTTGTTTGTTATTTTTTTAACTTCTACTACACAAATACATATGGTTTACCATATATATGCTTAATGCAACATAATACATTTTATTTTCCACTTACATATTAACATCCATTTAAAAGTTATAATCCCAACTCCAAAAAATGATTTACCCATGCCACTAGGAAATCAATTTAACAATATTTCCATATTCCATTTCCATTAAAAATTTACATTTAATATTTCAATGTCCTTATTGCAAGGCGGACTACTACTGTTATTTTTATACAATACAAAACATGATTATTACAGAACAGCAAATCAGTCAATACAACAACCACATAGATAATCAAAACACTTCCCTCCAATACTTCATTATTATTAGTATCATAACAATGATCATCAACTTCCTCCTCTCTCATCCTCATTTTAAACTCCTCTCCATCTACATTCATTTTTTTTTTTTATCTATATGCCCCCTTTTATCCCTTAACCCCTGATACCCCATGTTACACAGTGTAAATTACCTCAAGGAAAAGCCTAATCTTGGCATTTATACAAACTCTCTAAAACGAAGTTTCTCCCTCACAGCATGTAACGTTGCCACCGGCCATCCATCTCTCTATTTCCCCCTATGGCTGGACTGTCTCGCCCAGTGGCTTCCACAAGGACTGGATCGGCTAGGGTGTAAACATTATTTACCCCGTCCTTGCTTCTGCTTCACATTAAATTCGGCATTACTGGTATCCAGGATACCAGTAATCCTACTAAAATAATTATTCATACACCCTTAAGACGGTCTACCACCCCATTCGGTGGATAGCCGCTGTTCCATAGTTTATGTTAATTCCCCTTGTTCCTCCTCCAGTTAAGTTCTAAGTTACACCAATTTACAAAATAACAAACTATGGTCAGGGTACAGTAACCCTGCCCATAGCTTATCACTGATAAGCCAAATCCACGATCAGGGTTCGGTGAAGCCGTGACCGCCCGAAAGTGGGTAATCCACAGTTAAACCATATTTTACATGTCTTACATTTATACACAATTACCTCATACTCAAACATTTTATGTTTTGTAACGGGACAAACGGGCCTGTTATCTTAATTATGGGGTTTGAGGATGTTACATAATATTTTATTGTATTCATATATATAAAGAATGGTTAGGTCCATTTTCCCTATGTCTGCACAAACAACGCAGTTTCATCGATACGATTTACTTCAAGGCCGAAGGCGTACGTGTGAAGGAGAATGTATACAATGGCGACTCTGATCGACACTAACAAAATGATATTACAAATATTGACACACGTCACAACAATGACGAGGAACAATGCCGTCAGCTGATGCGGACGAATCGTGGATCACAATTGATCCCCTCCACCTGTCGAAAGTTCGACACAATGTCTGCCCACTCTGAAGATTCTTGTCATGGCGACAACACGTTTATTTTCTTCCTGGTAAAATTTAACCAGCAAAAAAGTAACAAAATTTGAAAAATGTAGCATCAGTTGAACAGTGAACAGTACCAGTTTCTAATTATGTAAATTGAGTGAGGTGACAGACCAAACAGACAGTACAAATAACATCGAAGTACGCCAGCCTACGGCCGGAACATGGAAAACGTCTAAGCCACCCGACTGCAACTACTTTCAGGGAAGTCAACAATATTCTCATTCTTATTTTTTCAAAATTAGAGCTCTAATAAGATATTAAACATTGAAAATTTATTCTTTGTAACATCAGTATGTGAGGGAGAGAGTGTGAGCAAAAATGTCGGCCAACAACAACTAGACATTGGTTTATGGGCAAAAGGGGTATTCAAATTTAATAAATGTATGAAATATTGCAATTGATATATAAAATGATTATCTTCCGATGGTCAGAATAAAGTATAAGATGGGGAAGATGATAACGACAAATACTAAGTAAGAGCGGAACTGCAGAGCCGCCATTTTGGTAATATGATTTCAATGTAATTTAACCCTTTCTTTGTTTTTGTAACTGAGTAACTATAACGATAATTAAAAGTGTGCTGTATTCAAACCTAAGTGTGAGAGACGTTATTTCTATAACCCGTACTGCTTCTACCTCTCGTTTAACGACACCTTGGCACCCTTAGGTATAATTAATAGATTCAGTGTAAACAAGTTGAGCACGTGGCATGGTATTTCACCCGATAAAATGCAAATGAGCTACATAACTATGGTAAGTACTGATAGTTATAAATACTTAATTATGTGAACAGTGACAGATGGCGCCGGACAAGGGACTTTATTATTTGTAATTATGTGAACGGTGACAGTTTCACAAATAAACATAATAGGCTACAACATAATAAACACCCAAAATAAACATTACCATTATTACATTAACATAAACATTTCAACTTTGAATTTGTGTAAACATTACAACTTTAATTTCAATTTTCTATTAAATATTCCCATTATCTCATTTAATATCTCATTTCAACCCTGCATTTCTATTCAACATTTTAATCATATACCATTGCTTATTCAATTTTATTCAAATGTCAACAAAAATTTAAATTCATTACCAAAATTTCCACCTTTTCAATTAATTTAATTACCTCAAATTAATTTAATTACATTATTTAAAACCCTTTAAATTCATTTAATTCCATCATAAAATTTAATTATTTACTGTCTATTATTCAATCAAAGTAAAATTATAAACATTGCTGCACCCATACAATACAATGTATCCTCTGAGGTTATCATACCAACATAACCTTATACATAGCACATGTAAACACCAATATAAATTTATATACAATCTACGTCATGTCAAAAGTAATTGTTTACCAAAAACTCATTATTTTTTCAGCTAAGAATTTAAACCATTAACTCAAATAATTAAATGTCCATCAACAATAACTGTCTATTATCAGTTTTTATCAGTTTGAGGGAAAATTGTACATAGCAGAGAAGCAATAAAATTCGACAAAATAACTGTCTAACCTCCATCATTAATAATTAATCTAATCTTACTCTTACACATTTCAGTTTTGTTTACATACATTCCATTATCTTTTTTAATATAATGTCCATTTAACTCTGCTTTATCCATTATACCATAACAATTCACGGGATCATTCCCCATTATTATCTCATAATATCTGTCTACATCGTTTATAGTCAATTCGCCCTTAGTATTTTTTGTCACACTTAAATGGTTCACCATTTCACCATCATAGCCATCAGCTGCTATTAATACACCAATTTTATCCCCAGGTAAGTATTTTTTCTCAACAATATTATCATCATTTACAGCTGCTCTAAATTCGTCACAAGGTAAGTCTTTCATATAATCAACTCTCTCAATATTTAATCTCTTGACTAACTCTCCATAACCTCTACTTAACCTGAACATCTCTATCTCTGTCTCTCTAAAAATCACTTTCCCAACGCCATTTCACATTCTCATTCCACGCAGAGGGCAACACAACATTATTACAACACCATCTGGCTTTACCAGGTACATTACAACAACTTAAGGGACATTGTGAAGAACATTTATCTTCCACTGAGGAACTTACATCCTTCAACAACACTTGTGAAGGTCTTTACTTCACATACAACATGGGGAAAATTTGCCCTCTGCCCCCGATATCCACTTAAACTCTCCTCACACACACTCTCAATCTCATTAACCACTAATACCTCTTCTCTTGCCTCAACTCTCATTATATTCTCCTCACTACTATTACTTAATGTATCTTTCTTAGATACACCATTTTCAACTATATCACCATTATTCTTATTCGCCATTATTTCCCCATTATAATTATAGTTATCATTATTATTTTCACTATTACTTACCTTGTCAACTTTCACCTGATTTGCATTTAAACTACCGTATCAGCTTTCTGATTATCACTTGTATTAACATCACCTACCTTGTCGTTTTTTATCTCCACTGCACTTAAACTAACACTATTGTTTGTAAAAGTATTGTCTTCATTATTACCTCCACTATCAGAACTACATTCCTGGTTTGGTTCGCTTTCTTTACTCTCCTTTAATTGATATCTATCTCTTTCCCACCTATCATTTCGTTCTTTCATATCATTAATCATTTGGTTTTGTGAATTTATTACCTTATCAAAATACTTATCCAAATTTTCGTCCCTTTGGTCAAAACATTTCTTAATCATTTGCAACAAATTCATCATATCGTCTTTTGATGTACCTACTTTGGCTTCCTGTACCTCAGCCATTTCTAGGAAATTTTTATATAATACCGTTTATATAAAAACCACTACAACCCTGCTAATACACAATTGTGATCTTACTTTTACTGATTATAATTAAAACTTAATTACTTTTGATGTCGGGCGCCATCTTGCTTTTATACCAAACTGCAAGAAACGAAATATGTGTACTTACCAATTAGGGTTCTTTTTGGCGAACTCAAAAGCAGCAATGGTTGTCGAAATAAAGAAAAACTTTATTGGTTCTCATGATTTAGATTTTATTGGTTATTAAGCATTTCAATTTTATCATCAATATCTTGTTCTTTTCTCCCCTTCATCTCAGTTAACCCAGTTAACAGACAATCATTTTAGTGACAAAACTTATTAACGAGTTATTATTAACATGTTATAAAATTTCCAAATAATAAAAAAATCAAGAAACTACATATAAAACAGAACACAAACAGCCTTCTTGGTCCACATACTTTTTCACGCACACACACATACAACATACTTTAAATTTTTTCCCTTGAGCTCATATTTAATTTAATTTTCCCCATCTGTTCTTGTTTTATGAAAAATAGTGAAATTTGATAGTTTTGTGTATATCCTTGTAGGTACTTAGCTGAATTTGAGTCCGAATTCTAGTCCAGAAGACGTCACATAATTTTACGTGCGCACTTTCATTTTAGATCATAATCTCCAAACTGTTATAGTGTAAAGAAAACTGTTAATTACATTTTACGTATGAATTTTGATTTTTAAGTCATATTTTAAATATATTATTCACATTCTTTCTGTTTTGCGGGCGACGAAAACTTCGCCTAGCCGGCGGACGCGCAGACGGATCGCGTCCGTTACTTATAGTTGTTGTTTGCCGACTGCCTTTGTTCTGTGAGTGCGATGAAGCTGCTGGCGTTGACACACCTACATTCCAGCTTGGGGATCGTCGCTGATGTAATATCGTGTGACGCTGTTACATAATTTGTTTACAAGTTTAAAGTCACTGGAGCTGACCTTAACTCAATTTCGCTGGTTGTGTATTGCGTCTTTATAATATTCATGAATAATTTCACAATCACTGCTGCCAACTTCACTACCATCAAAATTTACCTTTCTGTTTACGTTTCCCCAATTATTATTATTACATTGTAAAAAATGCTATTTGCTTTTATTCAAAATACAAATTTATTTATTTCCCCGGGTAGGCCAAAATGTCCCGTTACACAATAATTAACTCAAAATACTCCATACATAAAATCGTCACCCATATATAAACGTAAACAAATAATACTCTTGTAAGTATGTTACACTTAACCACAACATAACCTAATCACACATACACAACGTAAATATATACGATAATTAATTGTAACTCTTATTCTTTTCGGTAATTTATTTATACAGATTAAAACTCCCACTTACCTTTCATCTTCGGTCTGGCCTGATCGTCAAAGTGGGGACGAACCCATTTCGTTCGACGAACTCTGACAGTACATAAACGAAATAAGGTTTTGAAAGAATTTAACTCTCAGTTTTTTGGAAGAGAAATTATTTTTTCTTTTATTAATTAAAAAATTTGAATTTATACTTTTCTCCAAAACGAGCTCTTTTACATGTTTCACATGTTGTGCAACTCTGGCACCTTACTTGTGACTGAACTTACTAACTATGGCTTACCTTATCATTGACAAAAGCACAAACACAATTATATACACACACAGCCCAGCATTGCTCACTCACTCATCCACACAGAAAATTTATTTATCCCTTAACATTAAAATAAGTCCCCCCAGACCTTACACTGATACCGCCGACACGTGGTTCGCGCGCGAGCACATTGTTTTAATTAATGTTTGATTTCTACTTTGTAATTAATAATTGATTTGCTTCTTTCATTTGGATTGACCGCGGTCACAAACTTTTTTCACTATTAATGAACTCTTTATTAGTAAAATAATAAAAAAATTTGTATGGAGCCTAATTCGCTCCGTGCCAGCCGGCGACGATAGTAGAACTGGGCAGCGTGCTTCGTTGAGTCGTGGGAAATGCGCATTCACGGCCACCAGGTTTTAGGCGCCGTTCATGCTTAAATGTTGTGGGGTAACTACTTTATGCATGGAATAGAGCTGGTATATGTGTGGCGACAGGCGACGATATTGGCCTCGGCTTTACTGATGTCACTAAAGTGGGCGGTCCTTAGCAGCATTTCCTGAGGGTCGTTGAAAAGACGATGAATAATTTTGTTCTCTAGCCATCTTGGTTTTCGAGTTGAAGGCGTCTCTCGAGCACTTGATTGTACAGTGGCGTGCGTGCATTGCCATACATACACAGAGTTCTGAGAAATTCAAAGGTGGTAAATTCTTCGCGTGCCGCGTTACACAATGCAAACTGCGTCCCGCCTTGGTTTCAACATTGTTCAGCTTACCATGAGTTCTATTGTAATGGAATGAATCTTTGTCATATAATGAAATTTCACAATGTTTTTATAAAACTCCCGCACAAAAACGAAATAAATAAAAATACAAATGCCCCATACGGTAAAAAATAAAATAATTCAAATTTTGACACGTTACAATACCCCCTCGATGAGAATTCTGCTGTCCACAACAGAAGAAATCTCATCGATAAACCCCGAAGAGGACCGGTGAGGAACTGGTGCCAACAACCCCCTTGTTCTTACTCCTCATGGGTACACTACCCCCTGGCTTGGCGACCAAGGACCCATCTGAACGAGATCACTGGACTTCTCCGCAAGAGATCCCAACACCGAGAAATCGAACAGACAAATACCACAGCCCACTTCGCCTTCTAACATGCTACCCCCTAAAATCCTCAATCCCTGGCTTAAATTATGCCAGATCCTCCACCGATATGTTTCCCCTTTTATGCAAGCTGGGCTGCCTTTAGCAGATACTGGGCTCACACACACTCACATTACATGTTGACATAACACCTTGTACAATTGAAAAATTATTTTAAAATTTATTATTTCATTTAAGAAACAAAATTCAGAATTCAAAATAAAATAGTGTATTAAAAAATTCTCTTCCTTGTTTTCTGTTTCTTAGTTAACTAAGTTAACTTAACCATTTCTTATGATTAAAACATCCTTAACCTAACATGTAATCACTTAGAATCTAACAATACAAATCAGTACAATAAATCAATAAAATAAACATGGTTAACATACACATAATAAAATAATCAATACTTAAAATATTCATTCGCTGGCAGGTGAAAAATCAAGATTTTTTTTTTCAATAAAATTTCCAAAAAAAAAATAGTTTCCAAAAATTTTAAAATTCAAAAAGAATATTTAAATTTATGAAAATGTTTCCTTTATATTTAAAATTGGTTTGAATTGATAAAACAAATAAATTACATTGACTTCCTACTGCACAAGCCTAGTATGCATATGACCTCATCAGCTGATCCAAACTAGGTCAAGTCCAAGACCCTTGACCTCCATATGTCTATATGTATACTTTCTGAAAATACATTTAACGTCTGTAATATCCTAACTTGAAACACAAAACATAATAAAATAGAATATTTAAAATTAACAAAATATTATTACAAATAATAAGCCAATTGACATTTAAATTATTCACAATAAACAACTCTTGTTTTTACATCATTTCCAACTTCTATCAAAATTCTGTCACTGGTTTCAAAAAATAAAAATTTTATATTCTATTATAAATCTCTTTCTTTATTCAACAGTCTTATCCTCCCTTACTGTGGGTGATTTCAACATTTATTACATTTAATTTACTACTTGACATTTATACATATATAATCTTTCTACTTTGACTCTACTACTAACAACTTTTACTAACATGACACCCATCTCTATCAAAATCTCTATCAAAACGCTCTCTAACCCCAACTTCTCATTAAACTCCACTCGCCACCTTCTCTCTCTATATATAAAAAAATACTCTCTAACCCTTTGCACATAGGATATGTGTTTCCCCCCCCAAAACTCAATTTCCCTTATTTGGCCCCTGGATTCTATCTAAGGCGGCCCCTCCTCACTAAAATCTATCCCTAAACCGTCCTAACTTATCATGATGTTGGACTCCCACTTTACACTACCCCCTAATACAAAATTGCCATCCCCAAAATCTCAATCTCATTACCTTACTTCAACTACAACAAAATAACAACATGAATTATAAACATCAATATATCATTCAAAACTCTACATAAATTCTCCATTACTACTGTGTCAACATCAATACTTCTCAAAATTCTATAACATACATTAATTCAAAACAACATTACATTACTTCAAAACAATATTTCGATCTTTACTATTTCAACTCTAACTTCATCTTCCCTTGGACAGATCTACTTGTCCCATAAAATATTCATCACCCAAAACTATCTCTTGTTAACTTGCATAAGTTATTACTTTACTTCTCACTTTATCAAATTATTTTTATCATTGTTTTACAACATCTGTAATACATTAAAACCTTCCATGGAACATTAATTACTTAAAACATTTATAAACCAATATACCAGTGACCTGTTATTGCTGATCAGCTGATCTTGCTAACACAATGAAAACACATCTCAAAATTGAACAGATTATATGAAATATATCTTTATCAATACTTACTCCTACCCTCATTGTTTCCCCTTTTTCTGATTCTGATCATTCATATTAACTGCCTGCCAGACAATTTAATTACTGGCAATCCATTCAAAATGACATACACACAATATATACACATCACCATTATTTTCACCTCACCTCTGAAACATTTTACACAAGAATTAGTTTACATCAAACCAGTTATCATTTAATTCACAAGTTCATCTGTCTCAAAAATAATTTGAATCCATTAAAAAATTAATTATACAACAATTAAATAGTCAATCAAAATATTTAACATATATCAAATTGGTTTAATTAAATTAATTATTAAAATACAAATTCCAATACTATCAAAATATTTACTATTAACCAATTCCTGTTCTCAAAATTAATGTTATTATTTATTTAAATTGCAAAATATTATTATTACAACAATTATTTACCTACATACACCATTCACCTAACCACAATACATACAATTGTCTTTACTATATAATTATTTACAAATCGTTAACCTTGTCACTCAGTTGTACCACACTTCAGTGTCCACAGTTGCAGGGTCAAAAACCATAAAACACAATGTTTATGACTGTCTCTTAGTGGTTCATAGTTTAACCTCCATCATCCCATATAAGTCTTTGTTTTGTGTAACATTGTTCAATTTTATCACCACACCAATGACTGTTTTGTGTGTTGTAACCATACAAACTAAACTCATTCATTTTACCACATAATCATTACACCAGTCCACATTGGGCATATTTGTTACGTCTCCATCGATAGATACATTCATGATCGGGTTAATTACTTTATTCAAATCATTATATTTATTATCATTCGCATATACTTCTAAATTTTCTTTCCATTCGTCATATTTTCTATGCAAATTATACAATTCTGTTACATACCATTCTCTACTTACTTCTCTCTCTTCATAACACATCACACTCTCACAATTATTACAGACACAGGGTACAACATTATACAACATCAATATATACTTCCATTCATCTACTAATACGGGTCTCTTGCCCTGCAAAAACAACAACATTTGTGAACACTCTGGTTCAGAAAAATTAATAAAAAAATTTACCCTCTGCCCACATTCAACTACTATATTATTTTTCCACTCTCTCTCTAACTCACCAACAGACATTAACATCTCATAATCACTACATTCCACCAACTCATCAGTACTTTCTGATATGACATTTTCACTTACATTATTCTTCTCATTATTTTCAACAACATCATTATCATTTATTAATTCTTTATCTGATACAACATACCATTACCACTTTCATTGGTATTACTCGTATTTGGTTCTACTTTCTGCAAATTCTTTCTTATCATTTCATTAGCATTTTCTAGACATTTAGTCTTTTCTTGTATATTATTTATGAAACTATCAAATTTTATGCTAATGCTCTGCTGCAACTGAATATTTTGTTGCTCACATTTTATTCTCTGTTCATCTAATTTATTGTTAACATCATTTTTCATCTTATTTAAAATTATTTCGTTATCATCAAAACGTTTATTTAATATGTCAAATTTATTGTCCTCTCCTCCTTGGATCGTCTCTTGCCTGGCTGCATCTAAAACATTTTTGTCTGCTTGCATAATTTTCGCGCCTACATCTGGAACATGTCCAACCCTCTTGGTTGTTTGAATTATCTATTCGCGTACCTCCATATCTGCTGGGATTATCTCTATTGTTATTATATTCATAATTATTATTATTCGGTGGTTGGGGTCGCCTACCCCCTTCTCTGTCTCGAATACTCTGTAAAACGTCTAACATTCTCTCCAACTCATTCATATCATTTATTTCTTTTGTCATTAAAGTTATCTGAACTTCCCGCGGCAGATGTTTGCTTATGTGTC
The DNA here is from genome assembly GCA_034769895.1 of Magicicada septendecula. Classification (NCBI taxonomy): domain Eukaryota; kingdom Metazoa; phylum Arthropoda; class Insecta; order Hemiptera; family Cicadidae; genus Magicicada; species Magicicada septendecula. The sequence continues at coordinate 478,782,777 of CM068373.1, forward strand.
TTACAAATGATTTAAAAGGTATTGGTGGCTCTAAATACTTGGCCTCATTATATAATTTAGTGACATATATCGTTATGTTATTGTTTTGGTGCCCTACAAAATTACCGGTTCCCATTATACGGCTCTGTAAAATCTCTTGCTCGTCTTCTGCCCAATATTTCCTCTTAAACGCTTTCTCAAATTCCTCGTAACAACCCCATTCTAAACGGTGTGCTTCCACCCATATAATGGAACTTCCTTTAAAACATTTTACTATTTTCATTAACTGTATTTCCCAACTGCTATTGCTAAAACGGTGGTATTCTCGGGTTTGATTTATAAATCGCATCGGGTGTATCGCCCTGTTCTTGTAACTAAATGTCTCTAATTCGATTTCATTATGTAAGTCGCGGGTGATTATTACTCTTTCGGTTACCCCGGTCAATTTTTTGTTAATCTCCCCCCGTAATTCATCTTTCACACTGCTTAAATTACCTTCAATTGAAGTACACTTATCATATATGTTACTATTAGTTTGAACATTGAAATCATGTATCTCTTTAATTTGATTACGTATAGTACTTATTTCATTGTCAGTATTAATTTTCATATTCTGACATAGCTTTATCGATCGTTTCAATATTCTTAGTCATATTAGTTACATTTGTTTCACATTTATCTATTTGATTTTGTAAAATATCTGTCTTAATGTCTATTTGCTTATTAATCTCAATTTTGGTTTTATTTTCTATTTGTTTATCAACTGCATCTAAACATTTACTCTCTATTTCTTTACTTTGCATTACAATTTGATTTTGAACTGTTTCAATTATTGTTTCATTTACTTTATTGACTCTGTCATCTAAATCGTTTATTTTAGTATCAAATTTCTCACTAACTACTTCTATGATCTGTTCTTGGATATTTTCATAACGTGTATGAATTTCATTTATTTGTTTGCTAAAATCAAAACTCTGTCATTTAATTTCATCTTTCACTTCATCAAATTTGTCATTCAGGTTATTATATTTAACATTGGAATCACTTTTTTGCTCATCCAATTTTGCATTTTGTTTTTCATATTTACTATCTAGATTGTCACATTTCTTATCTGTCTTTAACAGTAATTGCATCATTGCACTAATCTCATCTGTTTTATTTTCGTACCGAGTCGAGATGGGGGTTACTTGTACTCTGTCTAACTCTATAGATTCGGTCGCACTCGACTCGATCTGACTTATTGGTGTTGAGCAGACTCCCATCTCACTCGTAAACGCTTTGTCATTTACACTATCTATATTTTTATCTGCCATTTTTAAAAGATTTGTTTAAATGTATTTCTTTCGAACTATTGCTTTATATCTCTAACATCACAAAAACATAACATAACCTTCTTACTTACGTACCTTATTTATACATTATTCATTTCAAATAACCATTCTGCTCCTCCCAGCAGGCTGTATTTATATAAATAATTTATATAAAGTCCCCGTTCAGAAGCGCCAAATGTGATAATATTTATTAAGTATTAATTTAATCATTTATCGGTTTGTACATAAACACTTGTTGATGTCTGTATATTTCCGACGCCATTTTTAAGGTTTGCCAAATATATATATAAATTGTTACTTACCAGGATTCTTTTCAGCGAACAGGAGAACAGATTATGGTTATTTGAATAAAATATACTAAATACTTGTATTCCTCTCATGATCTCGTTTATTATGCATATGCCCCAAACTCATTTCTACTACACAACAAAGTCATTACTACAAGTCATTCAATTCCCATTTTCTACAAAAAATGTATCTCTTTTTTTTCTTTTCTAATTCTGATACAACTTGTTAGATATACAATAACAATATTTATAATGCCTGATTTTAAAGATTAGTGTAAATTAGAGATACTGAAAAACATAAAATCTATTTCCTAGAACACAAACCAGCGCTTCTAGAATATTACAAAAAAGACATTTATCCCCTTTTATACACCCCTGGCCCTTGAGATCTCATTTTTACTGATTTAGAGTATTTTAGTAACTTTTAAATATTGGATTTCAAATATATGGTAGTACTCCGCAGATTACTTAGCTGTTCGAAGAGTTGATCTGGAATCGTCCCCTCCTTATTGTCATCTTGCACCTTTCGTTTTGCACGGTTCTTATTTCCGAACAGTTATTACATTTTTGTTGGTCACAACACAGTCTATTTATATTATTTGTATGGAAATAATTTTGATTTTACATCACATTTTTTAACTGCGGGCCCGCATTTTTGTTCTGGAACTGTTCTTTACAACCGGCCAGTTTTAGAGCGTAATTGCGACTGGGCGGATTGTACTGCATTGCGTTCTTTGTTTTCCATCACCCTTTCGGCTCTGGAATGTTTCATACGTGCCTCTCACTCAGTTCTCAGCGTCACACTCATGCGCTCGTATGCGCGAATACCCCCCTCGCTGCTAGCTTTCACATTCCCAGACTCGTTAATTGCTTTTGCACAACAGCAACACGTACGTACGGCTTGCCTTGGTACCGCACTGACTGTAAGGTGTTAAAAAACTGTCCAGCGTTTATGATTCAAACGTTGTTCGGCGGGAGTGGCCATTACATTTTACAATTATTTTAGAAGAAATAAATCCCAATAGTTTGTCCCGTTACAGTCTTTTGGTTGCGACTTTAGCCACTCGTGTACCTCTTCATCGGATCGGAAATGCTTGCCTCCCGTCACCTCTTTGAGCAGTCCAAAGGCATGAAAATCACTGGGGGCAAAGTCTGGTGAATAAGGCGGGTGTGTAAGACACTGAAATTTCATATCCTGGACTGTGGCAACAGTTGAATGGGCAGTATGGGGTCGGGCATTGTCATGAAGGAGCAAAACACCTGAAGTCAGACACCACAAGTATCACTCTTGCCAACTTACAAATCACTCGCGCCATTATTTGAATCTTCATCACACTTTTAAGGTTTTCATTTGAACCTCCCTTGTATACAGCAGGAACTGAATATTATAAGTATACTTGACAGGATTGCCCAGTATTGGTGGGAACATCTTTGGCGAATGGATGACTGCCACATCCCCAAACATCTATGGAACTATAAGCCGAGAAGACGAAAAGGTGTGGGACATCCGAGGAAACGCTGGAGTGACCAGCTCTAATATTTGCCTGTTTGAGACGTGAACAAACCATCCTTGGTTTAATCCTTGACAATGATGATGTTTATCCTTGTATTATATAATAATTTAATGTATTATAAACTTAGTTCTTTTGTAACAAATCTTTCATACAAAAAGTAGCTCTGCACTACTTAAAAAATACATGTGGCTAAGCACACACTGTAAAACATGTCTTTAAGATGTCAGTAATTGGATAAAGACTGTTCGAATACTGGATTTCTGTTCTACAGACAGGCCTACTTGGTTTGTAAAAACATTATATTTGTATCGACGTTTTGACAATATTTATTGTCATCTTCAGGACCTGTGTATGAAATACAATAGAAATATCAAACATAACGAAACAATTAAATATTTGGGTGAACGTGTTGGTGATGTGAGTGTGTGCGTGCATATGTATGTATCATTTTATATGTGAAGGCTTATGCTTATCATAGTTTGTTTACATCTTCAAATTATCTTTAAGAAAGCGAGCAAATTATAGTATGAGAGAACTTAATTTATACAGTACTACAATTTAGATTACTAAATGTAATGTTATTTTAATTAATTAAACAAACAGTAATTAACAATTGGATATTAGATTGGTACATAAATTGTTTATACCTACAACAGTCAACATATGGCAAAGTAATATATTACCTATAACTAAAACAGATTAGGGGATGTTCACTACGTAATTATTAAAAGTTATTTTTACCATGTTTCACTCCATACTGGTGTTAACAAACAATCATAATTTTAGAAACATACAATTTACACAATACTGTAAAACATTATGACTTAAATTAGATAGTTGACAAAGGTTACAAACAAAAGTTTCTGGTAAATTTTACTAACAGGTAAACTTGGATAATAATTATAATCATATTATAAAATATAGTCAAGAGTACTATAGAATAATGTAATTTATGTATGTGTCCACAATCACCCTTCTCTCTCACCCATTCTCCCCCTGCCAGTCCTTCTCACAGCCTCTCACTCTAACTTGAAATCGATCTATCACTCACTATCACCCCACTCTCTCTCTCTCTCTCTCTCTCTCTCTCTCTCTCTCTCTCTCTCTCTCTCTCTCTCTCTCTCCCTCTCACTTGTCATTGTCCACGATTGGCACTCTAAAACACCCACCATTTTTATTACACTATCATCCTCATATAAAATAGAGAATTATGCACACGCTAACAGAAATGATTTACCAACTTGAATTAAAGGGTTACAGACTTTATAACACAACATTATAGATAACCGATCTAAATAATTTACCTTATATTTAATCCGCTAAGCGATCTTCTGTTATTTATATGTACAACATGTTTCGGGGATAAATCCCCATCCTCAGGTAAAATGTTTATTCACCCTAATGCACAGGGGTCGTCAAAAATGTTAATGCACATAAGCACATCACATATAACAAGTTATGAATAAATTAATGGATGAACGGAAAACACACAAGCGTGTGATATGTGACCCAGTGCACTGGTCGGCCTCCGACCATCAACTAGCTTTTACGCGTGTTTCACTTCTTATCTTCAATGCGGTATCATAGAGCGTGTTAGACTTAAATATCAGCTGGTCATTAAGTAATTGTTCTTTATGTATTTTTGAGGCCGTGTAAATTTCAAATTCTTCTAGGGCATTCAAAAGATGACCTTTATTACACAAATACAAAGATGTGTGTAGGTTCCATGTTTTCTTTAAACCCGGTGTAATTATGGTTTTTATTTATAAGGTGAAGTGTGTAATTTGATGTGGTTGTGTTAGGGTTCTTCTTTGGTAGATGTTCTCTAAACCTATCGATGAATCTTCTGCCCATCTGTCCGACGTAGAAATTATCACATTCACTACATCTAATTTTGTACATACCTGAACAATCTTCTGTTAATGTTGGAACTCGCGGTTTAAGTATATTTTTTAATTTATTAGTGGTCCTGAATGAAATATTGATATTTAACTTTTTTAACTCACTTTTTATTATATTAGGGAGTATATTCGTGTATATTGCTGAAACATATTGAGTTTTACTTTTTGCAACATTTTTTACTATTTAATTTTTTCAGGTGTTTATATATTATTTTATCAACCATTTCACTTTTATAACCATTTTTTATGGCTATGTGTTTCATTGTGTTGACTTCATCATTATAATCCTCAGTGTTCATAGGTATATTCACTAATCTATGTGCAAGTGCAATAAATAACAGAAGATCGCTTAGCGGATTAAATATAAGGTAAATTATTTAAATGTTGCACATATAAATAACAGAAGATCGCTGAGTGGATTAAATATAAGGTAAATTATTTAAATTTGTTTCTAACAGCGGTCTGGAGACTATACATAAAATTAATAACAGATCTATTATATGAAAATGGTTATTACTTAATATTTACATTTTGTACAATGTCATTTACCTGGAACTTGGTCTATACAGAGTACCATAGTCAATGTAGTTTGTATATATGTTGGTCATAATCTCTCTCACATGCTCTGACTGCGAGAGAGAGAGAGAGAGAGAGAGAGAGAGAGAAGGGTGGAAGAGTGAGAGAGGAAAGAAGGGTGACAGTGAGTGCGATGTAGAAGAGAGAGAGAGAGAGAGAGAGAGTGGGGTGATAGTGAGTGATAGATCGATTTCAGGTTAGAGTGAGAGGCTGTGAGAAGGACTGGCAGGGGGAGAATGGGTGAGAGAGAAGGGTGATTGTTGACACATACATAAATTACATTATTCTATAGTACTCTTGACTATATTTTATAATATGATTATAATTATTATCCAAGTTTACCTGTTAGTAAAATTTACCAGAAACTTTTGTTTGTAACCTTTGTCAACTATCTAATTTAAGTCGTAATGTTTTACAGTATTGTGTAAATTGTATGTTTCTAAATTATGACTGTTTGTTAACACCAGTAGGGAGTGAAACATGGTAAAAATATCTTTTAATAATTATGTAGTGAACATCCCCTAATCTGTTTTAGTTATAGGTAATATATTACTTTGCTATATGTTGACTGTTGTAGGTATAAACAATTTATGTACCAATCTAATATCCAATTGTTGATTACTGTTTGTTTAATTAATTAAAATAACATTACATTTAATAATTTAAATTGTAATACTGTATAAATTAAGTTCTCTCATACTATAATTTGCTCGTTTTCTTAAAGATAATTTGAAGATGTAAACAAACTATCATAAGCATACGTCTTCACATATAAAATGATACATACATATGCAAGCACACACTCACATCACCAACACGTTCACCCAAATATTTAATTGTTTCATTGTTTGATATTTCTATTGTACAGGGTCCGCCAGTGAAGCGGGAAAATTAAAAGTACCCAATTTTTTCATGAAACATTTATTAACAGAATTTTTTTTACAGATTTGAGTTGAGTAAAGTATGCCATTATTTTACTTTTAAAAAATAACGCTGCTCAAGTGAGAGCCATTTCTGTGTAAACATTCTTCTAATCTTGACCGAAAATTTTCCATCACTCGACGAAGCAGGTCAGGTTGAATCCATGCAATTTCTTGTCTGATATTCGTTTTTAATTCCGGTATGGTGTGCGGTCTATCAATGTACACCCTGCTCTTCAGAAATCCCCAAAGAAAAAAGTCACATGCGGACAAATCTGGGGATCTTGCAGGCCGCGAGATGTCGCCATATCTGGATGGACCCGCCATCCTGGACCCATCTGTCCGGGAAGAGTTCTCTTAAAGCAGCCATGGACACACGAGCAGTATGACTTGTGGCCCCATCCTGCTGGAAAAAATTAATTTCCGGAAACCTAGGGAGCTGTTGCATCAAAAATGTTCTGACCATGTGTGTGTAGCGGTCTGCATTGACAGTTGTGGTGTTTCCTCTATCGTCTTGGAAAAAATATGGCCCAATAATGCCAGATGATGAAACTGCACACCACACCGTAACTTTCGGACTATGTAATGGCTTTTCATGCAACTCACCTGGGTTTTCATCATTCCAATATCGACTATTTTGTTTGTTTACATATCCATTCAAATGAAAATGTGCTTCATCTGACATAAACATGCGGTGAATAAAGTTTTCATCATCATTTACACGTCGCAATATTTCTTCGCTGAAAATCCTGCGAGCCAGCATATCGCGATCTTTCAACTCCTGGATTACTTGAATTTTGTAAGGATGAAAAGATAAGTCTTTACGCAAAATTCGTCGTAACGATGTGTCACTAATGTTTAGTGCGGATGCATGTTTCATTGCAGAACGTTGTGGACTACGCGTCAATGCTACTCAAACTCTTTCAATGTTTTCCTCTGTTCTTACAGACCTTGTTGCTCCTCTATGCTTTAAGTTTAATGTGGAACCAGTTTCTTCAAACTTTTTCACCCATGACATAATTACATGAGTGGACGGCACTCTTCCATGTCGTGGAATATTGAAATGATTACAAAACAATCGTACAGAAGTCACACAAGTCATCATTCTTATAAAACGATTTTACGCAGAAAGCACGCTGTGCACCGAACTACTGCTCCATGTTTTAAAACATATAATAACAAATGGCATTAAATGTAAAACAACAATCGAAAACCTCCACGCCCTCTCGTGAGCAAAAAATGAACTATTGGACTTTCAAAATTTCCCGCTTCACTGGCGGACCCTGTATTTCATACACAGGTCCTGAAGATGACAATAAATATTGTCGAAACGTCGACGCAAAATAGCTAAAATTTGTATTATTGACCGATCCTCACTAACCATCCACTAAAACATTCATTGATTGACGGTCACTAAAAATTTAAGGATTTAATTATATTTGTAATAACCTAAACTTTATTCAACTGTTTCACATGCTTGAGAACCTTTCCTCAGTTTTTGGGGACCTTCACTGAATTTTTTAATGTCTTTTATGTGAAACAATAGTCACCATCTACAGACTAGAAGAAAAACCATTGATATATTTTTAAGTTTTTTTATGTTGGTGAATTTCAGTCTAGATAATAGATTTTTCAATAATTCATAATAGATAATAATAATAGGATTTAGTGGATATGCTTCTATATTGCTCCTATAAGAAAAAATTAAATATAGAGAATTTGACCATTTATTTAAAAGTTGTAGACAATGAGATTTTTAGAAAATGGCTTGTTAAACTTTTGATGATTGTGCGTTGCATTCAGTTTTTCAACTTTGTCTGTTATTTAACCATTTTCACATTGTATTTTCACTTCCTCCACGGAGTGAATAATGATACATTTGTAATTTTTCAGATGTTTTAATAATTTTGTAAACAGTATGGAGGTAATTATAACACACCTTTGGACCTGGTCACAGAATGAATGTGTAAACTCTTCTTCTTTTTTAAATAATAGTTTTAGTAAAATTTGGACATTTTTTTCTAAAAGTAAGACACTACTTGAGATATTCAAACCAACTTAAATTATTTGTTTTCACAAATATTCTTGTTGCTTCCCTGGGATTAATTTATTTTAATGCAATTTAATTTTATATTATGGAAAATACTGATCACAATAATTATGAAACAATAAAAATTGTTTTGTGTGGATGCACATGTACAGCAGATACATACTGTATATAAGCGGGAGAAACAGACAGATAATAAGATGAATAGAAAAGTTGATAAAAAGATGTTTTCAGGAGTTAGTTCTTTACCTACTAATGTAAATAACTTTTCTGCAGATCCCAGATTGGATTAAAGAAGAGTTAAGTCAAGCAGAGAATCCTTGGCTACAAGAACAACCACATTCCACAGCTTTCTCCAGTGGACTCAATTAAAAATGTACCTTTCATTATAAAGTGTTTCTAATAAATTTTTGTGTGCAAAATATTTGAGTAAAAAACATATACTACTGAATCCTGATATATCTACTGCGCCCCTTTTTCCAAAACATTGTCATGACTTTTTTGATGAAATCTGTAGAGCTAGAACCCCCCCCCCCCAATTTCAGTTTTTGCAATCTTTTATCAGCACTTTGATGGAAATTGGTGGAACCACATCTTCCCCCTACAGTTTGATTGAAATGATAGTTACTTGCTTTGTTGCAGTACATGCAAATGTGGGAAATCTAATTCCACCCATATCTCTCATTCCCAATACTGACTGACATCTGTTATGCCTTCTTGGCATAGAAGCATTGCATGCTCTTCTAATGCACTTTATGTTTTCGATTTATGCTAGTTAGCGATACATATAACTTTACGCGACACACAACTAAAACCAAAAGCTGAACTATATATTTAAACATACTTCATATTCCCTGTTTCAATGCAAGACAACATTGCAGAAAATCCCTGTATATATGAAAAAGGAATGCTGGTTCCTTTAACCAAGGTACTACTATAGGGCTTAAAGTAAACGGATGTTGGTATTATCACACAAAAAACAACAAACTATGCCTGCAAGTACAGAGTAGAGTGCATACACCACTTTGCACATATTAGGTTTAATGTAAAGTTTTGTATGCAACTTATGGCTTTCATTTTAAAAATGTGTAACTTAAAAACTAAAGATAAAACAGTACTTGTCATGTTAGTTAGCGATATCCTTGATACAAAACTTGATGGCAATGGCAATATCCTTGATGACAACTGACATTGACAGTAATGAACTCTTCTTTTTTTTATTTTACATAGAGAGTAACGAATGAATGCAACTACAAAACACAATATGCTCAAATGTGACTGACAAGATGGGTGTCACGGGATGCATGCACGTCTCGATGACTTATGACACATATTGAAAATATGTCAGATGCACTGTGTACGACCTTACTGTTGAAAACAGCTGATCGTTTCTGAAGGAACTAGAGGTGCTTATCATTATAAACATGTCTATAGTTTTCACATAAAGCTATTAATTCTTCAACAATATATAACTTATTTACATTTGTTTATTAATTATTAAATAAATTCAAAACTGAGATATCCACTTCAGAACTGGCGATGTTCTAAGTTAAAGAATTTGTAACGGGACAGAATTGAGGGGTTTATTTTAATAAATTATTAATGGTAATAACGGGGAATCGCCCAGACCAGTTTTCAATTGTAAAGCAGTGTGTGACTTCCGGGGCACCCAGTTGCACGTTTGTTCGGTCAAACCGGGGTCATGCTACAATTCCTGATGCTGTGGAATGTGAAAGAGTGCGGGCCTGCCTGCCTGCACAGATGAATTGTCATGTATAAGGTTCGCTAGTCAGCCAGAGCGAGTTTCAAATAATTAGTGGTTGCTAATGAGATATCACGTGACTCCCTCTGAGCCTATCACAAGCAAGTTGGGGAGCAGGAGAACGTTTTGGCCATCTTGAAGAACGCTGAAGTCGGCGTCTGTCGTCATATAAAATCGGAACCGGCCGGTTCAGTATAAAAGCTCGCGAGCCTTAAAGTTTTAAAAAGTATTAAAATGTGATATAAAATAACATTAAATTGAAACATCAAAATAACTTCAGTGAACTAGTGAGAACCTATTTCGGAGGCGAACTAAATTTTAACAGTGCGAGAATAAATTGGACGATTAAATGAACAAGGGATGAACTAACTTCCAAAACGCGGCGGAGTAAATCAGGAAAGTAAACTGACAATCTAACTTACAGCCAATATATATATATATATATATATATATATATATAATTTATATAAAGAATAAGGAGATCCCTTATTTAAATTAAATGGGGTAAAAAATGAATGAAAGTAGGAGTGTGTGCAAAAACTGGGTTGCCTTTGTCTAATTTAAGTAGTTAGTCATGTTAATTATAAGGAATTCAATTTTACTTTAGTTGTCTTTACAAAAAGGGGTTTTTTTACATTCAGGGTAAAAAAAAAGTTTAATTTTTTTTTTTGAGTTCAATTCTGAAAACTATATTAAAGGAACCGTAATTTTATATTAGACATAAAAAAGGGAGAATAATAACAAGAATGTTTAATAAACGTTTAGTTATGTAATAGCTGAAATGAGAGTCGAATTTCTTAATGATATAAATCCTAAATCACTTACAGTTCACGAGTTCGTGTGAAGACTTTGGGACCCGATGAAGGTAAGGAGTAGGTAATTTATTTAAGTATTTATTAGATAGATGGTTTGAACTATCACATTTGGCACCTCGAACTTAGACTGTTTTATAAAAGCAATTTTATATAAACCACGCCTACTCGTGAATGTAAAGTGATTCAGAGGTTGAAGCAATAATATGTATAAATTACGTACAAAAAACAATGTTATGCTAGAAAAGGTGATACATAAGTAATACCTATACTGTTGAACAATACTTAAGGCATGTAAAATAAGGACTGTTAAAATATATGATCGTTTCATAATTTAAAAATGGCAGAAAATAACGAAAATAATATAAGTGAAATAATTAACCTTAATGAATCAGCTGTCATGAGTGACCTGGGAGTTCATTCAACTCCGAATGTGGGTCAAGAAAATAAAATAAAAGAATTAAGTATTACAGACGAATCAAATGTCACTGATGATTCGGGAATTCAATTAACACCAATTGCAACTAAGGAAATTACTCAACCTGAAAATAATATGACGAAATATTTGTGTAGCACGCTGTGCAGTCTAAATAGCAAATTTGATGAGTTAAGAGATGAAATACATGAACAAAAAATAAAATGTGAAAGTAATTTCGATGAATTAAAAGAGCAAAATAGTGATTTGAAAAACAATATTAATGAAATCAATAAGCGTTTTGAAAATACCAATGAAGAGTTTGCCAATAAGTTTAACGAATTAGATACCAAGCTAGATAGTTCAATAAAGAATATAGATATTAAAATCAATGAAATAGATGATAGAATGATAGAAAAAATTGACAAACAAATATTGTAATTATACAATTTCTCTACATTTTAATTATAATAAAACTTCTCTTACCTTGTGTCGGCCCTAGCCTTCACACGAACTCGTGAGCTATAAGCGTAATTTAGGGTTATGTGTTGCAATAATTACTCTCATTTTTTACTGTTACATAACTCAACTTTTATTGACATTTTTTGTCATTATTCTCTCTTTTAAATAAAATAAAATTTATTCCATTTCTCTTTCATATTTTCTTTAGACTTGAACTCGAAAACACATTTTTACCCTGAGTGTCCAAAACCCCTTTTAGTGAAGACAAATAAACATACAATTTAATTCCTTATAATTAACTACTTAAATTAAACAAAGGCAACCCAGTTTTGCACACACATTACTTTCATTCATTTTTACCCCATTTAATTTAAATAAGAGATCTCTTTATTCTTTATATATATATATATATATATATATTGTCACAGGACAAATGACGCCAATCATACACACTATCGTTTTTGTGGTCCTTAAAAGGACCGTTTGTCGAGGACGCTACATCATTTGCGTACGCCGCCCGAGCCGCGCTGTGATGTTCGGCGGCTGCGTTCGCTGTTCCGGGTGTACTGCTGTCCTCTTCTTTCAGCAGCGGTATGTAGAGCCCGCTGCTGTCCCAGTCGATTTCCATCACTGGCTCTCCTGTGCTCTCCATTCTTCCTTCCTCCCCCTCTTCCGGCTGGCTTCAAGGCGTCCGATGGAGTGCGCCAAAATACACAACTGGGGGGGGGGTCGCGAGTGGTGCAGTGTCCCGAGTCTCAGGAAGGACTCCTGCCACTGGGTCATTTTGAGTTCCTTTTATATTATTTTATCTATGTAGGGGGGGGGGGTCTGAAGCGACCTGCGATTGGTGGATTATACCACCGGGACTAATAGACGAGGTCGCTTCCAGGACTCACCTGGTCGCGGGGTGTATTTACCAAGTCCGGCAATGAGGGAATTGTGGGTCACTCTGTCGGAACGAACATAGAATCTACGCGCCAGGCGTCTCATGGTGTCATCAAGAGAGCGGACACCGAGTCCTCTCCTCAAAAGACGAGAAGAGTACCTCCGGGGGACTTTGCACGCAAGCTTCAGTCCCCGGTCGAGTACGCACTGGAGCGTAATTCTATGACCACGAGCCAGGTATCCCCAAACAGGACAGGCGTAGGTAATCACGGGCAACACGTACGTGTTGACTATGAGCTTACCTAGCCGGGGGGGTCATTGCCGGATTAGATAGCACGGGCCAGAGTCTACTGAGTTGCGCCGAAGCGCGTTGTCTGATATACTGTGTATGTGTTCGCCAGGTGAGTCGAGAATCCACGTGGAGCCCGAGGTACTTGACGCTATTGGTCCAGGGCACCTCGACGGGGCCTACTTTAAGCGGCCGAGGCCGCTTGCGTTTGCGCGAGAATATTACCGCGGCGCTCTTGGAAGCGCTAACGGCAACTCTCCAGTCATCGGTCCACCCGACATACGTGTCGAGTTGGCGCTGGAGCTTAACTACCGCATAACTCGCGTTCGGCTCTGAGGCAAAAGCCACAGTGTCGTCCGCGAACAGCGACAATTTTACTCCAGGAACTCGGGGCGTGTCGTTGACAAACAGCGAGAACAGGAGAGGCCCAAGGACATTTCCCTGAGGGACGCCAGCGGTAATACGCCTCTCCGAAGAGAGAGCGTGGTCTACTCTCACTCGGAAGCTACGGTCTCTCAGAAAGCTGCCGATCAAGTGAACGTAGCAGTCTGGGAGAAGGACTTCCGTCAGTTTGTATAGGACACCCTCGTGCCACACGCGGTCAAAGGCTTTCTCTATGTCTAGGAAGATCGCAGTCGTCTGTTTGCCCTGGCAGCCAGCCTCGGTAATGCATTCCACGAGTCTCATCAGCTGATGAGTCGAGGAGTGCAGCTCACGAAAGCCGAACTGTTCGGGGATCAGCACGTCTAGTCTTTCTAGATGGTCGCGGAACCTACGCTGTATCAGACGCTCGAATACCTTGGACGTCGCGGACAAGAGGCTGATGGGCCTGAGGTTTTCCACGCGAGAAGAATTCTTTCCCGGCTTGGGTATCACTATGACGGTAGCCGTTTTCCATTTCACCGGAAAATAGGCCAGTCTGAGGCATGAATTGAATAGGTCAGAGAGGAACTGGGTTCCTCGCTCCGGAAGACGATGGAGGGCGGAAGAATTCATGACTCCGTCCGGGCCAGGCGCCTTCCGGGGCTTGAGCTGAACAATCCTCTCAGAGACCTCCTCCGGGGAGATGGGCTCCGGTTGGACTGTGATACCGGCCGATAGAAAGCGCTCTACCTCGCGGCAGATTTGCTCAGTGAAAGCCGGGTTCTTGGATGGGTTGGGAGCGAACTGTCGCTCTAAACTGTCAGCCAAGAACTCTGCCTTTTCGAGGGGGCGGCCAAGGGGTTGACCGCCGGGTCCGGCCAGTGCGGGGAGAGGCGCGCGTTTGCGCTTTCCCGTTAGGGCACTGGGAATCCGCCAGACATTACGGTCCTCGGCAGGGCCATCCATCTGTGTCACAGATAGCTCCCAGTTGCGTCTACGGAACGCCAGCATGTCGCGACGCAACTTGCCGGACGCTCTGTTGAACGCAGCCTTGTCAGCCGGGTCACGAGTCCTCTGCCAGCGTCTCCGGAGGCGATTCCTCTCGCAAGCGAGCTGAGACACCTCTTCTGGGATACGCTGATAGTCGGGCGTGAGCCCCGGCTTCATCCGGGAGGACACGTCTACCGCCGAGACTACGGCTGTGTCGAATAAGGCAACTGCCTCATCGACATGCTGGGTAGTGTCGAGAGGGATACGCTCGGGTAGGCGGCGACTGAACGCCGGGCCAAAGCGGTCCCACTCGATTACCCGCCGCTCGTCGCGGACGGTGGCTTGCTGGGTAGCTATATGCACACTGATAGGGCAATGGTGCGAGGACAGTTCCGAAATGACGGAGACGTGGACCGGGCAATAAACGCCCCTGACCGCGGCAATGTCCAGTACGTCAGGGCGGGAGTTAGCCCTCGAGGGATAGTACGTAGGCCCGGTAGGACCCATGACTGTGACCCGAGCCGCATCAGCGTACCTGCGTAAGCGGGCCCCGTTTGGGTTCACCAAGCGGCTCCCCCAATCAGGGTTCTTACATTTCAGGTCGCCCGCCAGGACTACCCTCCTGTGTGCGCCAAAGACGGCCTCCAGATCGTTCGACAGGAGCTCCGTTTGTGGAGGCTTGTAAGCGGAAACCACGAGTAGACCGCCGAGAGCACCATGGAGCTCAACCGCGGTGCACTCGAGGTTCCGCCGCTGAGGCAGGACAACGCGGTGATGGCGAAGACTCGCCTTCACCGCGATGGCTGTGCCCCCTCCTGCGCGACCCGACCGGTCATCCCGGTGGCACACGTAGTTGGGCAGTCGGAAACGACGATGCGGGGTCAGGTGCGTCTCACCAAGAAGAAGCACGTCGGGCTTGTGTCGGGCAACGAACTCTAAGAGCTCAGAATGCTGGGAAGCGAGGCCGTTGGCGTTCCACGCCACGAGCTCGAGGTCTCGCTTGAGGGATTGCCGTGGTTGTCCGTTCATAACAGACCTATAATTCGGCAGGCTTCCACCAAGAGGAGGAACTTGTCTTGGGGCGAGGCTGTTGCCAAGCGTCCCTTGATTTTGAGGAAAGTTTGGGCTACTTTCTGCAAGTCGTAGCTTGCCAGAAAGTCGGACACAACGGCGAGATCATCGGAAGACGAGGCCTGTGGTGAACGCTTGGCGGCAGCTGCATAGCTGCGGCGGGGCGAGACGGTGGAAGCCTTGGGGGCAGGTTCTGGAGCGGGTGGTCGCTCTGGCTTTTGGTGGACGGGCTTGGGTCCAGTGGCAGGTAGCTTTGGCTGGCCCGTGTTCTTGGCCTGGGTCTTACCTTTCTTGCCCGATCTGGGGTATCGAGGATTGGGTGGCGACGGCCGTGGAGGATCGAGTTCCTCTTTATCGTCCGGCAGCGGGACTAGAGTGTAGTGGGGAACTTCGCGTTCCGGTTCCGGGGGCGCGGTAGGTGGTTTGGCCTGTTGAGCTGTGCTCGGGCTCACTGCACTAGGTTTTGGAACCGGAGCAGACCTCGGGGCTGGTTTCCGGACCACAGGTTCAGCGGCTTTGGCCGTTTTGACTGTCTGACTAACAACTTGACGAGGCTTAGGCTGGACAGGTTTGTTTAGTTTGTCCAGCTGCTCTTTGTAGACTGGGCAGCGCCTGTTATTTGCAGCATGGGCGCCGCCACAGTTAATACAATACCGGTGGTTGTCCGGAACAGCGCAGGCCTGCGTCAAGTGGTCATTTCCACAGCGGACGCAGGTCGGCGTGTTCCGACAACCGAAGCTGCTGTGGCCGAACCGCTGGCACCTGTGGCACTGGGAGATTCGCCCGGTCTGGCGGCAGGGCTCTACGCTCACGCAGAGCCCAAAAAGCCTTTTCAAATCTAACAGGGCCTGGGAAGAATCGCCCTTCTCTACCAGGAGTCTGATGAGGGGAGGGGACGACGCGAGCCATAAGTGGTGTACAGCCGAAAGGCTCCCACAACCTTATAACCCGCGTCGCGCAGTTCGTCGAGAACGACCTGCGGATCCGCCTGTATGTCCAGGCCCCGAAGGACGAGGGCTACAGGCTTGGTGCGGTTCAGAGTGTATGTTTGGAACTGGAACGATTCACGTTCCAGCCACTGGATCACTCTGAAGTGCTCGGAAGCGCTGCGGCAGGTAACGCGCACTGTCTCACTCGCTAGGAGCTTGACCGAAGCGTTATCTGCCAGCGCAACGACCTTACGGAGTCGGCGACTGAAGCCGATAATATCCTTGACGTTCGTGACGAACACCGGCGGGATCCTTCCTTCGGAGGTGCGACTGGGCGCAACCTCAGCGGAGGCTTTGAATGCCGCCGAGTCCGTAGCCGAACTCAAAGAGGTCAGGGAGGGAGACTTCCTCGGCTTGCCACCGTGCCCTACTACCACCCAGTCGGTGGAAGCCGAGGTCTCCATGGCTGGGGAGTTAGACTCCGGCAGAGGTTGCGGACTGCTTGGCCTACTATCGGCCGTGCAGCCGGAAGGTCCGGCCTTTGCGGGCTTGGTCGGCCCTAATAAGGACCGATTATTTTCACGAACTTGCGCGGGTTGAGCAGGGCTTCCCGCGCGAGTCGTAGGGTTCCCGACTGGCCCAAGTGGCCGGCCGGGGGGTTCGTCGCTGCCGCACAGTGCTTCAGGGGCACTATCAGCTGGTCCAATGCTGACTAACTCAGCTCTTTGTCCAGCGGGTATCCGGGGGCCGAACTGTGACACCGTCACAGTGGCGGCGCAACCCGCATCTCTATTCGTGAGTCCTACTCTCGGACTCCCCGGATTCCGCTGGACAGCGCTACCTAAACGACTTACCGGCACTGTGCGGCAGGTCCCAGTTGTGCGCAGTTGTTCCTCGTCTTGCAGGGAAGGCGGCTGGTCGACTTCCATCGCTGCAGCAGCTTGATGTTGGCGCTGGCGGGGAGGTGGTTTCTGGTCCGGTGGCTTCTTCTTGACAGCCTCCGTCGGTTGCTGTGATAGCCTCTTCATTGCAGTATCTTGAGGTCGAGGCGATCCTCTTCTGCGTTGTTCTTCTGATGTTGACTCTACGAAAGCAAGCAGTCGAATGATTCTGATTCTGCCGTCGTCTCTCGGGGAGTGCGCCAAAATTTCTAGCGGCGCTCTTTTTATGGCCTGACAGGTCGTGTACCATGAACCTATCAGAGTGCCGCTGGTCCCTGGTTGGCTCGCCTCGAGAACGTTAGATGGTCACGTCGAGGCCAATGAAGCTCGCCCTCGCCTTCTCGTGTCACATCTCGGCTGGCGCCGAGAGCAGATCTTCGCCTCGCTACGTCACAACTCCCCCAGGTCTTGAATGCTCTCCGGTGGCCAGCCCATTGTTCTTCTCCGGCGGGTTTGAGCCGTTGGCGGTGAACCTTGTATGGGCGTCCGTCCTTCTCCACTGTGTAAATCTGCCCGCCGAGGGTTGCGGCAACGCTAAAGGGACCTTCCCAGGCTGGCTCCCATCCAGGGTACCTCCGTCCTTTGGCTGGTCCTGCGTGGCTCTTGACGTACACCAGCTGCCCTACGGCCAGTGTAGGGTCCTGTATCCTCTGTTCCGGATACCGCCGTTGCTGATACTTGGTCTGGTGTGACCTGGCCGCCTCTTCTCGTTCCTCAATTGGCCGGACGTCCTGTTCTGCGTGTGGCCGACTCCAGTCGCCGGGTCGGCATAGGTCTCTGCCCAGCAGAAGCTCGCTCGGTGTCACTCCAGTGGCGGCGTTTGCACGATTCCGCAGCGAGAACAGAACCGCCGGCAAACGCTTGTCCCGTGAGTTTAACGGGATGTGGCATGGCCCAATCAGGAGTCGGTACCGTCACCGACTGGATTCATTGTCAGAAAATTTTGGAAATTTATGATGATTAGATGTTGAGGCTTGTTAGCTACGTGTTGTTGAAATGTATATGTTGTGATAGGTGTTCAGTGGTGTGGATTGCATGTCTATGTTAGTGTCTGATGTTATTCCTCCTCTTGTGTATGGTGTCGGAAAGAGAGCTGGTTCTGGAGTGGGTTGGGTCGCCGCAGCGCTAGGGAACCCGGGTCCTCTTGATGGAAGGATTAGTACTCGAGGTCTTCTGAATTGAATTTTTGTGAATTGTTGTTGCGTGTTGTGTGTGTGTGTGTGTGTGTGTGTGTGTGATTATATTCGGGCAGCTCAAGGATGAGTCCCGTGAATGTGGATTTGTACGTGAAGGATGAGCTGGAGTTTGAGGTCCGGTCCAGGGGTAAGAAACCACAAGGGGACGTGGCCTCCCTGAGGAAGCAATTGAGGGACGCTCTTGCCGCAGGGGATGGGGCATCTCATGTGAAAATTAGCGACGAGTCGGCTGAGATCGATCTATGCCAGGAGAAATGTCACGAGCTTCTGGATCTGGCTGAGGCTCTCCAGTCAGCCGCACCAACTTCCAGGGCCAGGCAGAGGGTGCGCCAGCGCCTAAACCACCTAGCCCTGAGAATACAGAACTTGGAAGCCCAAGCGGTGGGCCCTGAGATGGAGACTATCCTTACGTCCCTCAGGGGACAAGTGGTAGCAGCCCTACAGGAGCCTTCGAGGAGTCAGCATCTCCCGACGAAGCTGAGCCCACCTCTCTCCTCCCTGGAGGAAGAGAGGAACCAGAACAAGCGGCACCTCCTGTAGCTTTCTCAGGGATGGCAGGCGCATTTTATCACAAATTTCCTAACCTCCTTGTCGAGGTCGTCCAACGTCTCCCAGTTGTGGATGGATTAGACGCGGACAAACTTTTGAACTTTTTTAAGACATTTTTCCAGCTGGCTGATTTTCCCGGGGTGTCGAACCGGACTCTGCTCGAGCCCATCTACCCTTACTGCCGGGGCTCCATGGCTGAGCGGGTGATTCATGCCCTAAGGGATTGTGGCGGTATTGACTCCTTTCATGGGGAGGTGCTCGACGCCTTTATCCTGGGCCGACTGCGCGAGAGGCTTCGACAAAAATATTTTTACAGAGTTCAGGCCAATGGGGAGGGCCTGGCTCAGTTTGTGGCCAGTATAAAGAGGCGGCCAAGATTTTGAGATTGGGGTTGTCCGAGCCCGAAATTATCCAAATAATATTGGAGGGGGTAAATCCCCAAGAACGGTCACGCTTGGTGTTCGCGGAGCACCTGCATTGTGTTCGCAGACCTGGACCGACTATGTGTTATGTCCAGAGCCATCCAATTGAATGACGAGTCTAGAGGTCAAGGGGTGGTTCATAATCTGGAGTTTGGCGGTGGCAAACGACGGTAAGGACAATCCCAGTCTCGTGCTGATCGTCCCGGCGATGACAGTATCCTTAGAATTCAGCGATGTTACAATTGTGGTAAACCGGGGCATATCAGCCGGAATTGCCCCGAGGGCCATGCCTGCGCTGCACCTTCCCGGAAGGGAGCCAACTCAAAAAACTAGTTAACCAGGGGAGGATGAATTGGAGGTGATCTTCCCCTCTCTGTCGGGGGTCTTCTAAGGTACGCACCTCCAGGCCATCTGTAGGTCCCAGTTCTTCGGGCATCAAGGTCCTCCAAACCACCTCCAGGCCCACTTCTGTATGCCCCTTCTTGCTGTTGGAATTGAAAAGGAGTCAACTCAGAGCCTTAGTCGACTCCGGATCAGCAAGATCAATAATATCATCCAGAGTGTGCGAGGACCTTGAAAGACAGGGTTTGATCAAAAGGTCGGAACAGTCTTCCGTGGTGTGCTGGACGGCATCCCAGGAGATTCTGCCCATTTCCCGGGTAGTTTACTTTAAATTTAAGGTCGAGGGATTTTCTTGGGTGTGGTGTTTTCTGGTTTCTCCTGCTCTGGGAGTTGAGTGCATTATTGGTGCCGACTTCATCTGTAAAAGTGGTCTCGTAATTGACATCAAAGAGCACCAATGCTATTTTAAATTTAATCGGGGAGTTGTAATCCCTTTCCTTGGATATCAGGGGACTAGGGAAGATATCCAAGAGGTTGAATGCCCCGACACATCTAGAGACCACCTCTGCCAGTCCCAGAGGCCATCATTAGATCAGTTGTGTGAGCGCATCCCCACTGTGTTAACTCCGGCCTTTGGGCTCACACATCTCTTGGAGTATAAGATTCGCCTAATGGACACTAAGGTGGTGCGCTTCCACCCTTATAAATTTGCCCCTCCAAAGATGAGCATCTTGAGGGAGAAGGTTCAAGAGTTATTAGACCAAGGGGTGATTGAACCTTCTCAGTCCAGTTATGCCAGTCCGGCGTTCCTAGTGCCCAAACCTGGAGGTAAACATCGGATCGTGATCGACTACCGCAAACTCAACGCCAACATTGAGGTAGATTCGATCCCACTTCATGACCTTCATTCCGCGTTTGACTGGTTCAGTGAGGCGAGGTATTTTACCATCATTGACCTCAACTCTGCATATCACCAGATCCCGCTGACGAAAGAAAGTAGGCCCTACACGGCATTCTGTGTTCCGTGGAACCTTTACACAGTATACTAGGGTTCCCATGGGTCTGGCGGTAGGGGCCCAAACTCTCACCCGTTTACTTGACACCGTTTTTCACGATGTCAAGTTTAGATACGTCTTCAACTATCTTGACGACTTGTTGGTGTAAAGCAGGAGTTATGAGGAGCATTTGGGTCATCTCGAAGAGGTGATGTGCAGGTTGAGGGGTGCTGGCCTCACTGTCAACCCCGAAAAGGTGAAGTTCGCCCAGACCCAAATTTCTTTCCTGGGCCACCTGATTTCCCATAGAGGTGTCACTGTGGATCCTGAGTGCACACAGGGAATCAGGGACTTTCCCCCACCAAAGGATGCCAAAGGCATCGCGAGATTTGTGGGGATGGTCAACTTCTATCGGCGCTTCATTCCGACCGCGGCGGAGATTGCGGCTACCCCTAAATGAACTCCGAAAGAAGGACGCCAAATTTGTATGGGGGAAAAACAACAGAAGGCTTTTGAAACCGCATCATTCCCCCCCCCCCCCGGTGCTGAGAATGCCCGACTTCTCTTAAGACTTTCATTTTACAGACGGATACGAGTTCGGTAGCGCTCGGGGCGGTTCTGTCCCAAGTCCTGGATGGGGCTAGGCAGCCTGTGGCATTTATATCCAGAACATTGACCCAACAAGAACGAAAGTCTTCAGTCTATGAGCTAGAGTGTTTAGCTGTTGTGTACGCTCTAGACAAGTTCTGGTGTTTCTTGGAACATGCTGAGTTCCTGCTTGAGACCGACAATCAGGCTCTCTCTTGGCTTCTCGCTCATCCCCGGCAACTGGGTAAGATTGGAAGATGGGTGGTCAAGATCTCATCCATTAAATTCAAGGTGCAACACATTCGGGGAACTCAAAATCTGGTTGCAGATGCTTTGTCCCGTATGTTTTCCCAACCCAGTGAAGCCCAACCTGAGCAACCCTGTTCTCTCTTACTAGACTTTCCTTTAGCTTTCACTGATGTGTTACCCCATCAGTTAGATGATGAAGAGTTGGGTCCGATCATCCAAAATCTAAAAGAGGGTAACGTACAGGTCCCTTACTTCTTGTCCAAGGGCATCCTGTGCTGCAGAGAGAAAGGGACGTGCCCCGAAAATAGTGCTGCCTAGCAAGCTCGTGCCCATGGTCTTCAGTTACTACCACAATTCCCCAGTAGGCGGACATAAGGGGATTTCGAAGACCATTTCCAGTATTAGGAGGCAGTTTATCTGGAAGGACATGGATAGGGACATTGCGACGAGGGTTAAGAGTTGTCATCTATGCGGCTTGAGTAAGCCTGCCCAGAACACCAAGTTAGGGTTGTTGTCATCAGATGTGGCGAGCAGACCAATGGAGAAGTTATTCATAGACTACGTGGGACCCTTCCCACGTAGCAAGTCAGGTAATTCTTACCTGCTTGTTTGTGTGGATGCTTTTTCGAAGTTTGCCTGGCTATTGCCCTTACGGCAGGCAACGGCTCGTTTAACCATAAGCGCGCTCCAGAGTCATGTCTTTCAGCACTTCGGTCTTCCGGCCATCATTGTCTCGGACAATGGTCCACAATTTATTTCAGGCGATTTTCGGCGAATGTGCTTCGCCAATGGTATCAAACATGTGACCACTTCTCCCTATTACCCACAGCCGTCCAACGCGGAGAGATTCAACAGGAATCTCAGGTCCGCGCTTATTGCTTATCATGCTGAGCAGCAGAATTGTTGGCACCAGAATCTGAAGTGCTTGCAATTAGCGTTCAATACGGCCTTACATGAAAGCCATAAGGCTGTTCCATTTGAAGTTATGTTTGGTTTCTCGCCTACGCTTCCCTTGGCCAACTTGTGGAACATAGAAGATCTTCTGCCAAGTAATCCGGACATTAAGACGGCAGATAGGTGGAAAGAGGCCCGGAAGAATTTGCTCCGTGCACACGAGCGCGTCCGTAGTCGGTATAACCAGGGGCGAATTCCAAATCTCTTTAAAGTAGGAGATTTGGTCTACTGCCAGAGTCACCCGTTCAGCTCAGCTGCTGATAAGAGAGCCGCCAAATTGTGTTATCGCTGGTCGGGGCCATATCATATCCTGGGGTTCGCGTCGCCGGTGACGGCTAGGTTAGGCGAACCGGGGAGCGATTCGAAAGAGATTGTCACTCATATTTCAAAGCTGAAGTTGTCAAAAGGGGTAGACGGACTGATGTGAAAGGGGGGGCGAGAGACGGTGGCCTCCATGTAGGTAGGGCTTGTGGTCATTCTAAAGGGTGTGCTCTGGGGGTGTGCAAGAAAATGATAAGGTAGCGGGTAGATGTTCCCCACGGTCCCGGTGGGTTTCGTCTACTTCAGGGATGCGCCCCTGCCTTCTTCCTTATTTCTGGAGCGAGCCATGTCCTTACCTTTCGTCCCAGGTCTTGACCTTTCAATGATCCTTGCCCTTTCCATCTTCCCAATTGTCCTAACCCTCCCCTTAAAAAAAAAAAAAAGGTATGATAAAAATCAGGAAAAAAGGAGTTAGTGGAGTGAAACCTACTGCGTCGATGGGGCCGGTTGTGGACCTTGTCGACGTGGTACGTTTTGGCATGGCCTTGGAGCACACATGTATGAGGTTATAGGTGTGTGTATATATTGTACAGCTGTTAAAATGCACACAGTACATAAGTGAAAAATAATAAATTTTAAAAGAAAAAATATACAAATTAATACTAATTCGAACATTATGTTTTAAAATGTAAACAGAAAACATTGGGAATATCGACTTACTCAGTCAACATAGAGGTCGATTCCTATGTGATATAAAACCATATTTAGTTATATGTTCAGAAAATAATATATGAAATTGGAATGAATATTATAAGAAGAGTAAAGAGTAATAAAATTATAATTTAATAAATAACCAATAGAATTACAAATATTAGAATTAAAATAAAGATGTTTAATAAGAAATAGAAAAATGATATATGTTTTAATAGGTATATGATAAACAGATGTAAAGAAATTAGGGAATTATCATGGGGGCAATTTTATAAATTGTTAAGAAATTGTTTTGTATAGTGATGAAGAAAAATGTATTAGTCTAATTTTATATTCAATACTATAAAGATGAAAGAGAGGGATTATGTAAATTAGTCTTCAATTATATTTAATACAAGTAACATTATTAGTCTTCAATTATATCTGAGAAAAGAAACGTTATTAGTATAAAATTAAATGCATTAAGAGTAACATGAAGAATCTTAAATTATACTAAATAACATTTGTACATCATTAAGTTAATGTAACAAGGAAAAGAAAATAAAGTAAAGGATTTTGAATCGTGATACCAGAGTTTGATTATAATATTTAATAAATAAATAATAATACGAGACATATAACAATATCCTTGATAGAACGACGACAGAAGAGGAACATCTTGGACTGGAAAAGAGTTTAAGTGGCCATAAAGGATCATTAAGTGTTCCGAGGAGACATTTGTGTTGCAGTAGTCCTGGAGAGCAGCATTCAGCGGTGAGAGCAATAAGAAATTTGGGTGAAGAAATAGACTGCCAAGCCGAATATTGTTTTCGAAAAAAGGTAAACAACAACCAGAAGTGAACCCGTGGCAGCTGGAAGAATTCAGAGTCGGTTAAGTTACATTAGTTTATTATTTATTTCTTACATGGTTAATTATCAAAATACTACATATTAACGGAATCTGGGTTGGTTTAAAGAAAAGAAAATAATAGATACAATCGTCAATACAATCAAATAACTTAATTATCATTAACCCTGAGAGAAAGAGTTTCTTTACATATATTATACTATTAAATAATTACAATACCTGTGTATTCTATTGTATTCTATCAGTAAAAAACAACAGTACATAAAATGGCAGTCCCAACGTGGAACATATCTTGATTACAATACCAATAAATAAATGTACAGTACAAATAATGGTGCCCATACGTGAAAGCAAAGATTTTCTTTAAACCAGCACCAAATAACACAATTTTGTTCAAAATAATTAGCATAAAAATCTCCTTGTAATTAAATTAAGTTCAATATTGTAAAATGGCTAACAAACTAGAGCAACGATATGAATTAAGGAGTAATAGTGTTGAAGAGGAAGAAACTGAAATGGAAATAATAGTAGAGGATGCCCAAGGGGACCAACCAAAGAAACCAAACCAACCAATGGATGCAAATTTCCAGGAGATGATGAGAATTATAATGGAAGGGAATAACAAAACCAGCGAAACATTATTGAAACAAATGAGGGAAAATAAGGAAGAAACTAATGACAGTTTTAAGAAACAGGAAGAAAAAATAAATGAGAAGTTGGACAAAAACAATGAGAAAATGAAAAAAGATAATGAAACCTTATTAAAACAAAATAATGAGGAATTAAAGAAACAAATGAGACTAGATAATGAAAATTTATTAAATCAAAATAATGAGGAATTAAAGGAGACCATTCAACAACAAATCAATGGGGTGAATAATAAATTAGACCAGCAAAAGGCTGAAATCAAGTTAATATTACAAAATTATGAGGAAAGGAACATTAGGCAATCTGCAAAAGTGAAATTGAATATAGAAACAATGAAAGAAATAATGAGTGATGAAAACCAGTCAATAGAAACAACGATAGAAGATGACAAGCAAAGTGTGGAAACATTGAATAAGATAACGGAAGAAGTAATAAATGATAACAAAACGGAGATAGAAATAATACCAAACAATCAAAACAGGGAGCAAGTAAGTCAGAAAATAGAAGATAATGGAATAAAGAAGCAAATAATTAAGAAAACAGAAGAAAGAAGAATAACACATCCTAAGAAAATTAAAAATACACGAGAAGAATTGGTAATGATGAACAATGGACTGATTAATGTACTTAACATCCTAAGTACTGACTACAGAAGAATAAGTAATTTTAAAAGTAATAGAAGGAACTTAATAGAATATTTCAAAGGGAATCACAATAAAATAGTGAGAAAAAACGTCAGAAAGTCTATAGGTAAATTAAATATCACAGAAATAGAAATGTGTAGCAAACTGTCAGTAATGTCATCAATAATTCAAATACCATTAAAATACCTGTTCAATAAAATAAATGGGAAAGTAATTGATGTAGGCAAAGATACAAATGAACATGTAGTATTAAAAAAATGGGAGTACAGGGTGACAGAGAGATATTTAATAAAAACAGAAATCATTATGCACACTGTAGTAATCCGAACAACAAAGGTAAATGAAGTATTTGACAACGGATGAACTAAATATAAGAAATATGGAAAGAAGGGACTGATTTTCTGGGTATTGACCAAAGCAAACTAATTGAACAAAGATTATATTAATTATTAATACAAACGACATAATATGAAAGTTATTATGAATTAAGATGAAATAACCCACCAAATTCTAAAATAAGTAAGAACATCTTACCGGAAAGATTTAAGAGAAATTATTTTGAATCAATTAAGAAGAGAAAGACAGTTAATAACCATAATAATTATTTGAATAACCATTTTAATCAGTATAATAACCATGATAAGAACAATTAAGACTAGTTACTATTTAAGAAGGGTAGAAATGAGTTAGATGAAGAAAGAATAGACAAATACAACTTACGATAATGATGAAATTTAGTACTTAACTGCATAATTAAAGGTGAATAAATAAATAAAAATGAAGATGAAGATAGAATCTAAAATATCATTGATTGACAGCACCAAGATGGAAATAATCCAACATGTATGTTGAATAATGTTAACCAGTTACCTGTGAATGATAGAATATTAATTGAAGTGATAAAACACCAGAAGTGAAACAGTAATGGAATAAAATGTGAAGAGACCTCAAATAAATCATGTAACAATCCCTTGAATATAAGTTTGTAGCGAAGGAGCTACCTTATAGGTAATAATTATATGTATTGTGTTGTGATAGTGCAACTTTTATTTTTTCCTGGACAGAGATGAAGTTCCTCTGATCTCAGATGATATATTTAGGGAAAACGGGGGAGTAATGGAAGCCAAGAGTGTTCCTGCGAATCCGAACCCATGTATAGTATTTAATGTTAGGGAACTATGGTATTTTAGGATTGATACAAACAACGAGGTAAAGAAATAAAAAATAAATATGACAACATGGCTCGAGGTGTGAAAAGTGAGAAGAAATTAAGTGTTCCAACATGAAAACAGGAATATAATTAAAGGTAACCAAATAAATGATAGAATAACCCAAAGTGTATGAATAAGCGACATCAATTTTTATGTGCTAAGTTACTATATGATATTTGTCAAAAAGTCAAGGTAGCCAATGTCAGATATGAGGGAAGGTGGATAAATAATCAAGCATTGAGAGCGTTAGAGCAAGTTTTGTTGACATTTGTGGACCATTCCCAACTAGTGGTAGGAGACGTATTAAATATGTACTGATTATCATGGACAGTTTTATTAGGTTTACAAAGTTATATTACATCACTAAAGCTGATACCCATATTATAGTAAAAATAATTCTGAAATTAAGAACACATGAAATTTATGACCAGGATTGGGAAGGTGAGATTTAAAAGAAAAGATAATGTTTGTATTCATGTTTTTGAGTTTGTTAGCCATGAAACTAGGCACAATTGTTATTTTATACTTATTAATTTTGATGTAAAGCCAGTTGGTTTGATTAATGTTATTTTAAGCCATAAATGAATGTGTAAGATATGGTGATTCGTGATAGTGATGAACCATACTTGTTATGTTAATAAGAGAAAAAACTAATTTGTTAAAAGAATTTTGTGACGTACAAATACCTAATTAATCAGATGTTTAAATGTTAAGATTAGACTATGTTGGTTATTTCAAAATTTCATCTAAATTTGTATCTGAAATTATGAAATAAGGGAAGGTATTATGTACTGCTGTTAAAATGCACACAGTACATAAGAGAAAAATAATAAATTTTAAAAGAAAAATTCAAGTACCGTCTGCCTAGTGGCAAAAGCTAAAGAGCATGATAATGTCTTTCGGCCGCCAGCTAAACGCAACATTTGCAGAAAGGAAACAATCAGTCAGTCAGTAACCATAATAATGTTGCGTTTAGCTGGCGGCCGAAAGACATTATCATGCTCTTTAGCTTTTGCCACTAGGCAGACGGTACTTGAATATTTGTTTAATTAAAATCCCCGTCTCCACTAACAGTAAAAATTTTAATGAATAGATCGTTAGCTGAATCACATACGAAGACAACCATTAACTAGAGACAATAACCCCAATAACCTATCTACAGCTATGCAGTGTTGTTCGCTTGTTAGGTCTTTAATCTGCGATGACGTTAGCATGTTAGCGGTCGCGGTTTTAGTTAACGATTCCCGGCTGGTAAATTGTGCTAACACTTGATTTTAACTTTCAGGACGCTTTATAAATCTGGTTTAATTGTTTGCAGTGATATTATTTTTAACACATTATATATATTGCGATGTATCAAAACAAACGTTTATTTACAAAAATCCCAATGACGTCACGCAAGAATGACGTCATGCAGCGTGATGCGTTACAGTTTACAGCGTTACAGAAATTTTCAAATGATGGCCAGCCAAAAGACATTATCATGTCAAAAATATACAAATTAATACTAATTCGAACATATGTTTTAAAATGTAAACAGACAACATTGGGAATATCGACTTACTCAGTCAACATAGAGGTCGATTCCTATATGATATAAAACCATATTTAGTTATATGTTCAGAAAATAATATATGAAATTGGAATGAATATTATAAGAAGAGTAAAGAGTAATAAAATTATAATTTAATAAATAACCAATAGAATTACAAATATTAGAATTAAAATAAAGATGTTTAATAAGAAATAGAAAAATGATATATGTTTTAATAGGTATATGATAAACAGATGTAAAGAAATTAGGGAATTATCATGGGGGCAATTTTATAAATTGTTAAGAAATTGTTTTGTATAGTGATGAAGAAAAATGTATTAGTCTAATTTTATATTCAATACTATAAAGATGAAAGAGAGGGATTATGTAAATTAGTCTTCAATTATATTTAATACAAGTAACATTATTAATCTTCAATTATATCTGAGAAAAGAAACGTTATTAGTATAAAATTAAATGCATTAAGAGTAACATGAAGAATCTTAAATTATATTAAATAACATTTGTACATCATTAGGTTAATGTAACAAGGAAAAGAAAATAAAGTAAAGGATTTTGAATCATGATACCAGAGTTTGATTACAATATTTAATAAATAAATAATAATACGAGACATATAACAATATCCTTGATAGAACGACGACAGAAGAGGAACATCTTGGACTGGAGAAGAGTTTAAGTGGCCATAAAGGATCATTAAGTGTTCCGAGGAGACATTTGTGTTGCAGTAGTCCTGGAGAGCGGCGGTGAGAGCAATAAGAAATTTGGGTGAAGAAATAGATTGCCAAGCCGAATATTGTTTTCGAAAAAAGGTAAACAACAACCAGAAGTGAACCCGTGGCAGCTGGAAGAATTCAGAGTCGGTTAAGTTACATTAGTTTATTACTTATTTCTTACATGGTTAATTATGAAAATACTACATATTAACGGAATCTGGGTTGGTTTAAAGAAAAGAAAATAATAGATACAATCGTCAATACGATCAAATAACTTAATTATCATTAACCCTGAGAGAAAGAGTTTCTTTACATGTATTATACTATTAAATAATTACAATACCTGTGTATTCTATTGTATTCTATCAGTAAAAAACAACAGTACATAAAATGGCAATCCCAACGTGGAACATATCTTGATTACAATACCAGTAAATAAATGTACAGTACAATATATATGTCTGGAAATTGGATTATTGGGTCATGGAGATCATCCTCCCCTCTCCCTTGTCCCGTGGGATGTAGCCTGTATTTGTGAGATAATGTTGTTGTTTACGTTTTGGGTTAGTCCCTCCATGTAACTATAGTGCATGTGGCCCTGTTAAGGTTGTATCGGTGTCTCAAAACATGAGTTGGGCAACCCTCGGGAGGCCAGAACTCAGGGAGCTCCCGAACTTTTCTTTCTTCTTTTCTTCTCTGTCCCTTCTTGCCGTAGGTTGGCCCTGATCAGGTCGGCGTGCGGTGCCAGCACACTTACACGCTACATGTCTTCTTCTCCTCTTTCGTTTTCCTTCTGAGCCTCTGTTCTCCTGGGAGCCATGACTGGTGAGAACACCAATTGCAACTCGTATTTTAAAAGTCTATAGGGGGTACACTGCAGGGTACCCCTGAGTTCAAGTGTGAGGCAACCATGTTGCCCTTTTGGGGTGGGGGTGTGCCGTGTTTTGGTGAAAACCCGGCCGTTCTATAAACGTGAATAAAATAAAAGGTCTAATTGCGGAAATAATTTATTTATGTAATTACGTGTATGCGCGCGTTATAGTGATTATGCGTATGCGCGCGTTATGGTTTGCGCTGGATGCGGTCGCTACCTGGCGGCGGAGCGCGGAGTTATGTTTTTCGACATGTGCTTGATACAAGGCAGGCAGTCTGAACTCAGCTGTTGCAGGCGGTCGTTTCTCCAGCCATACCAAGTCGCTTTAAACGTTAATTTCCTATCTACTATGTTGGAGTAGAAGCTACAGTGATCTCTGGTAAGTCACTTTAAGGTATTTTGTTCCTTATTTTGTAAAAGTTTTGAAACGTTATCTGAATTTAATTTGGTTGTGAATGAAATGAAGGTTCTAAGCTGCCGCGTGGTGTTGAGTGATAGGGTATGTTAATGATTAAATATTTGATTTATTTTTAGCTCTAGTAGAGCATGATAATTTGCAATCATAATTAACTATTGTACCTATGAGTTTGGGGCGTAAAAGAAACATTATTTTTGTAACTACTTCAACATTTATTACCGTTGTGAACGAGCATGTGCGGATTGATGCTTATGCCTGTCTGAGTTTGTTGAGTTGCATGCAGTCATCATTTTCTGATCTATAATGTAATACATTATGTTGTTATAAAGATATCCACATAATTGTGAAACATTGTGGCCATGAGAGTGCTCTAGTATTCTCAAGGAAATGCCTAAATAAAAAAAAAATATAATCCAGACGGGTTATGATGAACAGAGTGAGTTTCATGCTGTGAGTTGCAGGGTTGTGAGTTATGGGTTCCTGTAGTAATTATCCTTATGAATGTTTAAGGGTTTCCGCCTAGTCGGTGGTCCAACTCACTCCAGTGGGTGGCTGTCCATCTGCCACGATGTAACGAACATAACCAGACTCTATCTTGGCCGCTGCGGGAGGAACAACTACCCATCATGACCATGTGTCCATGAGACATCCCCGGGACAATATCAAGGTGACATTTAAGCTATTAATATTCTTTAGGCCACTTCAGTAAACACCCAGTGTGTGACATTTTTTCTCAGTTAACAAGTTCTAAGCTATGATGCCCTCGTCTAGCTGGACATGATTCGGGGGTGATAAACTTTCTTTAGAATAAATTCAGTATGTAATTACGTCTCAAAAGAATTGTAGATCTGGCCGAGGGGCCCGTGTCCGGCGATCATGTATTCTTATATTTATTTAATAGTAAAAGTTGAAGTTGTAAAGTTGCGGGGAATCTGAAATCTTGTCATGTATGTGGGTTGGGTATTATTTTTTTGTCCTTTTTCTTCATCATTAATAAACGTTCATTTTAAAAAGGGGGGTTGGCAGTTTTAAGGGATTATGGGGGTTTTTATTTTTTTTTTACTTGATTCAGGGCTCCTGTAGGGACGGTTCTATGCAGGTACCGACGTGTTTTTTCCGTGTTTGATCAGGCCAGACACGTGTCATCGGTCGGGTCAATTCACGCTTTCTGTAAATTTCTATACCTATATATATATATATATTGCAACGATACATATACATAAATGTAATATAATTTAAATTTATGATGCTCCACGTTGGAAGCGACAATTTATGTAACAATCAGAATGATCACAGTTGCACACCACTATATAAAAATTATCCCGATTAGCGCTTTCAAGCCTCACAGCCCATCGTCAGATCGGAATAGGCAGAAATTATTTTAAAACAAATACTTCACCCCTCTCCCCCACCCTGCTCACACACAACAAGCTATAATATAAATGACCCTTCCCCACCCCCTAAACCCTGTCCCACGCCATCTGTACAGTTACATATTTTTCTAGCAAATTCCTTGTGTTTCAGTGTTGTGTGTGTGTGTGTGTGTGCGTGCGTGCGTGCGTGCATGCGTGCGTGCGTGCGTGCGTGCGTGCGTGCGCGTGCGTGCGTGTGTGTGTGTGTGTGTGTGTGTGTGTGTGTGTGTGTGTGTGTGTGTGTGTGTGTGTGTGTGTGTGTGTGTGTGTGTGTGTGTGTGTGTGTGTGTGTGTGTGTGTGTGTGTGTGTGTGTGCATCCTTTTAAACTTACCCTACTTCCTCTCCACACACGTGGGTCAGTCACACACCCTTATTTTAAACCATCCAATTAGTACTATGCAATATAATTCTTAATCTTATCTATCTGTCCTCTATCATTTACTTCTTAATCATGTTATAAAATATTTCTTCATTATCAAATTTAATTTTAATATTAATTAAATTGTCTAACCCTTTTTCTCTTTCTTTTAATATTTCTAACTCCTCTCTAAGCTTCCTTTCAACTGTGTTATTTACTACTTTTACAATTTCGTATTCTTCCAAAGGATTAACAAACTTATGGTTGTTAATGAAATGTCTTGCATATAACGAATTTGTTGTTCTATTACCTTCTCCACGTTTGTGGTCAGACAACCTGCATACGAATTTTCGTCCTGTCTCACCTAGGTACACTTTATTGCAGTCTTTACATTTTAATTTATAAATTCCGCTTTTCTGTAATACTGGAATTTTTTCTATATTCTTATTCCTTATCTTATCAAATACCGTTTCACATTTTTTAATAGCTATATCTACTCCATATTTATTAAAACATTTTATAATTTTTCTAGTATGTGAACCTATGTATGTCAATGACCCTGCATAATTCTTTTGTTCTGGTTCTATTTTAGCTTTTTGTATGTTAACCCTTTTCATAACTTTATCCACTATGTTGGTGTTATAATTATTATTCCTTACAATTCCCTTTATCGTTTTTAACTCCCTATCTTTTGATTCGGTCTCTTTTAAACACTTCTGAGCTCTGTAACAAAATGTATTGATTGCCGCCATTTTATATCTATACGGGTGGTAAGACTCTCTTGGTATAATTATATCAGAATACGACTCTTTCCTAAATATCCCAAACTGTAGTTTCACATTATCCTTAATTTCTATGTTCAAATCTAAGTAATTTATTTTCTTACCTCCTATCTCTTCTTTAAATTGTAAGTTTTTATCCTTATTATTTACCTCATTTATAAACTCATGCACTTCTTCTATGCTTCCTTCCCAAATTACTAATACATCATCAACATATCTAGACCATAATTTTATATTGTCTTTATACTTAGTGGAAGTTATTAATTGCTTTTCAAAATCATTCATGTATATTTCAGCAAGAATAGGGGATAATGAAGACCCCATAGGTAAACCTTTTTTCTGTATATAAAACTTGTTATTAAACCTAAAATAGTTCTGATTTACACATTCTTTAATTACTTTCATCAACTGCTTTTTATACCTGTATTCTCCCATATTATTATCGTTTATTAACTTAATAACTTTATTTACTGTGATATTGGTAAACATGTCCTTAACATCCAGTGATATCAATTTTGTATTTACATTAATCCTAATATTTTCTAATTTTTCTATCAATTTTACATTATTCTCTATGTTGTATTTTGTCCCAAATTCATATTTCTCTTTCAGTACTCTGCTAACTTCCTTTGATAATTTATAAACAGGTGCATTAATAAAAGAAACAATCGGTCTAATTGGTTTTCCTTCTTTATGTATCTTAACCTGACTTTTAAAAGTTGGTGCTGTTGGATTACTTTCCAATAAATACTTTTTCTTATTTTCTTCTATAAATGTTATCTGTTTCATCATTTGTTTTATCCTTGACTGGTACTTACTTGTATAATCATACTTTATTTCCTCGTATGGTCCTTCCCTTATAAATTCTTCCGTTTTCTTTATGTATTCGTCCTTTCTCAGTAGTACCATTGTATTTCCTTTGTCCGCCTTCGTAACTATAATATCATTTTTCTTTATTTTATTCTTTAGTTTAGTTACAGTTGATTTGATTTTTTGTTCATTTTTTGAATTATACAAACTTTTCTTAAATATTTTATCTACTACATTCCCTACTTCCAACCTTATTCTTTTTTTATCATTTTCATTTCCTAGTTTTTGTATTATGCTTTCGCATTCAATAATCGTTTTTTCTTGATTTAATTCTGGTGGCGGTGCGTATTTTAAGCCTTTTGCTAACATTTCTTTTTCTTCTGTATTGAAATTCACCTCTGTAAGGTTTATTACTCTTTTTTCATAGTTATTCTTAGAGAGGTGTTCCTTTTTTACTTCGTTCTTTCTTATTAATTTATTTAACTTATCTACCATTTTTTTATTTTTCTTTTCCAATTTCTTTTCTACGTACCCCAAACCAAAATTATATAATATTTCTTCTAACTCTACATACGAGTATATTCTTAACAATTCTATGTGTCTGTCATATAATTCCCTATTATATCTATTGATTAAGCCGTAGAGTGACCTTATTTCCAGTTTTATCCACAACTTCTCGCTTTGTTCTTTTACTTTTTTGGCTACACTGTTCTTATTTTTAATTTTAACTTGAGCGTACTTTGGGATGACATTATTATCCAGACATTGTTTATTAAACCATATTTTACTTAAAACCCTCTTCAATTTAACTTTTAACTTAAGATATTTAAAAACTTTACTTACCTTATTGTTGTCGTTTATTACCTCATTGCTGTTGCCCATTACCTGTAGTCGATTGCACATCTTAACAGACGTTTAATGAAGAAATTTGTGTTAGTGGTTGAAATCACAATCAGAATGATCACAGTTGCACACCACTATATAAAAATTATCCCGATTAGCGCTTTCAAGCCTCACAGCCCATCGTCAGATCGGAATAGGCAGAAATTATTTTAAAACAAATACTTCACCCCTCTCCCCCACCCTGCTCACACACAACAAGCTATAATATAAATGACCCTTCCCCACCCCCTAAACCCTGTCCCACGCCATCTGTACAGTTACATATTTTTCTAGCAAATTCCTTGTGTTTCAGTGTTGTGTGTGTGTGTGTGTGTGTGTGTGTGTGTGTGTGTGTGTGTGTGTGTGTGTGTGTGTGTGTGTGTGTGTGTGTGTGTGTGTGTGTGTGTGTGTGTGTGTGTGTGTGTGTGTGTGTGTGTGTGTGTGTGTGTGTGTGTGTGTGTGTGTGTGTGTGTGTGTGTGTGTGTGTGTGTGTGTGTGTGTGTGTGTGTGTGTGTGTGTGTGTGTGTGTGTGCATCCTTTTAAACTTACCCTACTTCCTCTCCACACACGTGGGTCAGTCACACACCCTTATTTTAAACCATCCAATTAGTACTATGCAATATAATTCTTAATCTTATCTATCTGTCCTCTATCATTTACTTCTTAATCATGTTATAAAATATTTCTTCATTATCAAATTTAATTTTAATATTAATTAAATTGTCTAACCCTTTTTCTCTTTCTTTTAATATTTCTAACTCCTCTCTAAGCTTCCTTTCAACTGTGTTATTTACTACTTTTACAATTTCGTATTCTTCCAAAGGATTAACAAACTTATGGTTGTTAATGAAATGTCTTGCATATAACGAATTTGTTGTTCTATTACCTTCTCCACGTTTGTGGTCAGACAACCTGCATACGAATTTTCGTCCTGTCTCACCTAGGTACACTTTATTGCAGTCTTTACATTTTAATTTATAAATTCCGCTTTTCTGTAATACTGGAATTTTTTCTATATTCTTATTCCTTATCTTATCAAATACCGTTTCACATTTTTTAATAGCTATATCTACTCCATATTTATTAAAACATTTTATAATTTTTCTAGTATGTGAACCTATGTATGTCAATGACCCTGCATAATTCTTTTGTTCTGGTTCTATTTTAGCTTTTTGTATGTTAACCCTTTTCATAACTTTATCCACTATGTTGGTGTTATAATTATTATTCCTTACAATTCCCTTTATCGTTTTTAACTCCCTATCTTGATATTAATAAAATTGTGCACATGGCACTTACTTCGACTTCAAACATTCATTATTATTTTGTTACTATGCCGTAAGGCTTATGCTTTATACATCCTTATTGACTAAATGTTCTATTCTACTAATTATTGTATAAAAAAAAAATCTCATTTCCAGACTACTCAGTCAATTAATGTGTTTAAAAATATCAATGTTTAAATATCATTTTACATATATTGTAATTTAACTCAAAAATATTAATAGTTATTGAATTTATCTTTCTTTTCTCAGTACTGATTTATATAAACCGCTAATTTTTTTCTTAAATGCTTTGCATTCTTTTCATTTCAATACTAATTTGAGCTCTTGTTTGCGTTAATCTTACTTCAATAACATCCATGATTTTAATTCTATATTTACAATAAACATCGGCTCTTACTTTTAAATAGAACAAGAATTGTCTTTGAGTTAATTGTTCGATTAAGAGATAAATAAGTTGTTTATCACCTTATTGTCGTCAATCATACTCAATCATTGGATCCATCTGTAATCGTCCTCGTCTCGAACTCCAGCATCACTTCCTCTTGTCCAGCGTCGCTCCTCTAGAGTCCAGCGTCGTCTCTCTCTTGTCCAGCGTCGTCTCGCTCTTGTCCAGCATCGTCTCTCTCTTCTCCTCTTGTCCAGCGTCGTATAACTCTCTGGAACTAATTCATTAGCTCTCTCTTTCTCTGGAACTTCTCCTCGTGCTGTTTCGGACGTCAGTTGATCTTCTTATATGGATTTAATTGTCTTGTAATTCTGTTACTACTTAAAATTGTTTGTTTTACAATCCAGTTACATAACTGTATGTAACTGGAAGGATGAAACTATTTACAAAAAATTAAATATTCTGTGCGGACGGGCAGAAGCTCCCGCTGCACTGTGGGTCATTTAAGAAAGAGAACAACTGTAGCGTGTGTGTCCTATTTATACCCATGTCTTCTTGGTCAACACCTGCAGTTGTACGAAATCGACATGTCAGAAACTGTCTCTGGGTTCAGTTCCCCCACTCTTTGTCAATTTCGCTATTTCTTATATTTCTGCGAATTGCAGAGTCCTGTAAGTATATTCTTATACTCATCTTATAACTATTTTCACTACACATGTTCACTGTATTTTTGGACATTGCAACTTAACCTTTTCACTCTGTACACAGTTATTTCACTACTACACTCGTATGGTGTTGTCACTTTCATGTGGTTTTTGTACACAGTATTTAGTAAATTTTATTATATTTTATTGTGTTTTTGGATTTTACTCCTTAATTATAGTTTATGAATAATTATGGAAAAACAGTAATTATGCAATTATTCATCTTGGGGTGGTAAACTCGCCTGCACAGCCCTGTGTCACACACACTAGCAAAATACTGGTGTACACACTTTCAGTTACATTTGTGTGTGTGTGTGTGTGTGTGTGTGTGTGTGTGTGCACATCGATTCAGGTCGAAACACCTGTTCATATTTTTGTCTGAGCCAAGCTTGCAATCCCTGACATGCTTATTTCTAATACATTATTAATTATTTACAGTTTACTAGGTATACTTAAATTTTTATATTCAATGCTCAGTACATCACTTATTTGTACTGTCGCATTATCCCTCTGCTTGGTAATAAAAAAAAATTTAATAAATTTATTTATTAAAAATTTTTTATTATTATTATTGTTATTATTACAATTGAAAAAAATGTAACAAATAATAAAGAATAATATTCGTCATTTCACCCTTAATTGGAGTGTATACAAATGTCTTACCTCCCCTCTTCACTCGCTCACTGCTCGTGACCTTGTAGGGTGGCGTTAACTACAGCAGATCTGACTGGTTTCATTTACCTCATTGTTTTTATGTGGAGAACTTCCTAAATGACATTGTGTGGAATTTACCAATATATATATTTCTTTCTTCTGTATCTCATCATATACGATGAAAGTGTGTTGTCCTACTCGCTGTCTTAACGTATACGGTCCATTATAAAGTCTGAAGAATTTCTTCGCCGTATTATCACTTCGTTTTCCCACTGGATTAGCTTTGAGTAGCGTTTTCCCACTTTCTCCCACGTTGAATTGTTGTAACTTGTGAGTTAGATTAAATCTCTCTACTCTCTTGTTACCTCTTTCTATTATCCGTTGCTTTGCGTATTCAATTTTCACACTTATTGTACAGGTACATTCTGGTTATTAGGTTTGTTTATATACTTGGTCCAAAATCTGTTTGGCTTCTTATCTTCTTCCAATTCCATTGGAGTATATCCTGTTGCTTCACTATAATTTTTGTTGATGGCTTTTTCAAGAAATGGTAAATATTCTGCCCATTTATTGTGTTGATCATGGCAGTATATTCATAAATATTTACCTAATTCTTTGTTAACTCTCTCAGCAAGGTTTCCTTGAGGATGTCTTATGGATGTGAGTACAGGTTGTATTCCATTTTCCCTTAACGTCCTCTCCCATTTTTCACTCTGGAATGTACACCTTGATCACTGAGTACCTTCTTCATTTTTCTATATGACGGAATATATTTCTGCAGTAGTATCTTTAGAACAACTTTGGTTGTGGGTCGCATAATTGGGTCAGTCGGACTGCCTTGGAAAACACATCGATACATACCAATATGTGCTTCACACCTCGACTTGATCATGGTAGTGGTCCCAGAAAATCCACTGCAATTAGCTCTCCCTTGGTCTCCTTCTGGATGCTCTGCATTTCTACGTATGTGTGTAAATTCGGTCCTTTCGCCGTTTGACACTCATAACACTTTTTTACCTCCTTCTTTATTTTTTGATACATATTATTTATCGTGAAATCCTCTCGTAGACTCGGATAACATTTCAGAGCGGCAGTATGTGCTAAACTCTCATGTGCTGGTTGAATTAATTTTTGTAACATGTCATTCGTTAGTACTATCTTCCAGTCTTGTCTTACTAACCTGAAAAGAATTCCATTAAGTATCTTATAATGATTTGGTAGGTGTTCTTGGTCCTTCATCTCTCTTATTGTCACGTCCAAATCTTGTTGTGCTCAAATTTTCAGCATTTGTTTTACTTCATCATTCTCTTTGAATTTAATTGATAACAATAGTACTTCTTTCTTTTCGCTCTCATAGACTTCTTCACATTCTTCTTTGATGTATCGGCTTAGTGTATCAGCTATAATATTGTCTTTACCTTTACAGTATTTAATGGTGAATGAGTATTCGCTAATGGCTAAAATCCATCTTAATAATCGGGCATTTGTTACTTTGCATTTCAATAGAAATGATAATGCTTGGTGGTCAGTATGTATCCCAAAATGAGTACCATAAACATAATATCTAAATATCTTAATAGCGTACACTATAGCAAGTATTTCTTTTTCTGATGTGGAGTAGTGTTTTTCAGCTCCTTTGAAGACTCTACTGGCGTAGGCAATAACTCTGTGCTCTCCCGTAGTATCTTGTTGATACAGTACACTTCCTACTGCGTAGTCACTAGCATCGGAGTATATTACAAATTTTCCTTCTCGTTGAGGATGATGTAACATAATATTTTCGATGAACAACTCTTTCACTTGGTTAAAGGCATCTTGGTGTTTCTTCTCCCATTTCCATTTTTTTTCTTTCTTCGTCAGCTCTAGAAGTGGTTGCGTATACCTTGCATATAATGGTGAGAATCTTCTGTAGTATCCTGTTAGTCCTAAGAATGCTCTTAACTCTTTGAGATTTCCGGGTATAGGGAAATTAGTTATGCTGGAAATTTTGATAGGATCGGGTTGAATACCAGAGGATGAAATAACGTGACCTAGGAATTGGATGGAGGATTTGATAAATTCACATTTGTCTAGGTTAAGGGATATGTTCGCTTGCCTAAACTTGTGGAATATCGTGCTTAGATGTTTTATACGTTCGTCTAATGTTTTAGATACAACTAAGATATCATCTACAAATATCATGGTGTAGGGTTCCACTTCAGGTCCTAGGGCTTTTTCTAGACACTTTACGATGGCTGCCAAACTCATGCTTAATCCGAAGGGTACTACCCTGTGTTGGTAGCATTTATTTTTATATAGGAAAGCAGTGTACTTTCTATTCTCTTCACGAATTGGAATCTGCCAGAAACTTGAGCGTAAATCTAGCTTCATCAGATACCTTGCTCCTTCACACTTAGTAAATAATTCATCCGCAGTTGGTGCACAGTCATACTCCTTTAATACAATGCTGTTCAGCTCCCTCATGTCAAGGCATAGACGTATTTCACCATTTTTCTTCTTCACTACCACTAGAGGATTCAGGAAGTTGCTGCTCGATCGCTCTATGACTCCACTTTCAATCATGCGCCGAATTTCCAGTTCAACCTCTTCCTCATATCGTGTTAGGATATGGTATGTC
This sequence comes from Magicicada septendecula, assembly GCA_034769895.1. Taxonomy (NCBI): domain Eukaryota; kingdom Metazoa; phylum Arthropoda; class Insecta; order Hemiptera; family Cicadidae; genus Magicicada; species Magicicada septendecula. The sequence continues at coordinate 478,823,322 of CM068373.1, forward strand.
TTCCTAATGACTTTCGTAGGGTCTGACACAACTATAGAGTGCTCGTATACTGTCGTCTGCGTCGGTACTTCACTAAATACATCATTGTATTCTTCTATTAATTCATGCAGTTTTTCTTCTTCTTGTGTCGTCATTCCTTCATCTACCGCATTCACATGTCGAGTTGGACCATATTGTATTTGTGGCTTGTACAAAGTAATAGGCGTTTCACTTACCTTGCACTCTTCTTCCTCGCTATTCATATTTAATTCATATTGAACATTTTTATAATTACACAAAATTGTATTATCATTAACATTAATCTTAGCATTTATTGTATTTAGTATATCGATACCTAAAATTCCATCATAAATTAATTTATGCATAATTATCATGGGATGTTCTAATTCCAGATTTTTATATGTTAGAGTTACATATGCTTGTTGTTTAAGTCTTTCTTTTTTATTGGTAGCTGTTGTAATATTTAAATTATTTACGGGCAAAATTGCAGTATTTTAAAATTATTTCTTATTGCGTTGAACCCATGCAGCGTTAAGAACTGACAGCTGGCTGCCGGTGTCAACTAGCATCCGTATTTTACACCTGTTTATGCTTACAGTCACAATAGGGCATTGTGTTTGCTGTGGGTCTCGCTTTATATACTGTTCAGTGCTTAATAAGTCCTCCCTAATATCGCAGGGGTATATTTTGTTTATTTTATAATTTTGCTTCCGTTTATTCAGTCATTGTGACGCCTTTGATGTAGACGGCCGGCTGTTGAATGTTACTGTCTCCATCTCATTCATTTCTTGGCTATCTCTCTTCAATTTTTTCTCGTCGTACCTTCGTACTGTGGCAACGCGTTTGTCAGCTGGTTTTGAAAACTGTTTACGATTGGACGACCATACAACGTCCCTTTGTCGTTTAGCTGTATTTATTCATTCAGTCCCTGTAGCTGTGCGTTTTGTAGTGTTGTACATTGGTGGCGAATAATTTATTTTGTAATTATCACAGGGCGGTGTAGTGTTTTGTATTGCTTTTTTGTCATCTCTGTGATAATTATAGTGGTGATTTGCATATTTTTGTTCCCAGTATTGTGTGTTCTTACCTTTATGGATATTCTCCGACTGTGTCACAAGGATTAAAAATTCTTCTATGGTTTTAATTCCCTGCGTATAAACTGCTAACTGGATATCTCGCTGAAAATGGTAAGATAATTTTGAAACAATTTCGTATTCTGAGAATTTAGGTTTAAGATGCTTTACACGTTCTATTTGCGTAATTGTGTATTGTTCAATACTCTGCTGTCCTTGTGCATTGAACTTTCCATATTCGAGTTGATCCCGTACTTGCCGTTGTGTATGTAGATTCCAGTATTGGTTCTCAAATGCCTCACGAAACTGCTGATATGTACTGACGTTATCTCTAATAATAGAGTACCATTGGCTGGCTGAATCTCTAAGATATCGCGTGACGAAGTCTATCTTCTCGTCGTCATTTATTGCACTCCCAATTTTTTCTATTTCCTTCTCTACTCTAGCTAGGAATTCCATACTGTTCTCCCCTTTACCACCTGAGAATTTAAGTCTGCTCCTTTCTTCCATTGGTGTAGGAAATATGGTCATTTGGTTCTGTCGTCTTCTTAACTCACTTCGTAGCTGGTTCATTTCCTCTTGAATCTCTTCTTTCATATGTGATACGTCTCCCGAACGGTCCTTCGTAGTTTCTTCAATTTTATTCTCAATAACTACAGTACGTGTTTCTATTTCTCTAAGTTCACTGGTATTTGCTTGGGATACATTATTAATAGTTTGGATTTTATCATCCTGTTCTCGTGTTATAGTAGTTAAAGTATCATTTATTTGTTTATGCGATTCGTTTAAATCTTTTCTCCACTCGAGACGTAATTCTTTTTATTTATTTTCAATCCGTACAACTTGCTCATGTAAGGCTTGTTTAAAATTATTCTCTAAAGTATCAATACGTATGTTGGTGTCACCAATTTTTTCTGTTAACTGTGCATTACTGTCGATTATACTTTGTTTGATTTCTATGTTGTCTTGTTTCAACTGGAGATTATCAATTTTTAACTCTTCTAGCCTCTCTGCAATTTTTATGGTGTCTTGTCTAAAATTTTCAGTTTGTTCTTCTAATTGTTTCTTATTAGATTCTTTTAATTCGTCTATTTTAGCATTTATATTTTCCGTTTGTTTTGTGCTTATTTCATCGACCCAGGCACGCATCATCGTCTGGAATGCCTCTACGTCTAAATTTCCTGGAGTCGTCATGTTGAAGTATTATTAAAATATTTATTTAGTAGTAATTCTTTAACAATTATTATTGATAACCGTTCCCTACTTATTTATTTATTTCTGTATTTTTATTAATAATTATTATTAATACTCATTACAGTTACACCTGTTACATAGACAAACAATATTATTTGTGGGCGCCAGCTGTGTTATTACACAACAATTAACATTACATTCAGTTACTGTTTAATATAAATAATTATTACATATAATACATTTTTATTTAACACACTCTTATACTTTAGAGCAACCATTTAGCTACATAAAAAATTTTAATAGTTAAATGGTGGGGATCGGGCCATACGTTCATGGGCTACAATTTATGTAACAAATTTTTGTACATAAATTTAGGCATGTCGTGCCCCACGTCCAGGGCGACATTTATATGCAACACTACAATTGCAAATAGAAATTTATTTGTGTTTGCGGAGCCCCACGATCTTGGACGCCATTTCTTATGCAACGCTACATATACATAAATGTAATATAATTTAAATTTGTTATGCTCCACGTTGGAAGCGACAATTTATGTAACAATAAATACAATTTAATTTGGGTTTCAGGTGTATCTGTAATAAGAACTCTATGTAACTTGTAACGGTATTTCAAATTTATTTGATATTAATAAAATTGTGCACATGGCACTTACTTCGACTTAAAACATTCGTTATTATTTTGTTACTATGCCATAAGGCTTATGCTATATACATCCTTATTGACTAAATATTCTATTCTACTAATTATTGTATTAAAAAAATCTCATTTCCAGACTACTCAGTCAATTAGTGTGATTAAAAATATCAATGTTTAAATATCTTTTTATATATATTGTAATGTAACTCAAAAATATTAATAGTTATTGAATTTATCTTTCTTTTCTCAGTACTGATTTATATAAAATGCTAATTTTTACTTAAATGCTTTGCATTCTTTTCATTTCAATACTAATTTGAGATCTTGTTTACGTTAATCTTACTTCAATAACATCCATGATTTTAATTCTATATTTATAATAAACATTGGCTCTTACTTTTAAATAGAACAAGAATGTCTTTAATTGTCTTTGAGTTAATTGTTCGATTAAGAGATAAATAAGTTGTTTATCACCTTATTGTCGTCAATCATACTCAATCATTGGATCCATCTGTAATCGTCCTCGTCTCGAACTCCAGCACCACTTCCTCTTGTCCAGCGTCGCTCCTCTAGAGTCCAGTATCGTCTCTCTCTTGTTCAGCGTCGTCTCGCTCTTGTCCAGCATCGCTCCTCTCTTGTCCAGCGTCGTATCGCTCTCTGGAACTAATTCGTCAGCTCTCTCTTTCTCTGGAACTTCTCCTCGTGCTGTTTCGGATGTCAGTTGATCTTCTTATATGGATTTGATTGTCTTGTAATTCTGTTACTACTTAAAATTGTTTGTTTTACAATCCAGTTACATAACTGTATGTAACTGGAAGGATGAAACTATTTACAAAAAATTAAATATTCTGTGCGGACGGGCAGAAGCTCCCGCTGCACTGTGGGTGATTTAAGAAAGAGAACAACTGTAGCGTGTGTGTCCTATTTATACCCATATCTTCTTGGTCAACACCTGCAGTTGTACGAAATCGACATGTCAGAAACTGTCTCTGGGTTCAGTTCCCCCGCTCTTTGTCAACTTCGCTATTTCTTATATTTCTGCGAATTGCAGAGTCCTGTAAGTATATTCTTATACTCATCTTATAACCATTTTCACTGCACATGTTCACTGTATTTTTGGACATTCCAACTTAACCTTTTCGCTCTGTACACAGTTATTTCACTACTACACTCGTATGGTGTTGTCACTTTCATGTGGTTTTTGTACACAGTATTTAGTAAATTTTATTACATTTTATTGTGTTTTTGGATTTTACTCCTTAATTATAGTTTATGAATAATTATGGAAAAACAGTAATTATGCAATTATTCATCTTGGGGTGGTAAACTCGCCTGCATAGACCTGCATCACAGACACTAGCAAAATACTGGTGTACACACTTTCAGTTATATTTGTGTGTGTGTGTGTGTGTGTGCACGTCGATTCAGGTCGAAACACCTGTTCATATTTTTGTCTGAGCCAAGCTTGCAATCCCTGACATGCTTATTTCTAATACATTACTAATTATTTACAGTTTATTAGGTATATTTAAATTTTTATATTCAATGCTCAGTACATCACTTATTTGTACTGTCGCAATATATATATATATTTCTCCACTGTTTAATTTAAAGAATTTCACAAGTTTATGAAATTATTCAACATGTACCAAGCCGTAAAATCATGATTGCTGCCATAGTCACTTCAGAATGTCTGAAGTTTTTTTATATATACCTTTATAATAGTATTTTCTCATTACTTTACTCTATGTTTGTAAAGTTATAAAATCAGCCTCAGTTTATATTTTATATTCAATTTGTTGGCGGTCAGTTCCACTGGGAAGTTCTTTAAAATTCTGAATTTTGTCCGCAAAGGTACAAAAGAAAGTAACAAACTTACTATTTTATAAATCAATACAGTCATGTTAACCTTGCGATGGTACGCTACTATAAAGGGGACTATTTTAGAGTGATAGTTTGTAATTTGATTGATTGTACTGGGCTACCTTGCCAATTTAAATATTGTAATTTCTAATCCTGATGTTTTATTCAGTTTTTAAATTCTATTATACTCTTGTGAGTATGGGTATATTGGGAATGTACAGGCTGCCTGCCAGACTTAGCATGCTGTATGTTATCATGCTGTATTGTGTATGTCAAATGTATTTAGGTGTCTCTGTATATTTATGTGTGATTGGGTTTTAATGTTGAGTATTATAAAGGGTGATTTATAGAATTAATATGCTATGTTTGCGCAATTCAGATGATTATGGTGTTATGATGTAAATACTATACTTATTTATAGTGACAATGTCGGGAATATTTATTCAATTATGTGATTATCCATATTTAGAGATACTAATGGAATTTGTAGAATGGTAATGTTAGATGTTAATTTATGATAGTGATTTTAACTTACAAATTTGGGAATTCCAATATTAAAGATGTGTCCTGGCTGATACGTTAAAATTATAATTCAAAATGCATATTTTATATTAAAGTTGAATTATTGAAATTTAAAAATTATGTTTTGTGTTAAGATTGAATTAGTTGAATTTGAAATTCATATTTTGTATTAAAGTTGAATTATTGAAATTTAAAATTATATTTTGTATTAAGATTGAATTATTGGAATTTGAAATGTATATTTGATATTAAGGTTGAATTATTGAAATTTAAAAAGGAAATTCATATTTTATATTGAAATTGAATTATTGGGATTTAAAAATTTATATTTTATATTAAAGTTGAATTATTGGAATTTGCCATTTATATGTAGGAATGCAAAGGGAACTTAGAAAATAAAAATTGTTATTGTTGCTCAACGGGTGAGTTTAATAATTGCAAGTCCCGTCTCACTGGACCCAGCGCATTTTTGGCTTCTCTAGGCATTCTGCCTAGTTTTAAATATCTAGTGGCCCCTCTTAAAAAGAAAAAAAAAAATTTATAAAAGCTTATAAAGCATAAAAAAAAATGTAAAGAGGGGTTACACATTTTTTAAGATTTTGACCTATTCTAAATTCTTATCGGTAATACAATAAAACTATAGCTAAAAAACCAATTTGAACAAGAAACAAATTTAAACATGAGAATGTTCGTCATCCATGCTTATCATGATCCTGTGTTTTATCGCAATTTATATAATCTTAATATAACGAAACATCATAAAAATTAGTTAGTGAAATTGAAATACTATCAACATATTAAATCAAGCTTCAAAATTTGCAGAGTATATATATACAAAAGATATAAACAATAAACAAATTAATAAGTACAAGTAAAGTAGGGTATGTGAAAGGATTTTATAACTGGCACACATATGTATAAGACGTGTGTAGGGTACCAGTATCTGAACACATTTCACATAAAAAATAAGAGTAAAAGAAAACTGAACAGTCCAGTGAAGCTGACAACACAATAAAGGATGGCCATTATGTGTGTGTTCAAACTGAATCCGTCAACCACAAGAATATAGTACGCACATATTCATGTAGTATTATTATTAGATTCATACATTCATAGTACTGAAGATCCATGCTTATATTCACAAAGTAAAACATACTTAATCAGTATTATTATTTCTGTTTGCCTGATCACCATATATTTGCATAAAAATGTGACAATAATAGATATTTTGAGAATGCAGTATGTTGAATATAATCTGTTTGCAAATTTTAGTATGTTTGACAATACTCTATAGTTCAAAGCAGTACAAGGCTGATAAACAAGTTGTAACTCAGTAATCCAATGATGATGAATGACATAATTTGCAGGAGTCAAATTCAATCATCGCCCTTTTTTCGAAATTTATGAAATTTAATATAACCAGGAAGTGTTTTTGAAATTTGTATTTGATTTCAGAACAGTTAAAATATAGGCTATCAGATAATGCAATCCAATTCCACTATTTTAAAATTTATTTTAAGAAATTTTGAATTACAAACTTGTATGTTCTTTTGCACAAAACATTGGAGAAAATGAATTTTTACTTTTTGAATATAGCAACATAAAATGTAAAGTACCGTTTACCAAATGGTAAAAGCTTAAGAGCATGATAATGTCTTTCAGCCGCCAGCTAAACGCAACATTATTATGGTTACTGACTGACTGATTGGTTACATACCTATCTACAGCTATGCAGTGTTGTTTGCTTGTTAGGTCTTTAATCTGCGACGGACGTTAGCACGTTAGCGGTCGCGGTTTTAGTTAACGATTCCCGGCTGGTAAATGATGACGTCATGCAGCGTGAGAAATTTTCAAATGACCCCCAGCCATAAGACATTATCATGTCAAAAGCATATTGGCAAAAAGATTGAATCATTTACTGATATTCACTTGTTTTTACACAGATTTTTTTTTAGAATCTTTATAACTAAAGTTTATTTTTATAAATTTAAAAGTTTATTTTATTTGTACTCATAACTGGGATACTGATCACATAAATCTGAATGTTCTCATTTGTAAGTTTTCTATATCTAAATACCACTATTTTCTATATCAGTTATACCTTTGTACTGCCTGTGCCTTACAAATAACAAATGAAACATTTTCATTTATTTTATAATCGTATACTGTTCATATTCACATGAAATGGAATCATAAAATAGTAAAAATGAAATAGCAAAATAATACTTCTAAGTTATTTCATTATAAATTTTATATTATAAATATAATTAATTGATTTAGACCAATTACACGAGATGAGTTTGGGTTCACACAAATGTAACCAACATGTAGTGTGCGTATGTAACGGGTCAAATAAAAGGATTTTGTGTTTCTATTAATTTTTGAGGTTTCATTTTATGAAATATTTTAAATTTATTTTCCATCTGTGTATACAGCCACGTGTTTGAATAAAAGCATTGTGTGAACTAAGGAACAGTACGCAATAACTGTTGTGAAACATTTGTAAAAGAATGTGTCAGACGTCAATTCTAAGAACTTTACGTTTGTGTGGCGTCTACGCCCAAACGCACTACACCAGCATGTGCGCAGAACGACGCCGAGTTGGTTAAAGCAAAATGGCTTGGGCGAATTTGATTCAGCAATGTGCGTTTAAGCTGGAGGAAATAAAGTGTAAGCCCAGCCTCTTTTGTGACATCAACCAGTGCTCACCAAATGTCATCCACGTCCCCAACACACAAAAACACGTGTTGAATGTGCCCCAGCAGTGACGATCAAATAGAAGGTATTGCTTTCCGCTTTGTCGGACGGCAACCTAGTTGAGAGTGAGCTTAGAGACGCTCTCCCCAGTTCTCTCACCGAAGCGTACCTGGCCAGGTAACCGACAGAAGGGGCTCATTCAAAATTAGTGACTATCAAGTAAAAGTGCATTTCAATTATCACAAAATGTGACAGTAGGGATAGTTTCAGCGAAAGAGTGACATAAAACTTTTTTATTGTAAATCTTCTTTACAACATAGACGAACTTTATAAAAACGAAGTAACAAGAGCTCGGGGAGACTCCATGTGGCCGGCAGGGGTATATATGTATCCATTCTAATTAAAATGGGGCGTTTTTATATTAAAAAGGGGTTTTAAGAGTGAATGTGAGAATGCTGGCAGACTGGGCTGTTTATGTGAGTAATAGATGAATAGTTAATGTGTTAATATAAGATGTAGATTTTAACTGTCAATATAAGATGTTTTGCCAAAAAATGTAAGGAAATTTCAATTTGTCTTGATTTTTTTTAATGGAAAAGAATAACAATACAAAACTGAAATAAGTACATATTAAAAAATTTTAATTCTCTTCAAAAAATGAGTTGCATAAGTTATTTACATAACCTGTAAACCATGCTTGCATTCTAACGTTCATGTGTCGGATCCTGGGTTCTTGGGTAAAATACAAGGTAGGTAAAAAATAATTTTATTTATTTATATTTGTAATGTAAAATAATATCACAATGGCGCAGCCGAAAGGGACCGTTTTTATAAATTAAAAATTTAATATAAAAACCACACCTACAAATAAGATGCAAGTATGGGTTGAAGGGTAAATAACGGTACATAAAAATTATGTAAAATACGCAAGACAATGAGTTAAGATTAGATCAAATATAAGATGTTGTAGAAGTAAGTCTAAGAGCAGTATATGTAAATTAAGAAAATCAGTAAATTTACAATTTAAAATGGCAGGTAACGAAAGCAATATAAATGAAGCGACTAGTGTCGAAAATTTTGATGAGTCAAATATTATGAATAATTTTGACATACATTCGACTCCAAGTGCGAGTCAAGATGAAATAGAGTTAAATTTAACAGGTCCAAGTAATGTGACTGAGGACTCGGGGGTTCAGTTGACTCCCACCTCAACTAAATGTGGTAAATTAGATGATGAGATAATGAATATATTACAAACCATATCAATGGATATTCATGAACAGAAAAACGAAATCAAAGAAATTAAAAATAGTTTTAGTAATAAATTTAATGAACAGAATAATGAGATAAAATTAATGAGAAATGAAATTAAACAACAGAGTTTTGATTTTAATAAACACATTAATGAAATTAATACACGTCTTGATACATTTGCAGAACAAATAGTCGAATCAATAAGTAGTAGTTGCGAGAAAAAATTTGATGAGATGAATAAAAATTTAGAAGTTAAATTAAATCAAATACTGAATAAGAAGGTAGATGACAATGTTATAGTTATGACAAATATTAATGATGACGAAATAGTGGAAGAGGTAGTGTTAAATAGTGATGATAATAATGTTAATTTAAATTCTGAGGTAAATATGAGCGGTAATTATGACAATATAAGTGAAAATATGATGTTTAAAAATAATGGGGTACATATTGAGAGTAATGATGAAATTTTAGAATGTAATAATGGAATGTTAATGTGTGTTTATGAGTCAGAGAGAAAGTGGAAAGATAGTATAGAGGTAGAATGGTGGCAGAGGGTAAATTTTCCCCATATTTATGATGAACCAGTGTGTTCACAAGTGTTGTTTTTGAAGGGCAAGAGTCCCGTGTAATTGGAAGATTTGAGTTGTTTCCCATTTTTGTATAAGTTAGTACCCTCTGTGTGGAATGGTGTTGAACGTGAGAGATGGTGTTATGATGAGAGAGATTTAGATGGAGAGTGGTGTATTGATAGAGAGACAGAATTGTATAAATTGAAAAGAGATTATGATGAGTTGAAAGAAATGTTAGAAGTGTGTTTAAACAATAATAATTTAATTAATGATGAAAAAATAACTGACCCTATATTGAATATAATTACTAATGGAGACTGGACAGAAATAAATAATGTTGACTTGGCATATGATTATTATGGTAAAATGAATGAACTAAAATTTTATGGTTATTACACACAGGATAGCCATATGTGGAGTGTAAATAAAATTGAAAACTGTTATTTGAAACCAAGACTAATTTTTGACGATGGAGGCTAAACAGTAAAGCAATAAATGGACAATTTTAAATATTTTGTTTTATGGTTCAGACCTGGCAGACTTGGACAATGAAGTGTGATACAACTGAATAATTAATGATGAAGAATTGTAAATAAATGTTTAGTGAATTTAATTGTGTGTATTGTAAAATGTTAGGTAAACAAGGTGTATGTAGGTGATTGTTGTGATAATAATAATAATATTCTGCAGTCTAAATAAATAACAAAAATAATTTGGAAGAAGATAACAAATGAATAGTAATTATTGTAATTGGTGAAAGTAATTAAAATGTTGTGTTTTCAATAATTAATTTAATTAAAATAATTTGAAATCTTTAAATATTTTTGATCGATTTAAATGTTGTATAATTGAGTTTTCTAATGGATTTAAATTATTTTATGATTTGTGAATCTGATAGTAATAAATAGATAAATGTTAAATTGTTTTGTATGAAATAACACTGTTGTTAAATGTTTCAGAGGTTACGTGGAAGTATTGGTGTGTGTGGTATGTATATTTTGTGTTTATGTCAGTAGGTGAATAATGTACTGTAAGTATAAAATTTATAATAACAATCAGATAGAGTAAAATGTTTACAGGTGTTTAACTCAAATGAAAAAAGTTCAATTCAATAATGATAAAATAAGTTTAAATGATTGTACTAAATAGAAACTCATTAAAAAATAATAATAACTGAAAGGTAATATAAAATAAATGTTAATAATCAATTTGAAAATTTTAAGGAATCTAATTGTAGAAAGTGATGAGTGATTTAAATGATGATGGATAAAAGAGTTAACGAAAATTTCACATTATAATGTTTTATATGAAGTTTTAATTTAGCTATTAGTGTGCTATCGCTGTGGTGGCATGTGCCACAGTAGATAGCGGAAAGTGTTGGGGGTAATAGAGTGTTACCCCCATCGGAGGCCGAAATGGCGAAAATGCACGGCACACCCCTTTTTTACAATTTTATATTGTATATTGATAAATAGCCGTGCCGTGCAGATTAATGATGAGTGTAACATGCCTGAAGGTAAAGATGATTTCCCCGACTTTTCGGGCGATTACTGCCTTACCAGCACTAATCGTGGTTTTGGCTAGTGGTCAGCTATGGCCATAAATTAAGTCCCTTGACCATAGCTGGCTTGAAATTGGTTTATATTAGAAATTAATTGGGGGGTGAAACTAGGGGAAATCCCGGAAACTATGGAACAGCGGCTGCCACTCTGTCCGAGTAGGGACAGCAAAGCCAGGCGGTAGACCCGCATTAAGGGCGCATAATTATATAACAAAGATATGTTGATATCTGAGCCTTTCAAATGTAACGCCGAAGCAAGGACACGGAGATGTTCAATTCCTCCACCTATGCCATCCTTGTGGACGCACATGGGCACCACAGTCCAACAGAAAATACAATAGTGTGTGTGGTTTGGGGGTTGCTCAGGTGAGCAACGAATTCAAATTTTATAACTTAAAGATGATAACTCACTTTTGCACTAATTAAATGCTTGTATTATGATTTGGTAAATAGGTGTTCACATGTTCATTATACTGTGTTCATTCTGTTTTATAAATGTATTATTTTATTGTGTTAGAGATAAGGATTGATAAAAATATGTATTTCATGTAATTTGTATAATTTTGAAATGTGTTTGTAGTAAGGTCATTCACCTTGCTAAGAAAATCAGCTGATCAGCAGTAGAATGTCACTTATAAATTGTTTACGAATTTCCAAGGTAATTAAGGTTCAATATGATGTTAATGTGGCAAAAGATTTTAATTTTAATGATGGACTGATTTGATATAATTGAGAATTTTAAATGATTGGTGAAAGATAGTAAAAGGTAGATTTTGGGTGATTAATATTTTGTTGGGACATGTAGATCAGTCCAAGTTGAATGTAAAGTGGTAATAGAGGTGAATAATATTGTTACGAATAAATGTAATGTAGAATTTGAGAAGTATTGATAGTGACACAGTAGATATGAGGATAATATGTAGAGTACTGATTGATATATTGATGTAATAAGTAAATGATGATATTTTGTTGTAGTTGAAGTGATGTAATGAGAATGGTAATTAGTTGATGGGAATTTTGTAAGAGGGGATGGGGTGGTAGGAGTCCGCAACAAAAGGGTTGGGATGGGAAGGGACCGTTTAGCGCCGGAAAGGGTTGCCTTAGGTATAATCCAGGGACCAACATAAGGGAATGAGCTTTTGGGGGGGGGACACATCCTAAGTACAAAGGGGTAGAGAGTATTTTTTTTTATATAAGGGTAGAAGTGATGCGAATTGAGTTGAGTAGTAAGTTGGGCTTAGAGATTGTTTGATAGATGTTTTGATAGAGATGGGTGTCATGTTTAGTTAAAGCTGTTAGTGGTATTAAAGTCAGAAGGGATTAAGAATATATGTATACATATCAAGTTGTAAATCAAGTTAGTATAAATAATTAAATCACCCAAAGTAATGGAGAATGAGAATAATAAAGAAAGAGATTCCTAGTAAAAATATAAAATTTTAATTGAAACAAGTGACAATTTTAATAGAACTTGAAAAAATGTAAAGTTGTAAAAGGTGTAATTTTGAGTAATTTAAATATCAATTTTATTGTTAATTATAATAATATTTTGTTATTTATAAATGTCTTATTTTATTATGTTTTTGTGTTTAAAGATAGAATTTTGAAGAGGTTCAATGTATTTTCTGTTGTAACTTATGTATAACTTCTGTAGGTCAAGGTTATGGACTTGACCCAGTTTGATCAGCTGATGGGTGATGTTCTATACTAGACCCGTTTTGGCAATGAAGTGATGCCAATTTTGTTTCTTAATTAATTTAAATAAATTTAAATAATTTTAATATTGAGAAAAAAAATATATTTTAATAAATTTAAATTTTTTTTGAAAAAAAAAATTGATTTTGTGCCTGCCATCTAATTGATGTTTTGAATTTTGATTATATTATTGTTTGTGTGTATTAATAGTGTTTTTTATTGAATTGTATTGTTTAGGATATATGTATAAGCAACTGTTAGGATAAGGAAGTTCATGTTTTAAGTAAAAGTTCAATCTATTTGTTTTTCGAATTATCACTAATAACGAAGAGAATTATTCAATTCAGATAAAAGATTTGTATTTTGATTTTTGAGATTAATGGTAATATAGATTTGGTTTCAATTTAAAGGAAACTCCTAAATTTGATAACAAGATTTGATAGGATGTAGCAATAAGTGTGTGTACGAGCCCAGTAACTGCTAAAGGCAGCCCAGTGTGCATGATAAGGGGGAACATATCTGTTGAGGATCTGGCATGATATAAGACCAGGGATTTGGATTTTTGGGGCGGCATGTTAGAAGGTGAGGTGCGCTGTGGTGCGTGTCTGTTCGATTTTACGGTGTTGGGATCTCGTACAGAGAAGTCCAGTAATCTCGTTCAGATGCGGCCATAGTCGCCGAGCCAGGGGGGTTATTTACCCATGAAGTATAAAGCTAAAGGGGGTTGTTGGCACCATATCCTCACCGGTCCTCTTAGGGGTTAGCAATGAGATTTCTTCTGTTTCGACAGAAGATCTCTCATTGGGGGGGGGGTATTGTAATGGGTCAAATAAAAGGATTTTGTGTTTCTATTAATTTTTGGGGTTTCATTTTATGAAATATTTTAAATTCATTTTCCATCTGTGTATACGGCCACGTGTTTGAATAAAAGCATTGTGCGAACCAAGGAACAGTACGCAATAACTGTTGTGAAACATTTGTAAAAGAATGTGTCAGATGTCAATTCTAAGAACTTTACGTTTGTGTGGCGTCTACGCCCAAACGCACTACACCAGCATGTGCGCAGAACGACGCCGAGTTGGTTAAAGCAAAATGGCTTGGGCGAATTTGATTCAGCAATGTGCGTTTAAGCTGGAGGAAATAAAGTGTAAGCCCAGCCTCTTTTGTGACGTCAACCAGTGCTCACCAAATGTCATCCACGTCCCCAACACACAAAAACACATGTGTTGAATGTGCCCCAGCAGTGACGATCAAATAGAAGGCATTGCATTCCACTTTGTCGGACGGCAACCTAGTTGAGAGTGAGCTTAGAGACGCTCTCCCCAGTTCTCTCACCGAAGCGTACTTGGCCAGGTAACCGACAGAAGGGGCTCATTCAAAATTAGTGACTATCAAGTAAAAGTGCATTTCAATTATCACAAAATGTGACAGTAGGGATAGTTTCAGCGAAAGAGTGACATAAAACTTTTTTATTGTAAATCTTCTTTACAACATAGACGAACTTTATAAAAACGAAGTAACAAGAGCTCGGGGAGACTCCATGTGGCCGGCAGGGGTATATATGTATCCATTCTAATTAAAATGGGGCGTTTTTATATTAAAAAGGGGTTTTAAGAGTGAATGTGAGAATGCTGGCAGACTGGGCTGTTTATGTGAGTAATAGATGAATAGTTAATGTGTTAATATAAGATGTAGATTTTAACTTTGTCAATATAAGATGTTTTGCCAAAAAATGTAAGGAAATTTTAATTTGTCTTGATTTTTTTATTGGAAAAGAATAACAATACAAAACTGAAATAAGTACATATTAAAAAATTTTAATTCTCTTCAAAAAATGAGTTGCGTAAGTTATTTACATAACCTGTAAACCATGCTTGCATTCTAACGGGGTGTGTCAGATCCTGGGTTCTTGGGTAAAATACAAGGTAGGTAAAAAATAATTTTATTTATTTATATTTGTAAAGGAAAAGTAATATCACACGTAACATGAACCAGATATCATAGTTGATTCTATAATACAATGTAGGGGTATACTGTTGTTCCATATCTAATCTCTTTGTCATTCTTTTTCAGTCGCTTCATGTAGCGTAATACTTCACACATTGAGTATTCTGATGTTTTGAGTCTTATGTTGCACAATTCAAAATCTTCCTCTTTTATAAAACACTTGCCTGTGTATAAACAAATAGAAAATATTAATATAATTTATAACAACATAATATGCATGAGAAAAACAATTTCTCATTATTTTTAAATGGCACTGTCAAACAGTATGCACAAAAATTACTTATATTAAGATTCACTAATAATTGTTGGCTATCAGCTACTAATGTTTTGTAGATTTCAATTAGCTAACATTAACATAATAATTTAATTACATTATGTGGTCACACTAAGATAAATACCCTTGAAAGCTGCTATGCGTTTATTTCATTATCATAAACAACCTCAACTATTAGTGTTTTACCATACGTTTCTGATTAAATTTTCTTCTTAACTATGACAGTTTAGATAATTTGTAGTCTTCAGATTAAAAGACTATCATTTAAACGGTTTACTAACTACTCAGTAATTAAATTTAGAGAGGAAAAATAATACATGTCCTGTACTCAGTATATCGATAATGATAAAAAAATCAGAGGTACCTTGCAAAAAATCACTTTTTTTTCCATTTATGTAAATATGTTTATATTTTTCTTTTACATTCTGTTCTCTTGATGTCAGCACTGATTGTTTTTGGTTTAATAGAGAATTTATTTTCTCTATAAACCCGTTAAGTTATCGATTGTAAAACCTTGTCTCACGTGTCTGCAAAATAAACAAGAAGCATTACTACACAAAGTGTAATGTATACTGAAAACATGTTTGCCTGATTTCTACTACAATTGTTAAATTTATTATTAATCATAATTTAAATAGTTAATATTTTTTGTGATATTTTGGCTAAGAAATAATTATCAACTTTTTTGCTGTTGAAAATATCTGATATTTTAGAAGCTCAACTATTGTACTAGTATTTACAGTGGCAAATGGTAACACATAAATACTGTTTGTTACAAACTAACTGCATCTTATTTGTACCTCTGCCCATTGCTTTTTTTTAAAATTGTAAGTCAATCTGATTCAATTCAGTGAAATTATATATTTTACACAATAAAATTTATATGAGGAAAGGAATAATAATCTTTCTTGGCCGTTTTCTGTGCATTACTCTAAAATATAATTTGTCATAAATTAAATTTATCACAACAGAAAGCTTTAGTGGCACACAGGAACAAACACAGCTATAAATTTTCTAGCTTTCGATAATGACATGTGAAGGAACATAATTTGAACAGCCCGGGTCGCTACTCACACTTGATAGATAGACGGTGTGTGAGAACCGTACACTATCCCAACTAATGATGGTAACACTAAAAAACAAAAAAAAAACAAATTACTTACCAGAACATGGAAATAACCAAGTCTGTGTAAGTGAGCCCCTGAGTACAGGTTATGTCAGGGTCAGGTGACAAATAAAAAACAACAACAAAAAACACTTAATCTAACATTATTGATTGTATATTACAATCCACAAATAAGCAGTCATTATGTCCTTAGATTTTACATCAGAAAAATCAAATTTCCTACTTCAATTTCAACTTTATCTCTAAAACCCCAGAGTTTCGCCATCACTTTGTTATTTTTATTTCTACTGTCCTATAACATTTACGGACCCTTTATTTTCCACACACACACACACAGAATTTCTTAATCAATTTAATAAAGCATGCAATTTAAAATTTTGTAAAAAATAGGTGGACCACATTTGATACATACATAGGAATCATGACTATTCATCAGGAATACAAATTTCTCTAGTTCATTAAAATCATCCTACTACTTGCCATGTCAATTAGTAGCTATAAATACCATTCTCTTCTTTGCATTTTCTTTATCATTAGTAAACTTTTATTAAGAGGAAACATAAATTACAGAATCACTTTTACAGTTTTTACACAGATCCAGTAAGTTAACAGTATCATCAATGAAGTAACATGTTTCAAATGATTCTACTGCTTCAAAACATTTAACTTGGGAGTTGTATGGAAGCTCATTGTGCAGGATTCACATTTAAAAGTTGAGTTACTGTTTTCACCATTGTTGAACCATTCATCATGTCAAATTTCCTTGTGGTTTCAAGATTGCAAGTTCTACATGTTGTATCACATTGTACCTTGCACTGTAGAATATGTAATTAGCACTGTACTTCTACGTTTTTCTCATATTTATTGTAGAGTGAGCCTTTATTCCCCACACCACTTGTTCTGCAGGTTGAACTATGAAAACATCAATGTAAAGACAGTACAGGCAAGCAATGTTGTTACTGTGACAATGTAAACCTGACTAGTGCACAAATGCACATATGCTGTAATGGTACATTTCATGAAGCGCAATGGAAGAACAGATTTTTGTGGGCGAGAAACATCAGACAGCATAGAATATTTTGTACGCGACTTTGGCCTGGGAAGTGCGTAATTATTTGGCAGGTGTATGCGCCCCAAAAGTCAGTTCTCATGCTCAAAGAGGGTTGCATCAGCCTCACTTGCCAACTTTCTCACGCGTAAACAGTTTTACCGCGGAAGTGGGGAGAGAGATGCCCAGCCGCGGGCAATACAGTCACAATTTTGATGCCAAACAGTACGGATGGCAACGGGAGTGACAGCGACTCAAGAAGGCAGTGTGTGCCTCGGTAAAAATGTAGTGGAATGAAAACATTGTTAGCAGTGCCTCAGGTGAAATGTAATTAAAATTAAAACTTAATTGTTTGTAATAGTTTTACAAACAATTGGGCAGTGTGCACGTTAAAAATACGGTGACTCAGTGCCCGTAGGCGACAACATGTATGCCTACATTATAAAAGAGAAATGTACAACAGTGAACGTTCCAACATTCCCGGACTCTTCCCTCAGCAAACATTTTACTCCAAGTTTTAACAAACCAATAACATTCTTAGTGCGGAATTTAGATCAGTGAAATGAACAAACAAAATAAATATGAGTAAGTGCAAAACCATACCGAGTGAGTGCACAAATAGTGAGTGACATTGGTAGACAGCGCGCAGATAAGTAACAACTCAGATCACTGGACAAAAAAAGTGTTATGTTATCAATGTTAAAAAAAAGAATACCATATGTTAACAATGGGGTGTGGGCCATAGCATGTATGTGAGAGCGAGAGAGTGAGTGTGAAAAAGGGGGTGGGAGAAGTAAAAGAAAACAGTTAAAAGTACTGATTTGCTTGGCTTTGTCTTAAGTTTTTAGTTAAAGCTTTTAATTTACAATAATAAGCAGTAATTTAGGGTGGCAACCGACCGGGAAAACCGGGAATAATGCGTAAATTTAATTGACCGGGAAAAACTTTGTGAATTATGCGTGAATTTTCAGGGAACTCTGGAATTTTAAAAAAAGAAATAAAGTTAAGAGTACGACATTATTAATATGTTTTTTTATCAACTGCTGACTACATTTTTACGTTCGAGAAACGAAAACCACACACAAATTCTTTATAAATTTGTATTTCAGTAGGAGATGTGAATTCCACCAGAATTGTAACACCGCGTTTGAACCAGAGATGACAGTAAAGCATCTGATGCCAGTATGCATGAGCAGTACGCGCACTTTTCCTCTCAGCTGCTTTTACAAATTTTAAAATATTAAGGCAGTGTCTTTTGACGAGCCTAACAATATTTCTGAGGCTCAGTGTTAGAAATATATTCATTAAAAATCATTAATGCGATATACAATTACAAAATATCGTATCCAATCCCTAGTCTAAAAGAGTTAGTGAACGGAACGGTGTTTTTCTCACGGAAAACTATGGTACTGGTATCTGAGCTGCATAGTCAGTCGTTCAATTCAAACACTGTTGTTTATTTTAAATGATTATTTAAGAGAATCACGTTCTTTTCGTGATTATTAATGAAACCGTGTGGACAAAATAATTCATTTTAAGTTTTAGATGCAAATACAAATAATTAATTATATAGACTTATAGATTTAGGTAATTAGTTTTATTGTTATATTTAATTGACCGATCTTTAAAAATGCTTAATCTATAATTTTATAGTTCCAAATCGGGCTTTTCAAACTGTTCCTAACCAAACATAACCTAACTTTTTTTGTGTTTTGTTACTGGCCTCGTTCGACTTTAAAAGTTACTTTTATTGTTGTTCGTACTTTTCCGACCTTTAAAAACGTTTCATTTATGATTATAAAGTCAATCTAAACATTAGAGGTGACGGTGAAATAGTGAACAATTATCGCTTTATAATTTGAATGATTTCCCGTCCAAATTAGTAAAATATAATTTTTTTTAAGAAAACTAAGAGTATAAGACAATTCCTACACGTAAATTTCTCCATATATTTTTTCATAAGTTTTAGTCGCTTTCTTCAGCCTTTTTTAATAATTGAAAGTAACGTTTTGTTTTAATTAGTCATGTTTATCACTTTTTGGACTTCAAAACCTGCTTGAAGACCTGGAATGTGAATATAATAGGCCTACTATGATTATTTAACAAGTGTGGGAAGAACTAATAATTCTTTTTTTTTTTAGTTAGCGTTTAATTTAAAATGAAATTTTTCAGTACTGGTTTTACTAATCAGAACTTAATTATTTCGGTAAGTGTGTTATAAGTATACATGGTCCAAGCGCTCTCAGTACACTTTGTAGAGTGACAGTTCTTTTGTGTGGAGTAATTTTTTAACCTGTATTAATAACATAAATATTTAATTTAATAACCTATATGTGCTGATTATTTAGAATTAAGAGTAAGTGAAAGAGTAAGTAAGACATATCATGAATATGAATATGGTGTTAATTCTTTTTTAATGTTTTGTGTCATAATTTGATTTACGTCGAATGTGCAATCAGTAACCTGGAATTTTTTTGAAAATGTCCTGGAAAATCTGGAATTATGCATGAATTTTCTGACTTGGTTTAGTGGCCACCCTGTAATTATGATAATTGTAGCTACAACTTACCAAAAAGAAATAAATAAAAAATTAAATGTACAAATAAAGTCATAAGAGAAAAGAAAAAGTTTAGAATGAAGGTAACTGTATTATAATTATACAAGTGCATATCAAATTTGCGTTTTCACTTCAAATAAAAATGTGTATTAATATGAATATGAATTAAGTTATTTTTAAAGTCACCTTGCCTTAACCTAACCTGTGCTCAACGAGTTCGTCTAATGGATTTTGAATCTTCTGATAAGGGAAAGTTTGATATTTTTAATTGTTTTCATGGGGACAATGGCTGGTTTCCACATTCCGTCTGTAAAAATGTTGGTGGCTTTTGGTTTTTTAGGAATCTTCTAGTAAGTAAGGTAAGTGAACTAGTATTGGGCCTTCTTCATCTTCTTATTAATTGTACAATTACAATGCACTTGTTTGCCTTTACATTCTTGGCCCACTTTGTTAAAATATTCAGCTAGCATTCTTAAACAGTTGTGGTCAAGTTAACAACAGCCAAGCAGTCTACTGTAACTTTAACAATAATACCTACTTATATAAAGTATTAGTTTATCCTACCAAAATTTGGATACAACTCAATTTTGTTATTGTGTGAATGTGAGCTGCAGGTCGAATTGGGGCACATGTGTTTTTAGAAGAAAAGTGTGGGGTGCATTTCAAACAATACAGTATTTTACAATGATGTGAACTGCAATTCCTTTAAAGAAAAACACCAAAAAGCACAAAAGTGACTTTCATGGAGAACAGTAGTTAACCAGTTCATAGACTGAGTACCAAAAAAGAATTCTTAATGCAGGCAGAATATTTAGCAAGGTGCGAATGACAGATAGTCACAAAAATTGATAGATTTGGAGTCAGATGTTAAGAAGCCATGATAATGGCCTGATTAAGTGCTATGGTGCAGTGAATTAGACACAATTTCCTGTAGAGGGAAATCACCGAAGAATGTCTAGGGAAGTGCAAACTACAGTGAATAAACTGTTGGATTTTGTTGTCCATGATGTGCCTGTTGATTAACTAGTTATAACACTACTGACTCAGAACACTAAGTGTCTACTGACTTAGTGTTCCGAGTCAGTAGTATTATAATTAGAATAAACTATGCTAATGATGGTAATTGATCTATATTATTATATATAACCAGGCTTAAGGCTAATTTGCCATATGAATGTTTATGAACTGAACATTCCAATTTTCAGTTCAACAAGTTTCTTCAAAAGTTATAACAGAATATTTAAATTTACAGGTCCAATATTTATATTACGAAGGCTGTACATAGAGGCCTGACAGTTTTACAAAGTTTTATGTCACAGTTTAATTATGACAGATGCCATTTTATAAACGCGTGTGCACACACACACTTGTGTCATAATGCTGGGTAAGTGCTGAGAATAAAATATACCTCAGAAATTTTGTGACTTTGTGTATACCAGATAAACAACAATTTTTACTGGATAACTGCTTTATTGAGTTGAGCTCTGAATGTTTTTAGTTTGCCAGGCACATATAATACTCGATTTATGTCCTTTACCAAAAATTATGTATGAATTATAAGTGTAAATTCCTGTAGATATGATGGGCAATGAAATAAATAAGTGTTGATGGTGGATAGGTTGAAATAAATACTTACTTAGGTACACTATTAAATTGCTGTTGTGTAACCTTTTCAACTTCTTTCTTCTTAACAGACTCATTGTTTTCTACTGCTGGAGACATCACCATGTTCGAACTAGATGGTACTGGTGAAAGTTGGAGCATACTGTTTTCCTATACAAACCCATTTTATGAAGGATGAAAGCCTCATTTACTGGTTAATTTTTAAAGCACAGTTTTTTCAGCACATGGTGAAAACAGATATTCTGTCCTTGTTCTTGTTCACTCTTGTAAAAGAGTGAGCCAACTGTAGTAAGCATTAGAAATGATACAATTATATTTTATTTGTTACTTAACAAAAAAAGGACTAATCAGACGTGTTCTAATTAGTATATACAATCAAATGATCTCTCTCTCTCTGTCTCTCTCACTCTCTCCTTCACATGCGCGTGTGCACACACACGCACACACACTGCAAAACATTCTGAATAGAACAACTGGATTATATTTCAAAAATTTCTAAATTTAAGAAAAACTAGTTAACTTTCAGAAAATATCTTAACAGCCAAAATAACACTTTCAGACATCATTTAGTACGGCTATTCATAGATCTAACCCAAGTATTCTGTGTGTGTGTGTTTTATTTTATCACAATAAACAAAAATTAATAAAGGCATTTGTTACATAACATAAAGTAAAGAGGCATTTTTTAAAACAAGATTGTTTGGAAATTATGAAACTCTATCAAAAATAAAAAAAGACTTATTATAGCCAAAAGGGAAACACATGTTTATTTTATTTTTCATATAACCACTTTCGCACATTTTTTATTCTGGCCATGGGTTTCTTTTTTTTCATTGTCAAAGAAGCCTTCTGCTAACCTCTTGAACCATTCCTTGACATCACCATTCTTTAATTCATCCTCCCTTTAAAACTTATGTGATGATGAACCATATCTTTAATGCAGCATGATTAGGCACTTGAAGTGAGATCAGGGCTGTAGGGTGGGTGTCAAAACTTTCTTAGCAAAGGTTTTACAATATCTGAACACTGAGCTGCAATATTATAATGAATGTGGGGTTCTTTTTTTATTAGCAGTGGACTGTATATTGTAAAACTAAAATAGTTAAAAGGATTTATTCTCATGTAATCAACAATGCATAAATATTAAGCGTTCACTGACCTTGTCCTTGTGCGTTGTAAATGTCCCATTGTAAGCAACACTTCGCTGATTTTTTAGGCAGTCCTAAACTTAACAATAATATTCTAATAAACGTTAAACACATAAAATAAACACATGAAATAAGCGGAGTTTTAAATTATAAGTGAAGTAAAATAACAATAGCGGTGAATAGACTTTCTATTCTTGCGGTATGCGTGTATAAACAAAAAAAAACTGAACTGCATGATATGCCTTACACTACAGGAAAGAAAACGCTCTAATTATGACTGTTGATTACTATGTGAATTGTACTTTGAAACAGTTAATGGGAGTGCACTCTATTAGAGAACTAATGAAGTACAGATAGGGTGAGTTTATTATTGTTATGAAAACAAAATATCTGACATACCGGCCCCTTTGAACCAACTGGTTCAACAAGAAACATTAAAAGAACATAAGAACAAATTTGATCCTTTGGAAGAGTATAATAAAACTAAATTATAAGGGGCAGTAGCCAGATGACTGGTCAAGGATTTTAGCAAATGGGAAGACGGGAAACCTTAACAGAAGGACGGGTCAAGGTTCTACTGGCAGTCTTCATGTTGACGACACGTACCACTCCATCATTCCCTGGAGATACTGAGATGATTCTCCCGAGCTTCCACTTGAGGGGTGGCATGTTCGTTTCATGAATAACGACTAAATCTCCTATTTTGAGATTTTCTTGAGGTCTGATCCATTTGGACCGTTCTTGAAGTGTGTGGAGGTACTCCATTTGCCATCTTTTCCAGAGATGTTGTGTGAAGCCTTGAACCAATTTCCAGTGTTTTATGTGATTAAGTGGTGCATTAGTTAGTTGAGGTTCGATCAGGGCATTAAGAGGTCCTCCAGTTAGAAAATGTCCTGGTGTAAGAGGTTGAAGATCTGAATGGTCATTCGAGAGAGGAGCTATCGGCCTCGAATTAAGGATACCTTCAACACGCACAACTAAGAAGGCGTAAATTCTTCGTACGTTAAAATGTGTTCACCTATGACTCTGGTGAGATGATATTTTGCACCTTTAATGACACATTCCCAAAGTCAACCTTGGTGAGGTGCACGTGGAGGAATGAAATGGAATGTGATACTGTTGTTCGTAGCAAAATCTTGCATCTCTGGTTGCTTCATGAGATCTTGAAAACATCTTTTGAGCGAAGAAGCAGCTCCTATGAAATTAGTCCCACAATCAGAGTACAGGTCTGATACAAAACCTCTCCTAGAGATGAATCTCGTAAGGGCTGCAATGAAGGCGTCTGTAGTTAAATCAGTAACCACTTCCAAGTGTACAGCTTTTGTTGCAAAACAGATGAACAGGCAGAGGTACACCTTTATAGGCTGTATCCTGCGAAGTGTAAAAAACTTGACCGTGTAAGGGCCAGCATAATCAACTCCAGCAGCGTTGAAACAATGAGTAGGGGTAAGACGATCGACTGGTAGATCACCCATGAGCGGAGACATGTTTGTTGATTTTGTATGAAAACATCGTACGCATTTAAATATTGTTGAGCGTATAACACTGCGGGCGGAGAGGATCCAAAAGCGTTGAGATAGTGTTGCTTGGAGGAACTGGGGACCAGCGTGCAGGTACATGCCATGATAGTAATCGATGAGTAAATGAATAGTGACATGATTTTTTGGCAGAAGAATAGGATGTTTGGCATTGTAAGTAAGCGCAGAGTTCTTCAGTCGACCTCCGACACGGACTATTCCTGCATCATCAATAAAGGGTGCTAGACGTTGGATGCGGTTTGAGCATGTCCTTTTCTTGGAGAGTAGATTTATGTCTTCTGCAAAGTGAAGTCTCTGAATGAGCCAGCAAATGCGGTTACAGGTGTTATTTAATTCAGTTACTGTAAATGATCCACTTATGGTGGTTTTAAATTTCAAACGGGTTATAAAGCGAAGGACATAAGCCATTACATGAAGAAGAGTCTTCCAAGAAGAACACTTTGTAAGAAATCCAAATGTTGGGACTTCTTTTGTGGTCATCATAAGATTAAGCACATTTGGTTTCATTTCGGGAATAGAGTCCTCCGAAATTGGATGAAGGATAGATTGTGGCCAGGTCTGCATTGATTTAGCGTGCCATGGTGGTCCTAGCCACCACTGGCTGTGTTTCATCAGAACCGTGGGTGTCAAGCCTCGAGAAGCACAATCAGCAGGATTCTCAACAGTTGAAACATATTTCCAGACGTGCGGTGAAACTACGTCTTGTATTTGTGCCACATGAGCAACATACACCTTGAGACGAAAAGATAGAGTGCGTATCCAAGATAGAACTACTGTAGAGTTGCACCATGCTGAAATGTTTGTCAATCTTGTGATGTTGTGAGAGCTGTTCTGTACAGTAATGTAGCAATTTGGCTAACATGTGCGCACCACAAAATTCCAAGCAGGAAATAGTCACACGCTTCAGTGGAGCTACTCTTGATTTTGCAATCAGCAGTCGTATGTTGACATCTCCTTCTGCGTCCTCTGTGCACAGGAAGACACAAGCTGCTTATCCGGATTCACTTCCATCTGAAAATCCATGAAGCTGAATATTGACTGCAGTTGCTAAGGATATGAAACGTGGTATCCTTAGCTTTTCTATTTCTGGAAGTTCTTTCACGAATCGTGACCACTTCTCGGAAATATTATCAGGTAATGGAGAATCCCAATCTAAGCCTAAGGTCCATACATGCTGCACTAAGACTTTAGACCAAAAAACTATTGGGGATATCCAACCACAAGGGTCATAGATCTGAGCAATTGATGAAAGTAAAGTTCTTTTTGTGTAATTACTTGAAGGTGTGTGCATCAGGTATGAAAAGACATTAATATCTGGGATCTATTTTAGCCCTAAAACACTTGAAAATGGCTGTTCTGACGTGCGTAACATGAGGGGTGTCTCATGATTATCTTGCATGACATTTTCTAAGAGTTTAGGATGGTTTGAAGACCACTTGCTCAGTTCGAATCCACCCTTTTTCAAAAGTAAAACAACATCCTCTTGAAGGTGGAGATCTTCTTCCAGAGAATTACTCCCTAATAGAGCATCATCAACATATATTTGCTGTTGGAGTGCTTCAGCAGCAAGTGGATGATTTTTTCCTTCGTCCATAATGAGCTGTTGTACTACTCTATTAGCAAGGTAAGGCGAGGACGACATACTATAAGTGACAGTAGTCAATTGGTAGACCTTTAGCGGGACTGAAGTGTCTTCTCTCCAATATATTAACTGAAAGATCTGATCATCTTCATGGATGGATATCTGCCTAAACATTTGTTTGATATCACAAGAGAAAACAAATTTATGTTGACGAAAGCGAAGAATTATAACAGTAATGTCATTGTGCAACTTTGGACCCTGATGTAGAATGTGGTTCAGTGAGACACCTGAAGAAGATGGTGCTGATGCACTGAAAACTACACGGATTTTCCTATCCTTTAAAAACGCCATGATGTGGCAAAAAGTAATGCGGCTTGTTCAGAGATGGCACAGATGTGCACAGGTTCATGTGCCCAAATGCTAAGTAGTCATTCATAAAATTGACATACTTCTGTTTAAACTCAGGTTGAGATTCAAATTTGCGTTCAAGTGTATTAAACAGGTGTTTTGCCAAAGTTGCAGAGTCACCTAGTTGAGCAGGGTTTCCGCTGAAAGGCAAGTGACAAACATATCTGCCGGAGGCATCTCTCTTATGAGTAGAGACGAAGTGAGCTTCACATTTTTTATCTTGTGGAGCGAGTTTTGTAGTGTGAGGTGGTTCCTCTATGGACCAAAAACGTTGCAATGTTGCGTGCAGATCACGATCATTCGTCGATAAAAGAGTCACTAAGCCTGAGTAAGGCTTAGACTTAAGTGAAACAGGTGTCGGACCAAGCACAACATAGCCAAAGATTGTATTGACGTATGGCATATTCTTGTCGAGATTGATAAAGGTACCATTAAGAGTCAATGCAAATAAATCTGCTCCAATCAGAAGGTCAACTGGACCCGGAACATCAAAAGTGGGATCCGCTAGCATATAACCTTTGCGTCGCTCTTTAATTTCTGGTGGGAGCTGAACATGAGGCAGATTGCATGATATTTTATTAAGAATCATGACTGGGTGAGATTTTGCTAAAATATTCCCACTGAGTGAAGACAATGTCACAAAGTTAAGTCCCTTTGTTTTCACTGGGGCGGTAGAGATGCCACTAAGCTCTGGAACATCTGTTTGAGAGCGGTACAAACACAAAGTCTTTGCACAACTTTCTGAAATAATTGTTGTTTGGGATGGACTATAAAGCACAGCTCATACAACTGCTGCATTTCCATTGGCAGATGTGATATGCACCAAAGCGGTTGCGAGTAACAGTGTTATTCTGATTGCAAGAAACACCTATCAAGGTAGTATCCTGGTGACACTCTGCAGAGTGGTTTTGCTTATGCATCATCGTTTCAACAGAAATTGTTCTGAATAATGTAATTAAAACAAATTAGTGTTTTAAAAAACTGATTGAATTAAATAATTTGAGATGAATTAATTAAGTAGTTAATGTTGTACAAATAGATATTGGTAGTAAATTTAAATGATTTTTCTGATAATTATACTGTATAGTAAATAGTAAATGAGTAAACGTAAAATGTGATTAGGTGCTGAGTCACATGGTTAATATAATGTATCAGAAGGTACATATGGTTATGTACAATATATTTGTTGTCATGAATGTTTATATTTTTGAGTCTACGACAGTAATCATGTTTTTATTTGATTAAATGATTGACCATATTTAAGTATGAATTTTATAATGCAATTGAAGTAAAGTAAAATGTTTTAATAATGAAATTAGATGAGTTTAAAAGATTTTAAATTGGGTGATTAAATTAGTTTGAGGTAGTTATGAATTTTCTAATGTAATTTTCAATGATCATATTAATGTAAAATGTTGGAAAAGATGGAGTTTGGGTGATAATTAGTTCAATAAGGCCTTTGTGTCAGTCAAAGTTAATTTTAAATGGCTATTAGACAAAATAAGAATTTTTGGAATAAAAGTTATACAGAAACGGGTCAGTAGTAGGGACACAGTAGCGGGAGTACATGTAGGTAAAGAAAGTGAGAGTGATGTAAATGGAGAGTAAATAGGCGAGAGCAGGGTACATAGATTTTGTAGTGAGGGTGGAGGTGCAAGGAGTCCTCAACGCAGGACGTTGTGGCGGGGGGTGAATAGTTTTAAATGAGGTTTGGCGGAGTTACCTGTAAGGGCCAGGAACTGATAAGGGAATGAGCTGGTAGTACGGGAACACACATCCTATGTACAAAAAAGGGTATCAGGTGCTTTATTATAAGAGGGGAAGGATTTAAGTAAAATTAGATAAATTAGTGGAGGTAGATATTATTGAGAGATTGGTGTCACCCTATGCAAATCTGTTAGTGGTTGTTAGGAGGAAGAAGGTGAGTAAGGTTATATATATAGATGCCCATTCAATAAATCAAATCATTGTGAGTGACTGAGAATCACCCGAACCAATTAATGATGAAAATACTTAATAGAAATTCATAGTTGAAATGTAGTAATAAATGAAACTAGTGAAAGATTTATTAGATTTTGAAACTAAAGTAAAGCTGTAAGGTGTGTAATTTTTGGTCAAACTTAAATGTGAATTAGTACGTAGGCTTTCACGGCCGGTGTCATTACGATTATCTTCTAAAACTTCCGGGCTGAAAGGCCTTAGTCGATTGCTTAAAATACTGCTAAACGTTTCGGCCGCACCACCGGTGGCCATCTTCAGTAGCGAACAAATTGTGTTTGAATAGATGACTTTGCTTGTTCCCAGTCCATTGGGAGACGTGTTCGGTGTGTCATCTATTCGAACACAATTTTTTCGCTACTGAAGATGGCCACCGGTGGTGCGGCCGAAACGTTTAGCAGTATTTTAAGCAATCGACTAAGGCCTTTCAGCCCGGAAGTTTTAGAAGATAATTAAATGTGAATTGTTTATTTTAATGTAATAATCACAATGTTAATTATGAGTGTACTATGTTTGATTATGTTAGTATGTAGGAATCTAAACATGTAATTGTATTGTGTATAACATGTTTTAAATGCGATTCCCTACATTTCGGGCGATCTCGGCCTTACCAACCCAAATCGTGGTTTTGGATGACAATCAGCTGTGGGCAGAATTATTGTAAAACTGACCATAGTTGGTTCCCTTTGAAATTGGTGTACTTTGGAAATTTAATGGGGTTTAATCAGGGAATCTAAGTTTATTTTGAACACAGGCTATTTTCACCCAAATGGGGTAGTAGACCTTAGGGCTTTCTAGGACTTTGTAATTTCTACCATAAGTTCCAGAAGAATTATGCGCACACAACAGCGAAACTAAGTGCAGTACTCCAGAAGAACAAACAGTGGAGATGGGGAGAAGTGGAACGCGACGCATTTAATGAAATTAAGAGAAAGTTTAGCCACATGATTATGATGAATCACCCTGATTTTAATAAAACCTTCTATTTACAGACAGACGCAAGCAACGTAGCGTTAGGGGCGGAGCTCTACCAGGAAGACTGTGACAAGGAACATCTGACTATCGCCTTCGCCAGTAGGTCGCTTCTGTCTACAGAGAAGAATTACACAACCACAGAGAAAGAACTTTTAAGCATTGTGTTCGCTGTGGGGAAGTTCCGGACATACATCCTGGGGAACCAAACTGTAATCCGAACGGACCACAAGGCATTATCCTTTTTAAACACATGCAAGCTTGCTCACAGCCGTCTAACCAGGTGGGTACTTGTATTACAAGAGTACAATTTTTCGTGGGAATATATCAAGGGAACAGATAATAAAATACCTGACACTCTTTCCAGGGTAGATATGTTAAATAATAAAACGGGTAGAGATTTAAAGGAAATTGAGATTTTTCAAATAAGCCGTGAAGATAGAATTTTTGGGGAAGAGTTGCGAGACATTAGAACCATGCAAAGAGCAGATGGTAAATCCAGTAAAATCATAGGTAGTTTAGAGACTGAACTAGCGGCGTCAGAGTACAATCAACATTTTCAGATCTATCAAGGGTTGCTATTTAAGAAAGTAGAAGGGGGTGACCGTGATTGGAGGTTAGTTGTGCCAGATGGGTTAGCAGATAAAATCATATGGGATTGTCATTTGAGATATGGTCATTTTGGGGCAAAAAAGTCTGTTAATGTTTTGAAAGAGTCTTGTGTTTTTAAGAATATGGAAAGGTGGGTTAGGAAGTTGTTAAGGGGTTGTGATTTGTGTCAGAAATCGAAAGTAGTAAACTATAGGGTTGAAGGGGACATGAATTTTATAAAAGTAAAAAGGCCATTTGATTTAGTCGCGGTAGATTGTATGGATCGTTGCCGAAGGGTAGAGGCGGAGTTATGTATATTTTTGTGATGTTAGACACTTTTTCTAAATATGTAAAGTTATATAGTGTGAAGAGGGCTACCAGTCATGTGCTGAGTGAGAAGGTGACCAAAGACTATATGATAAATGTGGGTAAGACAAAGGTGATTTTATTGGACCATGGGCCACAGTTCATCAGTGGAAGATGGCACCAGACCCTCGGACGGGAAGGAATCATCCCGAAGCACACGGCAGTCTACCATCCTCAATCCAACCAGGTGGAGCGTGTCATGAGAGAGATAGTCACGATTTTTAGAGCCTATTGTCACGCCAAACAAAACGAGTGGCCGTTATATGTAAAAAGGGTAGAAAATTGGCTGAAGAGTACCGCCCACGAGTCCACAGGATATACACCTCACAAGTTAATTAAGGGAACACGCCCCCCCCCAGAGGATTTTAGAACAGTTGTTCGACTACCCACCTGAGAGTGAGCAAACGAATGTGAGTACTAAAATCAGGTTGGCTAATGAAAATTTATTAAGCAAAGGTGAACGACGTAAACGTAGACACGACGCAAAAGGTAAGTGGGTGAAGTATGAAGTAGGCCAGTTGGTATTGGTGAGGAGACACGACTTGTCCAGTGCTCAGGAAAAGGAGATCAAGAAGTTTTTCTTACTCTACGAAGGACCTTATGAGGTAATAGAAGTGAAGATGAAGAATTCATACGTATTACAGAACAGAGAGACAAGGGAGATAGTAGGGACACACAATGCAACAAATTTGAAATTGTATTGGTCAGCATAAGAGTTTTATGTTTGTTATTGATATTAATGTATGGATAAAATTTAATTTGATTTATGTTTCCAGAAGGGACTCTCCCCCATTTTCAGGCGATCACAGACTCACCACCTCTGATCATGGATTTTGGCAATCTGGAGGCGGACCATGGTTGGCGGTAGCCTCAACAAAGGGGTGAAAGCAACGATGGTCTTACTCCACAAATCGGTGTCAGTAGAAATTCTTTGCTTACAAGAACGGGGAGGGGGACCCCTAGTTTCGTGGAGAGGTAAGGTAGAGTTAAAAAAAAAAAAAAGAAAAAAAAAGAGATTTAGTACCGTAGTGGTAGTATTTTTCCACGAAAACAGTAGTTTTGTTTTATGAATTGTGAAATAAAACGACCAAAATTTTGTAACTTAAATAATTAATTTTTCAATGAGTTATTTTCCTTCAGAAAACAGAAATGTAATTCATGTAAGGTAGACTTGTAAGATGATCCATTGTTGTACTTATTATCTTGTCATAAAGAAGATATTAGTGAGAAGTGAAAGCTGTAACTTGCAAAATGTGTCTATGTGAAAATTTTATGAAAATAGAAAGAACTTGTTATTATGCAAGATTAAGGGGTGATTTTGGGGGGTTGTTTGGTGTTAATAGAAGAGAAATCAATTGTGGAATGTAGTGACAGTACATGTAGAAAGACATAAGTCTAGATATTAGTTATGCTATTGCAGTGACGGCATGTGATCTGCAGATAGCGGTAAGTGTTGATGAGTAACGTCAAGGTACGTTACCATCATCGGAGGCCTAGACTAGGCGTAATATACACTGGCACAACTACTTTATATAATTTTATATTATATAATAATAAAACTTATAGTTTACCTTATTATGAATTATATTATAAGTTAATTGCTACCGTGCAGTGTATTAATAATGATGAAGTGAAAACATGCGAATGAGAGATTTCCCCGCCTTTTCGGGCGATTATTGTTTTACCAGCACTAATCGTGGTTTTGGACAACAACCAGCTGTGGGCAGAAATTGTAAAACTGACCATGGTTGGTTGCCCTTGAAATTGGTGAAAATTGAAATTAACGGGGGGCAGCTTAGGGAAATCCCCGGAACTATGGAACAGCAGCTAACACCTTGTTCGAGTAGGAACAGTAAAAAAGGTGATAGACCCGTCTTAAGGTTATAAATATAAAGTCAGATATTATGATGTCTGGAATTTCAAAATGTAAGGCCGAAGCAAGAACAGGAGATGCCAAAATTCCTCCCTAAATTCAGTCCTTGTGGAAGCAACTGGCCGCTACAGTCCAGGGGGGGGCATAGTGTGTGTGGAAGGAGGTTACTAGATGGGTAGTAACATTTAATGGATATTAAATATATAATTTTGATGATGAGGGTCATAAAAGATAATTATGATTTTGTATTAAAGTATTAGGATCATGAAAGATGATCAATAATTTTAAATAGATAAGAGTGTTCTGAAGTAGTGAACTCGTGTTTTGTTATATGTAAGAATTATATAGACAAAGTGTTTTGTTGATTCTATTAAACTTAATTAATTGTTTGACATGGTATTGCATTAGAGTAAAGATTTATATTTCTTCTTGAGAAATGGAAAAGAGTTAAATATTATCGATTGGAATCGAAATTTTCATTACTATCTCGGGAGTGAAATAAGAGAAGGATACATCTATAATAAATCTTGTATTAATCTATGTATTAGAGGTATTAGGAGTTAAGAAAAAACCAGTGCTTCTTAACACAAAAAAGTACATAGCTAAGGGGAAACAAATCAGTTAGGGATATGGTAGTATACAAGGCCACTATTTAATTTTTAATTTGATGTTTCAGTGTCTGGTGATGCTGTGGCGGCGGTCCTGAGCTGGCCAGCGCGTCAGAGCAGGAATGTCAAGTGCCTGACTGGCCTTGCGGTGTTGGGATCTCAAAAGAGAAGTCCAGTAAGGTCATGCAGGTACTGTCACGATCATTGGACCAAGGGGTACATTATCGATATTCTTTTTATATAAACAATACAGGGGGTTGTGGCGACATATCCTAGCTGATTTTCAGTATTTTATTTAATTCCATAAAATGAGCTCAATTGGGGAAGTAAATAAAATTGTATCGCATGAATGAGAGTGTGAGTGCGTGAATATAAAAGATTTAAATTTAAGAAGTGCTGGGTTGTGAAATAGTTAATAATGATATAATTAAAAAATATGATTGAATATGTTTATTTTGGAGGGCATGTAAAAATGTTGAGGGGAAAGAAATTTTAACTTGAATAGTTGAACTACGCCTCATGGCGAATGGTCGTGTGCTTGTTTTGCATAGTAGAGTCAAATTTAATTGTGTGTTGCTTAATAATGAAAGGTAATGTCATTGGTAAATATTACAATTGAGAGCAAGTTATTTCAGGTAACAAATTCCGCTACTTCTGGTTCGCTTAAACGAACGTGGCCCAAAAAAGGTAAGCAGATTTTATTTTATTTTGTTGGTAACAACATGGCGCCCAAACGAAATGTTTACTATTAGAAGTAAATAGTATTCAACACAATTAATAGAAGCATAAAAGTAATTAAACATTACAAAGGGTTAAAAAAATCACTTCATCTCTAAAATTAAGTCAAAACTACTTGAAAACACTTAAAGTAAAACTAACTGAACATGTCTGTATTACTTGAGACTATGCTCATTCTCAGGTCTGTATACCTGAGACAATTTTTCATTGGGGTCCAGGATGAAGTCCAGAGTTTTCATGGGCCACCCCTCAGGCCACCTTACATCCTTTTGTTTATTATTAGAAAACAGATGATCAATGTTCAAGACACCTTTGTGTTATCAGTGACTATTTTGAACATAACAGTGAAGCCTTACATTGATATAAAAATTATCTGTGTGTGTAAATTTGTTACCCCATCAGTCAAGAATAATTATTTCTGTGATGTGGCCACTAGACAAAGAAGTATCCCCTTCTTACAAACATTTACAAATTATAAATACTTGTAACCACCGTTAGATTTTGCTTTTAGGCAGAGTGGAACTTCATCTCATCTCATGGTAAGAATGCTTGTGATGGAATTAGAGGAGCAACAGAAAGAGTAGTCTCCATGACCTTACTCAGATAAAATTCTTTCACCATAGGAGACGTTAAAATTTTACTCAGAAAATATCAATAGCATTTCACATTTGTATGTACCATCTGAGGAAATACAAGGCAAAGAAATGAAACTAAAACAGAGATTTGAAAGTTGTAAGCAAGTTCTGAACACATGATCTATCACACGTTTGTTCTTCAAAGCTTAACAGCTATTAGATGCTATGGGTATTCATATTTTTAAAGGGCTACAGTGTTTAACTTCCCCTGTTCCAAATACTTTCATTCAAGACAAATTATTTCATTATTTTATGTTTAATAACATGAAGGATGACAAATATTGCTTTAAAAATGAAATTTAATTTAAATAATTATTTTGACTAAATTAATACACTGTAATGGGGCAAGAAGGGGTTTTTTATTTTTTATTAAATTTATTTAAAATTGTTTGTAGTCAACATTGCAAGTCCCAGGCGAAAAATGGTTATATTCAGACAATGAACAGTGACATAGCTTTGTGAGTGAGGTGTGGCAATAGAACGCAATATTGTTTTGATAAATCAAGTGTTTTGTCACAGACTAGTACACGCAACACCAGCATGTGCGGAGAGGCGATGCTTGCAGCCTCGACCCACGCCA
Organism: Magicicada septendecula; assembly: GCA_034769895.1. Taxonomy (NCBI): domain Eukaryota; kingdom Metazoa; phylum Arthropoda; class Insecta; order Hemiptera; family Cicadidae; genus Magicicada; species Magicicada septendecula. Next base: position 478,858,082 of record CM068373.1, read on the forward strand.
CGAAAAAATGGCTAAGCGGTAAGACTTTATTTCCACGTGCTTTTAAGACGGCGGAAACAGTAAAAGCTCCACCCACCAGAGCCTCCTCCATCATCTCCATTTGACAACAGTAGCCACGTGGCCTATAGACAAATACATACACTATGAAAGACGGCGAAAATTTATAACCTGAAGGCAGTGAGGTTCCTGTTCAGCAACCAGACGTAGTGGGAGTTTGGTTGGTACTATCCGCCGCAGTTCGAATAACTACGCTTACCCGGCCGGGAGCACAGAAGAACTCGTGTGCATCAAAATTTTTTTAACTGTAGGAGGTGACAATAAGACAGAAACAGTAAAACCGTCTCTCAGAATGAAGTAAGTGAAGTGAAGGAAGCAAAATTAAACATGTGGTGAATTGGAAAACTTTCGGACATACACTCAGTGCAGCACGAAACAGGGAAGAACGCCGATGGTTAAGTAAACCCAAATCAATTTGACTGTATTAATAATTGCATTTTAAAGCGATCTAAAGAATTGGGAGGTAAATTTGTATGAATGAGTGAATGAGCAAGCTGGGTCATCTTACTTAATATAATATATTAGAATAAGCATACGATATTAAAATGAATGTTTTGTTTTACTTATGTTTGAAAGAAATAGTAATATGATATTTGGAGAGAAAAGATGAATAATTCATGAATTTAAAAGAGTATAAAAATGAAATAAAATTTTAGTTGTTTTACACAAATGCGAGTCGAGTATGTTACTGATATAACCTTGAAACCCTGCTTGTATTACGCCGTTCGTGTGACGGACTTTGGACTGGAAGGTGAGTTATCCTGGGTAAGCAATAATTTAAATGTTATAAGTCTCTTATTAATTTGAGTTAACACAACACAAAATATATTTTGATAATTCCAATACACAAAACTATAAAAGTTTGTTTTATTAATGAAAATTTGATTTCACAGTACCTCAATTGTTGTGTTTTTAAGGATTTTGTTGTTCCAGTAACGTTTAAGTCTCAGTAATTATATGTTGTACTTCAATAACTGGTTAATAAAGGCAAACTCTCATCGCTGGAGTTGTACTTGTCAGACATGTTTTCCGGGCTATTAGGCAGTGGACTAACATCAATATTTCTTGAAACACCAGACGTTTTGGCTCCAACCATAGTGGTCATCTTCAGTGGAGTGAAAGTACTACAGCCTGCTAAAGTCTTAATTCCTTCTAGCCGGATGTAGTACCTTGTTCAGACCCCACTGAAGATGGCCCGCCATAGTACGGCTGAAATGTCTAGTGTTTCAAGGAATGCTGATATTAGACCATTGCCTGGGAAACATGCATGACAACTATGATCAATAAGTAGTTGTTAGAAGAAAATTTTCAGAAAATTTCAGAATAGACTCTGCCTTCTAACTGATATAACAGGCAGTTCAATATGAAGTCTTCATTCGAAAAAAAAGAGTAGCCTACATGAACAATATCTATTCTGTATGAAATTTTTGCCTCTAAAGTTGTACATTCGTAAGGTAATAAACACAATATTCAGTTCCAATTTTATGCAGTTTCCTCAAAACCTACATGAAATACACTAACAACACAAATTGAAGGTGATTTTGTGCAGATTAGTTCTTGTTTTACAATCATATCTTTAAAAATAAAAAGTTATTTCTGTTTCTGCAAAATAAGAAAAATGTTGAAACTGCCAATATAAAATGAAAGCCAAGAAAAATTCATTAATATTAACAAATAAAATCTGTTTTGAATTCCTTGAAAGATGTAGAAAGCAGTGGCATAATTTTTTATTAAAAAAAATTATCAGCAACAATTTTAATTTTTGATGGTTGATTTGAGGTGGACTGACCCTTATAAAAAATCAGCTGTTGTGAGTACCCCTTCCACACACACACACAATAATAACTGAAAAACCACTTTCTCAGGGAACATCTTTTTTATTTATTCTGTATAACGCTTTTGGAAGAAGATATTTTCTAAGCACTGAGGAAGCAGATGCACTCAGTCCTTAAAAGCATTCTCCAATTTGTTTTAGAAAGTGGTTTACAATTAATTGAACAAGTGAAGCAAGTTCTCAGTTTTTACTTGACCATTTGGCATTTGTTTGTCCATTTGTGGGATGTCTTTTAAATACAGTGGGATATATAACTTTTAAATATATCAACTGATTTTAAACAGAGGGACAAAAGGTAAAAAAATGATGTCAAAATTAAAAAAAATGCCATGTGGTATATCAAACCGATGAGAATGTTAACCAAAATCTGAATATAGTTTTCAATTTTAGACATTTCAAAATTTTAGGGTACCAGACCCCAAAAATGAGGGAAAATTTGTAAAAGCCCATGTGGGTATCAAATTAAAATGAACTGTGTTCAAAACACCTTTAATTCCTCAGTACCTTTAATAATAATTATACACCAAAGTGGAGTTATGTCACATTATCGCAGGCTAAGTAAGTTCAGGACATGCTTTTATATGTCTTTTAACTTTGAGCAAGTCCAATGGATAAGGCAATGAAACTGTTTAACCTTATGGTCACAGAGATGACTCCAGTGTCTTACAACGCATAATATCTTTGATTTGTATCTAGAATAATTAACTTTGATACTTAGCATACTAGTAATATCTTCATGTGTATATGTATAAAAACAATTATCTAATTTGATTTTATCTAATGATAAATTTATTTTGTTCAAAACAGTGAAAACTACCCTGTTGTGGTACACTGCTTTCTGCTGTTTAGTCATATCTGAATCTGTCTGGTATATTTTCCTCCATATATGTGAAACATTCATCTGTTCTGTCTATCTTATGTATAAGGACCTATTACAAATCATATTTCATACTTTCAATCGTACATATTGTCTGTCCACTAAGTATAAGATAAATAACAAATGTAATATTAAACATTAGCTAGGCACAGAAAACATAATTTGTGTTACCCAAGAACAATGAGGACAATAAAGTATGTAAATGGAAGCAACATCTCTGTATGTCATTCTTAGAAGTTTATTTTGTTCATCTAACTATGGTGACTGGTGACCGACTGTTTCTTGTTTTCCCTATGTTTTCTATTCCTTTTATTTATATAAGTGAGTTTATGGACCCTTATTTAGTAATGAAGAGGCTGTTCCCTATGCTGTAATTACCAGAAACTCATACTAAAAGTATTTTTTATAGTAACACTCTGTGTTTGTATTCACATCTCATTTAAACAAGAAATGTTCATGCCATCCTCACATGAAGCTTCGTCACAATGTTAAATAAAGTATTCAAGGCTTTTTCAATAGTTTTCTTATAAGTGAAGACTTCTCTCAAAGTCAGTTGTTTTTAATATACCTAATAATATGACTGTTCAAAAAGAAAATATATGCTTAATATAGAAATTTGTCACAATGTTATACTCTAATTCAATTTAAATATATTAATTACCAAATTTACATAATTTCCACCTACCTGCAAAGCTTCTATTAAGGTCCAGGATCCAATCACATGAACATCAGATGCAAACCTGTGTTAAGGTTATCGAAATAACTGATTCTACACCTCGTTATGAAGAGAAATAATTCGTTTTAATTATCAATTATTGCCATTTTAAAATTTGTTTATCAATACAGTTACTTACATGCTGTTCGAATATGGTGTAATTCTTGTTTATACCTCTTAATTTCTAAACTTACATACTATTACTTACAACTTAAGATAGCCCAGCCTGCTCACGCACTACTCACATTCTACCAAACATAAAAAACCCCCTTTTTTACTTTGATTGATTAATATAATTCATGATACACTCTCCCCGCCGGCAACGCGTGTATCCGCGACCTCGTGGTCGCCGCGTGTTGAGTTGGTAGCTGTCCCGAGAATAAAGAAAATTATATCAAATTGGCATGTTGCTGTTCAGTAATTATTCACTCCCCACTTCCACTGATTGAAATAACAATTAAATCACTTTTACTGTCCCATGTTAAAATTTTGAGAAGGGATACCTCTTCTCCGTAAACCGGCCGGTTATGCTGGGGACTATCAACTGCGCAACCTACTTGGCGAGCGGGAGGAAACAGTGTTCCACGGCCATCAGATCTCGTTGCCGTTCATAGCTGAATTGCTGTGGCTTATTAGCTATGAATATAACATATAGTGTTTTTTCCTAGTGTTGGCTGATGATATTTTTTACAGCATCGTTTGTTTCTCTCGGCGTCCCAACAGCGCGCATACTTGAGTCGTTGAGTGCGTGCACCATCACACTCATGCACAGTTCTGAGAATTCGAGGGTGGTACAAATTCTTTGCTTGGTTTCGCAACTGATTACTGCGTCTTGCTGCTTTGTTTCAACACTGTTTTCTTGCCACGTGGTCTGTTACAATGGAATTAATGTTTGTCGGAAAATAAAACTTTCACAATATTTTTTCCAAAACCCCAAAAAATGAAATAAATGAAATACAAATACCCTATAACTGTAATAAATAAAATGACCCAATTTTGACACGTTACAACAAAAATGATAATAAACCTACATCCAAAGAAGTTTTTCAAGTAAGTGATTGTTTAAAACAAACTTTACTAAAAATAAAGAGTTTATGAGAATTTGTTTCTATTTGCCACTATCTCAAAAATAATATCTAGCAAAACATAATCGCATAAGAAAAAAACAAACAAAAAGGAATGGTGTGAGAGAAATTCAGCTTAAATACTTAAGCAAGTGTACAAATATTGTAATGGTACGAAAGTGTAGGGCCAAGGTAACATTTTAAAAATTATATTTTCCATACAGTTGTTCACCCTTGTAGAACCCCGAGTTAGTCAACCAGATAGGCTGTGTTTATTACAGAATAAAACGACTATGTTTTGTCTCCGTACTCAAGCAACGTAGACCGATTGTGAAATAACATCCAACTTCGCATCAGCCGTGAATCACGGAGAAAATAATGCCAAGTTATGAATTGCATCAGGCGGCAAAAACATTGCTAACCTTCCCGCCTACGCTAAGGCGCTCTTTCAATAGCACCAATGGGAGCACATATGCACGATCACGTGACCAAAAAACACTGTATGCAATTTAGCGAACTAACGCCAGTTCCAGTTGTGACTCAGGGCCGCGCGGCCAGCCTAAAAAACTTCAAGTGACTCTCTAAGTGCGAATAGTTATGTCGGCCGACTAAATAAATAATATATGTATAATTTGAACAGTGGTGACTGACGGTCATAACATTGACGTGAATTAACCAGTGTACCAAAGAAAAAACAACTAAACGCGGAGTGAACCGCAATGTTGAACAAACAGCGATTGTACAACTCACCGAGAGACACCTGGAACGGTTAAGTACCATCAGTAACTAATTGGCCAAAACTTTTAAATTTCACAGATATAATGGGTAGAATACTAACAAAATTAACTAAATGAAATAGAAGGGTGAGAGAGAGAGAGTGAGTGAGAGCGTAAGTTTGGGGTACGTACCTACAAAGTAAAATACTGGTTCATAGATTGAGTAAATTAATTAATTGTAAAATTTTTTGCATTATCTTGCTGTTGTAAGGGGATGATGCAAAGACCATGGTAGTAACCTTTTTATATCACTTTCATGTAATAAGTAATTAAGCGATTTTTGTGTAAACCGTTGTTCTACAGAGAGTAAAGAGGGAAATTAATTAAAGAAAAATAAATAAGCGCCATTCATTACATAACATGTGTTAGCGTAATTATTCGTAACTCAAACAAATAATCCTGTCTGCAGCTGTTTTCGTCTGAATGACCCTGGAGTAAAACCCCGAAGGTAAGAAATAATTATTAATAAGAGTTGTAATTTTGTAATTCATATATTCATGTATTCATAATTCAATTAATTCATAAAGTTACATTGGCCCCGAACTAGGGACCCGAGTTATATAATTTGTCCATAAATTCATAAAGTTACATTGGCCCCCGTACAGTGACGCGAGTGTAGGTTACAACTTACATTCGCCAGACCTAACCAAGCTGCAGAACGGGTTGTTTGGGAGTGAGGGTGATTAGTAAGAGTGGTTAGTAAGCTTACAAAATTGTGTATAAGTAAATACTAGAAAAATGGAAAACACTATTGATTTAACTAGCACTAGTGCTGAAAATCAAATAAGAACAAGAGTAAACGAAACGGTAGTAAATGAAAATATGTCAACCGAGTCTGCCATTAAAAGCGATTCAGGTATTCAGACAGAGTCGCTGTCAATCAGTGACAGTAATGTAAACGGATCTGTATTAATTAGTGAGGGGGGAGTAACTTCCACCCCTATTACAATTAAAACAAATATAAAAGAAAAAGAATTGTCATTGGAGGATATATTTGATTTTATGAAAAACAATTTCAGTAAAGTGAATAGTAATTTTGATGAACAGAATGTTAAATTCAATGAGTTAAAGGGTGACATAAATAATATTGATATAAAATTTGATAAGCGTTTATGTGAAATGAATACACAAAATGTTAAGTTTGAAATTATTATGAATAAACGTTTAAATGAGATGGATGAATGCGTTAACACAATCAGAGAACAAATATTAGAATCAGTAAGTAGCAGTTGTGAGAAAAAGATTGATGAAATGAATAAATATTTTGAATGTAAATTCAATCAGACACTAAATAAGAAATTAAATGACAATGTGATGGTTATGACAAGTATTAACAATGACGAAACAGTGGGAGAGGTAGTGGTAGATAGTAAAGTATTGAGTAGTGATGATAATGATGTTAATTGCAATTCTGAGAATATAGTGGAAGTGGTATGTGACAAGAAAGTAGTAGAAACAAATGTTTGTCAGTTAGTGAGCGTGTGTAATGAAAATTTAGATGGGCAAAGGGCAAATATTCCCCAAGTTTATGGTGAAACAGAGGTTTCACCGATGTTTAATGAGGACAGAGTTTCCTCCAGTAGCTATGTGGGGGACCTGGTGTCTCAGAATGGTCCCTTAGTTTTTTGTGATTTAGCTGGTAAAGCCAGGAATAAGTATAATGTAATAAGTAGCCTGTAATGTAATGTAATGTAATGTAAGTAGCCTGTAATAAGTATTTTGTGTGGCCCTTTGCATGGAGTGAGATAGTTCAGGGGGGTAGTGACAGGTGTTATGATGATGAAAGATGTTTTGAGAGAGAGTTGTGTATTGATAAAGAAATAGAATTATATAAACTAATGAGAAATTATCATGAGTTGAAAGAGATGTTAATTGAGATGAAATACTTACTTGTCAAAATAGAGAGTGAAGATTATCTTGTTGATACAGTTTTAAATAATAATAATTTACCTTATGATGAAAAAGTAACTGATTTGATAATGAATACAACTACTAATGGAGACTGGACAGAAATAAATAATGTTGACCTGGTATATGATTATTGTGGTAAAATGAATGAACTGAAATTTTATGGTTACTATACACAAGATAACCGTATGTGGAATGCAAACAAAATTGAGAATTGTTATTTGCAACCCAGACTAATTTATGACGATGGTGGTTGAGCCTTAAATTCACGAATGGACAATTTTAAATATATTGTTTTATTGGTTCAGACCTCGCAACCTTGGACATTGAAGTGTGATATAACTGAATAATTATTGCTAAAGAATTGTAAATATATATTTAGTGAAATTAATTGTCTGTATTATAAAATGTTAGATAAACAATGTATGTATGTAGTAGAAATTGGTGTGATGATAATAATAATATTAATATTTTGCAGCTTAAACAATTTGGAAGAAGATAATAAATAAATTGTAATTATTGCAATGGGTGAAAGTGATTAAAAATGTTGTTTTCAATAATTGATCTAATTAAAATAATTTGAAATGTTTAAATATTTTGCTTTACTTAAATGTTATATGGTTGAATTTTTCTAATGGATTTAAATTGTTTTATGAGATTTGATATTAATGAATAAATGTTAAATTGTTTGGTATGAAATAACATTGTTGTTAAATGTTTCAGAGGTTGCACGGAGATATTGGTGTGTGTGTGGTGTGTATTTTGTGTTCAGGTCAATATGTGGATAATGTACTGTAAGTATAAAGTTTATAATACCAATCAGATAAAACGCTTACAGGTGTGAAAAGAGTGTAACAATAATAATAAATGAATTGTGATAATGCTATTAAAGTAATTGTGGTGAATTAAAATATATCTGATCTGAATTGGAATAAAAAATTTAAGAGACAAATATGTTATCTAAAAGATTTACAAAAATTGAAAAGTGCAGTACAGGTGTTAGTATGATGTAACCATGATTGTTGAGACTGAGTGTGTTTTGAAAACAAGTCTGGCACACAAGTGTTTATGTAAACAGGTGGAAACTGCCAACTGTTGCAGTGATGAATCAATGCCAAGAGCAGATTTTATTATGAAATAAAAAGAAACATCTGATGTGATGGAATGCAGGCAATATTTTTGTAGGGTCTTTTTGTAAAATGAAATTAAAAACAAATGAAATTGTTTCGAATAAATAAGATTGAACTAATGAACTTAGAGTTTGAGAAATTAAACATAATTAAACTAATTTGGTAATTAAATTAATTGGAAAGATGATTTTAATAATAAATTTAAATGTATTTTGATCCAAATTTCAAATGCAATTGTTAAATAAATGAAATATGTACTTTATTTAAATGAAAACTAAAGGAAATTTTGTGTAATGCAATTTTGTGTCAATGAATGTGTCATTTTAACCGGAACTTATATGTATTATTGTATATATCTTATATTGTTTTATTAACACTATTTGTTAGGGTCTATAATATAAAATGAGCCAGTACGTTGTCAATGAACCAGTACGGCTAAGAGGAAACAAATCAGTTGTGGGATATGGAGTGATGGAAGGCCGTTGTTGATTTTTTAATTGAATGTTTTAAAGTTCGGCGACACTGGGTCGGGTATCTGTTCGATTTTCCGGTGTTGGGATCTCGAACAGAGAAGTCCAGTAAGATCGGATGGGTGCTGTCGCAGTCGCCAAACTAGGGGGGTAAGAACTCACAATTTTAGTAGAGTGTTCAGGGGGGTTGCGGCGCCATATCCTCACTGATCCTCTTAGGGTTTAGGCAATAAGAGTTTGAACGCTTCGGCTTTCAATCTCTTATTGGGGGGGTTATTGTAACGGTACGAAAGTGTAGGGCCAAGGTAACATTTTAAAAATTATATTTTCCATACAGTTGTTCACCCTTGTAGAACCCCGAGTTAGTCAACCAGATAGGCTGTGTTTATTACAGAATAAAACGACTATGTTTTGTCTCCGTACTCAAGCAACGTAGACCGACTGTGAAATAACATCCAACTTCGCATCAGCCGTGAATCACGGAGAAAATAATGCCAAGTTATGAATTGCATCAGGCGGCAAAAACATTGCTAACCTTCCCGCCTACGCTAAGGCGCTCTTTCAATAGCACCAATGGGAGCACATATGCACGATCACGTGACCAAAAAACACTGTATGCAATTTAGCGAACTAACGCCAGTTCCAGTTGTGACTCAGGGCCGCGCGGCCAGCCTAAAAAACTTCAAGTGACTCTCTAAGTGCGAATAGTTATGTCGGCCGACTAAATAAATAATATACGTATAATTTGAACAGTGGTGACTGATGGTCATAACATTGACGTGAATTAACCAGTGTACCAAAGAAAAAACAACTAAACGCGGAGTGAACCGTAATGTTGAACAAACAGCGATTGTACAACTCACCGAGAGACACCTGGAACGGTTAAGTACCATCAGTAACTAATTGGCCAAAACTTTTAAATTTCACAGATATAATGGGTAGAATACTAACAAAATTAACTAAATGAAATAGAAGGGTGAGAGAGAGAGAGTGAGTGAGAGCGTAAGTTTGGGGTACGTACCTACAAAGTAAAATACTGGTTCATAGATTGAGTAAATTAATTAATTGTAAAATTTTTTGCATTATCTTGCTGTTGTAAGGGGATGATGCAAAGACCATGGTAGTAACCTTTTTATATCACTTTCATGTAATAAGTAATTAAGCGATTTTTGTGTAAACCGTTGTTCTACAGAGAGTAAAGAGGGAAATTAATTAAAGAAAAATAAATAAGCGCCATTCATTACATAACATGTGTTAGCGTAATTATTCGTAACTCAAACAAATAATCCTGTCTGCAGCTGTTTTCGTCTGAATGACCCTGGAGTAAAACCCCGAAGGTAAGAAATAATTATTAATAAGAGTTGTAATTTTGTAATTTTGTAATTCATATATTCATGTATTCATAATTCAATTAATTCATAAAGTTACAATATTTCAGATTAGTAGTTAATTAGTTAATTCTTCAGATTTCCTTTCTACCTTCGTTAGTGACTCTGTTAATTGTTGAGAAGGTTCGAACGCTCCTCTGACACAGTCTCCTTTATAAGCTGAAATCAATAATAAACTATAAAAACATTTAATCTTAAAAAAAGATTCAATTACAGACTCCTATTTACAATAATACAACCTAATCCTAGTAATCCAAAACAAAAACAAAAGTTGACTATTTTCTTTTATCTGGTTAATGGGGTTTTCACATTACTTGAATGTTGCATGCATTACACTATACTTTATAACTGTTTTAGTCCATGTAACAATGAAAGTTTGTTTTTTGTAACTGTAGCTTACAATGTCATTTACATAATTTTCTATAGAATTTTGTACTGTGGTAATGTACATGTGAAGAACTGTGTAATAAATACATACATTGTAAAAGCTAGAATTACAGACTTTCTCAGAAGAGAAGGAAAATAACTGTCAAATAATCAATTTCATAGACAATTTACACCAAGAAGGTGCAACCAGAGTAAAAATGCAAGCTTCATTGATGCAAGATTTTAGTAGATAAAACTGAAACAGATGACCGGTTTGATATACCTCAAAGGAACACAAGAACTACAATATGAAGCAGTTTCAAAATAAGGACAGATGAGGACTTAAAAGGGTGAAGGAAAAAATTAAAGCTCTTTTAGAAAAAAATTAAACAAATTACCAAAACATTTTTACTTGGACAGAATGTGTAAATCAAAGTGTCAGCTGTGACAGGGTAAATATGGACACAGAAACAGTATGTGAAGCTGTGAATATTTAAGGCTGACAGTCCACCTTCTTGCAGCAAATAATTTTACTTAGAAATTGGCAATTTTTAGTAATTCAGATCATTACAAATTTGTTGTATTTTGGTAATCATTATTAAATCCATTTAATTATAATTTTATCTACATTTAACAAGTTAAACAATAAGAGGTTAGTGTATGGGAAATGGCTAGTAAATTGTCTTTAGTTAGAGGGCAAAGATTAAAAAAAAATTATAATTGTACAAAACGTGTGAAAAAAAAGTGTTTGTATAAAGTTTCCTCCTCTTTGATGTGCAATTTGTAAGGGACAAAGTATTGGGATTTATTTTATTCTTTAATAATTGTAAAAAGTAGTAGCCACTCAAGCTGAACAACATTTTGATCACAAACGCTTGACATTTTTGAACACCTTGCAGTCAGTGCGGTACCAAACCGTCGAGGCCCAAAATAATTAAGAGTCTGGGAATGTTAAGTATCAGAAATTCACGCGTACGCGCGCACGGGTGTGCCGCTGTGAACAGCATGAAAGACACGTACGAAACATTCCAGAGCTGAACATGTGATGGAAACAAAGAACTCAACGCAGTACAATCCGCCCCAGTTGAAATTACACTTTTAAACCGGCCGGTTGTAAAGAAAAGTTCCGGAACGAAAATGCGGGCCCGTATAAATAAAGTGTGATTTTAATTCAAATTAATAAATTTTACAGTCATGACATGATATGAAGTAAAATGAAGTGACAGTTTCGAGTTATCCGGCAAGAATTACGACAAAAGAACGAAATGTGCAGAGTGATGAAAGAAATAGAAAACGTACGGAGGCTGGACTGAATTTTAGGTACGCAATTGCAGATAAGAGAACAAATTATATTATATTCAATTATACTCATAAATTATGAAAAGAAGAAATTTAAAAACAAAGAATTATAACCATTCAAAATTGAAACCTTTTAAAAATTAAATGAGCTCATAGGGGAAATTTAAATATGTACCATGAGAGAGTGGATGGGCATGTGTAATAATCATGTAATAAAAGTAAGAGGCACTGGTTTGTGAAAAATGGGGTATAACTATTTCTGTTATTTTTAATGTGTCTATTGTAATCAAGGTAATGCCAATATATATGAATAAGGAATCATTGTAATTTTACCGTGAAGGATAATATCAAAATTAAGAGAGGGAAGGGAGATTTTATTTATGATGGGATTGTAAAAGAATCTAAGTTTTTCTGTTGTTTGATTAAATGAAATTGAATTGTTTTGAGAAAATAAAAGAATAAGATGTGTACGAGAGTAACCAATATGTTTAATTTCAAATAACCAGTTCTGAACTTCCCGTTCGCTGATTCGAAACCTGGACCCTGGTGAGTAAAACTTTAAGTTGGTAATAGACAACATGGCAGCTGTAAGAGTTTAAAATTAGTAAACAAATAAAATCAAATCAAGTTTATTTATTAATTTATATAAGGGTAAGTACGTGTACAAGTGGCGCTTCCGAACTGGGACATTTATATAAATAAATTATATAAATACATGCCTACTGGGAAGAGCAGAATGGTTATTTGAGATAAAATAAAAAATTGTTTTGATGTACGTGAAAATAGACGTACAAGGATAAGGTTATGTTGTGATCATGTGTAGTATGGGTAAATACAATATTAGTATTATCACCTTGTTAGGTGATAAGTATGTGTAATATATGTTAGTATTTTGAGATAAAAAAAAAATTTTTGAGATGGCAAATAACGTAGAAGTCAGCTTTACTAACAATACATTTATGAGTGAGATGGGCGTTCACTCAACCCCAATTAACCAGATCGGTGAGTCTAGCGCTACCGAATCAGTTGAATTAAATACAGTTCAATTAACACCCATCTCAACTCGGTATGAGAACAAAACAGATGAGATAACAGCAATGATGCAGTTGCTAGTAAAGATAGATAGTAAATGTGACAAACAGAATGAAGATATTAATAATTTCAAAAATGAAATTAATGGTAAATTCGAAAAAATTGATGAAAAATTGAAACAATAACTGATAAAATAATAGAATCAATAAGTAACAATTTCGAGGAGAAGATGAACGAATTGAATAAAAATTTAGAAAGGAACTTAAATCAGATAATAAATAAGAAGTTTAGTACGCAAATAGACAGTGTTAGAGATATGACAAATAATAATAATGATAAAATAGTGGAAGTGGTAGCGTTAGAGAATAAACTATTGAATAGCGATGATAATTATGAGATTATAGTGGGGGTAGAGAGTGGTGAAGATACCGATAAATTAAATGAAAATAAAGACGATCAGGTAACATATAATACGGTAAGTAGGGGTGAGAAAAATGATAATATAATTAAAAATGTGGTGTTAGAGAATACGGTGGTGCGTATTGAGAATGCTGATGACGTTTTAGTGGCAGTAGAATTTAATAACAAAGTGTTAGCGAGTGCTGATGAAATTGAGAGAGAGTGTGAAGAGAGGTTAGGCAAGCAAAGGGCAGATTTTCCCTGGATATATAGTGAATTAGAATTTTCACAAGTGTTGTATGAGGACAAAGGTTCCTCCAGAGGTTATGTGGAAGACGAGGTGTCTTCAAGTAGTCCTTTAATTTTTCGTGGTGTTCCTGGAAAAGCCAGGAAGAGTTTTTACGTAGTAGTACCCTTTGCATGGAGTGATAGAAACAAAATGAAATGGTGTTGTGAGAAGTATTTTGAGAGAGAGAGAGAGAGAGAGAATGGTAGAGATGTTTAAGTTAAATAGAGGTTATGGAGAGTTGATAGAGAGGACGAATATTGAGAGTTAGTAACATTGTAGACTTACCTTGTTGTGAGAATGGTGCAGCAATAAATGATGATAATGTTGATAATTATATTGAATGCTTACCTGTACACAGACGTGGGATATTAATAGTAGATGATTCTGAAAATAAGGAGAGGTTAAAATGCTTCATTGAGACAGATAATAATACTGACGGTAACAAGACCAAAAGTAATGATGTAGACAGGTTATAGGATTTAATAATTATGTGGGATAATCCAGTAGATTATTATGGGGTATAACGGAACAATGTGAAATAGTAAATAGTTATTATAATAATGATAACAAAATGAAAGTAATTAAGAGTGAACTGTGTTATAAAAACATATGATTGCTGTTTGATGATGGAGGGTAAAGAGTATTGTTAATGAACATTTAAATATGTGAGAGTAGTGGTTTTGAAATGGACTGAATTATGAAATGCTTTGTGGTAAATAATAACAGATAACAATGTGGATTGTATATACTTTTGTGTTGATGTTAAATGTATTTGTGTAATAGATTACATTGTATTTTGTATTTTAGGTAAACAATGTATGTATACAGTAGGAATTTATTTGATATAATAATAATAATAATAATAATAATAATAATAATAATAATAGTTTGCCAGACTAAATAAATAACGAGAATAACTGTGGAGTTTATAATGAGAATAACTGAATTGAAATTGTTCTGAATAATGTAATTAAAACAAATTAGTGTTTTAAAAAACTGATTGAATTAAATAATTTGAGATGAATTAATTAAGTAGTTAATGTTGTATAAATAGATATTGGTAGTAAATTTAAATGATTTTTCTGATAATTATACTGTATAGTAAATAGTAAATGAGTAAACGTAAAATGTGATTAGGTGCTGAGTCACATGGTTATTATAATGTATCAGAAGGTACATATGGTTATGTACAATATATTAGTTGTAATGAATGTTTATATTTTTGAGTCTATGACAGTAATCATGTTTTTATTTAATTAAATGATTGACCATATTTAAGTATGAATTTTATAATCCAATTGAAGTAAAGTAAAATGTTTTAATAATGAAATTAGATGAGTTTAAAAGATTTTAAATTGGGTGATTAAATTAGTTTGAGATAGTTATGAATTTTCTAATGTAATTTTCAATGATCATATTAATGTAAAATGTTGGAAAAGATGGAGTTTGGGTGATAATTAGTTCAATAAGGCCTTTGAGTCAGTCAAAGTTAATTTTAAATGGCTATTAGACAAAATAAGAATTTTTGGAATAAAAGTTATACAGAAACGGGTCAGTAGTAGGGGCACAGTAGCGGAAGTACATGTAGGTAGAGAAAGTGAGAGTGATGTAAATGGAGAGTAAATAGGCGAGAGCAGGGTACATAGATTTTGTAGTGAGGGTGGAGGTGCAAGGAGTCCTCAACGCAGGACGTTGTGGCGGGGGGTGAATAGTTTTAAATGAGGTTTGGCGGAGTTACCTGGAAGGGCCAGGAACTGATAAGGGAATGAGCTGGTAGTACGGGAACACACATCCTATGTACAAAAAAGGGTATCAGGTGCTTTATTATAAGAGGGGAAGGATTTAAGTAAAATTAGATAAATTAGTGGAGGTAGATATTATTGAGAGATTGGTGTCACCCTATGCAAATCTGTTAGTGGTTGTTAGGAGGAAGAAGGTGAGTAAGGTTATATATATAGATGCCCATTCAATAAATCAAATCATTGTGAGTGACTGAGAATCAACCGAACCAATTGATGATGAAAATACTTAATAGAAATTCATAGTTGAAATGTAGTAATAAATGAAACTAGTGAAAGATTTATTAGATTTTGAAACTAAAGTAAAGCTGTAAGGTGTGTAATTTTTGGTCAAACTTAAATGTGAATTGTTTATTTTAATGTAATAATCACAATGTTAATTATGAGTGTCCTATGTTTGATTATGTTAGTGTGTAGGAATCTAAACATGTAATTGTATTGTGTATAACATGTTTTAAATGCGATTCCCTACATTTCGGGCGATCTCGGCCTTACCAACCCAAATCGTGGTTTTGGATGACAATCAGCTGTGGGCAGAATTATTGTAAAACTGACCATAGTTGGTTCCCTTTGAAATTGGTGTACTTTGGAAATTTAATGGGGTTTAATCAGGGAATCTAAGTTTATTTTGAACACAGGCTATTTTCACCCAAATGGGGTGGTAGACCTTAGGGCTTTCTAGGACTTTGTAATTTCTACCATAAGTTCCAGAAGAATTATGCGCACACAACAGCGAAACTAAGTGCAGTACTCCAGAAGAACAAACAGTGGAGATGGGGAGAAGTGGAACGCGACGCATTTAATGAAATTAAGAGAAAGTTTAGCCACATGATTATGATGAATCACCCTGATTTTAATAAAACCTTCTATTTACAGACAGACGCAAGCAACGTAGCGTTAGGGGCGGAGCTCTACCAGGAAGACTGTGACAAGGAACATCTCACTATCGCCTTCGCCAGTAGGTCGCTTCTGTCTACAGAGAAGAATTACACAACCACAGAGAAAGAACTTTTAAGCATTGTGTTCGCTGTGGGGAAGTTCCGGACATACATCCTGGGGAACCAAACTGTAATCCGAACGGACCACAAGGCATTATCCTTTTTAAACACATGCAAGCTTGCTCACAGCCGTCTAACCAGGTGGGTACTTGTATTACAAGAGTACAATTTTTCGTGGGAATATATCAAGGGAACAGATAATAAAATACCTGACACTCTTTCCAGGGTAGATATGTTAAATAATAAAACGGGTAGAGATTTAAAGGAAATTGAGATTTTTCAAATAAGCCGTGAAGATAGAATTTTTGGGGAAGAGTTGCGAGACATTAGAACCATGCAAAGAGCAGATGGTAAATCCAGTAAAATCATAGGTAGTTTAGAGACTGAACTAGCGGCGTCAGAGTACAATCAACATTTTCAGATCTATCAAGGGTTGCTATTTAAGAAAGTAGAAGGGGGTGACCGTGATTGGAGGTTAGTTGTGCCAGATGGGTTAGCAGATAAAATCATATGGGATTGTCATTTGAGATATGGTCATTTTGGGGCAAAAAAGTCTGTTAATGTTTTGAAAGAGTCTTGTGTTTTTAAGAATATGGAAAGGTGGGTTAGGAAGTTGTTAAGGGGTTGTGATTTGTGTCAGAAATCGAAAGTAGTAAACTATAGGGTTGAAGGGGACATGAATTTTATAAAAGTAAAAAGGCCATTTGATTTAGTCGCGGTAGATTGTATGGATCGTTGCCGAAGGGTAGAGGCGGAGTTATGTATATTTTTGTGATGTTAGACACTTTTTCTAAATATGTAAAGTTATATAGTGTGAAGAGGGCTACCAGTCATGTGCTGAGTGAGAAGGTGACCAAAGACTATATGATAAATGTGGGTAAGACAAAGGTGATTTTATTGGACCATGGGCCACAGTTCATCAGTGGAAGATGGCACCAGACCCTCGGACGGGAAGGAATCATCCCGAAGCACACGGCAGTCTACCATCCTCAATCCAACCAGGTGGAGCGTGTCATGAGAGAGATAGTCACGATTTTTAGAGCCTATTGTCACGCCAAACAAAACGAGTGGCCGTTATATGTAAAAAGGGTAGAAAATTGGCTGAAGAGTACCGCCCACGAGTCCACAGGATATACACCTCACAAGTTAATTAAGGGAACACGCCCCCCCCCCCAGAGGATTTTAGAACAGTTGTTCGACTACCCACCTGAGAGTGAGCAAACGAATGTGAGTACTAAAATCAGGTTGGCTAATGAAAATTTATTAAGCAAAGGTGAACGACGTAAACGTAGACACGACGCAAAAGGTAAGTGGGTGAAGTATGAAGTAGGCCAGTTGGTATTGGTGAGGAGACACGACTTGTCCAGTGCTCAGGAAAAGGAGATCAAGAAGTTTTTCTTACTCTACGAAGGACCTTATGAGGTAATAGAAGTGAAGATGAAGAATTCATACGTATTACAGAACAGAGAGACAAGGGAGATAGTAGGGACACACAATGCAACAAATTTGAAATTGTATTGGTCAGCATAAGAGTTTTATGTTTGTTATTGATATTAATGTATGGATAAAATTTAATTTGATTTATGTTTCCAGAAGGGACTCTCCCCCATTTTCAGGCGATCACAGACTCACCACCTCTGATCATGGATTTTGGCAATCTGGAGGCGGACCATGGTTGGCGGTAGCCTCAACAAAGGGGTGAAAGCAACGATGGTCTTACTCCACAAATCGGTGTCAGTAGAAATTCTTTGCTTACAAGAACGGGGAGGGGGACCCCTAGTTTCGTGGAGAGGTAAGGTAGAGTTAAAAAAAAAAAAGAAAAAAAAAGAGATTTAGTACCGTAGTGGTAGTATTTTTCCACGAAAACAGTAGTTTTGTTTTATGAATTGTGAAATAAAACGACCAAAATTTTGTAACTTAAATAATTAATTTTTCAATGAGTTATTTTCCTTCAGAAAACAGAAATGTAATTCATGTAAGGTAGACTTGTAAGATGATCCATTGTTGTACTTATTATCTTGTCATAAAGAAGATATTAGTGAGAAGTGAAAGCTGTAACTTGCAAAATGTGTCTATGTGAAAATTTTATGAAAATAGAAAGAACTTGTTATTATGCAAGATTAAGGGGTGATTTTGGGGGGTTGTTTGGTGTTAATAGAAGAGAAATCAATTGTAGAATGTAGTGACAGTACATGTAGAAAGACATAAGTCTAGATATTAGTTATGCTATTGCAGTGGCGGCATGTGATCTGCAGATAGCAGTAAGTGTTGATGAGTAACGTCAAGGTACGTTACCATCATCGGAGGCCTAGACTAGGCATAATATACACTGGCACAACTACTTTATAACAAGATTCTATTAAACTTAATTAATTGTTTGACATGGTATTGCATTAGAGTAAAGATTTATATTTCTTCTTGAGAAATGGAAAAGAGTTAAATATTATCGATTGGAATCGAAATTTTCATTACTATCTGGGGAGTGAAATAAGAGAAGGATACATCTATAATAAATCTTGTATTAATCTATGTATTAGAGGTATTAGGAGTTAAGAAAAAACCAGTGCTTCTTAACACAAACCAGTACATAGCTAAGGGGAAACAAATCAGTTAGGGATATGGTAGTATACAAGGCCACTATTTAATTTTTAATTTGATGTTTCAGTGTCTGGTGATGCTGTGGCGGCGGTCCTGAGCTGGCCAGCGTGTCAGAGCAGGAACGTCAAGTGCCTGACTGGCCTTGCGGTGTTGGGATCTCGAAAGAGAAGTCCAGTAAGGTCATGCAGGTACTGTCACGATCACTGGACCAAGGGGTAAATTATCGATATTCTTTTTATATAAACAATACAGGGGGTTGTGGCGACATATCCTAGCTGATTTTCAGTATTTTATTTAATTCAATAAAATGAGCTCAATTGGGGAAGTAAATAAAATTGTACCGCATGAATGAGAGTGTGAGTGCGTGAATATAAAAGATTTAAATTTAAGAAGTGCTGGGTTGTGAAATAGTTAATAATGATATAATTAAAAAATATGATTGAATATGTTTATTTTGGAGGGCATGTAAAAATGTTGAGGGGAAAGAAATTTTAACTTGAATAGTTGAACTACGCCTCATGGCGAATGGTCGTGTGCTTGTTTTGCATACTAGAGTCAAATTTAATTGTGTGTTGCTTAATAATAAAAGGTAATGTCATTGGTAAATATTACAATTGAGAGCAAGTTATTTCAGGTAACAAATTCCGCTACTTCTGGTTCGCTTAAACGAACGTGGCCCAAAAAAGGTAAGCAGATTTTATTTTATTTTGTTGGTAACAACATGGCGCCCAAACGAAATGTTTACTATTAGAAGTAAATAGTATTCAACACAATTAATAGAAGCATAAAAGTAATTAAACATTACAAAGGGTTAAAAAAATCACTTCATCTCTAAAATTAAGTCAAAACTACTTGAAAACACTTAAAGTAAAACTAACTGAACATGTCTGTATTACTTGAGACTATGCTCATTCTCAGGTCTGTATACCTGAGACAATTTTTCATTGGGGTCCAGGATGAAGTCCAGAGTTTTCATGGGCCACCCCTCAGGCCACCTTACATCCTTTTGTTTATTATTAGAAAACAGATGATCAATGTTCAAGACACCTTTGTGTTATCAGTGACTATTTTGAACATAACAGTGAAGCCTTACATTGATATAAAAATTATCTGTGTGTGTAAATTTGTTACCCCATCAGTCAAGAATAATTATTTCTGTGATGTGGCCACTAGACAAAGAAGTATCCCCTTCTTACAAACATTTACAAATTATAAATACTTGTAACCACCGTTAGATTTTGCTTTTAGGCAGAGTGGAACTTCATCTCATCTCATGGTAAGAATGCTTGTGATGGAATTAGAGGAGCAACAGAAAGAGTAGTCTCCATGACCTTACTCAGATAAAATTCTTTCACCATAGGAGACGTTAAAATTTTACTCAGAAAATATCAATAGCATTTCACATTTGTATGTACCATCTGAGGAAATACAAGGCAAAGAAATGAAACTAAAACAGAGATTTGAAAGTTGTAAGCAAATTCTGAACACATGATCTATCACACGTTTGTTCTTCAAAGCTTAACAGCTATTAGATGCTATGGGTATTCATATTTTTAAAGGGCTACAGTGTTTCAACTTCCCCTGTTCCAAATACTTTCATTCAAGACAAATTATTTCATTATTTTATGTTTAATAACATGAAGGATGACAAATATTGCTTTAAAAATGAAATTTAATTTAAATAATTATTTTGACTAAATTAATACACTGTAATGAGGCAAGAAGGGGTTTTTTATTTTTTATTAAATTTATTTAAAATTGTTTGTAGTCAACATTGCAAGTCCC
Organism: Magicicada septendecula; assembly: GCA_034769895.1. Lineage (NCBI taxonomy): Eukaryota > Metazoa > Arthropoda > Insecta > Hemiptera > Cicadidae > Magicicada > Magicicada septendecula. The sequence goes on from CM068373.1 coordinate 478,878,866, forward strand.
AGGCGAAAAATGGTTATATTCAGACAATGAACAGTGTCATAGCTTTGTGAGTGAGGTGTGGCAATAGAACGCAATATTGTTTTGATAAATCAAGTGTCTGAAGCTGTCTGGTATATTTTCCTCCATATATGTGAAACATTCATCTGTTCTGTCTATCTTATGTATAAGGACCTATTACAAATCATATTTCATGCTTTCAATCGTACATATTGTCTGTCCACTAAGTATAAGATAAATAACAAATGTAATATTAAACATTAGCTAGGCACAGAAAACATAATTTGTGTTACCCAAGAACAATGAGGACAATAAAGTATGTAAATGGAAGCAACATCTCTGTATGTCATTCTTAGAAGTTTATTTTGTTCATCTAACTATGGTGACTGGTGACCGACTGTTTCTTGTTTTCCCTATGTTTTCTATTCCTTTTATTTATATAAGTGAGTTTATGGACCCTTATTTAGTAATGAAGAGGCTGTTCCCTATGCTGTAATTACCAGAAACTCATACTAAAAGTATTTTTTATAGTAACATTCTGTGTTTGTATTCACATCTCATTTAAACAAGAAGTGTTCATGCCATCCTCACATGAAGCTTCGTCACAATGTTAAATAAAGTATTCAAGGCTTTTTCAATGGTTTTCTTATAAGTGAAGACTTCTCTCAAAGTCAGTTGTTTTTAATATATACTGTAATACATTTGGTAAAAGTGCTGGGTGTATAGTATTCATCATGTGTAGATATGAATTATACAATCTTGTGTTTAATTTGGTCTTTTTGCTGTACAACTGTCTGATTTCTTCTTTAATCCATAGTGATTCAGCAATTTGCTTTGTTTTTATAGCAACTTTAGACTCGGTTCTGACTTTTATGGTACAATATTTGGGTGTTACTTTTAATTGGAGACACTTCGTGTTAAATTCAATGTTCAAATTCGTTTTCAATACTTTAATTTTAATATCAATATAATTGTTTACCGTTGATGCCTGACAAGCAGTTACTTTTAAGTATAACATTATTAGACGGTAACTAAGTCACAGATTTAATTATAAATTTACCTTATTTCTAACTAATAAAGCGCATTAACAAACTCAGTTACAAGATATATAGAAAACCAACCTCCACTGATATGGTTATACACGCCAGCTCCTATCACCCATATATACAAAAAATAGCGGCATTTAATAGTCTTACACACAGACTGGCAACAATACCGATGGAACGAAACGATTATATAGAAGAACTTAACAACACTAAGCATACTGCCATTGCCAATGGATACCAACCAACTTTAATAGATAAACTGTTACACAAACATGCAACCAACCATAAAAAAAGCGGAGATACAAAAATGAAATACATATCAACATTTTATTCAAGAAGAACTGCCTTAGCTCTTGTAAACGAGTTCAAAAAATGAAATATCATAATATCATTCCGTACCAACAATAACATAGGGAACTTACTAAGAACTAAATCACGTCAACCTATTGCTGAAAAAACCGGAATATATAAAATAAATTGTAGCGATTGCGATAAATTCTATATCGGTCAGACAGGTCAGGGTTTTTTACAGAGATTTAAAGAACATCTACCCAAAAATAATATTTACTCGAACCGCTCTCAATTCGCAAAGCATCTAATATCTAAAGGCCATAATTACAATAGTTTTGAATCGAACTTTAAAGCCATACATATATGTGATAAAGGACTATTCATGAATGCTGTTGAGGAGTTTGAAATTTATCAGGCATTCAAGTTTGAATCAGACAATGGTTTGAACAAGCAACTGGACTTTAGATCGCACTATCTATATGATACAATCTTGAATAAAACTAAGAGACACAGTGTAATTGATACCGGACAGTCTGGCATGTGACAGTGTTGGGTGCACCCGAACTATGTAGTTTTATATATGTGACCATCGTGTAAGTGTATACATGTTCTAATATTGTACATATGTTTTCAATGGAAAATTGTTAATATTAACGTGACGAAGTATAGCAACGGATTTTCTGAGGATGGAGCATTGAAGAGCTCCGAAACGCGTCAAAAGTAACAAACAACAAGAAAAATAAGTCACAAGACGGAAATAAGGTAAATTATAATTAAATCTGTGACTTGGTTACCGTCTAATAATGTTATAATTTTTTGGATGCACATTGTTGCTATTAGGTTGATTTTATTTTTTAAATATTTATTATCAGAATTTTAAATATCAGTTAATTTGTTAACTGTCACTTACTTCTTAACGTCTGTCAATCACCAAATAAACACAATTTTAATATTTTCAAACTCAATTATTTCTTTCACTATACTCTCTCCTCTCTACAAAATTAATCATTAATGCGACATGGTGTTTTGGTGTAATTCAAATAAGCTCAAACTTTATGGCATGGACTGTATTAAGAGATACACTCAACACACACACACACACACACACACACACACACACACACACACACACACACACACACACACACACACAAGTGGATAAGAACATATCATTACAATATATACGTAACTTTCAAGTAAAAGTAAATTAGATTTCTCTTACTTGTTTTTAATTATAAGAAGCCAAATCGACAGCAAATCAATTTCATCAATTTACATGTATATTTTTGACATGATAATGTCTTTTGGCTGGCCATCATTTGAAAATTTCTGTAACGCTGTAAACTGTAACGCATCACGCTGCATGACGTCATTCTTGCGTGACGTCATTGGGATTGTTGTAAATAAACGTTTGTTTTGATACGTCGCAATATATATAATGTGTTAAAAATAATATCACTGCAAACAATTAAACCAGATTTATAAAGCGTCCTGAAAGTTTAAAATCAAGTGTTAGCACAATTTACCAGCCGGGAATCGTTAACTAAAACCGCGACCGCTAACATGCTACCGTCGTCGCAGATTAAAGACCTAACAAGCGAACAACACTGCATAGCTGTAGATAGGTTATTGGGGTTATTGTCTCTAGTTAATGGTTGTCTTCGTATGTGATTCAGCTAACGATCTTTTTGTGGTTACTGACTGACTGATTGTTTCTTTTGCGCAAATGTTGCGTTTAACTGGTGGCTGAAAGACATTATCATGCTCTTAAGCTTTTACCATTTGGTAAACGGTACTGTATCTTTTCTACCTTTCGATGATTTTGGTAAACTTGGTGTAAAAGTGTTATAGGCCCTGTTATCAGTTGGCACTCTTTTACTATGCAACATGAAGCCAGAGAATCTAGGCCTTGGCATGAAATGTTTAGCCAACCACAACTAACTTCAACAACTTTGTATTCACTATTTTTCTTTATTTAAAGTGAGAACAATTCGACAAATAAGCGATCCTATTCAGGCTCCTCTAATTTCTCTTTTGAAATATCAAGCTCCTTCACCATCCATTAATGAAACCAACACCACTATAGTGTTGATGCTTCTTTTTTTTTAGTATCTTAAGAGTTGATATACCATTGTTGTACATTTCAAACAAATGGGTCAATTTTTATAATTCTGTAAAAGATCAAAAATTTCTATTCAAAATAGCACAGCACATTTATACTTACTTATATGCTACTTCATACTGAAGTAGTAGTCACATTTTGTACTGAATTTATATAACTACTTCAGTTTTATAACTGAATTTGGAAATACAAGCAAGGATGTAAGAGAAGTAGAATGGAAACTACCTACATTATTTGTGGAAAACTCCTTTTCTTACAAGAACTCTACAAAATTTCAGAGAATATTATAGCCCATTATGTACTATGGTTTCTCTGCAGAACTGTTTACTTTCTGAAAAACTCGACAGTGGTTCCCCTTTCAAATCCTGGGATAATCTGGGATGCTGGATTCCCAGAATATTGAAATTCCTAGCCAAACTTACTTTTTATTTTTTCTCTAGACATGTAACATTGCCTACTATGCTCTGTTCTAATTAATAAAAGCTCCTGCTCTTTTCCTATTTCACAGAAATCAGAAGCAATTTAATTTTTTATACAAAAAAGAACATGAATACAGGAATATTTCTGTTAAATTAAAATATATAAAATATGGAGTTACAACACCTACAGGGTCCGCCAGTGAAGCGGGAAATTTTGAAAGTCCAATAGTTCATTTTCTGCTCACGAGAGGGCGTGGAGGTTTTCGATTGTTGTTTCACATTTAATGCCATTTGTTAAACATGGAGCAGTGGTCCGGTGCACAGCGTGCTTTCTGCGTAAAAACGTTTTATAAGAATGGTGACTGTGTGACTTCTGTACAACGATTGTTTCGTAATCATTTCAATACTCCACGACATGGAAGAGTGCCATCCGCTCATGCAATTATGTCATGGGTGAAAAAGTTTGAAAAAACTGGTTCCACATTAAACTTAAAGCATAGAGGAGCAACAAGGTCTGTAAGAACAGAGGAAAACATTGAAAGAGTTCGAGTTGCATTGACGCGTAGTCCACAACGTTCTGCAATGAAACATGCATCCGCACTAAACATTAGTGACACATCGTTACGACGAATTTTGCATAAAGACTTATCTTTCTATCCTTACAAAATTCAAGTAATCCAGGAGTTGAAAGATGGCGATATGCTGGCTTGCAGGATTTTCAGCGAAGAAATATTGCGACGTGTAAATGATGATGAAAACTTTATTCACCGCATGTTTATGTCAGATGAAGCACATTTTCATTTGAATGGATATGTAAACAAACAAAATAGTCGATATTGGAATGATGAAAACCCAGGTGAGTTACATGAAAAGCCATTACATAGTCCAAAAGTTACGGTGTGGTGTGCAGTTTCATCATCTGGCATTATTGGGCCAAATTTTTTCCAAGACGATAGAGGAAACACCACAACTGTCAATGCAGACTGCTACACATACATGGTCAGAGCATTTTTGATGCAACAGCTCCCTAGGTTTCCAGAAATTAATTTTTTCTAGCAGGATGGGGCCACAAGTCATACTGCTCTCGTGTGTCCATGGCTGCTTTAAGAGAACTCTTCCCGGACGGACTCATATCCAGATATGGCGACATCTCGTGGTCTGCAAGATCCCCAGATTTGTCCGCATGAGACTTTTTTCTTTGGGGATTTCTGAAGAGCAGGGTGTACATTGATAGACCGCACACCATACCAGAATTAAAAATGAATATCAGACAAGAAATTGCACGGATTCAACCTGACCTACTTCGTCGAGTGATGGAAAATTTTCCGTCAAGATTAGAAGAATGTTTACACAGAAATGGCTCTCACTTGAGCGGCGTTATTTTTAAAAAGTAAAATAATGGCATACTTTACTCTACTCAAATCTGTAAAAAAAATTCTGATAATAAATGTTTCATGAAAAAATTGGGTACTTTTAATTTTCCCGCTTCACTGGCGGACCCTGTACATATCTTCGATGTAGCTCAATAATTAGCTAAGAAACACAAAAAGACAACTCGTGTGTGATAAAATAATAACAAATGCTTGTGTCTGCTTGGCCTTTGGATATTCGGTTCTACACAAACAAGAATCTTGGCCAAGGTGTATGAGAGTCAAATTAGTTTTTAACTTAACACTTACATTTCATTTTGTAGATGTTCTTTCACTGCCCAGCATTCAGCGCGCACCGGAAACAGTGGCTCTGGGGAACAAACAAAACAATTCCAGTCTTCCTCTTCCATCGTGTCTACTTCAATCCGTTTTAAATTTTGTTTGGTGCATTTCTGAAACAAAAACAGTAATCTTTCATAAGTGATAATGAGATTTATTAATTATTGTAATTTCAAATTATAAAAACATAACCTCTTTCCTTATTCTCTCTTAATTCATACAAGGAAAGGGAAATTCTTATTATAATAAATCAAATTATAATTTTGTTTAAATATCAAACAATTGTGTTAATTGAAAACTGACTTTGGAAAGATGGACAATATTATAAAGACTATTATAATCCATAACTTGTCCATCCACAACTAGGTTCTGTCCCCATGCCCTTAGCTTTAAATGCTACTACACGCATAGTCTTACTTTCCAAAATGCAGTGGTGTATTTTGCGCAAGAGCGCAATCTATCCGTCCTTAAGCACCACGTGCAGTATGGTGTTTTTTCTTGTGTTTTTTGTTCGTACATCTGTGCACATTTCTGAAACAACAATCAAAATTAAATTCTTGGATTTCGTTGTCCATGGCGTGTCCGTTACTTAACTAAATACAACTATTACATTAACGACTCGGAACACAAAGTTTTTTATGAGTAAAAACATAAAAGTGAAAACCAAGTTTAGGTTGTAAGGTAAAACTTTATGTTTTTACTCATAAAAAAACTTTGTGTTCCGAGTCGTTAATGGAACAGTTGTATTTAATCAAAATTAATAATGGTTACTTTAGAGTTAATAAAACTTTATATTTCAACTTTTATTTTCAGTTGTATGACCATAACACTATCGCATTAACCCTAATTTATATTGCATATTGATTGCTGTTAGTTCATCAAGCATCAAAGCATCAAATCATTAGTGATCAACAGTTATTTCACTGAATTTACTTAAATAATTTAATCTTGTATTGACTTTGAAAATTGTATTACTAATCACAAACCTGGTATTAAAAGATCTGTTTTCAGTTTCTGTTCTAGTGAAATTAATTACACAATACACTTTTAAAAGTAAAACTCGTATTAATTCATATGTTGATCACAGTTATCATGCTTCCTTATCTACAGGTAGTTGATAAAGATGATGTAATGAACTTCAACAACTATCATCTCACATCTCACAACATTTTTGTTTTAACCACTTGCCTTGTTTTAACTACTACAGCTGATTTGTTTCAAAATCAAACAAAATGCTCAATTAATAATTCGCTTTTTTATTTTAAAACATACATTATAGATTTGTCGATCTCAAGGCATATAGCACATAATACAACAACAAAAAATTACAATTAGTACAATCCGATTAATTTTTACATTTTTTAAAATTACAATAACAAATTATTAATGTTCAGTTGATGTAAAACATTTTAAAAGTTGCCAGGCAAAGCCATCATTTTGTTAAGCTAAACTCCCCCTATGTAATGGCTGACACCAACAACTAACTCGCTCTAACTAAAGTTTAGTCTTGAATGTTTGTTTTATAAGGTTAAATTTAAAGTGTACTATTTGGAAGTCAACACTCTTAAATGTTACTCAATAACGTATAGTACTTGAATGTTCGGTTTTTCACTTAGTTATGCAGATGAAATATCAGAGTCCAAGAAGTGTTGTGTTTGTAATGTAATTAAGGTTTATCTCGTTACCTCGAAATACGTGTTTGAAATATAATATTATTTTTTACCAGGTACATATTTTGTATGCTTCATATTACTTGATTTTTTATTTCTCACTAGGCTTTCCATTGTACGTTGGTAGTTATAGTTTGATTTGAAAATTATTCTCTTCATATGGTATTAATATATTTTGTTTTAACTTCTTTTCTTTTCACCTTTTAAACACTATTAGGCCTATTATTCACTATGACTTCATATTTATTTTGAACTACCAGACTGACTCTGATTAACAATTAATTACTATACCGCGCCCCTTTGATATTACATATCCTTTGGCTTTGATGTTGACTGATTAGATGCTTAAACAAGTCTGACTGTCTTTTTCTAGAGTACACTATTGTTAGAAACCGCTTCCTTATTCGGCCTTTGGTTTATTTCTGTGCTTTAATGTTTTTAAATTGTTGTTGTCGTCTATAATACTTATAATTAGTTTAATAATTCTATTATAATCTGACGTTACAATACAATCACGCGTGCGTCTCTCTCTCTCTCTCTCTCTCTCTCTCTCTCTCTCTCTCTCTCTCTCTCTCTCAATGGAAAACATAAAAGGAAAAGTAAAGAAATGGAGATGAGATTTCTTAGAAGTTTACAAAACGAGAATACGAAACGTCACTATCGGCAGGAATCTTCGGGTAACTGATATGATGGAACCTATGAAATGGTTTGGAAGTTAAGATGGTTTGGCCATATCTGTAGAATGGAAAACCAAAGATATGAGGGCGGTCTGAAATGTCCTCAGCCTATAAAAATGAAAAACGAACTCAGCCAAACAATGAAAAAATTAATTTGTTATTTCAAAACAAAAATTATTTTTCAACATAATCTCCTTTTAGCGTAAAACAATTATTGCAATTGTGTTCTTATCCCGTCCCTGAAGTGGTTTTCTGTAAGGTCTGCAAAATACCCTCTACACCTGAAATCACCTCTTGATCCGATGAAAAATGCTGACCAGGAAGAAAGAGTTTGAGTTTTTGGGAAAAGCTGGAAGTCTGTGGGAGCCAAATCTAGGGAATAGGAAGGATGTTCCAACAATTCATGGCAGAGACCTCTTAATTTTCCTACTGCCAAAACACTTTTGTGAGCAGGTGCATTGTCTTGGTGAAATATGATTTTTTTTCTTCTGCAAACTGTCTTTTTTCACTAAATTTTTCGTCTATTTTCGATAAAAGGTTGGAATAATATTCCAGTTATTGTTCCACCCTTTATAAGGTAATTGATGTATAAAACATCTTTAGCATCCCAAAACATTGATGCCATGACTTTTCCTGCTTATGGAATTTACTTTCCCTTCGGTTTGGCACTGAACAGCCAGCTTCTGTCCACTGCTTTGACTGTTGTTTGGACTCTGGTGTGTAGTAGTGGATCTAAGTTTCATCCACCGTAATAAACAGATGCACAAAATCTGCTTCTTTCTTCTTAAAACACTCCAAGCACTTTTCTGGCATTGTTGCCATTTTTGGACGTCCTTCATGCGGATAGTCTTCCAGGCTGGTACGACCACATTTAAACTTGGCCGCCCATTTTTTTTTACTGTTGAAAATGAAGGATAAGAGTCCTCATACACCTTAATGTGCCTTGAATAAATTTCGCTAGGTGTTAAATTTTCTTTCACAAAAAATTTTATGACTCCAAGATACTCACTTTTCTCCACTTTAAGGAATACGGACAACATTTTCTGTTTCAAAAGGCTGTAACAGAATAATACAACTCATTTGGTAGAATGACCAGAAATAGCACACGCATGCTACCAACAGATGTAGTACAAACATAAGACAAAATAATTTGTGATAAAACTGCCACCTATGGTCAAGACCGAGAACGTTTCAGACTGCCCTCGTACCCTACAAGAGCATAAGAAGCAAAACCGGAAAGTAGAAAAAGAAGAGAAAGATCTAAATTGAAGTGGGAAGACAGTATTAAAGAAAGTGTAGACAGAAGAGGATCAGTGTATGCTAGTGTTGGCATGGGATGGGACAAGATGCTTTCTGCAAAATCTCCAACACTTAATGGGTAGAAGAGGAGGATTAACTAAAGTAAGTCAGTAAAATCTAATTATGTATCTTTCTTTCAACTGCACCAATGGTGAAAAATAAAAAGTTTAAAAAATATGTTTCTTTATATATTTTTCCAAAATATGGAAATATAAGGCAAGACATTTAAATAGAAGGAAAGTGGTTAATAGAATCCTGAAAAAATTGTATAGCTGTTAAGTCGAATTTTAATGAACGTAATTTAATTGTAATTTACATTAACACACCAGTACTTAGTTTATGTGCAGTTTTATACACTGTTATGTAATGCAGAAAAAATGTTACATAATACAGAACATTCTACAAGTTTCTCTAATATTCTAGCTGTGATGTGTGTGTGTGTGTGTGTGTGTGTGTGTGTGTGTGTGTGTGTGTGTGTGTGTGTGTGTGTGTGTGTGTGTGTGTGCGTGTGCGTGTGCGTGTGCGTGCATAATGCTGCTACTTTGCGGTGAAAGACAATTATGCGTCAACTATCGGGTCTATTCCAGACCATACCGGTCCGCACGTGCTGTGTTCAAGGCCGCAATGAATTAATTAAGTTCAAGTGTTTTCTAGTAGATGCCTATTAGCGAATATTCTGGAACCTCAGTTATTGTCAGGCGATTACTCTGTGCGTTCAAGTGGTTATTAGTGAAAAGTAATTATTGTGGCGATGTGTTATGTGTTTTATAATTGTGCAGTGCAGGTTATAATACAATTGTGTTTTATATTAGTTGACATTTTATTGCATGTGAACAATTTTTATTTGATTTATTGTAAGAGACTTGTTGATTATAGACTGTTTTATTGTGATAATTAAAGCTGGTGATTAGTGACATAATTGGTATCTTCTATTTTGTTTTCCACTGTACCATACAATGATCAGTTAGACCGTCGTAACAATATTTTCCATGATACACATGCAAAGACAATAAAACACATGATTGTGACAGAAGTTTAATTGACCTGGCAACACTGCTTTTTCATGTCATCTATTTCGTTACACACTGAATCAGTTTACTGCCATAGGAGCGTGAGGTGTATGGGAGTGAGCCAGGCACCGAATGGTTCTAGGCACATATGTGTTCTAACTTCAAAAATAAATATGAGACAAGCAAAGCTTTTAGGGGGAAGACATGTATAATACACACCTAAATACAAATTGAATTTTTACATTAGTGAAGGAATTCTGATTCTTAGAAAATTAGTTTTAAAACTGCAAAAGGGAGATTATTTTCAGGCAGAAGAGACACCTTAAATAAAATTTCAAGTAAATGGTGTTTAAGAGGAAAAAAAACAGAAAACATGATAGGTTGCTTTTAGTTGAAGACCCCTGCATACAATAGTTCTTTTCAATTTTTACAACAAACTAAAAAATGGGAAAGAAAGCAGCTGCGATAAACTTATATTCACATTAGCATAGTGGCCCCTATGACCTTGAAAGCTGCAAGAAAATTAATTAGCCACTCCATAAGCAACCACACCAGAGAGATGATGAAGAAGCTGAGTGCAAACAAGAGATGGGAACGCCTGGCATCTCAAGGTCCAATCTCCAGAAATATAGAAAGATCGGAAGCGGTTGCAAGATTCCAACTAACAACTGGCCATGACTACCTACAAAGCCATCTGCACCGCAGCGGGGTAGCAGAAGACAACAACTGCCCCCTATGGCACTCAGGCATGATGGATAGTGAACACCTGATGACGTGCACTGATCTCTCTGATACACCCTTGGATACTGTTCATCGCTACTGAGAGGCTCGACGTCGCATGGCTGAGAGGCCAAAGGACAGGCGTTGGATAAAGTAAAGTAAAGTAAGTACATTAGCCACACACATTCTAAAAGTTGGTCACACAAAGACAGAAAGTCCAGACGAAATTAAAAGATCTTTCTTAAAAACATCAATGAGTTATACAGAGTTCATGCAAGATCATGCAGGAGGTGAAATGAGTTTTATTCCAAACTATTTTATGATGTTTAAACTAAGTTGAAGCAATTACTGTCGTAAAATGAATTTGGAAGTAAATTTAAAGTGGATCAAAGGAAATCTAATTACCTAACTTGTCCAAAAGCGTGCATAAAGTGGACAAGCATCATATCTCAACACCCAGAGTTCGCAACTAATTTTCTAAAAATTTGACACGAAACAGTGGTTATTCCTTTTTTGAGACAAACTGTTAGAAGTTAAACTGAATTTGAATTAATATTATAATATCAATCAGTATGAATAAATATTGTGTAATATAAATCAATATACATGGCAGTGGCATGTCAGCCACAAAATTTCCACAAAGGGTTATCTATCTTCTACCGAGCCACCCAGAATTAAACTCAACTGAATTGATCTGGGTTGAAGTGGAAAACTGTATTGCATACCACTATACAATATTTGATTTTAAATATATTACGCATCAGTGTGAGAATAAACTTTCCGATATAGGGCAAGAAGAGTAAAGAAAATGTACTCACTCCAAGAAAGTGGAATATTGACTTACTTACTGACAGACGGAAACCTTTGTTGAGTCTTTTATATTGTTACGATACAATGTCACAGAACAATCTACGTGTTTATCAAACGTTCCAGAGAGATCCAGAATGTAAGCGTGTGGTGTACGTGCTGCTAGACGCATTTTGCGAGAATCTTCTCGACTCTGCCGGGCTTCGCTCGGGCGCTCAGCCTGTGTCAAGGCCGCAGTTAATTACGTAGTTCACACGAGAGATAAGACACAGTTTGGAAGCTTCTGGTGTGTGAGCAGGACTATAAATACATGGCGGTAGCAGCCTTAGTTTTCAGTTTTAGTGCGAGATATTTCCAGTGCGGTACGAGTTATTACTGTGTACGTTAAAGTAGTTACTAGTGAAGTGTTGCATTTTATAATCGGACGGTATAATTGTAATACAATTGAGTTTTAATATTAGTGGACATTTTATTGCGTGTGAACAATTTTCATTTGATTTGTTGTACAGACTGTGTTGTTAATTACGAACTGTTTTACTGTAACAATTAAAGGTATGATTAGTGACTTAATTGGTGTCTTGTACTTATTTTGTTTCTACTGTACCTACGACGATCGAATAGACTGTCGTAACAGTGGTGTCAGAACTGGGATAGAACGGTTAACAGTGGAAACAGTGGACAGTTTGTACAAGAAGAGGTAATTCGTAATTAATCGATAAACAATGGATGCCAGTCAGATGGAAAATTTACAGGCGCTGCTGTTGCAGATGGAAAAACGACAGGATGAAAAACGTAAGCAGGAAGCAGAAGACATCAAAGAATTAATACAAGAGCAGAAACAGATGCAAGAACATAGTACTGCAAAATTCGTTCTATTACAAGGTGAGCTGAACAAACAAGTTGACAGAATATCTGAAATAGAAAAATCTGTGTCAACTATGAAAACAAGTACAGTAGACTCTCAACTATCCGACCTAATGTGGGGGTCAGCCGGGTCGGATAGCAAAAAAGTCGGATACACCGGAGCCGTAGGCATACCAGCCTCTGTAAGGTCAATGACCGCCACCCTATTGCGTTGAATGTACTTGTTCCTTTTTGGATGCGTACGTCATATCAGTTTGTCCTTATAAATGACGTACAGTAATAAATGAATTACAAAGAAATGAAATAAGAATTCACAACTACAGTATCTTTCACAAAAACCTTTATTTGAAGGACGAAACAAAATGTGTAGTTAACAATAAGTTGAATGAGTTTTACTATGAGTTTTAATTTATACGAAAGCTTTCAACCAAATTAGTTGTTAATATAAATCAAATTATAATAACCTAAAACTACGTACTGTATAATGAAAGAACAAGTGAAACTTACATTGTCTAAGGTTTGAAAAAGTCTGTAATTGAGACCTGCTTCTTTCCTCGCATTAATTTCCTCGCCGCTATATCCTTCCACTTACGTAAACCTATTGCTACGACAGCACAGAACAATGTACGCGTTTATCGAATATGCCAGATGGATCTCGATATAAGCGTGTGGTGTACGTGCTACTAGACGCATTTTACGAGAATTTTCTCGACTGTGCCGGGCTTCGCTCGGGCGCTCGGACTGTGTCAAGGGCGTAGTAATTACGTAGTTCACGAGAGATAAGACGCAGTTTGATGAATTTTGCTTCTGAAACTTCTTTTTTAATATTTTGCATCAAGTGCTCACTACAAGCTTTGATTAAATCATTTTGAATTATTGAAGTTTCTCCACTAAAAACAGTAGGATTTTGTAGATAGATTTGTAATTGTGCGTCATTTTCTGCTAATAAATGAAATAATTCCCTGTAATTCCCTCTATTCACCGAATTTTCCGACTCCTTCTGCCCGCGGAATGGTAGTTCTTGGAGTGCCAGAAAACAAGTTATATCTAGGCTTGTGTCAATGTAGCTATATTCTGAATCTCTTTGCTTTCAAGAATAGCCTTCATACATTTCATAATATCGGCCCGGTGAAGATGGATTGTCATAACACTTCTTGATTGGAAATTCCATCTAGTGGGAGCAGCTCGAGGTAATTGCTTCTTTACAATCTTATCTAGGATTGCAGTCCTTTGTGGACTTGTTGAGAAAAACGTACAAAGCCCTTGAATGTTTGCAAAAAATATTTTTTAACGTTTATATTGATTGATGCTGCTTTCATCATTACAAGATTCAGCTGATGGGCATGGCAATGAACGTAGTAAGCATCAGGGTAGTCCTCTTTTATTAAAGCTTGAACACCTCGCAAAGAACCTGACATTACAGCTGCTCCATCATAGGTCTGAGCAATTAGTTTTGATGGCTTATTATTGACATTTTGCAATTTTAATTCTTCAAGAATGCAAGGAGCCAATGATCGAGTGTCATGGTTAGGCGGGGTTAAAAACTTCCAAAACCTTTCGACAGGTTTATCTCCAACCACATATCGGTAAATTAAGGCCATTTGAAATGAGTTCGATATATCACTCATTTCATCCGCAATTATTGATAAAAATTGTGCGTCTTTTATTTCTTCCGATATTTTACAGTGACACACATCAAGCATAATTTGTAGGATTTCATTCTGTATAGTCTTGGAAGTACGAAGTACCTTTAAATACAGTAGCAGTTTCCAAATGATTTTTTAAAAGAATGTCAAGTTCAGCACTAAAATATATTAATCCTCGAAAGATACCCAGGTTACTTGATTCAAGTGCCTCGTCATGCCCTCTGAGGGCTAGTTCAAAAGAACCGCAAAATCTAATGCAATTAATAATTATGTTCAAAATATATCTATTTTGTTTAACTTTTTCGTTGTGAATAACAATATTTTGTCTGTAAGCAGAATCTAATTTTTCTATTACATTAACACTCTCGAACAACGTAAGTTTCAATGTGTTTTTTATATGCACTGCAGATGGTTCATGTTTTTTAGCACGATAAGCTAAATGATTTATGTCATTATGACATAGAAAACTGACTGTCTCCATGTATCCTCACTTCCATCACCAAACAACAAACAAGGAAAACAAAAGAAAGCATTTTTATGGTCACATCCACACAACCAAGTCCATTTTGAGTATACATTTTTATTAAACTTTATATTAAACAATCTATTTCCCGATTTTATAGTTTGAGTGATGTTCAGGTCTGGTGTGGGCCTACCCAGGCTTTTAACGGCTAATTTTTCTTCATTAGAGCGAAGATTAAAAGGATTCAATAATAAATTATTAACTGTATTCATGGCTCGAGTTATAGACACTTTTAAACGAGTCAAGAGCACACAAATAAACTGCCTTTACTTAAACAGTGAACACAAGCACTACAAACTAACACTTATATAAATTGTAAGAAATATTTTTATAATACATAAAACAACAGTCCGTACTCGAATACAAAGCGAAGTGCCGCGACGCGACGTGTAGTAAGAGCGACGCGACGCGTACAATGTATCTTTGATACGCATGTGCTCTACTGCACAGCAGCGCTTGCGGTGGCGGTTTGCAGTACTCCAATGCACCACCTGAGCCCATTACCACCCGCCGTGTATTTCATCCCTACCACCGTTTTTGTCACTGTGCTGTGTTCAAGTCGTATTACAATGATCACGTTTACTGGTTTCCAGAGCTCAAACAACCACCCGAGTGCAAACCAACTACCGGCAGCGCGCTTAACTTACTCGTCTGTGGTGTGCTGCATTATACGTTATATTTTGACATTTTCCCAGCTGTAGAAAATAACTGTGGAAAAATAAGATTGTTTTAACATAAAATAATTTTGTTAGCTCACTTAGTTTAAATATACATATACACTGTTATGTTAGACCTATAAATACTGGTGGTTGTGCAACCTTACAACCTTAACACCAGCCGCCATTGCACGATACTATGTAGTAAGTTTCCAAATGTAATTATCCATAGTAAGTAGAAATAATTAGCCAACAACTAATATGGTGTCCATTATCAACGGTATTTACCAACGGCCGCACTGCAGCTGCACGCCGACGGTAATTAAATAACAATAAAAATCATTACTAATAACGCACAGAAATTCAGTAGTGTACGATCCCTCTTAAAACAATTCCAGTTCGATTACATGTCATCGGTGTATTTTAAATATCACTACTTATTATTATTTTTTTTTAATAATATTACCGGTGTTGTTAGCAACATCGACAACTCACCACGCTCAGCGTCATCTTCAGCATCATTCTTAGTCTAAAAGTCGATAACCACTGGAAGTCTAACGAATAGTTACTTTTAATTTTAAACAACCATCAGGTTCTAACTAATGTCAAAAAATTAGAAACATTTTATGGAGAGGAAATATTGAAAAATTCACAAAATGATTTGATTACCCCCTACACCATCAACTGTCATTCTATTAATCTATCGTACCTACCAAATGTTTAATGTTTCCTGACAATTATTTATGAAACCATGCATGTTAGTACAGTAAATAGGGTCATGTAATTGAATGTTCAACCAAGCAAAAACAAGTTGTCGAAGTAACACATTATAAAATAGGTTATTTACCTTCTGTCGACGTTTCTTAAAATCCTTTTAGGATTACTCGAGTTTCGACACCATTTGGTGTCATCATCAGATCAGAATATGAATTAAGTTAAAACATTTCGATGTATATGCATCTCGTCAGATATTTAAAGATTAAAACAACACATAAAATTATATATAACAATAAATAAACTATATCACAATAAAATAACATTAATAAAAGAATATAAAAAAACAACGCGGCCGCAACGAACCTGCACAGGAACGCACTCCACGGTAAAATTAATCAATGCCGGTTTGACCTCGGTTCAATTTTTCGATCTGATATCGCCAATCTCTCATTCCATAAGATCGATTCTATTAAATAAAACATTATTGTTATATATTGCTTTTTCATTAAGGACACGATTGTGATCCTTCTTTATGGCTTTGTATATCTCGAATCTTTCAAGGGTGTCCAGCTTTAGTGACTTTTTACATTTATGTAGGATATCTAAATTATCATTGATACTTTTTATATTATGGTTATATTTAAAAATGTTTAAAAAGTAACACATTAATTAACACAGATTATATTTCAATCTTTTAAGTTTAATTCTGGTACACCACTTACTTATTCATAGTGTCAAACATTCTGTGAAGCTTAAAGTTAATTTTAAACAAACAGGAAAAGTACAAGTGCTGACATTAATTTCCTCAAAGGTGTGTTCACGATTTCTCTCTATCTCTCCACACCAGTGGCGATTCTTCCATATAGGATGTGAGGATCATCCTACACTTAAAAAAATAAATTAATCATTTTTCGAAAGAAAATAGTATAAATTACCTTACCCCAATGGGTAGAAAAGGGAATTGATTGAAAAAAAAATAGTATAAATTTCTGTAAACATTAAATTGAGAACCAATTACAAGTGCCTCATGTTGTAAGACAGTGAAAACTCGTCCTCAAGCATACGCTGTACGGCATATGACTAGTGGCGCGCGCAACGATTGACTATAGTACTGTATTAAGTGACTAATACGGACGCAATTGAGGACGTGGTGATATGTCCTATCTCAACAATAATAGTTAGTATACATTGTGGCATGTCATTAATGAATCAGTGTAATAGTGTTTGTAAGCTTAGTTAAATGAATATGGAAGCTGTTAATTTTAGTGAAGAAAGTGAGTGTAATTGTGCAATTGAACAACTGTTCAAAAAACCGTTTATTTCACTCAGTTTCGCTGAAAAAAGGGATTTAGTTTCACAAGGTAGGCCTACGCCTTGTTTGCCTAATTTAGTTCAAGAACGAAAAACAGGTGGCAAGACAGTTAAACTTAAATTCCATACCAGCAAATATAGTGATATTCCTTGGTTGTGTGGATGTAAAAAATTATCAAAATTATTTTGTTGGCCTTGCTTATTGTTTTCCATTCATAGAAATGTGTGGAATAAAGATGGGGTTGTGGATATAAATAATTTGGGGAATATATTATGTAAGCGCCATCAACAAACTAAAGAACATGTAGCAGCTTCTGTTACTTTTAAGCAGTTTACCTTTACACAAACTGAAAATAGAATAGAATTTTGTTTAAGCAAAGCCCATAAAGAAAGTATAGAAAAACATAATAATAAAGTTAAAAGTAATCGATATGTAGTTCAAAAGTTGATAGATATAACTTGTTTTCTGGCACTCCAAGAACTACCATTCTGCGGGCAGAAGGAGTCGGAAAATTCGGTGAATAGAGGGAATTACAGGGAATTATTTCATTTATTAGCAGAAAATGACGCACAATTACAAATCTATCTACAAAATCCTACTGTTTTTAGTGGAGAAACTTCAATAATTCAAAATGATTTAATCAAAGCTTGTAGTGAGCACTTGATGCAAAATATTAAAAAAGAAGTTTCAGAAGCAAAATTCATTGGTATTATTGTTGATGAAACTACAGATATTGCCAAAAAATCGCAAATTTCTATGGTTTTCCGGTATGTACACGCAAGCGGTGCAGTTCAGGAGAGGTTCATTAGATTCTTAGATGTCAGTGATGATCGAACAGCTGATCGAATTTTGAAATGTATATTTGGCCACCTGGATGAATTTCGTTGTTGTAATAAGCTAATAAGTTGGTAGCACAAACGTATGATGGCGCATCCGTCAATACAGGACAATGGACTTGCTGCCAAAGTTAAATTGAAATGTCCGCAGGCATTATTTACAATATGTTATGCGCACAAATTAAATTGGTTTTACAAAACTCGGTAAAAAATATTAAGCAATGTAAAAATTTTTTAATAACTTTGTCTGGTTTCGCATCATTTTTTCACACTTATCAAAAAGATCACATGCTCTTGATGAAATTGTAAGTGCTCCTTTCCCTTCAGTAGCTCCAACTAGATGGCTGTACAATAATCGACTTGTTGAAATGGTTTATGACCATAAGTAAGAGCTGACCGAGTTGTTTGATTTTATTTTGGGAAATGATACTACGTTTCATGCAGAGTCGCGGTATTGTGCAAAAGGTTTTCGTAAAAATCTTAATGACTTTGAATTTAATTTCTTCTTAGAATTATTTCATTTAGTGCTTCCTAAACAGAAGTCTTATTCAAAATTTTACAAAAAAAGTCATGTGATACTATGTTTTGTGAAAATGAAATTCAGAATTTTAAAAATTTTCTTGTTCAGTTCCGCGGCGATTTTGGAGGCCTGTGGGTAAAAATGAAGGATTTTGAAATGAACCGTAACGAGACTTTTCCCAACAAAACAATAAAAATTTATGATGATAAGGAAGCATTTTATCGCCGCCTTTATTTTGAAATTTTGGACAATTTAATAGTGCAAATTGAAGATCGGTTTTCTGATTTCTGCAAATTGGAGTTTTTTGCCCTTTTGGAATTTAGTAAATTTAAAGAGTACTCTCATAAATTCCCAGAAGAACACCTCAAAAGCCTGATGAAATCTTATGGACATTATTTGAACGAGACCGGCTTAAATTGAGGAGGTAACATTCAAACCGTGTTTTGTCCATATTTTTGGGAAAATGCGTTATGGATATATTTTTATTCCTCTATGTCATTTACACCTGATCCAACACCACTTTTCAGTCAAAACAAGCTCTTTCCTATTTAAAACTAATATTAAAAATTGGGATTTCAATCAGAATGTGTTTTGTCCACCTCTCAGTTTCAGATCAAACAGAGCTTTGTCCATCTGGCCAATGGGATTACAGTTTTTCGGTCATGTGACTGCTTGTTTGTTTTCATTTGATTCATAACCTACAATGTAGTTGTTTGGTGTATTACTTGTTGTATATCGGTGTTGTTTAAAGCATTTATTTAATTAATAGTTTATTAATTAAGTAAATTATGAGTGATCCTGATGGATGGATGGGTGGATGAGACTCGTTAGCTCAGTGAAGGCAACTCATCTAAGAGACGGGAACTCTAAACATAAAACCCCTGGTCCTCCAGGTTGGGGGTTGGGCGTAGGGTTAACAACCCACCCCATAAAAAAAAGATTGTTATGAAACCAAGAGAAAAAGGAAAAGCCGGACGGATTAATGGAATTGGGACTGGATCGTGTAAAAAGGACAAAGATTTTAAACTTGCGACATGGAACTTGCGTTCCTTATACAGACCTGGAGCCTTGAAGATATTAATAGGAGAGGTTCTCAAATATAAGATAGATGTTTTGGCTATGCAGGAGATGAGGTGGACTGGTGCTGGAATCATGGATCGAAGGGACTACTCGGTGTATTACAGCTGTCAGAACCGGGACCATGTGCTTGGAACTGGCTTCTTGGTAAGCCGTAGAATGAAAGCAAATATCATCGATTTTAAACCCCTTACACCTAGAATGTGTAAAATAAGACTTAGGGGAATTTTCTTTAACTATACTATAATAAACGTGCATGCCCCAACTGATGATAAGCCTGAGGAGGAGAAAGATGATTTTTATGACTTGCTGGAGAATGCGTATGCTAGCAGCCCTAGACATGACATAAAAATAATCATAGGTGACTTAAATGCCAAAGTGGGAAGCAGCCATACCTGTAGTAATATAGGAAAGTATAGTTTACACTCTGAACACTCAGACAATGGTTTCCGACTATTGAACTTTGCAGTTGGTCAAAATATGATCATAGGAGGGACTTTCTTCGACCACAAAGACATACATAAGGGCACATGGATGTCTCCAGATGGGAGAACGGTCAATCAAATAGATCATGTCCTATTGGATGGCCGCCATAAGTCAGACTTACAAGACGTGAGAGTTTATAGAAGTGCCAACATGGACAGCGATCACTATCTCGTAGTTGCAAAACTGAGAGCTAGAATCTCCAATAATAGAAATGAAAAAGGAATAAAGACTGTTAGATACAATACAGAAATGCTAAAGGAAGAAGAAATAAAACGGAGGTTCGAGGAAGTTACTAATGAGAAAATTAGACAGTGGAGACTTGAATGCCGTGAGGAACAAGATATAGAAAACCACTGGCTTAATCTAAAAAACATGTTAGTGACCACGGGAGAAGAAATCGTTGGTTTGAAGAAGAGACATGGGCGAGATGAGTGGTTTGATAAGGAGTGTGAAGAGGCAACTGACTTCAAAAACAAGACATACAAATTTATGATCCAAAGGAAATGCACTAGGGCTGTTCAAGAGGAATACAGGAAGGCCAGGCGGAGGGAAAAGAAGATTCATAGAGGAAAAAAGAGGGAGTATATGATGAGACAGATGGAAAAGATAGAGGAATATAAGAGTAAAAGGCTGAGCCGAGATATGTACAGGAAGGTGAATGATATGAGACAGGAATTTCAGCCTAGAACAAATGCCTGTAGGGATAATAATGGTGGCCTTGTGAGTGATAATGCTGGCGTGATCAGGAGATGGACAGAACACTTCGAAGAGTTGCTAGGCTCAGTTGGGGAGGCTTCGATGGAGGCATCTGAGAATGAAGAGGAGGTAGGAGAATTCGAGGATGATAGAGAGGAGTTGGTGCCATCCTATGACGAGGTGTATGAAGCTCTAGAAAAGCTTAAAAATAACAAGGCAGCAGGTTCCGATGGTTTACCAGGGGAACTATTAAAGAGCGCAGGAGGAGATTTCATAAAGGAATTTGCCCATCTTATAGAGCGAATATGGCTGGAGGAGGTAATGCCTGATGAGTGGAACAATGGGGTGGTGTGTTTAATACATAAAAAGGGTGATCCGCTTATATGTAAAAATTATAGGGGCATCTCTCTACTTAATACAGCATATAAGGTATTGTCCAACATCATATTTTCTAGGCTGCTTCCCTACGCTGAGGAAAACATAAAAGAATATCAGTGTGGATTCACTAGGAATAGGTCAACAACAGACCAAATATTTACACTAAGGCAAATCCTGGAAAAAACGTTGGAATATGGAGTGCCCACTCACCATCTCTTTGTGGATTTCCAGTCGGCATATGATTCAATCAACCGGAAAATGCTATATAGAGCTATGAAGGAGTTGCATATACCATCTAAGTTGGTGCGTATGGTTGGAGTAGTTATGTCCAATTCTAAGTGCCAAATCAGAATACAATCAAATCTATCTAACTCCTTAAAAACATTGAATGGGTTGAAACAAGGAGATGCCTTAGCATGTCTGTTGTTCAACATAGCTCTAGAAAAGGTCATCAGGGATTCAGGAATTCAAACTAGCGGACACATATTTCACAAGGAGGTACAGCTTCTGGCCTATGCCGATGACATTGACGTCATAAGTAGGTCTGAATCTGGCTTAAAGGAAGCCTTTCACGAACTGGAGTTGTCCGCTAAGGCTATGGGCTTGGTTATAAACCAAAGCAAAACCAAATATATGGTTGTAGGTGCCAATACTCGTACCCTGTCCCTGCGCATTAACGATTATGAATTTGAAAAGGTTCAGGGTTTTCCATATCTCGGGTCATATGTGGACTCTAGAAATGACTCCTCTAGAGATATTGAAAGACGAATATTATCTGCTAATAGGTGTTACTACGGACTGGTGAAACATTTTAAATCAAAATTAATAACTAAAGATACAAAAGCCTCCCTATACAAGACCTTGATTAGACCAGTCCTGATGTACGGCTCGGAATGCTGGGTGTTAAAAAAACTAGATGAGCAGAGACTATCCGTTTTTGAGAGGAGGGTACTGAGGAGAATCTATGGCCCTGTGAGGGAAAACAACATTTGGAGGCGACTGCATAATCGAGAGTTGTACGAAAGGTTTAAAGATCTTCCGATCGTGCAACTCATACAAATTAACAGATTGCGTTGGGCTGGTCATGTGCAGAGAATGGCGGAGGATAGAATCCCAAAAAGAGTGATGAATTATTTGCCGATGGGAAGGAGAAGGAGGGGAAGACCGCGTACAAGATGGCTGGACCAGGTTGGTAAGGAGGCAGTGAGGCTGGGTGCAGCAAACTGGTGGACATTGGCCGGGAGTAGAGACCAGTGGGGAAGATTTCTTTTGGAGGCCAGGGCCCGGACTGGGCTGTAGCGCCGAGGATGTATGTATGTATGTATGTATGTATTATGAGTGATCCTGATGGAAGTGTGTTGGTTGGGGAAAGTAGTTTCGGTAGAAGAAAGCGAATTTGTACTGGTGGGAAGCGTAAGAAGGAAAAGGAAGCCAGGTATGCTACACCTAAAGAACCCCTTGTGTTTCAGCCATGTGCACATGATACTGCTAAGTTTGCTTGCCACAAGTTTAGGCCCAGAGATGTAAAAATATTTAATAACAACTTTTACAAATATCCTGACAAAATAAGACAAGACTCTATTGTTTCTACACTAGTAAACACAAGTGAAGTAAAACGACGAAGATCAAGACCAACTGCCTTCAACAAGTCTAAAAAACCTGGGACACAACATGAATACAACGTAACATATTCTTTACCAACCTTGCAATTCGGAAAAGTTCCGGTTTGCAAAAAGTTTTTCCTTTCAGTTGTTTCAGGCGTTGGACGCACTAGGCTAAAAAACATAATTAAGAAACAAAAGGGGTGACAGGAAAAGCAACCGGAGTTTTTTGAAAAAAGAAAAAGTAAGGGAGTTTATCAGATCTCTAAAAGGAACAGAGTCTCACTACAATTGGAAGAAATCAAAGAGAATTTACTTAAGTTCTGAATTGTCAATCAGAAAACTTCGAAAGATATACAATGATCAGACTACAGAAGATACTAAAGTAAGTGATGCAATGTTTAGAAGAATATTCACGACAGAGTTCAACTGTGGCTTCAGGTCACCTGCATCAGATGCATGTAGTACCTGTATCTTGCTTAAAGAGAAAATTAAAAATGCACTTCTTCCTGGGTCAGCTGAAAAACAAAGGTACATCGTGGAGAAAAGGATCCACAGCCAGAGAGCCAAAGCTTTTTATCAGCATATCAAAGAGGATGTACCAGATTCATTTACCCTCTGTTTTGACCTACAACAGATTCAACCCTTGCCAAAGACACCGATTCAAGAAGCGTTCTACTCATGACAGTTAAACCTGTACATCTTCTGTGTTACTGACTTAAAGACTAAAAGTCCAATATTTTACAGATGGTCCGAGGACCAAGCGGGTAAAGGAAGCCAAGAAATATCATCAGCTCTACTTAACCATATAAAATCTGTTGATTTCCAAGGAAATAGTACACTGCGATTGTTTTGTGATGGGTGCACGTCACAAAATAAAAATAACATTGTGCTGAGGACCCTTATACACTTTTTGCAGACTACTGACTCATCAATCAAGAAAGTCTTGTTGTTTTTTCCAGTGAGAGGACATAGCTTTCTCCCTGCTGACAGAGTTTTTGGCAGGGCAGAAAAGATACTCAGAAAAAAAGCCATGATCCTGACTTTGGATGAGTATTTTGAGTGTTACAGAGAAATAGGAGATGTAAAATACCTACGAAAAGATTGGAGCATCCTAAGCAACAAAGATCTTAACACATACTACAAAGATATTGATAGTATTAGCAAAGTAAAAAGAATCGTTATGAAAGTGAAAGAAGAATGTGGTAAGATTACAAAAATTGTGAGAGGAAAAGAAGTAGTTAAAACGGTGCCTGCACAATGACCTGACAGCAAAAAATTTGTAATTGTAAAAGGATTAAACACCTACAGGTTTGAGGATGAACATAACCACTTTGTTTCGTTAAGGAAGAAAAAGAATGTTGACTATTGTAACACTGAACTTCAAAATGTGCCTCTTGGGCATGCTATAAGTCAAGAAAAAAAGAATGATGTACAAAAGCTTCTCAAGAAAATGTTTGGTGAAAACTGGGCTGAAGGGCAACCATTTGCTGATGAACGATTACAATGGTATAAAGACATTATCTTCAACCTTCCCACAGCTGCTGCTGAAGATGTAGAAGTCGAATGTGACTGTTTGGAGAATGAGCTGTGTGACCTACACATTTAAAACCAAGTAAGTAAATTTAACAAATTGAATGGGCAAAACCCTAATCTTTTCATCTTATGCTATTTTGTAGTCATATATCTTTTACTGTCAAACTTTTTGGAAATTGTGTTTTTTCCTTTTCCTTTGTTTAAAATACAAATTTGAATACACCTATTATAACAACATTTTTATTACATTCCATGCTTTGTCCACTCAGTTCGGTCAAAACGTGTTTTGTCCAAATTTATTTCACGTTTTTTTTTCATATTTCTCATGAATAACTTTTGGAAAACTATGTTTCAAATTAATCTGGAGTGTATCTGGAATCTATAAAAAGTACTTATAACAAGAAAAACTTATGAACCTGCTCTTCATACGTTTTTTGTGTTTCCTGAAAAAACTTTTGGATGTGACAAAACACGGTTTGAATGTTTGCTGCACAATTCCGAATTGTCATATATTTATAGTTCCCCATCATTCAAACATGATTCTGATTCAAAATTAAACGATTACTTAGTGTCAAGTGACTTAAATGAGACTTTACCAGAATTAGCACAGCTTGTAAATTTATTTCTGACTATTCCGGCAACAAGTACTTCAGCAGAAAGAAGTTTTTCGGCATTGAAGCGTATCAAATCATATGCTAGAAATACGACCACACAAGAACGTCTCAGCGGTCTAGGATTAATATCTATAGAAAAGGAGTTGTTCAGAGAGTTGAAAAAAAATCCCAACTTTTACGATTCTGTCATAGACATCTTTGCAGCAAAGAAGGAGAGAAGGATCGACCTGAAGTACAAGAAAAGCAAATACTGGGTAAGTTAACTGTAAATCTCATAGCTAATTAAATACAACCTATTAAGTGTTAAGTGAATAGGGTAAACGACAAACATAGTGACAAGTAATGTGAAGCATAACATAGACAGTGTCAGAGTAATTAATGAATTAACTGACAAAAGACTAATTAATTAGTGCAGAATTTATTTTATAAAAATGTGCATGTTATTATGTTTTAGCACATTGTTTTATTATCATGGTATTTGTGTTGTTTTTTGTATGTAGCAGGTGAAACAGTTGTGTTAAAAGAACATCAATTAAATGATATTAATTTCATTTTTTTATGTTAACAAATATAACCATAGAACTGGTGTTAAACAGTGATAAATTGATTGGCAAAGCAAAATAGACTATAAAAAGATGTTATTGCTAAGTGTCAAACAATTGTACAGTTTGAGTAAAAAAAAAAAACAGTTTATTTGTGCAAAGGTTCAGTAAAATCATAGCCATGTGGGCATGAATTTAAACTAATAGAATAGTATATTTTTTGTTTTGTTAAAATAATGTTATGTGTTAAACAGTTTTTATGATTGTTAAAAGATAATTTAACTGTTAAAGGTTTTAAACATGGTGATGAAAATAACACCAGTACATAGGCCAGGTGAAAACAACTTTTGTAAATTTCAGATAATAATGTTAGAGATTTTGTAAAACAAAGGTGGAAGGATAAATATATTTATAGGTAATAGTGTATACAACGAATATAGAAACAAAATAATACATCTCAAGTTATTTAAGAAAATTTCAAATAACAAAATTGTAACATCTGTAGTTCTTAAGTAAAAGTAGGCATGTTTAGTGTCTAAATGTCACAAATGTAAAGATCAAAATAATGCTGATAATGGTTTTAAATTCCCAATCAGTACAGAAAAGGAATATTAATTTAAAGGTTTTGAACAAATTTAGATTTTGAAATAATGAAAGTATATGACAATGTATATCCGAATTAACCAACCAGATTCCAAGTTTACCCTTAGCAACCAGAAATTTCGGATAAATAAAATGAGAGTTCTTTGACAACGATCTTAGCGGATAGACGCGTTTTTAAAACGTCCTACATAATATAAAATAAACTGTGAAAAAACGATACAAACATACTGATACAGTTAGAGGTACATAACACGAACTTTTTACACCAAGAGAAGAACAACCATTATATGAAATAGAAGACCCAAGAACCAGGGAGAAGATTTGAAGCGGACCTGGGCCCTATCTTCGACCAGGAACCATACAAAGAAGAGGATTTGGTGATTTTGACATCTTATTATATTGTGCATTCAACACCCACTTTGTATACACGACTTTTAAGTACTAATCAACTAAAGCTACAGACACCATATCACACCAACACTAAGAACACTCACTAATAACACGATGTGAGATTGACACCTTTTCAAACACCACAAGAACCTTTGATTTGCATAATAATTATTAAACACCTAAACTGGACATAACCTTTCATAACTAGTAATCACTATACGACTGCCTGTGTGCACGTTACACTCTAACCTTGTAATATCCTTTAATTGTAAAACTTGTATTTTGATTTATAGAATAATATTTTGTTTAAATGTAATCCCCGAACCAGATACGCCCTGAGATACTTTATTTTTAATAGAAACATTAACCAAAGCATCTTTTGATCAGACAAATACTGAATGTTGGCTACTACTACCAACTGGTAAAAAGAAGACGTATAATTTGCGCCACAATTGTGATTGTCATAATCAAATTTAAGAAACAATTAACCAGTGCTTTTCTGAATAAAGGATTCCTATAAGGATATATGTTTGATGTTATATTTGTGTCGTTATTATTGCTGTTCCATTTAGGAAATAAATTCACAGATTACAGCGGACACCACGTCAGTTGGCAACGTTGAGTGACGTCACGGAAACGAGCGGTACAGTGGGAGCAAGCGGCAAATTACAAAACCATTCGCCGTTCAACATAACATATTAATAGTTACAAATTGACGACTCCAGTGCGAGTTAGTCGCTACATTATTTATTTGTTACAAATTAACACTTCCAACGGGCGGTGTAAGCAATTTAAGTGCACACAACATAACATTTAAAATACAAGTAACCTATTCCTAATAACATTATAAGTAACGAAAATTCTTTACGTTACAAATTGACGAATACAACGTGGAGCTTAGTCAAACCACGAAACCTACGATACACTTTATTGATCAACACTACGTTTAAAATATTACGTTACAAATTGGCTAGCCCAACAGTGGGGCTTAACATATCGATAGCATTTTTTTCGTTACAAATTGGCGAACCAACGTGTGAGGCGTTTAATTTAATATAAATTAAATTATAATTTATAGACAAACAAACAAAAATAAACAAAATGAGGAAGCGAGAAGTATCACGCAAAAGAGCGGCCGAAACCGAGAAAGTAGACGAAGTAAACATGGAAGACAAAGAAGCAACACCGGTTGAGGAAATAGAAATTATAACAAGGAAGGATCCGGAGAAACAACCAGAAGAAACCACACAAATGGAAGGCGAGAAGACGCAAGAAATGGTTAAACGTATGATGGAATTAATGCAGGAATTAAAACAGGACAATAAACAGTCCATAGAGAACAGTAATAAGAACTTAGAAAAATTGAAGGAAGAATTAAAACAGGACAATAAACAGTCCATAGAGAACAGTAATAAGAACTTAGAAAAATTGAAGGAAGAATTAAAAACGGACAATAAACAATCTACGGAGGAGTTGAGCCGAAAATTGGGAGAGACTAATAAGAAAATTGAAGAAAAAATGGGAGAACTGAAAGAGAATAGCAAGAAAATGGAGGAGAAAATAGACGAAAATAATAGAGCATTGAGGGAAGAATTGAAGGGAAATTACCAGGAAACCATGAAAAAATTGGATGAACACAAGGAGTTATTAAAAGAAGAGTGGAATAACAAGATGGAAATTAATAACCGGCAATTACAGGAAGAATGGGACAAGAAGCTGGAAGAACCGGTGACTGAAATTAAAAGGGTAGAATCCGAGACCAAGGAAAAGTGTGAGCGGATGAACCAAGAGATACTGAGCGTCCGGGAAGAAACGAATGGACGAGTTGAAAATATAAGAACCAACCAAGCAGTGATGGGAGAGAGGTTAGAAGGTATGAGTACTAGTCTCAATCGAGTACAAGACCAAACAAATGCCCATAGAGATGAAATTAATTCCCTAAAAAACAGACAGTGTACCAGTGCCCATACAACATGCGAGGAAAATCGAGAAGTTATCGACTTCCAAAATTATAGAAGAAACCCCATGCTATTCTTGGAACGAGTAGAAGAGAAGATAGCCAAAACCGGAGAAGACAGATGGTTTGTGATCAGGAGCATGCTGGACGAAATGTTCCGAAAGGTCTATGACAATTGGTGGACGGCGATGCGGCCGAGTATACAAAACTTCCAAGAATTTAAAAAGCAATTCAAATCGAAGTATTGGTCTGATGCCACGCAACACATGATAAGAAGTGACATAGGATTGGGCCGATATGACCTGCACGGCAAGCAAACTCCAACCGCATATTTTCTTGGCAAAATAAACATAGCCAGACATTTAGAGCCTGCAATTCCTACAGAATGTTTAGTGCGGCTATTAGCTTACCACTATGGTGGCGAAATTACAAGAGGCCGAATAAAAGGACGCATACAAACCATCGAGGAGATGTCAACATTATTAGCGGAGATGGAACAAGAGAAGAACTTCCTCCAGTACAGACGAAGGAACGATGAAATAAATAGAAATAATGGTCGCCGCAACGCCCAATATGAAAACAACGGGCAACGACCGAACAATAGTTACAACAACAACGGTAACCACTATCAACGCGGTTACCAAAACCACAATAACACTAACAACTATCCACGAAATGCGGCAAATAATAACAACAATAACAACAACCACTATTACCGTAGCCCTCCTACAAATAATAACAATAATGGATACCAGCGTGCCAATGACAGAGACCACCAGTACCAGAACAACCGAGGTTATAACAACAACTACGTTAACCGATACAGGCATAATAATAACGGCAATAATGACAATCAAAATCAAACATATCGAAGACAAGTGAATTATGTAAGCATTGACGATAGAGATGTGGGAAGACGTTGGTACCAGGGACGAGCAAATTATAATGGGAACCGTGGAAGAAGTTTTCAGGAGGAGAGTAACCAGCACTACCGTGATGAACATCGGCGAAGTAGGAGCTGCGACGACAACAGGAATAACCGAAACTCAGTGACGTTCGATAATAACGCCATTGAGGTAAAAGAGTCACAGAGTAGAGACATACCCAATCAACCAGATAACAGGACTGAGGAGATCAGCCCTGATTTAAACGGACCGCGGCAGTGAAAATCCATCAGGTCCCATCACTGAACCGGCAATTTGGGTACTTACTAGGACGAGACAAAATGACTGACGATACAATGACGATAATGCACAATCATTTCTTAAAAAATGTGAGAGAAGAACTACTGAACGAAGACACGATAACGCACAATAGTTCGAATAATGAGATCGTTTATATCATCGCCCAAGTGAATGGACTAGAGACAAGATGCATGATAGATATGGGCGCAAACGTGTCGTTAATCGACAACAATGAATACATCAAAATTCAAAAATATAGTAAGGCCATCTTACCAACTTTACCAATTCAAAATATAATTTTAATCGGAGCCACCGGAAGGCAAAACAAGTCAATAAGAAAACAGGTATCATTAACAGTAACCAGCGGAAATGTAGCTATACCTATGATTTTTCCAATAGCTAGTAATCTACCATTTAATCTACTAATAGGCTGTGATATTTTGAGAAAATACTCAGCAATAATTGACATGAGACAGGCCATAGTGTCGTTAAAAGTGGATAATATAGAATGGACAGCAAAATTAGTAGAAAATAAAAATGTACCTTTATGCAATAGTATAAGAAAATTCAACAATAATCAATACAAGATACTCCATATACCATAATGCATGAAAGACTACCACCCCGAGAAATTAGTGAAATAATCAATTTCCCAAACAACCCAGCTTACCAGTTCGACAACATGAGATTCCACAGCAAACTGAATGAACAAGTGGAGAAAAGAAGGAAAAAATACAAAATAATTCAGCAGAAAATGATCCAGTACAAGATTGGAGACAAAGTATTGTTAAAAAACCGCAAATTGCCAAGTTCTAAGGAAGGAATAGCAAAAAAGCTATTATTACTGTATAATGGACCATATGTTGTTATAAAAAACAATAACAATAATACTTATGTCATTAGTGATGTGGAAACAAAAAAGATTAAGGGGACATACAACCAAGTTTCCTTAAAAATGTATTATGAACCTAATAAATGTTTTAGTGGATGGTTAGTGAGGATCGGTCAATAATACAACTTTTAGTTATTTTTCGTCGACGTTTCGACAATATTTATTGTCATCTTCAGGACCTGTGTATGAAATACAATAGAAATATCAAACATAACGAAACAATTAAATAAATAAGATCAACTTACAACTAATTATTTATGAGAATTAATATGGAACTGAAGAATTTATTATTACAATACCTCAAAATTCAAAGAATATAGTAAGCTCATCTTACCAACCTTGATAATCCAGAATATAATTTTAAATGAAGCCAAATAAACAAATTTGAATATCTCAGAATTCAAATAAATAGTAAGGACAACTTACAGTACAGTTTGATAATGTCATTATGAATCAAGCGGATAAACAACTGGGAATAAATTTACAAATTCTAAACAAAATAAACACCTCTTATTAAATATAATTATGAACTTATTATTGGAATATAAGAGAAAGATGCAACATCCATAAATCAGAAGAAACCATAGTGCTATAAAATGAATAAGAAAAGACAAATGTAGACAATTGACGATGAAAATAAGACAAGACTAGAAACGAATTTACTACAAATAACCTGTCATGATTGTGAGAGAATTGACAACAACTATAGATACACATACTTGTTATGTTTTAATTGAATGAAGATAATGAATGAAGAATGAAGATTAAGCAGTACTGATAAAGAAGGAAAGAAGATAGTACCAATTGAAAATAAGAAATGTTATTAATATCGCCACAAGAAAATAAACATCTGAAAGAATCAATGGAAAGAAATACTTAGATCTGAGAAGTTAAACTGAGTGAACAATCCCAAGAATATATTATATTATTTTTATTTGATTTAGTCGTAAATAGACTAGTGATTATTAAATGTGATTGACTGACGAGGTAGCTCCAGCAATCGATATTATTTATGTATTATGTATTGTAAGGACAGCGGAGTATTAGGTCAAGAGAGCCCCTCGACTGATTCCAGAATATATGGTGATTAATTTGTTAGGGAAGTAACATGTTCCAGGGATGGAACACTTATATTTAAAGACAAGTATACCAGATCACAAAAAGAATAACAAATGATAATGCGAAAGATAAGATAATTGATAATTTCAACAAAAACAATATTTTATTAAAATGATCAAATTTGGTGGCAGGGTAGTATGTAACATTACATTTGGAACAACTTAATATCGTACCTGATTTAATGAAGACTTTAGTTAAGAAGCTAACAAGGAGAACATTATCTTCCAAGATGATAGTGAAGAGGAACGAATAACCATTTTAGACTGACTAGTAAGACAACTGACCGTACCCAAATTAATGATTTAGGCTAAGTGATGCAAAATACCTTCAACCCCAATTATGACATGAACTTTCAATAATGACCAAATATTTTATTAAAATGATCAAATTTGGTGGCAGGGTAGTATGTAACATTACATTTGGAACAACTTAATATCGTACCTGATTTAATGAAGACTTTGGTTAAGAAGCTAACAAGGAGAACATTATCTTCCAAGATGATAGTGAAGAGGAACGACTAACCATTTTAGACTGACTAGTAAGACAACTGACCGTACCCAAATTAATGATTTAGGCTAAGTGATGCAAAATACCTTCAACCCCAATTATGACATGAACTTTCAATAATGACCAAATAAAGAATTATAAAGACAGACGGCTTATGAACCAGTACTATAAAGAAACAAATGGTTTCATTCAAAGTATCATAATATCAAGATAATCAAAATCCAAATTGAGGGATAATAGGCCCAAACATGTAATATTATGTAAAAGAAATATTAGTAAATGATTAATTTAATTGATGTAATGAAAATATAAACAAACCTTATTATAGATACATGAACCATACAACTAATTGTAACAAATAGTGTTCATAAGATTGTCCAGAAAACAACAAATAATAACTTGTTCACAATAACATTTTTATAACAAGAGTGAAGTCCTTTTAATGACAATAAAATGTAAACCCCTATAAAACCCAATAAGTATGTTTATAAATACAACCTATTAAGTGTTAAGTGAATAGGGTAAACGACAAACATAGTGACAAGTAATGTGAAGCATAACATAGACAGTGTCAGAGTAATTAATGAATTAACTGACAAAAGACTAATTAATTAGTGCAGAATTTATTTTATAAAAATGTGCATGTTATTATGTTTTAGCACATTGTTTTATTATCATGGTATTTGTGTTGTTTTTTGTATGTAGCAGGTGAAACAGTTGTGTTAAAAGAACATCAATTAAATGATATTAATTTCATTTTTTTATGTTAACAAATATAACCATAGAACTGGTGTTAAACAGTGATAAATTGATTGGCAAAGCAAAATAGACTATAAAAAGATGTTATTGCTAAGTGTCAAACAATTGTACAGTTTGAGTAAAAAAAAAAACAGTTTATTTGTGCAAAGGTTCAGTAAAATCATAGCCATGTGGGCATGAATTTAAACTAATAGAATAGTATATTTTTTGTTTTGTTAAAATAATGTTATGTGTTAAACAGTTTTTATGATTGTTAAAAGATAATTTAACTGTTAAAGGTTTTAAACATGGTGATGAAAATAACACCAGTACATAGGCCAGGTGAAACCAACTTTTGTAAATTTCAGATAATAATGTTAGAGATTTTGTAAAACAAAGGTGGAAGGATAAATATATTTATAGGTAATAGTGTACACAACGAATATAGAAACAAAATAATACATCTCAAGTTATTTAAGAAAATTTCAAATAACAAAATTGTAACATCTGTAGTTCTTAAGTAAAAGTAGGCATGTTTAGTGTCTAAATGTCACAAATGTAAAGATCAAAATAATGCTGATAATGGTTTTAAATTCCCAATCAGTACAGAAAAGGAATATTAATTTAAAGGTTTTGAACAAATTTAGATTTTGAAATAATGAAAGTATATGACAATGTATATCCGAATTAACCAACCAGATTCCAAGTTTACCCTTAGCAACCAGAAATTTCGGATAAATAAAATGAGAGTTCTTTGACAACGATCTTAGCGGATAGACGCGTTTGTAAAACGTCCTACATAATATAAAATAAACTGTGAAAAAACGATACAAACATACTGATACAGTTAGAGGTACATAACACGAACTTTTTACACCAAGAGAAGAACAACCATTATATGAAATAGAAGACCCAAGAACCAGGGAGAAGATTTGAAGCGGACCTGGGCCCTATCTTCGACCAGGAACCATACAAAGAAGAGGATTTGGTGATTTTGACATCTTATTATATTGTGCATTCAACACCCACTTTGTATACACGACTTTTAAGTACTAATCAACTAAAGCTACAGACACCATATCACACCAACACTAAGAACACTCACTAATAACACGATGTGAGATTGACACCTTTTCAAACACCACAAGAACCTTTGATTTGCATAATAATTATTAAACACCTAAACTGGACATAACCTTTCATAACTAGTAATCACTATACGACTGCCTGTGTGCACGTTACACTCTAACCTTGTAATATCCTTTAATTGTAAAACTTGTATTTTGATTTATAGAATAATATTTTGTTTAAATGTAATCCCCGAACCAGATACGCCCTGAGATACTTTATTTTTAATAGAAACATTAACCAAAGCATCTTTTGATCAGACAAATACTGAATGTTGGCTACTACTACCAACTGGTAAAAAGAAGACGTATAATTTGCGCCACAATTGTGATTGTCATAATCAAATTTAAGAAACAATTAACCAGTGCTTTTCTGAATAAAGGATTCCTATAAGGATATATGTTTGATGTTATATTTGTGTCGTTATTATTGCTGTTCCATTTAGGAAATAAATTCACAGATTACAGCGGACACCACGTCAGTTGGCAACGTTGAGTGACGTCACGGAAACGAGCGGTACAGTGGGAGCAAGCGGCAAATTACAAAACCATTCGCCGTTCAACATAACATATTAATAGTTACAAATTGACGACTCCAGTGCGAGTTAGTCGCTACATTATTTATTTGTTACAAATTAACACTTCCAACGGGCGGTGTAAGCAATTTAAGTGCACACAACATAACATTTAAAATACAAGTAACCTATTCCTAATAACATTATAAGTAACGAAAATTCTTTACGTTACAAATTGACGAATACAATGTGGAGCTTAGTCAAACCACGAAACCTACGATACACTTTATTGATCAACACTACGTTTAAAATATTACGTTACAAATTGGCTAGCCCAACAGTGGGGCTTAACATATCAATAATATTTTTTTCGTTACAATATATATCGTTCTTTATAACATATTTTAAAACTTTTGATATTAATATTTTCAAATATACGTTTTAAGCACCTAAATTTTTTATAATACATTTTAGGTTACCTTTTACTGAGTAAAAATTAAACGAATTCATGTAGTATTCATGTTCATCTCTTAAACATTCAAATACCTATAGCTGGTCTTGGCAAGTAGGTAGCATGCATAAGACAGTAACTCTTCACAGTTATGGAACAGTGGTGTATTTCAGTTTGACACATTCAGCACTCTGCTGTCTGTAACTAAATTGAAAAATAATTGTGATCTAAGTATAGACAGCATAGTGATTTCTGAAACCACTTATTTCAGACTTATGGTGTGCTATACACGACAGCAAATTTAGAAACACATTAAAGCTTGAAGGTTTTCATCCTAGAAGTTACACAAATATGTTTTGATGTCTGCTGTTGAATGACATGGTTTCTAAGTCCAGCAATTTTATCGTCATATAACTAAGCAGTGTTACATGTGGTAACAAAAATGTTACTAACAAAACAACACTGCTAATATGTTACACAATAATATATAACAGCAAGTTTATAAAATCAGCTGGTAGCTCCAAAATATACGTATTGGGAAATCTAGTTATATAAAACTACAGAACTATAAAAACTAATGTATGCAGGACTACAACATATTTAATTCAACCTTTTTGTTAATTCACTTTATATATGTCTTTCATAATCAAATGCTTTTAACGTTGGCATAACTCATCAGTATGACCAATATAAGATACTTACTGGTAGCTGAAATGCTGACAGTGGCTTCTTGTCAATAAAATAAAGCTCTGCTAGCAGCACTAGGTTGTTAGGCTAAACTTAATCTATTCCTCATAACAAAGATATTATTTCAATAAGGAAAACAACTGAACTTTTTCTTATAAGTCAGAGTAATAGTAAATTTGTACAAAATTTTATATCTTCAGTTTTGTACTAAACGATTTACACCTATCACATATATTTGCTGTCCCCATTATATATTGCTGTAGATGTCTATGCTTCTTTGCTTCAGAGTATGTATAAAACTTCTCTTCCACTTTTACTGCAGTCACTCTTCCCTTTATAACGCACTTCACTCTTCCCTTAAAACCATCTGTCCACGCTTGAATTGACAGTGATGTATGTAGAGAAACCAAGAAGGGAAGTTAGTACAAAAAGACTGTGAAATCCTTCAACGTCGATGTGCAGGTGCATGGATGTATCATAAATCTAACAGAGCAGCTGTGCGACAGGAAGAAGTACGATTAGGAGTACCAAGAAGGATACAGCAGAGGTGAATGCACTAATTAACAGAGCAGCTGAAAGCTTGAAGAAATTAAGGAATTGTTCTGGCTGAAAGGCAGAGAAAAACACCAGAGATAAGTATGAATGGGAAATACTAAGAAGGATACAACAGAGGTGAGTGAACTAATCATTCGGACAGCTGGATGCTTAGGGAAACTAAGGGTTGTTCTGGCTGAAAGGCGTAGAAAAACACTATCGAGAAGTACAATTGTGAAATACTAAGACAACTACAGCAGAGGTGATTGCACTAATCAACGGGACAGCTGGATGCTTAGAGAAGCTAAAGGGTGTCCTGGCTGAATGGCATAGAAAGACGCCAGAGAGGAGTACAATTAGAAAATACTAAGAAAGCCATGCATGAGGTTATTAAACTAATTTAACAAGTGCAGCTGGACGCTTAAAGGGTTGTTCTGCGTAAAGTGAGTAGAAAAACACCAGAGATGGGTTACCAAGAAAGCTACAGCAGAGGTGGTTGAACCTGAGCCAGAAATAAGGAGGGAACTGACATGACCTATCAGAAAACAGATTTAAAGGTAGACGGGTTCCAGGAGTGAATTTTCCTAGAAGAAAGCAAGAAGGACCAATTAAAACGGAGCGAAGTGAAATGTAGGAAAACTAGTGGGTAAATATGTGTATTGAATATATACAAAGAACTGAGGCGCGATCAGAGTCTACATTAAACTTTTGAAGTCTTTACTTAAAATCGGAAAGTCTGTGTACATTTTCGGGGAGTCTGTTGTAAAGTTTCGGAGTCTACGATGAAAGTTCAGAGAGCTTACTTAAAGTTTCATAAAGTCAACATGAGTAAATAGTTTGTGAAAATTTAGAAATCTAGTCTACATTTTTGTTGAGTCAAAGTGAACGAACAGTTAAATTTGTGTAACGGAGTTAAATATCGAGAGACTGTGAACTAGAGTTTTATTAACTTATAACTCGTAAAACAAACAATCGAATTGTGTCATGTGTTACTAACGATATACACTATAAAAACGGAATAAGATGCTTGTGAACAATAAGTTATCGCAAATACAATAACCGTCATGAACTAGTGAACAGTTCTTACACTAATGTAAATATCGGGAGAAGTCAGATATACTTAGTGAGAGCGAAGTGATTAAAAGTGTTAATCAACCAATTACTACGATAGTCAAACATACTATGATTCATCCAAATGATTCTATATGTAAAGGAGCCGTGAGGGAATCTACATCTACTCAGCGGATTTAAGGAGCTGGAGATGGAGGCACAGGACATCAACATGCCGTAGACAGGAATATTCGTACCAACAGTAAAATTTTATGTACTAATTACTATTTTACTATACACCTGTCTGTCCTTCTAAAAGAACTTGCGTACGAATTACACATTAAAACTTGAAGTAATCTGATTCGAATATAAAAGCGAACTAAGCACTTCCAATTAAGAATATTTATTCATATATTAAAATGAATCCATTTGGAATAAATGTATTTTGTAATATAAGTAATTATATGTAAATGTTATTTATGCTTATTTACAAAATTAAATGAACCCTGAGATATAGAGATTTTAGCATATAAATTGTTTATTGGTAAAATTATGTTTAAATAATTAATGATAATAATATGTTAAAAGCCATATAGAATTGATATTAATGACAGCTAATTTAAATGTAATAAATATGTTGGTTAGACTGATAAATGTGTCATGGTTTTTATTATTTAAGGATTAACCTCATGAATTATACAACACTATTACTTAAGATAGATTTCTTTAACACCAACAAAATAATTAAAGAAATTAATTATCGTTATATTTGAAACCCACAACAATGGCCAAAACAATTTATAGTTATACTTTCTTCATAATGACAGTATCCACCTTAGAGCCCTTTCTTCAGATCTAGCCAGTCAGGTCAGACTTCTGCAAAGTTACCAAATAATTCTAGGTTCCAAAGGTCAGAATACTAGACTCCTGCTACAAGATGCAAGATGGGAGTGTCATTTTGCATCATCCTCGGATGCACATTTTCATACCTTTTGAAGATTTCATCATCTACTGGGAACCTCTCTAAGGCCTTCACGTCCTTTATTTTATATGAAGTTGGACTGCTTCTAGATTAACATCATAACTGAAGTATTTATCTGGGGCAGGTGTGAATATAATGTCCTCTGTACAACAAAGATATTTATGAAAGTGTACGACAAACAAATTTTACCATATCACAAAAACTGAAGACAAAAGACAGCCTATTGAAGCAAATTAATGAATGCACATTTAAACTAATTTAACGTATAGTCAGAAGAATAAGCAAAATACAAAACCTTCATGCTTACAGTAAAAGAGAAAGCATGTGGTAATATAAGAAAGCAAGTGAAAAGTAGATAGCAAGAGGAAGTCATCACTGGTCCGACTTACCTACAAATTAAACGCTAATAAAAATGCCATGGAAGAAGTTACAAAAATGGCTGGTGTCTCAGAAGCATGGTAAAATTGAATTATAACATTCAGAAACAAGACATCACAGAATCCTCCAAGAAGTAAAAGATCAGGTGAAAAGCAGGTTACTAACTTTTTAATAATACATAAAGCATATGCCACGTTCACATACACAAAATCAGGTACGTGTACACAACGTGAATGACTTGTTGCCAAATGTCATGAATAAACATACTCAAAAAGGAAACAATACACAGCAACTACTGTTTCACATACACACATGCTGCTCACAATCTACACGTAACACAAACATATGTACATAACAAATTATTTACCATGTACTATATACTGTTATTGAACAATGTAGAATTAGATCACACTTATGCGATGACACATCAGCTTCAAGGCTATACAATGAGTGGTAATTTTGTTATGTGTCATTATACATACAACTAGTCAAATGATGATACATCTGTATAAACTTAAAATTTTACAAAATTCATATCTTGTATATTGTTGAAAAAGCTATAGAACTACACTTCTTGCAACACAATTGTGAACTCGTAATTCTCAGCTCTACATTTGGTGTCCATGACAACAGAGAAAGTAAAACATAAATGTTATGAATGTAAAAAACTGGACATTCGCATTGTCTATTTATTATTTAATAAACCTGTTCATTTGCAATATCTGAAACAAAAGCCTGGAAAAATAATATTCTGCTTCAACAATTTTTTTAGCAAATTGTTTATTTCACATTTTTGACAAAAACCTGTAAAATATATACTACACGTTACAATGACAAGTTAAATTAAGAAAGTTGTGTTAGTGGTTATGATCACAAACAGACTGATTTTTTCCGATCTGACGATGAGCTGAGAAGCTTGAAAGCACTAATCGGAATAATATTTCTATAGTGGTGTGCAACAGTGATAATTCTGTTAATGCCAAGTTAATTTAACTATTAAATGTTAAAATAGTTTTCTTCTAACAATAAAATAGTGTTTTACTTATGAAAATATAAGTAATTATAGTTAAACATTCTAACAAATGCAGATGCAATAACAACACATCCTCTGCATTTTGGAATGTTCTGAGTAGTAGCATAACACACATAAATTTGTTTTATTGAAAACTATTTTTCAGATACATGGCCAATTGACATGGATTTTCTGCACTGTGAATATGAATTTATCGTCAAATCTTAATGTCAACAATACTCACAACCACAGACTACATTTAAATGGCTAAATATTTTCAAATACACCTTAACATCAAGCTTTAATTGAGTGAGCATACCAAAATGAAAAGAAACAAACTAGTAAAATTAAGAAATGAAAAATATTTTAGCTGACTGAATAAAACTGACAATAGTCAACATAGTAAATTAGCAAATTTCTCATTTACACAAGTACTAAAGCCCATTTGGACATACAGTACCCAACTTTGGGGTTCTAAAAACAAAAACAAAATTCACCTTTTTCAGAATAAAGTTGTCAGAAACATTGTACTTACACAATGGTATATTTGAAACAAATCACATACGTAGTGATTTCACAATACCTGGAGTAAAAGAAGAAATCTAAAGGTTTACAGTAAAGTATGAGGAGACTCTCAACAATCAGGCACAGACTGAGGTACTACAGATACTGAAAAACGCTGAAGCCTACAAAGGGTTAAACCAGTGGTTTTCAAAGTGGGGTCTACGGACCCCTGGGGGTCCACAGACACTTTTAAGAAAAATTAGAACATGCCGTAATTTTCTCCGATTTTTATGGTCTAAAATCTAAATTTTAGAATCTTAAAACAATTAGTAGAAGATTCCAGTAATTTTTTGGGAGGTTCAAACTAATTGTAATTGTAAAAGTAATTTCAAACTAATGGCTTTAATAATGTCTTTAAAACATGTCATGTAGCAGATCTGTTTGTCAGCCGAACTGACTAGGCCACTTTCTTACACTACAAAAAGAAGATTCATTGGCAGGACTTTGAACTGACAATTCATTAAAATTACAGTTTTCGCAATTACAGCTATCTGACTTCTAGTTATATGTAATGACAACTATCCTGAACTCGCAAAAAAAGCTTTGAAGCGTTTAACTGTGTTTTCCTCTACTTATTTGTGTGGTACTGGATTCTCCCTGCTCACGTACTTGAAATCAAAGTTAAGAAATAAACTTGATGTCGAGATTAACTTAATATTGAAATTATGAGACATTAAACCCAATACTGCAAAGCTAATTGTTCAAAAACAGCTTCAGTGTTCGCATTAAATTATGCTTGATATCATTAATATTATAAGTTTGCAAGTTAACAGAATTTTGATTTTAATACATTTTAAATAAAATATACGAGCTTATATCATATTTACTGTTTGTTTTATTTCAGAACTCAGACGGGGTCCGTGAATTTGAAAATTATTTTGGGGGGGGTCCGAGGCCTGGAAAGTTTAGGAACCACTGGGTTAAGCCATTTTCACTTGCATAGTTGATGAATGAAAAAGTTAATGTTTCATTTTAGACTACACAAACTGCAGGGGACATCTTAATCTGTACATAATTTAAGACTTTGCAATAAAGTGTTGATTAATCAATTTAATAATACTTTAAAATTAAATAAAATTAATAAAAATGAAAATGTTAATAGCTCACAATGTTTTTAGTTAAATAATTTTAAATAACTTGAATTTTAATAGCGTAGCCTTAGTTAAGTATTAATTACAGCCATGCATAAAAGTTACTTTTACTGAAACTTCTGTTGAAATTTATTTATTAGATTGTGAAACGGATGCTACAGCACTTTAAAAGAAAAGTTAATTCCAATTACAACTGTGGAACCATGAAAATAAATTTCATTAAACGACTCTAAAGTGAGTTACACCAACCCTTTATTGAAAAAATGACCTCTCCCTGAATTTAAATTCACATTTAATGAAGTCTCATTTTGTAACATAAAGTAGTTTAGACAGAGTACGAGCCCTCATATGAGCCGTTTGGCATACAAGGAAGAAAGTGTGGTGGAACTACACTTCTATTGCTCATTATTATCCCAAGGTGTTATCCAGGTAGTCATAGGCTGGGTCAATTGGGGGCTGAAAACAAACCTCGACTTTATGGTTCATCCAAGAATCAACCCTCTAGATCAGTGGTTCTCAACCTTTATACGTCCTACCTAGAAGGATATTACACTTCATGGGTCCCATAAGTATGGGCCCTGGCAGAATTACTTATAGGTGTGTACACCAGTTATAATCATATTTTTGCTAACATTGAGTACTTTAAGCCCTCTTTGACACTTAACACATTATACATACAGTAAAACCTGACTTAACAGCCACCTTTATTCAGTGTCACCTTAATGAATGGCCACTTTTCTGAGAAACGCGTTTTATTTTCCATAAGATCAATGTAAATTCCCCTCCAGTAAACAGTCACCTCCTCCCTTGGCCAGCAGTCAGCCCATAATGGCTTTGTTCCCTTGTTTAAGTTGTCTCATATTGCACCTTCAGTTGTCTGCAATATAATAGAGTAGACAAAATAGTTTGACCTGCCCAACTTTATAGTGTTTATACCAGCTCAACTAAAAGATATGGTAAACGATCTAGCCGTACGTACCTGCACACTTTTAAATTTATAAAAGGTTATTTGTACACAATAAACTGACGAGGTCTCTATAAGGTTGAAACAGTAGTAAGCTGTCAGTTACAAGCAAACGTTCAGAATGTATAGCAGAAGTTATAACGTTAATTGCCATAAGTGATCCGCATGTGTTTGAGTGTTTTTTTTTTAAATTTGCAATGTAATTTAACAGTGTGTCAAAAATGAGTAACAACGAAAGAGTGTGTTTAAATTTAGAAGCTAGGCAAGTATTTCTGAATATGATAAGGGTGTTTCAGGAAGAAAACGCCCAAGTTTTTAAATGCAGAAGGGCACAACTCAATCGCATAATCCAAAATAAAGACCAAACTTGAAAAGAGTGGGAATCTAATATGAATCGGGGCATAAAAAAAACATGAATCAAAGTGTTCACAAGTAGGCCTAAATTAAATTGTTTAGAAGTGGTTTAAATGTGTTACCTCAAAAAAACTCCTAGGTAGTGGAAGTAGTTACAGAAGGCACTCAAAATTTTTACTGAAATTAAAGTTGAAAATTTTGTAGCACGCAATGGGTGGCTGGAGTGTTTTAGAAAGTGGCATAACATGTCGTTCAAAACAAGTTCGGGTGAAGGTGTGGATATGCCTGTTAATGTGTAACAGTACATGACCCATATCAGTATAAATTCAAAATTCCTGCGCCAAAGAGGTAGCAGAAAATGTGTATTAAGCAGACCATGGTGTGAGTGTGTGGAAACACAGAAAACGGAAACTAAAAAAGAGAAACGTTGTTAGATAAAATTAGAAAATAGAGAAAATTGGTTTTGATGAGTAATGGTTTTGCGATAATCTTGGATGAAAATGGAATCAACACATGGTCAAGAATAATGACATGGGTGCAAATAGTGCAGGACGCTACTTCCGTGGGGCAAAGTAGTTCACCATATATCACCATAACAGGATAAGATCGTAGGTAGTTATGGTCTTAAATTTAATAGCAAGATATAACATTTGTAACATAATATTTTTAATGAATTTTTAGTAAAGATCGCTGGCTGAAACAAGGCATCGTAAAAGATCATGCCGCATATGTAAACGCACCAAGAGGCAGTCTATAGTCATTCTCTGAATAATGGGGTGGTTGCACACATCTCTGACAGATCATGTTTTAAGTTGCCATTTAGTCTACATTAATCGTCTACCAGCAACATCATAAGCCTAAAATTTTCAATCAGTGGTTTGACCACGGGCATACCATGTCAAGTGGCCTAGTTTATACGCCGCTATATTCAAAATAGTCTACGGTAACTGGAAAGTAGAGACAGCAGTTGTTTTCATTTTAATATTAATTACTTGTCTTTCCATAGGTTTATTTTGATCAATAGAGTATATAAACTTCAGCATGTCTGTGGAATTATTATAAACACTCTACAAAGAAATGCCATAAAGAATAGCCTACTATTTTAAAGTTTTATAATATAACTATTTTCCTCCCAGTATTGTTACACGGTTGTGAAGCCTAGACAATAAAGAATGCGGATAATAGCAAGGTTCAGGCAGCTGAAATGAAGGGCAGTCACGGGATGCATAACAGAGGTCATAAAAAAAATAAACATGTCAGAAAGAAACTGAAGATCTTAATGAGCGTACACAGATAATTGGAAACATCATTTACACCGGATAGACAGAACTCACATTCTATAGCTAACCTTCATTATCAACCTTGTGGGAGAAGGAGCTGACCTACCTTGTTGGACAATCAGGAGTCAGATGACATGAACATGAGGCTGGAATGTTTTGCTCCTAAACCTTGATGAGTAATGAGGATTCATATGTTCAAAAGGAATAATAATAATAAGGAAATTTTACTGATAAGCTGATGACAATACATAACAAATATTACACTTTTTTTGGACTAAACTGAAAACAAAATTCAATCTCAAAGAGATAAGCTTATGCACTTGTTTAAACAGGTAAGAACTATTCTATTACTTCAAAATTTAACATAAACAGAGTTAATTATGCACAGAAAAATTAAGGAATGTGCAAAGCTAATGGAAAATTTTATGACACCTCTTTATTGTTTAAAGTTAACCTAATAACATTTTGTCTTTCTCTTCACCTTCTCTTATGCAAAAAATATACATTTCATAGCTCAGAGTTAACTGAGTAGAATCTACGGTATTTTAGTCGAATAAACTCAGCACTCTACTTGGATTATTTGTTCCACTTGTGTAAAAAGTTAATTTCTTACCCTCCGCAGTCAACCATAACCATAGTACCAATGCCTCGAACTTCTTTTGCCGCCTCCCTGTAAATCTTGAGGAAAGACACCGCACGCGACACCGAACTGACAAACAGTACCATTACATTGGTGCGTGTGCGTAACAGGTGTTTGAAGTCTTTGTGGTCGGCATACTCCTCGACAGTGTTTACCTTGCTGCCGAGCTGACATGTTACCACAGCAATA
Organism: Magicicada septendecula; assembly: GCA_034769895.1. Classification (NCBI taxonomy): domain Eukaryota; kingdom Metazoa; phylum Arthropoda; class Insecta; order Hemiptera; family Cicadidae; genus Magicicada; species Magicicada septendecula. The sequence continues at coordinate 478,923,845 of CM068373.1, forward strand.
CTAGACCACAACAACTGCAACAAAATTTTAATTTTAATTATATTTTGTAACAAAAGAGTCAATGACTGAGAACTTGAGAGTGCTATTATCTGATAATGTACAGAATTGATATCAAGAATGTTCTAGCGTTTGATCATATGCATTACCTGAATCATTAAGATTTTTTTTGTTTCAACATTTTTATAAAAAAAAAATTCATCAAAAATTCTTAGGCAATCTTCAAAAAAGACCGATATTATACCTAATGGCCAACCAACAGTATAGTTTATTACATCAGTATTCATATACTTAGCATAATTATATAATGTACAACACAATGCCACAGTTTTCATAGTAAATACTTTAAAACAGAACAAGGGAAAAACTTCAAAATAAAACTATACAAAAAACAGATTCAACTTTTTTCAAATACAGTTGTTTCATAAAACTGTACTAATACAGTCTAACACTGTAAAACACAAAAATTTGTCATGTAATATATAACAAACATAATTACGAAAGAAGTAAGCCAATTACGAATCTCTCTAAGTGTTAATACTGCTCTCTGCAGAGAGGATACATAACTAGTTAAAAAAATTGCATAGCCTACTTATACATAATTAACCTCTCAAAGGATATACATCAAAATTCAGCTTCAAATCTATAGACTGAAAATGCATATATATTTTTATTTTATTTCGAATAATGCAACCTGAAATATGTTTACAAAATATCAATTTTGTACATCAAAATGGCCAGGTGAAAGCGGAGTACTTGGAGTGAAGAAGCATGTTCAAAATGGAAAATTATATTTATAAATTCAGTTAAATATCAGTTTTTACTGGTAAGCCCAGATTGTTATGCATACATTATGGAGTGATGCACACACATTATGAACACAATAATGCATATACATTATGCATGCACACAAATCTACACTTTACGACTACAGTGTACATATAACAGACATCACTACACATAATATAGTCAATCACCCTCATAAGATAAAGGACAGATTCTTTAAAACCATCATCTAGGTATTAGGACCAACACAAAAATAATCTTTTAATTCTTCTTAATTATACAAATTTGGATAAATTCAAGTGATAAAATGTGCAAACCTGAAAGTGCAACGACTGGTAACAATTGCAATAAGTATCTTACATGTTGTAGCCTATTCACCCTGTGCACATGTTGTGTCATGAATAACACACAAACAAAAACCTGACAAATGTATGTACCACCAAACCAATTAGGCCTACATTAAAATCAAAAATAAAACTTAACTTATTAATTTACAGAAAAGTTGATGATGTGTACGATTAACTGCATATAATATATATTATAATGGTGTACAAATTATAGTTAATAGTACAAACTGTACTTTGTTAAACCATAAAATGATATTTGTCTCATTGGTTTAAAGCATACTTTTCATACTTGGTGAAAGTATCTCAATTTGGTAATTCTGAGCAATTATCATATCACCTTTAATTTCTTTCACATTTAAATATATTTGTTTTATTGTTCTACTTATCTCCTGGACTGGACAAATATTACTGAATTTGACTCTGACCGTTACTACTTTTACAAAAAGTCACAAATATTTTTTCTGCCAGAATTACACAAATGCACTTGTCTAAAATAACTATATGGCCATTTATAAAAATATCTTTCTCTCTATAATCGTAATAAAAAATCATAAACTCTATATGAAAATATCTGAAAAGTTGAATATACTTTCAACAAGTAGGAAAAGTATGGTATTCTTTCCAAGTCTATAATTAAATACCAATGAGGCAATAACAAATACCATTCCACGATTTAAAACATATAGCTTTAGAGTTTGTAAAGAAATAAACTGCATATTCCACAAATTTATACGTACTAATAAATCCTTTAATACACTGACATATTATATCAATGACATTTCACTTATTAAAAAATCCCAGTATTTTTACATGTTAAATACTTTAATAATTGAACAGAATCGTTTGATCTTTGGGCATAAAAAGTCACTGGCCTGTAGAGTGTCTTTACCATGATAAGATTTTCTTTAATCAAGATATCAAAAATTCACATTCCGAAGTAGTAACAAGTGGTTAAACATGTGAAAACAAACGTAAAAATAATTTACACGTACTGAATTATAAAGAAAAGTTTCAAATTCTCGTCTTAACAGGTTTTGAAAAGACTTATAAAGTTAATTTGTCCGTCCGTGCCTGTTCATGTCAGTTTTCTACCTGACACAACACGATCTTATATACAGACTTAAAGTAGTCAATTTAAATGCAAGAATCTATTACACAATGTTTTTTAAACTGACGGAACTTAAAAAGAATAGCACTTTCAGAAATATACTCAACACAAAACAAAACCCTGTTTGTGTCGGTAATACGTTCATTTTGAATATCAGACGCCAATGATAAATTTGAACACAAAATTTATACTTACTAGAAATGAACAAAAAAAATGCCGCGTTCCCATGTCATTAATGTCGCAATTTTATATTAACAAAATTACTTTGTTTGCAATAACAAAACACCAGAAGTAGCTTCACGTCTCACACGAACCTATTTCCTCTTCTTGCTGACAGACCGCCGGCATCAAGTAAAAAGACACGTTGACACAAGGTTACTCTATAATAGACTAGGTAATAATAATAATAGGTTGACAGATCTGCAGCTTCCCATGTTACTATTACGCTCCAGTGATACCAACACAAACTCAAACGCAACTGACAACTTAAATTATCGTACTTTCTACCACTCTTTACCAGCAAATAAAATACCATTTGTAGGACTAAAATGAAAAAAAATTGATCATTCTCTCTTTTGGGTAACATAATACATTATACATATATGCCAAAAAACTAATCTAGTATGTGATACTTTTTAACAAAGTTAATAAGTATTTTAAATACCTACTCGTTTAATCACATACCTTACTTGCTTTTATCGTTAAATTAACTATTACTTTGTTAGGGTTCGTCCCAACATTTTTCATTGTATTCCCTTGACGTACCACACTGCACGTACAAAGTACAACTTTGAATGGCAGGAAAACTCTAGAAATTTCAAACATGCTTCGCACGGCCATTGTAAAGATAATTTATACATGATTACGCATTTCAGGAAAATCAGGTTTTTATTAGTATTGTACAGACAACAGGCGAACTCTCATACGTTATAGTAAACCATTACCAGAATTTGTGTAATTCTCAAATATCCAAAACCATTAATAGGCCTAATTACCTATCACTTTGTATTTACAGAATAATTAATGCTTTCTGAACTGTAGAATGGCAACTAAAGATGCATACAATTAACATTATGGATTTCGTTGTCCATGACGTGTCCGTTACTTAACTAAATATCACTATAATATTGACGACTCGGAACACTAAGTTTTTTATAAGGCTGTAAGGTAAAACTTTACGTTTTTACTTATAAAAAACTTAGTGTTCCGAGTCGTCAATATTATAGTGATATTTAATTAACATTATATTTTAAACTAAACAACATCCATTCCCTTAGAGAATAATGTCATTACGAATCAGTAAAACCTCAAATTTTAATTACGTCATAAAAAAGAATTCATTAGGCCTATATTCTTACTCATACAGAGATGAATTCCATATACAAGTATTATACATTCTTATAGATCATACACTGAAAATAAATTAATCTTTTTGAATCCCATTTCCCTTCTTATGTTGTCCACATTGTGTGTTATTCTCCATCAGGTTATGATAATCTTGGGACCTTCTTTTGAGACACTCTAAGAACGAATTTTTTTGTGGCAGTTTATAGATTCGTGAATAATGAAAAAAGAATTTGATAGTCTCCACTCTGGGGAATGAAATATAGCAGCTTAGTATAGAACTTTTCTTAATAAAATAAAGGTCCAGATATTGATATAGGCCTACCGTAACTTCTATTTTATCAACAAAATAAGTCTTTATTTTGGTTCCAAGTTGACTTTCTTGTTTGATTCGGGAATATCATACGATTATAATAAACAAATAGGCATGCTAAAACAATTTTTTGGACTCATGGTATCAGTCAGAACAGTTATTAGAATCATTAATAAAATGTGAAATCAGTGGTGGCCCTAGCCAATCCGACGCCCGGGTGCGAGAACTGTCGTGGCACTCCGTTAGGTATACAGTATTAACAAATGAGTGTAACAAAGCAGTGTATTACTGTCTTTGAGCGCACAGGCACCTTATAATACGCCTTCTGCATCGTAGCGCTCAGTGTTCATTATGGGAACAATTTTTTGTTGGAAACTACTTTTGGAACCAAGTGTACATACATACAGGTTTGGGCACTCCGTTAGGTATAGGCTATTAACAAATAATCTTCTACCCCTAATAATAAATACAGTATCTGATTTTTTCGAAAATCGGGCTTTGGTTTTGACCTCGTCGATCATTCAAACATTACGCATGTCAAATTTTAAACAGATCGGTTGAATGGTTTTCAAGATTTTAACATCATACTGTTTTTAGGCTGGCGGTAATGCCACAAAAGAATTTCGACGAAACCGAAACATCAAAGCATGGTAATATTTTTAGGCTTTTGAAACGTATAATGTGGATTACGTTTGGTGGATTACGTAAATCATTTCCAAACCACAGACGATCACAAACAGAGCATAAACCAAATTTATTCTCACTAAAACGTTTGCTAAATTCAATGTTAGCAGCGATTACATATCAAATTTCTAGACTGTGGGGAATCGAAAGTGTGGAAGCGTTACATTTTTCGATGACGTTACATTTTTGTGGAATGACCCCCTGCCTAAAAATATTATCATGTTAAAATACGTGATCCAAAATGTGTAACGTCATCGAAAAATGTAACGCTCCAGGTGGTGTTAACACTATATTTTTTCCACACTTTCGATTCCTCAGAGTCTAGAAATCTTCACAGTTTATACGTTTCAAAAGCCTAAAAACATTATCATGCTTCGATGTTTCGGTTTCGTCGAAATTGTTTGACATGATAATGTCTTTTAGCTGGACATCGTTTGAAACTGTATGACGTCATCATTTTTGTTCCACACTTTCTATTCCCCACAGTCTAGAAATCTTCGGTCTCTGTCGTTTTTAACACGATAATGTTTGTTATATAGTAAATATATTTGTTATATAGTAAATATTTGTTATATAGTTATATAGAAAACATGATAATGTCTTTCAACCGCCTTGACAGGATAATGTCTTTTAGCTGGACATCGTTTGAAACTTTCTGTAACATTTTATTTACCGTCACGCTGTATGACGTCATCATTTTTTTTGCACACTTTCGATTCCCCACAGTCTAGAAATCTTCGGTCTCTGTCGTTTTTAACATGATAATGTTTGTTATATAGTCAATATTTTTGTTATATAGAAAACATGATAGTCGGGTAAACAGCCCGACTGACTCACTTCTGGTCAAACTCAGCTTCGAAAACTCCCCTCCCCTCTTCATAGCAACATACTACTGCCCCCCACGTGCCGACCTAGACGTCAACTACCTCCATCATTTGGCCATGACCTACCCCCGTTTACTTCTCTTCGGAGATCTAAACGCCCACCACCGACAACTCGGAGACTGTTATAACACCGCCCGAGGTACGAGTGTGCTTCAGGCGGTCAATAACTTCGGTCTCAGGCACCATCGTACCCCGTTTACCCGCCAGCCGGTAACTCCGGCCCAACGTCCTACCTGCCCCGATAAGCTGTTTACCTCAGCCGACATCTCCCGTAAAATAAGCGGAATCTCCCAAGGCCCGGATGTTGGCTCTGACCACATCCCTATTCTTCTAGTAATTGCCTACGGCCACGTAAAATACCCCACCCTGGAACCCCGCACGACGGCCGTAACAGACTTTCACGCTGCCGACTGGCCTCTTTTTTCTCAAGCTTTAGCTTCCCTAATATCCCCTCTTCCAGCCCCACCCACCACCCCCACGCAAACGGACGCTTACAATGACCTAATCACGACATCGATTCAGACGGCGATGGCACAGGCCATACCGACGAAACATGTCCGCTACTCCCAGCTCAGGCTCTCTCCCCCGGTCCTTACACTGATACGCCGGAAACGCTGGATCCGCCGTCTCTTAAACAGAGATCGGCGAAACGAGCATCTCTGCTTGGAATACAGGAGACTTTCAAATGCCGTCAAGATCGCCATAAAAGATTTTCGATCTTCCCGCATTGAGAGCCTCTGTACTTCAGTACAGGATTCCTTTCGAAACGACACTCCCAGATTCTGGAAACAGGTCAAACGTCTTCACAACCCGCCCAAAGCCGATACCCCTCTCCAGTTAGGCGACCGCCTTCTCGTCAGCGATGAGGAGAAGGCCGCTGCCTTTCGGGACTCTCTCCAGACCATCCATAGCCACCCCGTTAGCCCGGACTTTGACGCCATCGCCGAAAATACTATAGACACTTTTCTAACCACTCGCTCAGACCTCTTCACTCCACACGACGTCCTGACCGCAGACCACGACCATCCGCTGGAGCGGCCCATAGACCCAGACGACATCAAAGACCGACTTAGTAAATGCAGAAATACAGCCCCTGGCCCTGACGGAATCCCCAACCGGATTTTAAAAGCGCTCCCCGACACTGCTATCGAAGCCCTAGCCCATCTGTACACAGCTAGTCTCCTCCTTGGCTACGTCCCGCGGGCCTGGAAACACGCCCATGTCCTCATGTTCCCCAAACCTAAGAAAAGCGCCAGCCTCCCGTCGAACTATCGCCCGATTTCTCTCACCCCTGCAATCTCCAGGCTTTTCGAGAAAATCCTCGTCGCCAGGATACATCCCCACCTACAAACTCATAGCGTCCTCCCCAGTACCCAGGGCGGATTCCGCCCTGGCTACAACATATACGATCAACTCGTTCGGGTTATCAGCGCCATCCAGGACAACTCGGCCCGCAAACGCCCGACCATCTTAGCCCTACTCGACATCCGCAAAGCCTTCGACTCTGTCTGGCACAATGGCCTCCGTTTTAAGATCCTCGGATGTCACTTTCCCCCAACCATCGTCAAATGGCTCTCCCAGTTCCTGGATGGCCGCACGGCACAAGTCCGAGTCCGTCAGCATCTCTCGGCACCCTTCAGCCTTCACGCCGGTGTCCCCCAAGGCTCCGCCATTAGCCCGCTACTCTATATCATCTTTACGAAAGACACCCCTCCCCCTCCGCCTACTCTACCCTACCCATCTGCAGGCCTAGCCCAGTACGCCGACGATACTGCCTACTGGGTCTCAGCAGGCGCACACCGGCAGATCCCAATCAAATTACAGCAAATCCTAGAACCTTTCTTCGCCTACTGCAATACTTGGCGAATAACTGTAAACGCGGACAAGACCCAACTCTGTGTTTTCAACTCCACTGGACGCAACATGTCGCATTTCTATACAACGCCCGTCCGCGTTGGCCCATCATTAGTACGCCCGAAGCGTGATTGCCAATATCTAGGCGTCATGCTTGACTCCAAACTTACCTGGCGACCACACATCAAACGCACAACTACCATCGCCCGTACCCGCCTCCGTTCTCTCAGAACCCTCAGCCGACTAAACCACTGCTCCAGCGACTTACTAGGCCGAATCTATACTACATGTATCCGACCCATCCTCACATATGCACACCCAGTTCTCCTTACTGCCTCTCCAGCCTACCTCGATCTTCACCGTCTCACAGAACGACGGGCCCTAAGACTCATATACCGCCGACCACGCCTGACGAAGACTTCCAATGCCGCCCTGTATGCGCTTAACACCCGCTTCCCTGACCTTGATTCCTTCCTTGTTAAACTCAACTGGAAGTATTCCCGCACAGCCTCCCGCCGCAATTCCATTCAAACAATAGTCCCGTCAATTAATAGAAACACCCGCAATACAAGCCGACCTTCCTACTTACTAAATCGCCTCCTCGCAATAGCCAATGGTCCTCCCCCTCGCCTCCAACCACGCCGGCGTCAACGACACAGACCTGTTTAAGCAGTAACACATACCTTTTCCCCGCCACGGACTTATCTCTCCCAGGCAGTAGCGACCTGTCTTCCTAAAGCAGCCTCAATACCCAACACGCGATAAACACTCTCTTCTCTTCACAGTAAACACACACTCTAGTTCCCCACACTTACGTACCCGAACATAACCCGAATCTGTTCCTTCCGCCTCCCTTGACGGCTCCCTGTCGCCACCCAACAGCTTTGGCGACCAGCGTCACACGTCCCAGTCTTGGCCGCCCCCCCCTGCAAGAACGTCGCAGAACAATATGAAGAAGAAATAAACTAAATAAACAAAATGCATAAATAAAGATGCCCCAGAAACATTATAACGGCCACATCCATCTACCTCTCCCTCTCGAGTATGGCTACACACTACACCTCACACAATATAACCAACAAACAGTACTCTCCCAACTAAGTGCCTCCACCTTCTCTGCGCTCCGATCGTCTGGCGTACGTCCCCCCAAAAACCCCTTATCCACACGGCTGAAGGGAGCTCGTCTCCAAAACAGCCCGAGTCCGACCATACTGGTCGGTCTCAAACAGCAAAAAAAAAAAAAAAAAAAAAAAAAAACATGATAATGTCTTGGATTTCGTTGTCCATGACGTGTCCGTTACTTAACTAAATATCACTATAATATTGACGACTCGGTGTTAAATATTTGTATGTTTTATATAGCCTATGTTACTTACCATATTTAATTATAATATCAAAATGATTTTGTATTATGGTTATGTTGGCTACTCTGCTATTAATAAAGAAACAAGAGACGAAGTTAGTAAAATGGCGTTTTATTATAACCGTATTAACCCTTCAAGTAACACATAAAAATTCATCAGGTTATGGGCCCAGTTAAAGCCTTAACCAGTAAAAATCGTAAAATTAAATCGTGTTAATTGAGGTCGCGTAAAAATGTCTAGTGGCGAAAGTGAAATAAACAATATACAAAAACTTAAAGATGCCGACGCTTACACAACGTGGGATTTCGAGGTCAAAGTGTTATTCAAAGCCAAAGGACTTATGGATATTGTAAATGGTACAGAAACTTTGGAGCAACAAGGTGAAGAGACAGACAAGGTAAAGACGTGGAAATTAAAGGACGCTAAAGCCCAACACATTATACTTATGACCATTGAACATCCAGTAAAATTGCACTTAGTCACATGTGAAACATCAAAGGAAATGTTTGAAACATTATCTAACATTTATAAAAGAGACACATCACAACAAAAATGCTCTCTTTTACAAGAATTCTACAACTACAAGTTTGACAACCAAAAGGACATGATGTCTAACTTAGCCTATATTCAGAACGTCGCATACAAGCTCAATCGACTCGACCAGAAAGTAGACGACACAATGATAATCACCAAAATTCTGAGCATTCTTCCAGAATATTACAAACATTTTTCAAGTGCGTGGGACTCGACGAATTCAACGGACAGAACCTTGGAGAACTTGAAGGCTAGGCTGATACAAGAAGAAGCGAAGTCATCGAGTGATAGTGAGAGTGTAGCTTTTAAAATCAAATCTCAAGGTATGCTTAGAGAAGTAAGATGTTATTCATGTAAAGATACCGGTCATATCCGTCAGAACTGTCCAAACAACAAATCTAAGTTTTGTAATTACTGTAAAAAGTCAAATCATTATGAAAAGGACTGTTTCTTAAAAAAATAAATCCTTTAAACCTAAAGTATCATGTAGTATTTGTAAGAAAACTAATCACACTGATAAAGATTGCTATTTCCGTAACAAATCTAAAGCAAAGCCCAATAGGCCTAATGATAGTAAAACTGCCTTTTTAACTAAAACCGTTGAAACTCATTCACCAGTTACAGTAGGCTATAGCAGTGTAAATCAAAATAGCATTATTCCAAGTAAAACTTTTATCGTAGATAGCGGTTGTACTCCAAACCACATGACAAATGACTTATCCATCCTTGAAAATGTAAAATCATGTAATAAAGACATATCTGTTGCAAAGAAAAATCAGAGTATGCAATCACTAGCTGTAGGCTATGTCGACTCAGAACAGTGTATTTTAAAAAATGTCTCATATGTTCCTGAATTAAGTAATAATTTGATGTCTGTCAATGCAATTACTGAAAATGGTGGTAAGGTATTTACTAGAAACAAAGTTCAAATATTGAAAGATGATAATGTAATTTTAGAAGGTAGTAAAAACAAAAATTGTTTGTATGTAGTTAACCTAACTGAGAATGAAAGTGTTCCAAAAGTAGCTGCTGTAAGTAACACTGAACAAAATAAATGTAGACCTAAGGCTAATATAAATGTCAAACAAACAGATGTACCCGTAAGTGTTGATCAATATAGGGGTAAAACTAAAAGTAGTGAAGCTATGGAATGGCATAGGAAATTAGGTCACATAAGTTTTCGTAATTTAAAAATTTTGTCTAAAATGTCTCGAGGTATTTCAGCTAATTTAAATGTATGTGAAGATATTTTTTGTGATATTTGTCTCAAAGCTAAACAAGTGAGATCTTCTTTCAATTCAGTAAGAGACAGAGCTTCTAAACCTTTACAAATAATACATTCTGATCTGTGTGGTCCAATAGAACCTCAGACGCATGATGGTAAAAAATATTTCTTGACATGTGTTGATGATAATACTCACTTTTGTAAAGTGTATCTTTTAAAATCTAAAAATGAGGTTTTCACATTTTTAAAAGAGTATGTTAATGAAGCTGAAGCTCATTTCAATTTTAAAACTTCTAAAATAAGGTGTGATAATGGGGGTGAATACATTGCCTCTGGTCTTAGACAATGGTGTAAATTAAGAGGAATTGTTATTGATTATACAGTACCCTATTCGCCGCAGTTAAATGGCACAGCGGAAAGAATGAATCGAACACTCATGGAAAAAGCTAGAGCAATGCTTTTTGACTGTGAATTACCCAAAGAAATGTGGGGGGAAGCTATCCTAACATCTGCGTATTTACTCAATAGAAGTCCAACTGTCACATTAGATACAACACCTGCAGAGAAATGGTATAGTAAGACACCTGACCTATCAAGACTTCAGACATTTGGTTCAGTAGCTTATGCTAAAGTTTTAGGACGGCTTAAGAAACTCGACAGCAGGAGTAAGAAAAGTATTTTTGTGGGATACACACTGAATGGATACAGATTGTGGGATCCAGTGAAAAGAAATATTTTTGTATCAAGAGATGTTGTCTTCAAAAGGGAGTCTGTAAAATCAAAAGCAGAAGAAATACCAGAAATAGTACCATGTAATCAAGAAGAATATATGGAAGAAATCATTGAAGAAGAAAACGTAAATGAAGAAAAAGGAAATAACCCAGTCGAAGAAAATCAAATAGGCCTAGAAGAAATTGGACTAGAAACTGATAGGCCTAATACAAATGAACAACATGAACAAGAACAACGTTACAATTTAAGACCAAGGGTAAATATTAAACGTCCTACTAGATATGAAGAAAATCTTCAAGATGGACAAGTGATGCTTACTTTCAGTGAATGTATGACAGGAAATGATAAAGAAAAATGGAAGTTAGCCATTAAAAATGAAAAAGAATCTTTGAACAAGAATAACACCTGGGAGATAGTTGATGAAAAACAAGCTGCAGAAAAAGAAATACTAACTAGCAGATGGATCTTCAAAATAAAAGATGACGGCACATATAAAGCTCGACTAGTAGCAAGAGGCTGCGAACAAACAAAAGGAAATTTGGATTTTAAAGATACGTTTAGTCCAGTTGTTGAAAGTGCTTCGTTAAGAGTTTTATTTTCCTTAGCTGCTCAAGAAAATCTTGTTATTCAGACTTTTGATGTCAAAACTGCATTCCTATATGGAGAACTGGAATATGAAATCTATATGAGAATACCAGAAGGATTTGATGAAGAAGGAAAAATTTGTAGGCTAAACAAAGCCTTATATGGACTAAAACAAGCACCAAATCAATGGAATAAAAGACTCACATCATTTCTTAAAAATGAAGGACTTGCACAACTCAAAACAGATCAATGTATATTTAAAGACACCAAGAATGACTTATATTTAGCTATCCATGTTGACGATGGAATCATGATGGGAAAATACCCTGAAAAAATGAAGAATCTACTAGAAAAACTTAAAGAAAACTTTGAAATGACAAGTAGTGAAAAGCCATCCACTTATCTTGGAATGGAGATAACTAGAAAGAAAGAAGGAATTTACATTACACAAACAAATTATGCAAATCAAGTACTCACTAATTTTAATATGACAAACTGTAAGTCAGTAACAACCCCAATTGTACAAGAAGAGAAGACTACTGTAATTGACAACGAAGGAATACAGTTTCCTTACAGAGAAGCCATTGGAAGTCTCCTCTACATGACAAATAAAACCAGACCTGATATGGCATTTGCTGTCAATTACGAAAGTCGTTTTTTGGAAAAACCAGAAAAGAAAGATGTACAAAATGTGAAAAGAACTTTAAGGTACCTAAAAGGAACGCAAAATCTGGGAATATTTTTTCCTGCAATAAAATCAAACAGTATAGAAATTGAAACATTTTGTGACTCAGATTACGCAGGAGATGTGAAAGATAGAAAAAGTACTAGTGGATACGTCCTAATGTTAGGAGGCGCACCAATAGTATGGAGTTCTAGAAAACAACCCATAACTGCCTTATCAACAACAGAAGCGGAATATATATCTGCTGCTGAATGCTGCAAAGAAATCAAATACATCAAAACATTCATCCAGGAGTTGACAAACAAAACTGTAAATACTACATTGAATGTTGATAATCAAAGTGCAATAAAACTAATAAAATCTGGACAATTGAGTAGAAAGAGCAAACACATAGATGTCAGATTTCACTATGTGAGTGAACAATTTCATGATGGATTATTTGATATCAAATACTGTTGTTCAGAGAATCAGTTAGCGGATGTGTTTACCAAACCATTATCAAACACCAAGTTTGAAAGATTTAAAAACATTTTGCTTAAAATTATGTAAGCTAGTAAAAATCAAACTTTGTAAATAGTATTTTTTTAAGATTAAAAACTAAAAAAAAATTGTCATTAGATAGACTATGACAGATTATTATGAATTTGTTTAAAAAGAAGCAACAAATATATGGTAGCCTTATTGTAAGTTAAATTAAAGTAGGCTATTTTGTTTTATTAAGTCAATATGCAATATCATTAAAAACTAACAAATTATGCAGTCAATTTCTTTTTTACTTTATTTTAAAACATTTTGATATTAAGGGAGAGTGTTAAATATTTGTATGTTTTATATAGCCTATGTTACTTACCATATTTAATTATAATATCAAAATGATTTTGTATTATGGTTATGTTGGCTACTCTGCTATTAATAAAGAAACAAGAGACGAAGTTAGTAAAATGGCGTTTTATTATAACCGTATTAACCCTTCAAGTAACACATAAAAATTCATCACTCGGAACACTAAGTTATATACTACAAACTTAGTGTTCCGAGTCGTCAATATTATAGTGATATTTATGATAATGTCTTTCAGCCGCCAGCTAAATGCAACATTTGCGCAAAACAATCAGTCACTCAGTAACCATAATAATGTTGCGTTTAGCTGGCGGCTGAAAGACATTATCATGCTCTTAAGCTTTTACCATTTGGTAAACGGTAGGCCTACTGTATTTCTTGATCTACTTTATTTACTTTTACTTTTATTTTTTTCACGAAAATTGTTTTTATCAGTTATTTAGTGACCAAAAATTTCAAAAACTACTCAACCGATCAGTTTGAAATTTGCCATATGTAATCTTTGAATGATTGCCGAAGTCGTAACAAAACCCGATTTTTGTAAAGGCAGATACTTATTGACAAAAATTAGAAATTGTGAATTGTCGATATGCAGGGTTTGGCATGCCTTTAACTCGCTATTTATTATTTTTCTAGTCTGCGCCTACATTGTTATATAGTATGGTAATTTTTAAATATAATTTTTCTCCATGTATAAGGTTGATTTAGGGCGTCGATTGAGACCCGCAGACCACCACGTAATTGCAAGTGGTGGTGGTGGGGGGGGCATGGTTTTCAGAGTCGCAATCTTAATTATAGGGTGATTGTAAGTGGGGGCGCTATCACCTAAATTGTGGGGTCGCTGTTGGCATAATCACTGACCCTTGATTTTGCAGTAATTCCGAAAGTAGAAATTGATTTTGCAGTAAAACGTCATGCCTGATTTGTTATACGTATCTAAGTCGTACCTAAACAAAAATTAACCTAAATTAATTAGAGTACATTTCCTACTTAAGGCTTTGGCCCCCCTGGACCCAGCGCCCGGGTGCCGTGCACCCCCCGGGTAGGGCCGCCTCTGTGTGAATTTTTAAATAAATCATCTTTTTTATTTGTACTGCCATTATCTTTTGCATTCCTATTTTTCATCGTATCTTTTGTGTTACTGTGTTTTGTGTTTATATACATACAATAAAATCACACACACGCGCGCACACACAATGTGTGTTCAAACACTTGTTGTTGATAATATATAGTGATAATATATAGTACAAGTTTACCATCAAACATGCTCATGTTGAGCACAAGCAAACTGCTTGATGCTTGAACCACGTTCCAAGTAAAATTGTCCTTTACGAAGATGATCTAATGTGATGTGTGCTTAAGGTGAATAATTAATGACATCCATTGGTCAGCCATGAGTGAGTATTCATGAATGTAAGTTATAGATCTCTATAAGACAAAACCATGAGAGATAGACAAAACAAACATATACCAAATATGACTAAGGAGATCTTCTAACATTGTATGTGTATAGTCTGCACTCTTAACACTCTAATAACGCACAACAAAATCATTGAAAGTATAAAAAAAATACATTAAAATCATTTACTCAGTTTTTTGCTCTATCTTTGTATAGAATAGTGCCAAGCTAAAAATTTTATAATTGTGAAGATGCCAGAAATTTTTACTCCATTTTTATGACTTCTGCAATATTCCAGGCATTGTTGGTACGTTCTGTTTGTTGTTTGCACATTCCTATATGATAAGTTATCAACAGCATGCATCACTTTGCAAGTAAGTATATATTTACGGTACAACATCTAAAAGTGTACATTGAGTGCTGATTAACTGGAATGTTATATCTGGCACATGGTTAAAACATGTAAGTGATAAAAATGTAACAGCAGAAATACAGTATTTTTTTCTTGGAGTAGAAATCTACTATCACTGACAGAATTAAAAGAGCTTAATTTAGCCCATTTTTCCAAAGAGTACAATGTAAAAACTGCAAACACTATTAGGGAATTTGTTCTTCTTCTTCTCTTGACTTAGGAGAGTCTACTATTTTCAACCAACTTTACAACTCATTATAATTTCCCCATCTCATTCATAGTTATCCTTTTTTTCTTTTGTCTTCTGGATGATTATCTCAACCTTCTTCATTGATCTGTCATCACCCAGTCTATCAACATGACAATTCTAGAGTTATAATCTTACTCGGTCCACTATTGCTGTTATTCTGCATGTTTCTAAAATATTACAGTCATTTAGTCTCGTCATATTTTGCTTATTATTCTTATTTTTAGTGTCTGTCCACATTTCAGCAACTTGTATTTGTCTTTGGGTTGTGGTTTCTGTCCTTCCTTCTGCTCCACATATCAGTATAGGCTGTCACTATACTTTTATATATTCTTGTTTTAATTTCCAATTTTAAAAATTTATTGTTCCAGATAACATCCTGATAATCTGTTTGCTTCCATGATTTGGCACCTTATTTCTTTCCCCATTTAACTATAGCTTGTTTACCCATTAGATATAGTTCATGTCCATTATCTGCTCCACATCATTATCTACTACTAATCTGTATGCCACTGATGTTAAAACAAAAATCTTAGCTGCAGGGATTACCATATCACATTGTTTGCAAGCACTGTTAAATTTGAGCAGAAACCTTTGTAGATCACTGTTGTTTTTTAGTTATTAAGAATTGTATCATCAGCATAGCATATAATGTAGAAATTCACATTACCCACTTAATAGGTATCCTTTCATATCTTTCATGGCTACCAAACCATATGAAATGTCTTTCAAATACTTTGTCAGTATGGAAAATTTTAAGTGACAGAAACTAAGGGGAATAAGTGAATCACCTTGTTTACCTTGGTAGTCAATCTCTCAAATTGCCTTGGAAATTTGATTTATCAGAGAATTAAGGAGGCTCAGTTAGCAAAAAAAAAAAATAAAATAAAAAAAAAATAGAAACAAGAAATTTCCGATCACAATAATGCAGTATATTTGTTTTTTAAAAAGAGACACTCAAATTAACCTTTGACACAAATGTTTATTTATAAGAACTCAACAAAAATGTAAAGCATAAATGGCTGTTCAATTGTCTATACAATTTTCCTATACAGAAAAGTGCTGATACTTCTTATTCTGGATAATTGACTTTACTGTAAAGACAACTCTCTACTCTTCTATATTATTCTTTGAATATGTTTTGATATGTGCAACAGACACTAAGAAAGTAACGGTTCACACTATTACAACTGATAACAGATATCACAATCCATTGGCTTATCAAAAGACTTTAAAAAATAATGGTGAAAATTAATTTTAATTGAAATTATGAGAATATATTTTTAGTTTGAATATGATTTGTTTACAGAAAATAAAGGAGTTATCACATAGTAATCACACAGCAAAACAACATCTGCTGTAATTCTCCCAAGAGGCAGTGTAAGGCTCAGACAGTGCATCAACCAATATAGTTCCTGAAACTGCCGGCTCACTGAAGAAGAAAGGCCTGTATCATTTTATAAGTGTTTGCAAATGTAAATGAGCATCTTTATGACACTAATAAAAACATTTACAATAAATTTTGGGGTGGTAAGCAAAATTTATAATGATAATTATTTGTATAAATCATACATTTAGAAGTAACAAAAATATTAAATATAGTGTTGGACTTTAACAAAAATTCCACACTAGTTTTATTCAAGCAGATGACATCAGATTTCTCAGGCACATGGCAGGATATATTCTTCTAGATAACAGATGAAATGCAGATATATGGCAAGAACTGAGTATTTTGAGTATACTTGATAGGATTGTCAAAAATTGGTTAAAATGGTTGGAACATCTTAACCAAATGGATGACTGCCACATCCCCAAATAACTATTAATTTGTAAACTGAAAGGAGGAAGAGATGTGGGACATCTGAAGAAGCATTGTAGTGACCATCTCTAGTCTATCTGCTTGGGACCAGAATAAACCATTTTGGTTTAATTGTTGTTAAATATCTTTCTTTTCAAATGGACCCAGTCTGCTAAAATTTAGCGGAAATGTTTTTAAAAGTATTGGAATATGTAATAAAGCAGCAATCTCCTGTATCAATTTTCTAGTCATGTACTCTGTCTTCAAAATTTTGAGCCAAAAGTAATTGGTCATCAACAAACTGTAATGAATAAACTATATCACCATCAAGTGGAATTCCCATGTTTTATCTTTTATCAACTTTATCTTATGATAATGGGGTTGATACTAGTTGAACTTAAAGCTGTCCACAGATTGGCTAACGGTACACTGTCATAGGCATTTTTAATGTCAATAAAAACTAAATGAAGAGGTTGTGATCAAACTGTTTTGTTTCCATTTATTTGCTGTAAGGAGAAAATATGATCTACCAACTCTGAAACCTGCTTGTTCTTCAGCCTCCATCAACATATCTTTGCCAGTATATTATTCATGTGAGGTCTGTCAATGTTTGTGAGGATTCCTGTTTTTTACTTCCATATTCCTTAAGGAATGGAAGTATGGTGATGGCAAAAAAAATCGTGTTCGAGATTATTGCAGATTCTTATTCTACTACACTCAAAACATGAAAAAAAGTCGTTTTCCGAAAAGTGTCTGTGTGTCTGTGTGTCTGTGTGTCTGTCTGTCTGTCTGTCTGTAGATTTTTTTTCTATGGCAAACGATAACTGCCGCAAATTCAAACAGAATCAAATAATTTTTTGCATACAGCCCGGTTTTGCAGAGTTCTCGCGACCTATTGTTTTTGGTGAAGATCGGTTGAGGGAAAGGGGTAGTTTACCTGCAACGGTTTTTTTTTAGCAAGGGTAATTTTGTTTGTTTGGCAAACGATAACAGCCGCAAATTCAAACAGAATCAAATAATGTTTCGCATACAGCCCTGAATTGTAGAGTTCTCAAGACCTATTGTTTTTGGTGAAGATCGGTTAAGGGAAAGGGGTAGTTTACCTGTAACGTTTTATGTTTTAACAAGGGTATTTCCTATGGCAAACGATAACAGCCGCAAATTCAAACAGAATGAAAAGATTATTTGCATACAGCCCTAAATTGTAGAGTTCTCAATACCTTTTGTTTTTGGTGAAGATCGGTTAAGGGAAAGGGGTAGTTTACCTACAACGTTTTTTTAACAAGGGTATTTTCTATGGCAAACGATAACAGCCGCAAATTCAAACAGAATCAAATAATTTTCTGCATACAGCCCTGATTTGTAGAGTACTCAAGACCTATTGTTTTTGGTGAAGATCGGTTGAGGGGAAGGGGTAGTTTACCAGCAACGTTTTTTATCATGCGTATTTTCTATGGCAAACGACAACTGCCGCAAATTCAAACAGAATCAAATAATTTTTTGCATACAGCCCTGGTTTGTAGAGTACTCGCGACCTATTGTTTTTGGTGAAGATCGGTTAAGGGGAAGGGGTAGTTTACCTGCTACGGTTTTTTTTATCAAGGGAAATTTTTTTTTTTGGCAAACGATAGCCGCAAATTCAAACAGAATCAAATAATGTTTCGCATACAGCCCTGAATTGTAGATTTCTCAAGACCTATTGTTTTTGGTGAAGATCGGTTGAGGGAAAGGGGTAGTTTACCTGCAACGTTTTTTTAACAAGGGTATTTTCTATGGCAAACGATAACAGCCGCAAATTCAAACAGAATCAAATAATGTTTTGCATACAGTCCTGATTTGTAGAGTACTCAAGACCTATTGTTTTTGGTGAAGATCGGTTAAGGGGAAGGGGTAGTTTACCTGCAACGTTTTTTTATCAAGCGTATTTTCTATGGCAAACGATAACAGCCGCAAATTCAAACAGAATCAAATAATTTTTTGCATACGTCCCTGAATTGTAGAGGTCTCAATGACTTTCGATTTTGGTGAAGATCGGTTAAGGGGAAGGGGTAGTTTACCTGCAACCTTATACGTTTTAACAAGAGTAAAGTACTTGAAAATTTATTTAAACTTGTTGAAACAATGGTAATTGTTAAAAATAAAATAATTTTGTTGCCAGGCAATAAAATTATAATTTTTTCATTTTAATGTAATATAATATTTTTCATTTAATACAGCAATAAAAAGGCAGGTAAGACACAGCCTGGCTGTTTGGCTGAAAATGATTTTAAATATAAATCTTAGAATATGGAAGTCATGTATGGTTCTCCATACCGATATTATTAACAAGGGTATTACTTCCATATTCCTTAAGGAATGGAAGTATGGTGATGGCAAAAAAAATCGTGTTCGAGATTATTGCAGATTCTGATTCTACTACACTCAAAACATGAAAAAAAGTCGTTTTCCGAAAAGTGTCTGTGTGTCTGTGTGTCTGTCTGTCTGTCTGTCTGTCTGTCTGTCTGAGGATTTTTTTTCTATGGCAAACGATAACTGCCGCAATTTCAAACAGAATCAAATAATTTTTTGCATACTGCCCGGTTTTGCAGAGTTCTCGCGACCTATTGTTTTTGGTGAAGATCGGTTGAGGGAAAGGGGTAGTTTACCTGCAACGGTTTTTTTTTAGCAAGGGTAATTTTGTTTGTTTGGCAAACGATAACAGCCGCAAATTCAAACAGAATCAAATAATGTTTCGCATACAGCCCTGAATTGTAGAGTTCTCAAGACCTATTGTTTTTGGTGAAGATCGGTTAAGGGAAAGGGGTAGTTTACCTGTAACGTTTTATGTTTTAACAAGGGTATTTCCTATGGCAAACGATAACAGCCGCAAATTCAAACAGAATGAAAAGATTATTTGCATACAGCCCTAAATTGTAGAGTTCTCAAGACCTTTTGTTTTTGGTGAAGATCGGTTAAGGGAAAGGGGTAGTTTACCTACAACGTTTTTTTAACAAGGGTATTTTCTATGGCAAACGATAACAGCCGCAAATTCAAACAGAATCAAATAATTTTCTGCATACAGCCCTGATTTGTAGAGTACTCAAGACCTATTGTTTTTGGTGAAGATCGGTTGAGGGGAAGGGGTAGTTTACCAGCAACGTTTTTTATCATGCGTATTTTCTATGGCAAACGACAACTGCCGCAAATTCAAACAGAATCAAATAATTTTTTGCATACAGCCCTGATTTGTAGAGTACTCGCGACCTATTGTTTTTGGTGAAGATCGGTTGAGGGGAAGGGGTAGTTTACCTGCAACGGTTTTTTTTATCAAGGGAAATTTTTTACTTCCATATTCCTTAAGGAATGGAATGGTGATGGCAAAAAAAATCGTGTTCGAGATTATTGCAGATTCTTATTCTACTACACTCAAAACATGAAAAAAAGTCGTTTTCCGAAAAGTGTCTGTGTGTCTGTGTGTCTGTCTGTCTGTCTGTCTGTCTGTCTGTCTGTAGATTTTTTTTCTATGGCAAACGATAACTGCCGCAAATTCAAACAGAATCAAATAATTTTTTGCATACAGCCCGGTTTTGCAGAGTTCTCGCGACCTATTGTTTTTGGTGAAGATCGGTTGAGGGAAAGGGGTAGTTTACCTGCAACGGTTTTTTTTTAGCAAGGGTAATTTTGTTTGTTTGGCAAACGATAACAGCCGCAAATTCAAACAGAATCAAATAATGTTTCGCATACAGCCCTGAATTGTAGAGTTCTCAAGACCTATTGTTTTTGGTGAAGATCGGTTAAGGGAAAGGGGTAGTTTACCTGTAACGTTTTATGTTTTAACAAGGGTATTTCCTATGGCAAACGATAACAGCCGCAAATTCAAACAGAATGAAAAGATTATTTGCATACAGCCCTAAATTGTAGAGTTCTCAATACCTTTTGTTTTTGGTGAAGATCGGTTAAGGGAAAGGGGTAGTTTACCTACAACGTTTTTTTAACAAGGGTATTTTCTATGGCAAACGATAACAGCCGCAAATTCAAACAGAATCAAATAATTTTCTGCATACAGCCCTGATTTGTAGAGTACTCAAGACCTATTGTTTTTGGTGAAGATCGGTTGAGGGGAAGGGGTAGTTTACCAGCAACGTTTTTTATCATGCGTATTTTCTATGGCAAACGACAACTGCCGCAAATTCAAACAGAATCAAATAATTTTTTGCATACAGCCCTGGTTTGTAGAGTACTCGCGACCTATTGTTTTTGGTGAAGATCGGTTAAGGGGAAGGGGTAGTTTACCTGCTACGGTTTTTTTTATCAAGGGAAATTTTTTTTTTTGGCAAACGATAGCCGCAAATTCAAACAGAATCAAATAATGTTTCGCATACAGCCCTGAATTGTAGATTTCTCAAGACCTATTGTTTTAAGCAGTGTAAGGGTTCAGCTAGTATGCTACATATGGATGAACCCATGGGTAGTTTGTCATTTTGCATATAAACTTTTTTGTTACAAGTGAAATAATTCTATTTTATGATTATGCCGAGATTATCGGTTATTTCTATGATTAGTTAATCTACTGTGTTGTTCTGTTTGAGCATATCATGTAGCATAGTGATTTTAAACAGACAGGAATGTCTATATACACTTTTTTTATGTTGAAAGAGGCAAGTATGGCATTGTGATGATATGCAAGTTTTTTTTATTTCTGTTACGGGGTTCTTTTATTTTATTATAATGTTGTCATCTAGGTGTGTGCGTTGTCTAAATGTTTTGCGAGTTTGTATGCTGAGGCATTCGCGTAGTTGATTATGGGATGGATTGATATAGTTTCTTTATGGATTTTGAGAAATGCCTGGAGAGTTGGGGCTGATGGTCTGATTTGGTTTTGGTAAGGTTTTTGTTTATCTGCTATTGTGTGTTTGGTTTGTTGATCAGTTGTTTTATTATGTTTTGGCAATTTTCAGTGGGATCATGTTTTAGTTCTGAGATGTTGTTTTGTGTCGCGAATCTTGTTGTGTAGTATGTCAGTGGAAATGATTACTGTAGAGTTTGCCTTTATCTGCTTTTTCTCTTGATGGCTTTATGTATTTTAGAAGTGTTTTTTGCTGTTCGGTGTCCTATATGTTCTTAATATGTCTTGGTGTTCAGATACTGCTTTCTGTATACTTGTTTCAGTGTCAACTATGAGTTCTGTTAGTGTCTTGTTATTTTGCTTGTATTGTAGGTTATGTTTCAGGTCCTTTTCAAGCAGTTTAAGATTTACTGTGCATGCGTGTGAAGGAGTTGTTTCCGTGTTGGATGGTATGAGGTTTTTTATTTTCCTGTCATGTCTCAAACATGTTTTCTATTTACTTTTCATTTGTGTAGCGTATTAATGTTAACGTACTTTCTTACGTTTTTTCTTGTACCTAGTACAGGCTTGAGTTATATTTTTATCTTACTTTATATTTTCACGATGTGTTAATCTAATTTAATACTTGGATTTCGTTGTCCATGACATGTCCGTTACTTAACTAAATATCACTATTACATTAACGAATCGGAACACTAGGTTTTTTATAAGTAAAAGCATAAAGTTTTACCTTACAGCCTGAACCGGTTTTCTACTTTAAAAGGCTTCTTCAGAGGCTGCCGCTGGTAGCGCTGTCCGTCTTGTTGTGGGTGACGGAATCGAATTTCGAAAGATCGATGCTGTGTGTGTGGGGTGAGATATGTTCGAATAATGCGTGCGATTTGAATTGTGTCTGTTCGTTTAGGATGTCGTTTTTATTTGTTTTTGAATATTTCCAATTGTTCTAGAGTGTCTAGTTTTCGGCCTTTTGTGTGTACATGTAGAATGTTCATGTTATTGTCGATGTTTTTATACGTGTGGTTTGCAAAGGTGGATTCTGTAGTGGAGTGGAGTGCCTTTGTGTGTTCAATTGTAACATGTCAAAAATGTGGGTGTTTTTATTTTTTACAGTATGGGGTATTTACATTTTTATTTATTTCATTTTGGGCGGGCTTTCCTAAAAATTATGGTGAAAGTTTTATAGTACGACAAATATTCATTCCATTACAACAGAACACATGGTAAACGAAATAGCGTTGGAACAAAGCAGAGACGCAGTTACTGTATTGTGTAAGTCGTCAGGAATTCGTCCCTCCGAATTTCTTAGAAATCTGTACATGTGTGTCAATGCACGAGCGCAACTACTCAAGCAGGCGCTCGGGGGACGCGACCAGTACGAAAACCAAGATGGCTAGAGAACAAAATTATTCATCGTCTCCGTAGCGACCCTCAGGAAATGCTGCTAAGGACTGCCCACTTTAATGACGTCAGCCAGTGCCTAGCTGAGATCATATGCTATGTTAGCTCCAAAAAACTACATGTATACCATGGGACGAAGCTTCGGCGATGAAGATCAAGGCAGTGCTTTCCGTAGAAAGTATGAGATCACCTCAGCAATACCTGTTACGTTATCGTTCCCAGTCTACTAACTGAACCCACTGGCGCCGGGACGGCCAAAGTAGGCTCGTCATAAAAATTTTAATTTAACCGTAAAAAAGGTGTAACTACAGTAACTTTTCATGTGACCGTGGTCGATTTACAAAAGCAGAAGAGATAACTTGAAACGTTCGGACAGTAACCAACCAGGAATTAACAGAAACGATGAGTGCGCGCGCGAACCACGTGCTGGCGGTTTACGTGTAAGGGCTGGGGGGGGCTGATTATAAAATGTTAAGGGCAAGATAAATTTTCGGTACGAATGCGTGAATGAGCAAAGCTGGGCTGTTTGTATTTGTGTAATTATAAATGATACCTAAGGTAAGACATAGTTCGTAAGTTCTATTATGCAAGAGTTGCACAACATGTAAAACAAAGATCTATAAATTCAATATTTCTGAACAATAAAAGAAAAATAATTTCTCTTCCATAAAATTGAGAGTTAAAATTCTTTCAAGGCCTTATTTCGCTTTATGTACTGTCAGAGTTCGTCGAACGAAATGGGTTCGTCCCCACTATGCGATCCGGCCAGATCGAAGATGAAAGGTAAGTGGGAGTTTTAATTTGAATAAATAAATAACCGAAAACAATAAAGTTACAATTGGTGCCGTGATCCAGGATAAATAATAATAGAGTTACAATTGGTGCCATGAATTCCAGGATGTAATATAACTGAAAAGGGTTGTATTACGCCGGCTTACATTTGGCAGTACATAGCGAAGTACGGTTGCGAAAGCAAAATTGATTTTGTATATGTTAAAACATCAGTTTTGAAAAAAGACCAATCATTGGCAGTTGTTACATAAGAAAAAATAGATCAAGTAAAAATGTCTGAAAACACAGAGGAAAGCAGTGTAGTAGATTCAATTATGAGTGAGAGTGGCCTTGGTTCGATGAACCCGTCACCTAGTGTGAGCGAAGTAAGTCAGTCAGGGCCAACAGCTGAGTTGAGTGTGCAATCAATAGTTAACGATGACCTAACTGGGTCAATTATGGTCGATCACGCAGAAGCGAAATCTACCCCAATATTGATTAAACCAAATAAAACGAAAGAGAAAAAATTGTCATTAGATGACCTATTAGATTTTATGAAAGTTAATTTCGATAAACAGAATAATGACTTTAATAAACGTTTTGATGATAATGATAAACGTTTTGATAATAATGATAAAATTTTAAATAAGATGAAAAGTGACTTTAACAATAAATTAGATCAATTAACTAACGAATTTAAAGAACAGAAAATAAAATGCGAACAGCAGAATATTAAAAATGATATTATTTTTAAGGAAATTAAAGAACAGAATACTCAGTTGCAGCAGAGTATTAGAGTAAAATTTGATGGTTTAATAAATGATATACAAGAAAAGAATAAATGTCTTGAAAATGCCAATGAAATGACAAGAAATAATTTGAATAAAGTAGAACCGAGTACAAGTAATACAAATGAAAGTTGTAATGGCAATGTTGTATTCGATAAAGAATTAATAAATAGTAATGATGTTGTTGAAAATAATGAGAACAATAATGTCATTGAAAATGTAATATCTGAGAGTACTGATGAGTTTGCAGAATGTAGTGATAATGAAATGTTAATGTGTGTGTATGAATTAGAGAGAGAGAGAGAAAAAATAGTATAGTGGTAGAATGTGGGCAGAGGGTAAATTTTCCCATTAACTTTTCTGAACCAAGGTGTTCACAAATGTGTTTGCAGGGCAAGAGACCCGTATTAGTAGATGAATTGAAGTGTTTATTGATGTTGTATAATGTTGTACCCTCTGTCTGTAATAATGATGTTGAAAGCATGATTTGGTATTGTGATGAGAGAGAGGTAAACAGAGAATTGTATGTCAATAAAGAAACAGAAGTGTATGATTTGAATAGAGAGTATGATGAATGGAAAGAAAGTTTAAAAATATATGTGAATAACAATGGTTATAATGATTTGGTAAAAATAATTAACCCGATAGTGAAGGAATTTAATGACGGAGACTTAACAAAAATACCTAATGTAGACCGGTTTAATGAGTATTTGAATAAGCTGAATGAATTTAGTTTGTATGGTTACAACACACAAAACAGTCATTTGTGTAGTGATAAAATTGAACGATGTTATGTAAAACCAAGATTTATTTGGGACGATGGAGGTTAAACTATAAAACAATAAAAGACAGTGTAAACATTATGTTTTATGGTTTCTGACATGGCAAATTTGGACAATGAAGTGTGGAAAAAACTGAACAGTTAATAACAAGAGTTTGTAAATAAAATATAGTGAATTTATTTGTGTGCATTGTGGGATGGTAAGTAAATAATGTGTGTAATTAAGATGATTGTTGAGATAATAATATAAATATTTTGCAATTTAAATAAATAAATAGAATGAATTGTGAAAACAGTAATTGACTAATGGTAATTGTTTCGATAATTATATAATTTATATTTTCAGTAATTAGTTAAATTAAACCAATTTGATATGCCTAAATATTTTGATTGCTTATTTAAATGTTAATTAATTAAAATTTTTTTATGAATTTAATTTATTTTACGAGGTGAATTTTGTAATTAAATGAATTGTTGGATTTAAACTAATTTTGTGTAAAGTGTTTCAGAGATGATGGTGATTATGTTTTGGGTGTGTATCATGTTAAATGGATTGTAAGTAGAAAAATTTTATAATCATGTATAATAAAAATGTTTATAGGTGTGATTGAGATGTTAATGCAATAGTGAGATTATTGGAAATAATTGTGTTCAATAAAATGATAATTAAAAAATTCTAATAATAATTAAAAGTTGAGATATACTAACTATTAATAATAAATTTTGAAAATTTCAAGAAAGTCAAATGGTAAAAGGTTATGAATGGGTTAAATGTTCAGTGATGAAAAGATTATATTTATTTTATGTATATAAAAATTTTATTAGTTAGTTCTTGAGTGGCTATTGCGGGGGTGGCCTGTGCCCTCATAGATAGCGAAATGGGTTGGGGGTAACAGAGAGTGTTACCTCCATCGGAGGCCAAAATGGCGAAAATGTGCGGCATATTTTTTTTTTGTGTAAGAAAATTTACACACTGCTAAACGACCGTGTCGCACATAGTAGTAATGATTGTAACAGGCAGTCAAATTGAAGTTAGATTTCCCCGATTTTTCGGGCGATTACTGCCTTACCAGCACTAATCGTGGATTTGGCTAACGGCCAGCTATGGTCATATCAAGTCCCTTGACCATAGCTGACTTGAAATTGGTATATATTAGAAATTCAATGGGGGGAGACAATTAGGTAGAATCCAGGTACTATGAAACAGCGGCTGCCACTCTGCCCGCTTGGGGGCAGCAAAGACAGGTGGTAGACTCGCATTAAGGGCATGTAATTATAGACCCGAACATGTTGATGTTCATAATCTTTTAAAATGTAATAGCGGAAGCAAAGACACGGAGAGGTAAAACCTGCTCCAAAATATACAGTCTTTGCCGAAGCGAAAGGGCGCTACAGTCCTCCATAATTTGAAATAGTGTGTGTGGCCGGGAGGTGGCTCAGAGGAGCCACGAATGTAAATTTTATAACATAAAAAATTTTTTTTTTAATTCAAATTTTGATCAAATAAAACTGCTTGTGCTCTGTTAAATAACTAGTTGCTCAGACACTAAATACAAGGTGTTCATGCTATAATTTTAAGTGTATTATTTTATTGTTGTAAGTTAGATAGAGGTGTTGATAAAATATGTGTTTTCATGATATGTGTATACTTTAAACTAAGCCAATAATTAAACATCTGGCAGGCGGGCAACACAAAATGATCAGAATCAGAAAAAGGGGAAACAATGAGGTGAGAAGTGAGTATGAATAAATATGTATATTCCATGTAATTTTTTTCAATTTTGAGATTGTTTTCATTGTGTTAGTAGATCAGCTGATCAGCAATAACAGGTCACTGGTATATTGGTTATAAATGTTCCAAGTAATTAATGTTCAATGTAATGTTTTAATGTATTACAGATGTTTAAAGTAATGATAAAAATAATTTGATAAATTGAGAAGTAAAGTAAAAATTTGTGAAATATAATAAGAGATAGTTTTCGGTGATAAATATTTTGTGTGACACATAGATCTGTCCAAGTTGAAGTCAGAATTGAAGTAATAAAGATCAAAATATTGTTTTGAAATAATGTTTGTTATAGAATTTGAGAAGTATTGATGTTGACACAGTAGTTGTGGAGAATTTATGCGGAGTTTTGAGGATATATTGTGGTTTATCATTAATGATGTTGTTATTTTGTTATTTTGTTGTAATGAAGTAAGGTAATGAGATTGAGATTTTGGGGATGGCAATTTTGTAGTAGGGGATAGTGTAATGTGGGAGTCCGCAACAAAATGATATGTTGGGACAGGAATTGGTATCGATTTTAGTGAGGAGGGGCCGCCTTAGGTAGAATCCAGGGGCCAAATAAGGGAATTGAGTTTTTGGGGGCGGGGAAACACGTATCCTATGTACAAAGGGTTAGAGAGTATTTTTTTTATTATTGAGAGAAGGCGGCGAATTGAGTTTAATGATAAGTGGGGGTTAGAGAGTGTTTTGGGAGCTGTTTTTAATAGAGATGGGTGTCAGGTTAGTAAAAGTTGTTAGTAGTAGAGTCATAGGGAGAAAGGTTATATATGTATACAGATCTAGTACAGTCAATGAGAATAAATAATTTACATCACCCACAGTAATGTAGAATCAGATTGTTAAATAAAGAGAGAGGTTCATGATAAAGAAAAAAAATTTTATTTTCGAAAACAGTGACAGAATTTTGATAGAATTGGAAAATAATGTAGAAATAAGAATTGTTATTTTGAATAATTTAAATGTCAATTTGCTTATTATCTATAATAATATTTTGTAATTTTAAATGTTTTATTTTATTGTTTTGTGTTTCAAATTAGATTGTTACAGATGCTGAATGTATTTTCAGATAGAAATAGTGCATAACATATGTAGGTCAAGGGTCTTGGACTTGGCCTAGTTTCGATCAGCTGATGAGGTCATACACCCACTAAGCTTGTATAGTAGGAAGTCAATTTAATTGGTTTATTTAATCAATTTAAACCAATTTTTAAATAATTTCTACATATAAAGGAAACATTTAAATAAAATTTAAAATTTCTTGAATTTTAAAATTTTTTTGGGGAAATTTTCTTTGGAAAAAAAAAACTGGATTTTCGCCTGCCAGCGAATGAATATTTTAGGTAATGATTATTTTATTATGTGTGTATTAACCATGTCTATTTTATTGATTTATTTTGTTAGACTCTAAGTATTCACCTGTTAGATTAAGGAGGTGTTTTGATTAGAAGAAATGTTTAACTTAAGTCATTTTAAAGAAAACAGAAAACCGAGAAAAGAATTTTTTGAGTATATTATTTTGAATTTTGAATTTTTTTAAATTTTTCATAAATTTTAAAGGATTTTTCAAGGTACAATATGTAATGTGAGTGTGTGTGAGCCCAGTATCTGCTAAAGGCAGCCCAGCTTGCATAAAAGGGGAACCATATCGGCTGAGGATCTGGC
The DNA here is from genome assembly GCA_034769895.1 of Magicicada septendecula. NCBI lineage: Eukaryota > Metazoa > Arthropoda > Insecta > Hemiptera > Cicadidae > Magicicada > Magicicada septendecula. The sequence goes on from CM068373.1 coordinate 478,952,997, forward strand.
ATAATCTGAGCCAGGGATTGAGGATTTTTGGGGGTAGCATGTTAAAAGGCGAGGTGTGCTGTGGTACGACTCTGTTCGATTTCTCGGTGTTGGGATCTCTTACGGAGAAGTCCAGTGATCTCGTTCAGATGAGTCCGTAGTCGCTGAGCCAGGGGGGTCGTGTACCCGTGTAGATTAAGAACAAGGGGGTTGTTGGCACCAGTTCCTCACCGGTCCTTTTCGGGGTTTATCGATGAGATTTCTTCTGTTGTGGACAGCAGAATTCTCATCGAGGGGGTATTGTAACGTGTCAAAAATGTGGGTGTTTTTATTTTTTACAGTATGGGGTATTTACATTTTTATTTATTTCATTTTGGGCGGGCTTTCCTAAAAATTATGGTGAAAGTTTTATAGTACGACAAATATTCATTCCATTACAACAGAACACATGGTAAACGAAATAGCGTTGGAACAAAGCAGAGACGCAGTTACTGTATTGTGTAAGTCGTCAGGAATTCGTCCCTCCGAATTTCTTAGAAATCTGTACATGTGTGTCGATGCACGAGTGCAACTACTCAAGCAGGCGCTCGGGGGGACGCGACCAGTACGAAAACCAAGATGGCTAGAGAACAAAATTATTCATCGTCTCCGTAGCGACCCTCAGGAAATGCTGCTAAGGACTGCCCACTTTAATGATGTCAGCTAGTGCCTAGCTGAGATCATATGCTATGTTAGCTCCAAAAAACTACATGTATACCATGGGACGAAGCTTCGGCGATGAAGATCAAGGCAGTGCTTTCCGTAGAAAGTATGAGATCACCTCAGCAATACCTGTTACGTTATCGTTCCCAGTCTACTAACTGAACCCACCGGCGCCGGGACGGCCAAAGTAGGCTCGTCATAAAAATTTCAATTTAACCGTAAAAAAGGTGTAACTACAGTAACTTTCCATGTGACCGCGGTCGATTTACAAAAGCAGAAGAGATAACTTGAAACGTTCGGACAGTAACCAACCAGGAATTAACAGAAACGATGAGTGCGCGCGCGAACCACGTGCCGGCGGTTTACGTGTAAGGGTTGGGGGGGCTGATTATAAAATGTTAAGGGCAAGATAAATTTTCGGTACGAATGCGTGAATGAGCAAAGCTGGGCTGTTTGTATTTGTGTTTTGTGTAATTATAAATGATACCTAAGGTAAGACATAGTTCGTAAGTTCTATTATGCAAGAGTTGCACAACATGTAAAACAAAGATCTATAAATTCAATATTTCTGAACAATAAAAGAAAAATAATTTCTCTTCCATAAAATTGAGAGTTAAAATTCTTTCAAGGCCTTATTTCGCTTTATGTACTGTCAGAGTTCGTCGAACGAAATGGGTTCGTCCCCACTATGCGATCCGGCCAGATCGAAGATGAAAGGTAAGTGGGAGTTTTAATTTGAATAAATAAATAACCGAAAACAATAAAGTTACACAATGTATCTCTGTTTGAAGCTACGTCTTGTCTGGCCCATGCAATAAATTCTACATAATTATTGTAGAATAATAATTAATTATTCCCTGCTCGAAGGGAGGTTTTCAACCATCCCTCATATTCACCCGATTTGGCTTCGAGTAATTTCCATATTTCACCCCATCTCAAAGAACACCTGAGAGGACACCGTTTTGAAACGGATACGGAAGTGAAAGAGGTGGTTGACGCCTGGCTCTGAAAACTGGCCATGCAGTGGTTCAAAGAAGGAATTGAAAAACTGTTTTTACGGTACAGAAAGTGTATTCACAAGACTAGAGTTTATATTAAAAAATAAGTGCATGTTTTTAAATAAAAGTATTGTTTTCTTTTTAATTTTTGTGTTTTTATTTTTCCTAAATCAGGGAAACTTATTTTTGGGACAACCCTCATAACGCACTGATTATCCTCTATGTATCCTCTAAGGATTATCCTTTTTTTTCTGATGCAAAAACATGTTAATAATCTGTACATTTACTGTATAATAAATTATTTAAATGTGGGAAACACTGTGCTCACCTTGTATTTCACATTAACCCCATCATGTTTTTCTTAACATATTTTCTCCATTTGAGTCTGATATCCTGTGTTATTACCAAATATTTTACATGAATATTTACACAATCAATGAAAGACGCATGGAAAATGGATGTCTGGAAGAGGTCAACTGAGGAGGATAGGACTTGATACAGACTGGAATGGAACTGAAAAGAGTTATACAGACAAACATATGAAACACACTTTGCAGTGTAGCCTAAAAAAGAGAGGAAGATCTATTAAACAGGAAACACAAACTAATCTCAAACTTACAATACTTGGTAAGTTTGACAAGAAAAAGGATAAGTCAAGAAGATAAACAGGAAAATGGATAAATCAAGAAGATAAACTTCATCTTTCTAGTGTGGTCATAATACAGTTACATTTATTCATAATTTTAAAGACAATATGTAACAGTTAGCTGTAGCTGTAACAGTTACTCTTAGCTAACTACAGTTTGTACTTAAAATTCATTGAGCAACTTCTATATACTACAGTAAGTTTTCATTGCCAGAGTTTAATTTCCACTTTGTTTTGGTTTTCTAGATGTTAAGGCCAAGGTCCTGTTGTTTGATCTACAACTGCAGTAGTCCACCTCTGGTGCCTGTTGGATTCTGTCAGTGGTAAAAATGGCAACAACGGTAAATTCTCTGACTTTTGTTCTGGTTACTTATAATGACTGAACTGGTGTCCAGTGTTTGACTGGGCAGCATTTAGGCAATCATGGGGACATATGGCCAGTGACACAGTGATAAACATAACACATTTTAATAACAGACTATGCCTTTAACATGTGGAAGACCGGATGAAAGTCAAAAGTTCCATACAGTTATAGAACATACGAAACAAAACCAGATATTTTACTAGAGAAATAAAATTTGATATATACAGATTTCTGATAAATCACATACACATAATTACATATACAACTATTACCAACTGAACTGAAATGTGGTAGGTTTCTATTCAGATAATATTGACAATACTACACAATAAATAAGTAAACATCACTTATAATCTTTGTGGTTTTATATAAAGTGCGGGCGCTACCCCATGTCACGTGTGCAGTTATGTGTCCCCTAAGTTTTGTTGCGGGGCTTTGTTAAACACCTATAGTAGTATAAAAAAAAAATTGGTCACATGGTCCAGATCATGATCGTTTGGTCGCCATATTTAAAAATGGCCACCAAATTTCTAGATTTTTTTGTTTAAGTATATATCCGTACCCAGTGGTCCGATTTTAATTTTTTAAAGCTCAGTTTACTCCTTTTTTGAAGGCAAACAAATTTTGTGATTACACATTTTTTGTTAAATCACGTAGTTTCTGAAGTATAGGATAATTTAAAAAATGGAACAATGGCGTATTTTTAGGTACAAGTAAAAAATTGGATTCAAAGAGCTAAAAGTATATTTTTACAAATACAAAAAATAATGTATTTACTAAGTAGGTGCTTCTAAACAGATACATCGTAGTGGATAATACTGATACAAATTAATAACATAGTACCAAAAAATTAAACTGAATATTGCAAATCTTTCAGAGATAAAGACTTTAACAGAATTATGTATGAGGGTTCTTGCATTTGTCCAAAACACTACTTTTACACTCTGTTAATGTTGTAACTTCTTTGACTGTGTTTTCTGGCACATTGTGACTTTCCATGAATGCTTCAAGTAATAAGTGTTGCATAGCTTCAGCTAGCATAGAAAAACCTCTTACAGCACGAGAATAATGCTTTCCAGTAAATACAGTCTCGACAATGTTTGGCCTAAACGTTTCAGTTTCAATGAAAATGTTTTGTACTCCACTTCCTGCTAAATATTTTCCAAAACAAGCCATAACATCTTTCGCAAGATGAAAAGCTCCTAAGCCAAGAAAGATATTAGAAAACTCTTCTGGTCGCAACAGTTGTATTTCTTTAGCTATTCTGCACACTCCTTCATCAGCCCAAAGGGATCCTGACTTAAGATTTACTGTTGCCAGACAGCCTTGAAAGTTTTTCATGCACGTATATGTTGAACTGAATTCGGTCGCAGGGTATGGAAATATCGGGGTAAAAGCAGTTATGGTCTGTGGAATATCGTCACTTGATACCATACTGTTGAATGCACTCCAGGTAGGTATCTTACATTCATCAGGATCACTTTCTCTACTTGCAAAATATCTACACAAAGTCCAGATCATATCCTGTTCTCTTGCTGATGAAGCAGGCAGGTCAAGGTTAGGTTTACGTGCCACTGTAAAAGTTTTGCTGATTTCTCCTCTTTGCGTTGGTTTTTTAAAGTATTTGAGCTCTTGACATGGCAGGAGACTGTGAAAGGAACGCATTCCTTTGTTGACTACACTTTTCTGTAGGTTGGTGTTTCTATCTTCAACATTGTTACATTCATATTGAAAGATTACTAATACTGTGTCATGGCTACCTTGTAACGGTACGAGATTGTAGGGCCAAGATAACATTTTTTAAAAATTACATTCTCTATGCAGTCATTGTTCACCCTTGTAGAACCCCGAGTTAGTCAACCAGATAGGCTGTGTTTATTGCAGAAAAACGTCTATGTTTTGTCTCCGTACTCATGCAACGCAGACCGATTGTGAAATAACATCAACCTGCGCCTCAGCCGTGAATCACGAAAGAAAGTAATGTAACTGCACATTGCGCCAGGCGGCAAAAACATTGCTCACCTTCCCGCCTATGCTAAGGCGCCCTTTCAATAGCACCAATGGGAGCACATATGCACGATCACATGACCAAAAAACACTGTATGCAATTTAGCGAACTAACGCCAGTACCAGTTGTGACACAGGGCCGCGCGGCCAGCCTGAGCGAGCTAAGTGTTCGAAAATTTATGTCGGCCGACAAAACAAAACGAAATATTATTTTAAAGTGGATTAAAACAATAGTGGCGCGTCAACCTAATATGACATAATCAATAACAGTACCGCGGTTAAACAGTGTTATGGTGTGTTACACAGTGCATGCACAGCAGAGGTGCAAAACAGCGGAGTTCTTCAGACGTTAAGTATTAACTGAATTTTAAACAAGATTATTTTCCCTTTTTCCCCAGAGTATAATTCAACATAAATAAATTATAAATCTAAAATATACATCAGAGATCTCGAAGTGGGGTTTAAATAGAACGACAAAATTAAAGAACGAATGTGTGTGAGTGTGTAGCTAAATCACGTATTGGTTCATTGCAAATAATAAATAGTTGAGGTATATCGTAGTGTCATAAGCTAGTTAATTAAGAAATATTTGTGACTATATTTGATTTCACAAATTGTACTCATTCAACAAGTATTTAATTTAAATGTCATGAATGGGAGACGAAGTAGTTATTTGACATAATAAACCAGAGGCAATTTGTTTTAGCACAAACAGTGTATTTGATCTTTGCCCATATCAAATCCAAATAATCCTTTTTGCAGCAGTTTCGTCTGAACGACCCTTGGAATAAAAACCCGAAGGTAAGAGATAATTATAATTTAATTAATTTGTAAAGTTTCACTGGCCCCCGAACTGGGACGGCGAATATAATTTGTGGTTATATTCGCCAGACCTAATTAAGCTGCAGAACGGGTTATTTGGGAGTGGGACGAGGTTGTAAATTGTAGAAACAAAATTACGCATATTTACATATATAAAAATAATAAATAAAAATGGAAAATAATAGTTTGACCGAATCGACGGTCATGAGCGGGTTGGAGGTCCATTCGACCCCAATCCCAGTTCAAATTAGAGAATCAAGTAAGTCAGATGAAATAGATGACTCAGGGATTCAGGTAACCCCACCCGTAATGAATCAAAATAATCAACCAGAAGATAATATGATGAAATATCTATGTAGCACATTGTGCAGTTTAAATAATAAATTTGATAAATTGAGTAGTAATTTTGATATTATAAATAGCCGTTTTGATGTAAGTGATGTTAAGTTCCATGAGTTAAAGGGCGATATAAATAATATTGACCAAAAATTTGATAAGCGTTTATATGATATGAAAGACAATATTAATAAACGTTTAAATGAGACGAATGAATGTTTCAATACATTTAAAGAACAAGTGATAGGCTCAGTAAATGAACAGTTAAATAAGCATATCATTAATGTAAATAAACAAGTGTCAGAGACGGTCAAAATACAAGTGCATGAGCAAATTCAAGAGTTGAAAGATAATTTTGAAAGTAGGATAAATAAGTATAATGTTGATAATGAGTGTAAATTTAATTGTGTAGTAGAGAAAATAGAAGAAGTTAGAGATAACATTGAGACATATGAAACTAATGTTAATTTCAAAATAAATGAAATAGAAAGCAATTGCGATAGCAAAATAAGTGAATGTCAATTGAGTTTTGCGAATAAAATCTTAGAAATTAATGACAATGTTGACAGTAAGATCAGTGAAACAGAAAGTAGTTGTAAGTCAGAAATACAGCTATTAAAAAATGGTAAATAATGCCAGTATTCAATCTGAACGTGTAACTAACAACAAGTTTAATTTAATGGAACAAAAAATAATCAATGTTAAAGATGACTTGAAAACGGCAATAAACAAAACACTAGACAGTGTCCATGAGCAAGTAGTAATCACCCGTAATGTAGATAGCGAAATAGTGTTAGAGTCATTTACTGGTGATAGGAGGGGGGTACACCCTATGCAATTCCTAAATAGAGTAAGAGACTTTAATAGATTTTGTAACAATAATTGGGAGATGAAATTATTGAAAGTTATGAAATGTTTTAAGGGAAGCCCCTCAATTTGGGCGGAGGTACATAAGGGAGATTGGTTAGATTTCGAAAGTTTTGAAGGGGATTTTAGAAGTAAATACTGGTCTGAAGAGGACCAAGAAGTACTTAGAAGTAAGATAATGGGGCCGGGTAATTTTGGGACTAATGGTAATAATGTCACCATTTACGTAATGAAAATGTACAATGAGGCAAAATACCTTGAACCACCGTTACCGTTTAGATCATTTGTACGTCACATAAGTAAACATTTACCAAGGGAGGTGCAAATTAACCTAATGACGCGAGAAGTGGAAGGTATAAATGATCTTGAACAAATACTAGACATTTTCCAAAATATCAGGGACCGGGAAATTGGTAGGCGCCCAAACCCGTCAGGGGTACATAACGAGAATCATAATCATAATCAACCTAGTGGGACACCAAACACATATAGAGGGACAAGGGGAGGCTACAATAATAACTATAGACGTGAGGACTGGCGATGTGAGAGTGTCATTGTGAGAACTATGGTAGTAGAACAACTTGTTACAGGTGTCATAAAGAGAGGAGTTGCCAACGCAGCAATACTGAACATAACCAAAATAGTCAACCACAGAGAGGAGGGAGCAGCAACCGAGGAGCACCGGGAAGCAGTGGAACTTCCAATAGAGGTCGTGGTGGACACACTCCAGGCCGTGCAAACACCCAGACGGAAAACTAACAAGGACAGTGAGTGAAGGGACCCCACCATTGTCGACAAATGACTGCGAGGCCCAAGATAACAACGAATATACAAATAATGTCATCTGTACGGATATGTCCAAGGAACTGATGGAGGAAGAGGACTTGGAGACAGCAAGACCAGGAACCGGACTGACAGAGGTAAGAATTCAAATTGAAGGTAAGGAAGTAAAAACTTTAGTCGATACAGGTAGTGAAATTTCTGTCATTTCTGAACACGTATTAGAGAGTTTGCAAGAAATAAATAAAAATATCCCAATTTTGCCAGTAGCGGGGGTGACCATTGTAGGTATTACCGGGGTTAGGAGTAAACGTGTAACTAAACAAGTACATTTGAACATGGTAATTAATGGAGTAGAATATGACAACACATTTTTAGTAGTAAGGGGACTAAATTTGGAGGTTATTCTGGGGAATGATTTTTTGATAAAACACAAGGCGGTAATTGATTTCCAGAAGCGGTCGTTAATACTAAATAATGAAGGTAGACCAGTTGAGATTAACTTTGAGCGGGTAGTAGATAAAGTCAGAATTTCGGGAGTTAAGATGATACTGAATCGGGCCAGTAAAATAGAAACGGAAGTTAATACGTATGTATGTAGAGAGAGAGAGTTAGGGGGTAATATAAATAAACAAATTTGGGAGGATAGAGCGGTAAAATTTTGTAGTGAGGGGCGTGATGTAGGGAGTTCTCAACGCAAAGCGTTGTGGCAGGTAATAGAGTGTTTTCGAGAAGTGTTTGCCGATGTACCAGGGAGGGCAAGGGATTATGAATGTGAATTAAAAGTAAGGGAACACGCACCCTATGTACAAAGAAGCTATCCGGTACCTTATTCAAAGAGGAGGGCGGTTCAGGCGGAATTAGATAAAATGTTGGAAGGGGACATCATAGAAAGATCAGTATCACTGTACTCTAACCCGTTAGTAGTAGTCATTAAGAAAGATGGCCGCGTTAGATTATGTTTAGACGCCCGTAAGATTAATCAGATAATTATCCCGGACCGGGAGTCACCCGAAGCAATAAATGAAATCTTCCAAAAATTCAGTGGAGTCAAATACATGACCTCATTAGACTTAACCGCGGGGTACTGGCAAGTCCCGTTAGCATGTGAAAGTAGGAAATACACAGCATTCCTGTTCAATGGAAAGAATTACCAATTTAAACGATTACCTTTTGGGCTGAATACCAGTGTAGCCAGCTTTATAAAATGTTTAGATGAAATACTCCAGCCACAGAATTTAGATTTTTTAACCATTTACGTAGACGATATATTGATAGCATCACGAACATTTTCCGAACATGTGGAACATTTAGAATACGTATTAGATAGACTGCGTACAGGGGGGTTGACTGTCAATTGGGAGAAGTCTAAATTCCTACAGAACGAAATACATTTTCTAGGGTTCATAATTACACCAGAGGGGATAAAAGCTAACCCAGAGAAAGTAGAATCAATTTTAAAATTCCCAGAACCCCGAAATATTAAGCAGTTACAAAGTTTTTTAGGGCTATGTAATTTTTATAGAAAATTCCAGAAAAACTATGCCCATATAACTTCTAAGTTGAGCGCAGTGTTACAAAAGAACAAACAATGGAAATGGGGGGAAAGAGAACGAGAGGTGTTTATTGAAATAAAGGACCACTTTAGTAACATGATCATGATGAATCACCCTAATTTTGAACGCACATTTTATTTACAGACCGATGCTAGTAACATCGCATTGGGTGCAGAACTGTACCAGGAGGACGACGAAAAGGAGCATCACACCATCGCTTTCGCCAGTCGTACCTTATTAGCTGCTGAAAGAAACTACACAACAACGGAGAAGGAACTATTAAGCATTGTTTTTGCGGTGAAGAAGTTTCGTACATATCTGCTGGGCAACTCCACCATCATCCGGACGGACCACAAGGCATTATCTTTTTTAAACACCTGTACGTTGACACACAGCAGGATAACCAGGTGGGTGCTAGCTTTACAAGAGTACAATTTTAGTTGGGAGTATATAAAAGGGGTAGAAAACAAAATACCTGACACTTTATCCAGGGTAGATATAGAGGGAACGAGAACAGGGAGGGACTTAAAAGAAATAGAAATTTTTAGACTTAGCAGGGAAGATAGATTATTTGGGAAAGAATTGAGAGACATTAATAGTATGCAAAGAATAGATCTTAAATTGAACAAAATAATAACTAGCTTAGAGTCCGACTTAGATGAGTCGGGGTATAGCCGTTATTTCCAGATTTATCAAGGGAGTTTGTTTAAGAAAGTAGAGGGGGGAGAGCATGATTGGAGGTTAGTTATACCGGAAGGGTTGGTAGATAAGATAATATAAGACTGTCATTTTCGGTATGGGCATTTCGGTGCTAGGAAATGTGTAAATGTATTAAAAGAATCATGTTTATTTAAGAACATGGAACGGAGGGTTAGAACTTTACTCCGTGGGTGCGATTTATGCCAAAAGTCAAAAGTAGTTAATTACCGTTTAGAGGGAGAGATGAGGTGTGTTAAAGTAGAAAAGCCTTTTGATCTAGTTGCGGTAGACTTGTTTGGCCCTCTACCAAAGGGAAGGGGAGGCGTCATGTACATTTTTGTAGTATTAGATACATTTACGAAATTTGTAAGATTATACAGTGTAAAGCGGGCCACTAGTAAAGTACTAAGTGAGAAAATAACGAAGGATTATATGATTAAAACCGGAAAACCCAAAATAATATTATCTGACCATGGGCCCCAGTTTATTAGCGGAATATGGCGACAAACTTTGGGCTGGGAAGGTATTATACCTAAACACATGGCGGTATATCATCCTCAGTCGAACCAAGCCGAAAGAGTCATGCGAGAATTGGGGAGAATTTTCCGAGCATATTGCCATGCTAAACATAGTGAATGGCCAGCCTATGTGGGAAGAATTGAAGAATGGTTAAACTGTACAACTCATGAATCAACGGGGTTCACACCATACGAGCTAGTCAAGGGAAAACGTCCACCTAGGATCCTGGAACAGCTGTTCAATTTTCCACCGGAAAGCAACCCACGAGATCTGGAAGTAAAACCTCAACTCGCAAATGAAAACTTATTAACGAAGGGAGAAAGAAGAAAACGGCTTCATGACGCCAAAGGTAAGTGGAGCAAGTACGAAATAGGTCAGTTGGTATTAGTAAGAAGACACGATTTATCAAGTGCACAAGATAAAGAGATTAAAAAATTCTTTTTGTTGTATGAAGGACCATATGAAGTAGGTGAAATCAAAATGGATAATGCCTACGTTCTACGAAATCAAATGACTGGGGAAATTGTGGGTACCCATAACGCCACCAATTTAAAAAAGTATTGGTCAAAATGAAATAATAATAAACAAAAATAATACATCAAATCCTGTAATTGAACATAAACTAAATAATTATAAATAACTATAAATAATATAAAACAGCAAGTGGTAGCGGATAGGTGTTCCCCACTTGTCCCAGTGGGGATCGTCTATTTCAGGGATGCGCCCCTGCCCACGCGAGCCTTGGTTTTCTCCATGTACCCTTATTTTCGGAGGAAGCTTTGTCCCTACCTTTAGTCCTAGTTCTTGACCCTGTAATAATCCTTATCCCTTTTACCTTCCCGATTTCCCTAACCCTCCTCTTAGATTAAACACATAAACAATAGTTACACAAATTGGCACACTTTTTGGAACCATTTGATTGCCTTAATTCCAAATAATACATTAGGGTGATCCTCAAAATTAAATAAACTGGCGTTATTTATGAATTGTAAACTCATCCCTTAATCAGGTAGATTGTGGAGAAGTTTTGTGGCTGAGTAGACAAACGAAATAATCAATTTTCTGTGTAATTCAACATGACTATTGTGGATTGAGATGGGGTTGTAGATTAGTGGTTGTGGTTTGTTTCCATGGGAAAGGAGGCAGGTAAGGAATTCAGGGCTGCCAACAGGTTTGGTTTACATTCACTGATGTAGGGGTTCTGTTCGTCTTCCATCGCATCTTGATTCACAATATTCATGTACATGTAACATATAACCTATTTACAGGTAATTAAGAAAAAAATAATTTTGGAAAATGTTCTAAAGTAAACTCATGTAACCCAAAGGTTTAATAATTATTATTTTGTGGTACCTGCTATGTTAGGTTATGAGTACGGGAGAATGGTAGTTGGAATGTGATTGTGGAGGAATTTAAAGAGAGATTAGAACCAATGATGTAATGTTTGTAAAATTTATTAAAAAAAAAAAAAAACGAAACATTTAATCACGTAGAATCATTTTTAAAATTGCAATCAAAGTAATGGAAATTGTTTTGAACAAACGAAGAGATTAAATAGAATTGTAGTGGCCCTTGTAGTAACGTAATATTGTAAATGTTAGTGCTGTGTTCAAATTCATTTTGATTCAAATTGAAATTGTAATTTTATATATTTTATACATTAACTGCATATAATGGTAATCAAAGCTAAACTGTCTGAGTGGAGATTATTGAAGTCAATTTTATTAATGAAGCCTATTTTGTATTCATATTCAAAGTGTTTTAAATAATATAGCTACAGTTAAAATGCTTTTAAGAAAATGTTATTAAAGTAATTGAAAGGTGAATTAAAATTATATTTGGTTCGAATTGCAACAAATAGACTTTGACAAATATGTTAACAAGAAGAATTATAGAAACAAAAAATTTTGCAAGAAGTATATATGCCAGTCCATGACGTAACCAGAATGTTTAGACTATGTGAGTCTTGCAGACTAGTGTTTATATAAACAGGTGTGGTCTGTTGAGACTAATGTCTGTAGTCATGCTTGGTGACAATAACAAAAAATGTTGTAGCCTGCTGAATCAGTATCTTATTGTGATAGAAAAGAATTGAAATTAAAAATTTTTACAGACCAAATAATAATGAGGCAATTACTGTAACTTTTGAGATTAATTGAATTAATTAAAGTAAAGTAAATACAACTAAACTAATTTAGTAATAAAATTAATAGAAACAATGATTTTTAACAATGAACTTAACTTTATTTTCATTTAAATTCAAATTGGAATTATAAATTAAATGCTAATTGATGCCAATAATGATTAAAACATTTATTTAACACTGACAACTGATGGAAAATGTTCAGGATGAGATAGTGTCTGGAAAATAAGATGTGTATATTACTGTCCAAGTAACTTGTATCAATGCTAATCTATGTTTTATGTTTTAACTGTAGATTCCCCACCTAAGTGCGGTCATGGCCTCACCGGACCATGACCGTGAAAGTAGTTAATTGTGGCAAATCATAAATTTTACTTGATATAACCGGCTTGTGGTTTGTTTTATTTTGTTAACCCGGTGGTTTGTTAGACTTAGTAGGGGGGTTATTTTTTGGGGAATCTACCAAATTTTGGAACAGGGCTATTTTCACCCAGATAGGGGTGGTAGTCCATTAGGGGTGTATAATATAAAAAGAATAGTAGGTTATATGTATACCGAATTTTATTGTAACGCCGAAGCAAGGATGGGGGTGGAATAAAAGAAAAAATGTCCACCCCTTCCGCATCAGTCCTTGTGAAAGCAACTAGACGCCACAGTCTAGGGGGGGTAATAGTGAGTGTGGATGGGCGGTGACCCAGTTACAGGTCACGAGGGAGATGTGGGTTACGGCGAGGATGAGGCTGAAAAAGGCCAAGAAGCCTCGCACAGACCACATTAAAATGTAACGGGTATCAGGGGTTAAGGGATAAAAGGGAGGTAGTAAAAGAAAAAAAAAAAAAAAAATTTTTTTTGTTTACTCTATATAAATATGAGTAGGCAAGTAAGGATATAATTTGTATTTACTGTGAGTTAATGTTATGTTGTATAATTAATGTGTCATTTTGGTTGGGTAATATTGTATGGGGAATATTATTCAAGTTAACTGGAATTTATGTGTACCATTGTAAACCAATATTGTTTTATTAATACTATTGTTTAGGGTCTATAATATAAAATGAGCCAGTACGTTGTCAATGAACCAGTACGGCTAAGAGGAAACAAATCAGTTGTGGGATATGGAGTGATGGAAGGCCGCTTGTCGATTTTTTAATTACATGTTTTAAAGTCAGGCGATACTGGGACGGGTATCTGTTCGGTTTTTCGGTGTTGGGATCTCGAATAGAGAAGTCCAGTAAGGTCGGATGGGTGCTGTCGCAGTCGCCAGACTAGGGGGGTAAGAACCCATGATTTAGTAGAGTGTTCAGGGGGGTTGCGGCGCCATATCCTCACTGATCCTCTTAGGTCTAGGCAATAAGAGTTTGAACACTTCGGCCTTGAATCTCTTATTGGGGGGTATTGTAACGGTACGAGATTGTAGGGCCAAGATAACATTTTTTAAAAATTACATTCTCTATGCAGTCATTGTTCACCCTTGTAGAACCCCGAGTTAGTCAACCAGATAGGCTGTGTTTATTGCAGAAAAACGTCTATGTTTTGTCTCCGTACTCATGCAACGCAGACCGATTGTGAAATAACATCAACCTGCGCCTCAGCCGTGAATCACGAAAGAAAGTAATGTAACTGCACATTGCGCCAGGCGGCAAAAACATTGCTCACCTTCCCGCCTATGCTAAGGCGCCCTTTCAATAGCACCAATGGGAGCACATATGCACGATCACGTGACCAAAAAACACTGTATGCAATTTAGCGAACTAACGCCAGTACCAGTTGTGACACAGGGCCGCGCGGCCAGCCTGAGCGAGCTAAGTGTTCGAAAATTTATGTCGGCCGACAAAACAAAACGAAATATTATTTTAAAGTGGATTAAAACAATAGTGGCGCGTCAACCTAATATGACATAATCAATAACAGTACCGCGGTTAAACAGTGTTATGGTGTGTTACACAGTGCATGCACAGCAGAGGTGCAAAACAGCGGAGTTCTTCAGACGTTAAGTATTAACTGAATTTTAAACAAGATTATTTTCCCTTTTTCCCCAGAGTATAATTCAACATAAATAAATTATAAATCTAAAATATACATCAGAGATCTCGAAGTGGGGTTTAAATAGAACGACAAAATTAAAGAACGAATGTGTGTGAGTGTGTAGCTAAATCACGTATTGGTTCATTGCAAATAATAAATAGTTGAGGTATATCGTAGTGTCATAAGCTAGTTAATTAAGAAATATTTGTGACTATATTTGATTTCACAAATTGTACTCATTCAACAAGTATTTAATTTAAATGTCATGAAAGGGAGACGAAGTAGTTATTTGACATAATAAACCAGAGGCAATTTGTTTTAGCACAAACAGTGTATTTGATCTTTGCCCATATCAAATCCAAATAATCCTTTTTGCAGCAGTTTCGTCTGAACGACCCTTGGAATAAAAACCCGAAGGTAAGAGATAATTATAATTTAATTAATTTGTAAAGTTTCAACCTCCAATACCAGAAAGGGTTTGCTCTTGGTAATCAAAATTGTCCACTGCTGCTCGTATTGGTACGTTTGGTTTAATTTCCTTGGGAAGGAGTACGCCTGTGCCCCCAGAGTAACTTAAAATTCATGAAGCAAGTACTACGTTATGTCTCTCCAATGCATCATAACTAACAGTCATTCCAAGACGGTTCATAATCTTAACTAACAATTTAGAGCGAGTCATTTCATGAATAGTTTGTGCCAATCCGACGTGCAGAGGGGTACTCTGTGCACCACTGTGTATTAGATAAAATAGTATCTGGAAAACTGCTTGACATTTTAACTGTACTTGGTGAGAAGTCTGGTAGCAGGGAAACATAGCTGAGCAAAATTTTAACCAGGATTTCGGTACTTTGTTCTTTGCTTCTGTAAACGATTTAAATAGATCTTTTGCGTCGCAGTCAGTATTTTCTAAACCAAAATCATAGCTTTTATGTCACTGTGCAAGGTTTCAGCACATTCTTTAATACAATCAGAGTTACGAATTTCTTCTGCAAGTTGTGCCACAGTTATTTTATTTGAAAATACCATTTGTGATACAGAGGGAGTAAGTAAAATAAATACTATCACCAAAGTGCTCTATAAGTAAACTTTTCATCCTTCTATTTGAAATATGGATGTCACTGGACAAATATTTCACGTTAAATTTATTGCGTAGGTATGCAATTGCGTATCCTTTGGTTTCAAATTGAAGTGTAGCCACAAACATAAAAGATTCTCTTAGGCCCTCAGAACCAGCAGTTTCTTCGGCTGCATCTTTTTCAATATCTCTTTGATACTTCAAAATGTATTTCCTTATACAGTTCTTGTGACAGTGGACGTCTGCAGCAAAAACACTATTTACATCTTCCAATGTAGCTACTCGCTGAAAAACTGCATCAATGTAAAACCGCGAGGCTTTCAGTAGTTGCTCTGCTCTGAACTTCTCACAAATACGGTACAGTTTCGAGTCTCCTTTTACTTTTAATTGGTTACACACTATACATTTTTTTAATTGTCCACTAGGTCCAGATCTACTTTTCTGTCTCTGTTGTTGGGTGCCGGTATTACCCTCCTCTTCTGAGCTTGATTCTTCAGCATCTTTTTCTTGTTTTTCTTCAGCTCGTTTTCCCTTAAGTATGTAAGGTCTGTAGCAGGCTATGTGATATTTTATGCTTTTTTCATCTTCAATGCTTTTCAACACATCGTCCCCAATGAGTTCAGAAGCACTTTTAATGTTTTTTATACCGTTTTCGCTTGAACATAAATGCAAAGAACATTTTACTTTTTTACATAAAATACACAAGTTAATGTCTTTTCCATCATCTCTACGTCTCTTCTGAGGATTGACCAGCTTCACTGTGTCACTCATCTTGTTTTACTTGAAGTTTATCCCACTACCTGTAACAAAAAAGAAACTAAATGTTGCATTATGTTGTAACTACAATAAAAAGGCAATGGGTATTGTCTAAATTGATTCGCAAACTGGAAATATTAAAAACCTCAGTGTATCTCAATAACTATTGGATTTACCAAAAATTGTTTAATCACAAGATTTGTTTGCCTTTAAAAAATTAAAATCGGACCACTGGGTACGGAGATATACTTAAACAAAAACTCTAGCAATTTGGCGGCCATTTTTAAATATGGCGACCAAACGACCATGATCTGGACCATGTGACCAATTTTTTTTATACTCCTATAGGTGTTTAACAAAGCCCCGCAACAAAACTTAGGGGACATACAACTGCACACGTGACATGGGCTAGCGCCTAGACTAATTATTAAACTTTATCTAAAAATGAAACTTTTACTTGTGAACTTACTGTTTTTTCTTCTCGTCGAACGCGTTTCGGCGTCGTATTCGCCTTCTTCAGCTTAGAGACAGACTGCCAGTATTTAGTAACGGTTGTTGTATGGAAGGAGTAGTGGGGGTGGTGCATGGAGGAAGGGGATTGGTGCGGGGATTCAAATTAATGTTTGTTTTTTGTATAATTGTGTCAAAAAGTGTATGTGATTTATATTGTAATTGGTCGTTAAGTATGTTGTTTGGTTGTGTTGTGTGGTGTGGTGTTTGTATATTTCGTATTGTTCAGCTGTGTTGAGTTTTCGACCTTTGGGTAAGTAATGTAAAATTTCAAGATTAGTGTCTATGTTGGTGTAACTGTGGTTTTGTGTGTGTATGTGTGTGGCAAACGCGGAGTGTATATTGTTGTTGGTTAAAGCTTTTAACTGTTCAGAGTAACGGGATGAAAAAGATCTTCCCGTCTGGCCTATGTAGAAACTATTGCAGTTATTACAATTTAATTTGTAAACACCTGTTTTGTTATATTTGTCTAAGTCTGTGTTTGTATTATTGATGTGTTTTTTTATGGTATTGGTTGTTCTGTATGCTATTTTGTATTTGTGTTTTCTGAATGTGTTGGCGATTTTGTGTGTGTAGGAGTTGTGGTATGTGAGTGTGATGTATTTATTGTGTTGTGTGTTGATGGTATTTTGTGTTTTTGTTTTTGATGCGTTTGTGTAGTGTGTTTATTAAATTAGGGTTGTAACCGTTTTTGATTGCTATGTATTTTATTGTGTTGAGTTCGTCGGTGTAATCTTGTTTATTTAAGGGTATTTTAGTTAGTCTATGGAGCATATGGTTGAAGGCCGCATGTTTATGTTGTGTTGGGTGGTTTGATGTGTTGATGTGTATATTTTGTTCGTGTGTGTATTGTTAGTTTTGTTAATTGTTAGGTCTAGAAAATTTATACTATTGTTTTGTTCAATTTCCAGTGTAAATTTTAATTTGTGGTGTATAGTGTTTATGTATTTGTGGAAGTTTTCAACTTGTCTTGTGCTGCCTTTGAATAAAAGTAATATATCATCTACATACCTGTGCCAGTATATGATTTTGTTGGTGTATTTGTTGTTGTTTATTATGTGGTTCTGTTCTATGTTGTGTATATATATTTCTGCTAGTATTCGTGATATGGGGGATCCCATCGGGAGACCTTCTGTTTGTGTGTATATCTTGTTATTATTTTAACATAATTTAAAATAATTTAAAGTAATTTTGCTCAGTTATTATTTTGGTAAGTGTGATGATCTCTTGTATGTGTGTTTCAGGTGTGTTGATTTGTCTGAGTAGTTGTTCTAGTGTTTGGATGGTTTCTTTGATGGGGACATCAGTGTATAGATTGGTTATATCAAAAGATGCCAGAGTTGAGTTGTGTGGGATGTGGATGTGTTCAGTTTTCCTGACTAGGTCGATGTTGTTTTTGATAGATGTGTTGTTACTGAGAATAATGTTTTCTCTGATTATTTTGTCTAGGTGTTTTGCGATTTTGTGGGAGGGAGCCGTGTGTTGTTTAATAATGGTCTGATGGGAACGTTAGGTTTATATATTTTTGGTAATGCATTTAGTTTAGGGGGGTTAGGTTTTATTTGTTTAAGGTATTTGGCGCTTTCTGGTTTGATTATATGTTTTGTGTTATTTATAAATTTGTTAATCTGTTTGTGAAATTTTAGTGTGGGGTCTTTATTTATTTCCGTTATATTATTTTCGTTGAAGAAATTTTCGATTTTAGTGTTTAACTGATGTTTGTCCATTATGACGTTTATAGCTCAACACAGCTGAACAATACGAAATATACAAACACCACACCACACAACCAAACAACATACTTAACGACCAATTACAATATAAATCACATACACTTTTTGACACAATTATACAAAAAACAAACATTAATTTGAATCCCCGCGCCAATCCCCTTCCTCCACGCACCACCTCCACTACACCTTCCATACAACAATCATTACTAAATACTGGCAGTCTGTCTCTAAGCTGAAGAAGGCGAATACGACGCCGAAACGCGTTCGACGAGAAGAAAAAACAGTAAGTTCACAAGTAAAAGTTTCATTTTTAGATAGAGTGTAGTGCTGTGAAAGAAGATGATGAACAATCAAGACAACTATAATTATTAAAAGCCACTCTCCTTTTGGTTCAACAACAACAAGCAAAAGAATCTTTGGCAATACAGGTCCTTGCACAAAACTTCTGCTCAGGCCTTGCCAACCTAACTGGCCCATCACTTGCCTTGCTACACACATACTTGCTTTACCATAATTATTGCAATACTGACAGCTCACAGCCTTATCTGTAAGCTGGTAGTTTAAAAATCGACTGAATGAACACATAAATATATTGTTTTATAATACATAAATTTGAATAAATAAGCAAAAATACAACATTTATGGTAGACATGCATGACACATACTACAAGTAACTACAATCATGGGGTGTTTATGGGGAACAGTACCCTCCACTCTACTCCTTCATGAGCAACTAGATGTGCAGGACATGCAACTAAGTGCTGGTTCTTTTGTTTGTGGTCCCCTTATAGGATACCGACATGGCATGTTTCATACAAATAGAAAATACACACAAAAATAGTTAAGCCTCTTATATATAATTTTACTTACTATATAAAACAATAGCATACCTTCCACAAAATACTAAATACGTTAAAAAGCATTTTAACTCCCATTACATATCATGAATATAGTACAAAATACTTTTGACTGGTTCAAAAAAATAAACTGATTGTATAATCCTAAAAAATAAACATTTATCCAAATACATATATAAGAATAAAACTATTAAAAACTAGGGATATACTACTACAGAATAATGTACCCAAATTATATAAAACTTATAAGAAAATTGTAGGAGACTAGATACAAATAGTGGAGGAAGTGGATACAAAAATTAAATTAGCTGAAACTATTAATAACACAAAGGTTTATATATTAATACCACTACAGTGATTTAGTTAGTTAATTATCATAATTTGTTTATAATTATCTTATTAATAACAACAATGTCAGTGCTGAAATGTTACATCTGAATATTCAGTAATTGAATGAGCAAAGTGGTTCTCAGTTATAATTTGATTATGTAATATCTGTCATCTCACAATAACTTTAGAAAGTATCAACCAGTTTTTGTAAAATTCAGCATATGTGTTCAGACGTTTACCTCACAGAAACATTTCATGTTCGAAATCGATCCCCTAAAAATGGGGGGTGGACAAGAGAGAAAAACGTGAGGAGTCGAAATTTTGAAAAAAACTCACAAAATCAATGCGGGGTATCAAATTAAAGAGTATTGTAAACAAAATTTGAATACAGTGGTCAGGTTTGGAATGTAACGTGTCAAAAATGGGTAATTTTATTTATTTCAGTTTTCGGGGTTTCATAAAAAATATTGTGCAAGTTTTAATCCCATTGTGAAAGAACACGTGGTGACTATAGCAGTTTGTAACAAAGCAGCAACGTAATATTCCGTTGCGAAATCAGTTGAAATATGTGGCCACCTCAAATTTCTCAGAACTTTGTTTGAATGTGACCGCGCACGCACGCGCGACACAGGTATACGCTCGGAGTGACGCTACCGTCCAAAAAACCAAGATGTCAGGAAACCAATGTTATGCAGTCTCATTTAGCATGAGGCCGGATGTGAAGACTTAAGGACCACCTCTTTAGCGACATCAGACCAGAAGTGCCTAAATATCGTCGGCACACACTACCGAAACAACCACTATGTAGCATGTGCCTAGCCAATAAACCGCAACAAATCAACTATGAACGTCGACTAAATCCGTTGGCTGTGGACAGTAACTTCCTCCCGCTCGCAAGAGACGCTAGAGGCAGTTGACGTTAGGCAGTCCACGAGAAGCCGACTCCATTAACAGACGCTTACAGTTTTGTTTAGGGCCCGGTCGGTGGTGTCGTATAAAATGCGATTAATTCAATAAATCATTAGTACCGACCGGGACCCGAGAAATCAACGAGATTACATAGTACCATTTGTGCGGTGGCGTTGCGACTTACCTCTATAAATAATGAACCTTCGAATCGGGTGACCAACACGTGTTTTATTTTTTGTGAATAGTGACAGTGAACAGTTTAATAAATAGAATAAAACAATGGGTAAAGTATAAAATAGAAAGAGAGAGAGAGAGCGAGCAGATTGGGCTGTCTTAATAACAATAATAATTAAATATGGTACCAAAAAATTAGTTTTAAAAAATTGGTCTTGTAGTGTTCTGGTAGTATCCATCAAACGTGTGTGAGAAATTAAAATGATTTAATTTACAATATAACCATGTGTTAGTCTAAGTTATTTCGTCATTACCACTTTCTCATTTCTGTGCTGCAAGATTCGTCTAAACGTTCCGTGGATTTTTCTGAATTATTAATTGGGTGTGGTCAGATTGCTAAATTGTCCCTTTTTTCTTAAGGTAAAGTGTGGAAGGTTTCGGTATTATAACCTATTTAAAAATACCGTGGCGACCTTGGTCTTCTGAGAGAAATTTAATACGGTAAGTAGTTGAATGCGTACAGGTAAGTTCTGGCAGTGTATTTTATGTATTAATATATTTCGGCATATTTTTTAACATCACAGGAAATTTCAAGATTTTAGGACATCAGGGGCCAAAGAGTGGATCAAAAGTTTGTAATAATTGTAAAAGTCCATGTGGCATCAAATTATGAGTAATTTTATTCAAAATATGAACTTGGTATCTTTTATAATTTGGCAAATTAATATCGTTTAACTCCCCTTACAAATTTTAGACCGCCTCCAAAAAATTTATAAGCAATGCTTGCAAAAAACTGATTTTTATCAGTTACGTATGTTTGTGAAAGGTACTGGATATAGTTCTATAGACATCTATGGAAACACATATGAACTTAAAAGCAACAACTAAACATTATTTGTCGTTTAGGAATTATGATTGAAAAAAAAATCAGGAATTAGTGTTCGTTGTATTCATAATAGTAATAATAAAAAGTACTAATCACTGACTGCTTTTACAATTTTGTTATTTCACTAACAAAGTAAACCAAAGTCATGTTTCTTTTCCTTTTTAAGGTACAGTAAAACCTCAATACTCATGGTAATGACTGGGAAGATCATGCCCAGAATGTAAAGAATAACAGACAATGGAATTAGTGTGATTTAATAGGCACTGACAAAAGCTCTAAAGAATTCCAACAGAGGATGCCGCTGGCAGAAAAATGGGATGCATAATAGTCATCCCAGAAAAATGGATCCATACACTTTCCAGCTGACAAAATTTATTTTACTGATTTTGAAGGCGGCGAATCACTATGCATCGATTGTTTTGACTGTTGTTTTGTTTCTAGAGTGAAGTAATGGACCCAAGTTTCATCAGTTGTTACAAATCTACAAATAAAATCTTTCATATTTTTTGTTAAATGCTCCAAACATTCCTGAGAAGCTTGTATTCACATGTGTTTTTGGTCAGTTGTCAACAAATGCGGCACCCATCTTGTAGACAGCTTTTTCATATCTAATTCCTCAGTAAGAATGTGATGTACCCTTTTATCTGAGATGCCCACAGGCTTAACAATTTCAGACGTCTTCAAACGGCGATCTTCCAAAACGATATCGTGCACTTTATTGATGATTTCTGGTGTAGTGGCACTTTTCAGACGCACAGTATGTGGGTTATCTTCCAAACTTGCAGTTAAATTCAGTAGCCCATTTTTCCACTGTAGTAAATGAAGGTCCAGGATCACCCAACGCATTCTTCATCTCATTAAAAATTTGTTTGCGTTAAACCTTTCTTAACAAAATTTTGATGTTAAGTTTTCTCCATTTTCAGCATTGCTGTGAGATAACCTTATTTATACAGCTGTTTCTCCACAACAATGACTTGACCCGACTTGATGCTTCACAGCTGTTCGTGGGGCGAATGAGGCACCACAATGTGGTAAAAAACAGAAATGCCACACATTTGTTTATATGGTAGGCCGCGAACTTTTCAAATCACCTTCGTACTTGTACCACAAATCTACTGAAATACTGGCAGTTAGTTCTACTGGTCTCCACACATATTTATGTGCCACTTCGTAGCCTAAATATTTATTTAAAACTTGTAACCTGTTTTATAGAAGTATCATCCAGAAGGATTTCTGTTCAAACACTGTACTTACCCAAGAAAGCCACCGTATTTATTTTCTGCAAATAAATGCTTTCATTTTTTTCTTACATGCTGTAATAAATAAAGTGCTTTAAGTTTGTAAGATTTAGAGCAAACTGCTGGATAGCTTGATAGAAGCTGCAGTTGAAGTTAACAAGAAATTTCATCTTCAATATTTGCTTAATCAGCTTCTGATGCACGACATTTTATTGCCCATCTAACCACAGTACTTTGATAAACAGTTTCATCACCATAAATGGCTTTCAGATGACAATGAATGTATCTAACAAAACAGTTACTAAATCCACAAAATTTGTGGTTCACCCCCCTACTTTCATTACTAAAATAACCTAATTCCACTTCCATGTTCACTCTCTCACTTACATTAGTTAATTTTTGGTTAATTGCTACACTCAAGTCTTCTCTGACTTTAGTTATTTCTTTATCGTGTTCTGTTTGTTTATTTTTCAAACTAGTTACATTAATTTTAATTGCATCAACTTGCTCAAAGTTACTTCTGAATTCGTCATTTATATTCTCTTGCATTTTATTTGCTTGTTTAATTTGTTCACACTCATCAATTACACCTTGAACATTACTGTCAATTTTGTCATTATGTTTTTTAATTTTATCGTTAAATTTATTTGTTAATGCGTCAAATTTTTTATTTGTCTCTAGCATTTTCTCATTTTGTTTTTCGTTAATTATTTTTATATCATTTTTCATTTCGGTTTGTATTTTATTTATATCTATAGTCAGTTCATTTTTTACTCCCGCAATAGTTTTATTCTGCTCTTCTAATTTATTGTCTATTTCTCTTAATTTTTTGTCTTGTTTGGTTATTTCCGTTTTCAGTTCTATGTTACTGACTATGTCATTTATTATGTCATTTATTTCTGACTTAATTTCAATCTTAAATTCATTCAAACTCGTTTTTAAATTATCATTTTCTGATTTCATTTCAGTTTTAAATTCATTTAAACATGCGTTTAAATTATTATTTTCTGTTTTCATTTCAGTTCTCATTCCCGACATCATTTCCATCATCAGCGCTAATTGGTTAAATATATTTGCATTATCGCTTTTGCTATTTTTAGCGTCTACTACCTCAATTTCGTCTGTATCGTTTACGTGCTCGTCAATATTTGTCAATACTAAACTGTCTTGTGTAACATTTAAAATTGACTTTTCTACATTTTCACATAAATTTGCACTCTGTTTTTCACCGTCTTTCTCTGCCATTTTCGACCAGGTTGTAAATTAATTCAATTTATATTAAATTAAAAATTAATTTACAACATCCCTGTTCGGGCGCCAACTGAAGCTTTACGAGTTAATTAGTGATTGAAATATTTAAATTAATATTTAGGGCGTTATGTTAACTATTAATAGTTAATTAGGATATTAAAATCAGCAAATTCATATTACTTACCTTTAAAGGTAATGCACCAAGGTGTCGTCTGATGTACTTTGGCAGAGAAAAAACAACAGGTGTGCAATGACAAACACATATTTATATGTCTAATTAACACATTTTATTGTTATCTTATATTATCGTCAAATGATATAAAAACTCCCACATCAACAATTTCTTTTACGTTACATCGCTAATAACTGCTGGATAATAACTTCAATTTATGTATTGCTCATTTTCTTCAAAAAACAATTATTTATTTTACATTCATTTAAATATTTGACTTTACGTTACTTCCTCTCAGAAAACACTACTATCTATCTATTATACATGAAATAGAAACTGGAATTACTTATTGCTAATCATCCTAAATTATGATCATAATAATAATAATAAAACGACCCAGTTTGCTCACTCACACATTCATACCGTAAAATTCCCCATAATTTAATTATAACCCCTTTTAAAATGAACTTATTTATTTTAGGGCCTTTTATAACGTAGTTACTGATATTGGTTGTGGATTACCCAACCGTCGGCGTTCCTCTCGTATCCACCGGCTGCGCTATATAGATATCCAAAAGTTTTGTCCAGTTCCCCACATTTTAATTTCGAATTGTCGCCCCGGGTGTCACCCGTTTGGGGGTGACACCCACCTGCGATTTACTATATTTTTTAATTTTCTGTTATTTGAATTTTAGTTAAAATAATCTTTTTTGTATAAGTGTGCAGTATATTATATTATTTTGAGTTGTAAGATTAGTCACCAATGTTTAGCGTTAAGTGTAAGCTAATAAACACATAATTATTTGGAAAATGTTTTTTTTTAATTACCTTGATTTACTAAAGTTAAAAAAATTAAAATACATATATTAATAAAATAAAATAAAATAAATACTTAATAATAATAGAATTTAATAGGAGTGAGAGAAAGACACGCGCGAGTTTTCCCGGTCCAGAAATAGGCGCGAGTTCTCACGGGTTAATGGGGTGACACCATCTATATCCGCCCCCCTTGCTAGCTACGCCACTGATTACCATACTATAAATAAATGGTGGTTGACAGCGTCAGTGAGTATTTATTGCGAGTTCGGTTAAGTAAGTTTACCGAGTCAGTGTGCGCGTGTTTGATACCACGTTTGTGGGACAATTTTATATTGCTGTTGTTGTTTATACACACTACACGATTGTATCAATAATTGATATCACGGTTGTGAATCGAAATCTATATTTTCTATGAATAATTGTAAAAAATGTTGTGATAACGATAAATAAACCAGGTGTCGACTATGATAAGAGATTTTTTTAAATTTCTACCGCTGCCTAGAAGACGACAGGTTGCTCCTTTCGTTATGTACAACATCGATTCTTCGATATAAACATAAATATGGTGGATTTATACAAAAATAAACATTGTATTCATCTTAATGTACGTTTTGATTTATAACGCAAATTTGAATTTTCTTTTATGGTTTATTATTGTTGCTATTTTGAATTAGATATTGAGAACTTACAAGTTAATCACCACAGAAAAACATTTATTAAACATATCTTACCTTGGACGGGTCCAGAGTCTTCACGTGAACTCGCTATAAATAAGTGATTTAGGGTTAGTTACAATAATAACTACTATCATTTGCAACTAACGAATTCAAAATTTATTTAACATTTCTTTAAATATGTTGTTCTACATTACTGATTCGTCATTCTACTTTTTATCAGGAAACATTGTTAATTATCAGTTGCTTTTACACAGACACATAAAATAGAAAAACTTTAATTACTTTAGTTGTCTTGATTGTTCATCTCTTCTCTTTAATTACTTATCGTGCGAACAAACTTACATGCTAATGTTATTTAAAATGGGAAAACAACCCAGCTTGCCATACTCTCATTCGTTCGTTATACATTTTATATTATTAAGCGTTTTCTATTTAAATTTTCAATATTATTTTCTGTGTTGAATTTGTTTAAAACTGAAATGTTTTGTCTTATTAGTATGTACTCATCCTTTTATTGCCATCTCCACGAGGTTACACCATCACTCTTAACTCCCGATTTCTTTGATACACACCGAAAATAAGTTCAACTGTTAATGCTTGTGCTGGTTCTTCAATCAATCAAGCACAATCAATTCAATTCATTCAATCAATTGGTTTAATTTTAAAGTTTAGAATTGGTTTTAAATTAGTAGTGTTGTTGCTGTTGTTGTAGACTCTCACGTTGTCGTGTGGTTGTTTAGTATTTGATATAATTAATTAGTAATGGGTAAAATGGAAATTAATGTTCATGTTTAAAAGAGGATTAAGATCACTAATAATTCGCTGTATTCACCTCCCCATTACCGTCCGTGAATGTCTTCAATCTTCTCGATGGGCGGTTCTATCTCACTGTAAATACATTTATAACACACAGATATTTCGTTTGAATATCGATAAATGCACATTAACTAAAATAACACTGATATTCAATTGTTAATTGAATATTCCAATATCAATCATTCGAATATTGCCGCCACCTTGTGAAATAATTGTTTCTAAAAAATAAGTTATTTACTTCTATTTGATAGAAATGAAGACTCTATATCCACTGGTAATAAATTGAGGTTTTTATTAACATTAGTGAAATTTAGTAAAAACTCCTTTAAAACAATTAATAATGATTTTTTTAAAAACAACAACAAGTTAAATAAATACTGAGACTTCTTCAGCTCAAGGCTGGTAACACTGTTACAATGTACGATAATATGGTGACTTAGGTTATGTTCACTTTGGTCATTAGTATTACCAATTTTCGTGAATCCTTTGAATATACATGATACAAGATATAAAGATGTTTTAATAAATAACAATATTTACTTATTTATTATAATTAAAAAGACAAAATTTAAAAATTATTAACCTCAATACGATAGTCAATACTATCGTACTGTCGGCTTGTGCCTTGTGAAGCTAAGATCCATAAACACGTGCTTTTAACTTTGCACTATTAAAACAATATTACTGGTTTACTTGTTATTATTATTATGAACTGGAATGAGCAAAAAATTGAAAAAAACTCGTATTATTGATTCCATTTATAAAAATCATTTATGACAGAAGTGATTCTCTGTGACAAACAAATACGTTTTGGTTATAGGTTAGTTTGCCTAGATGAGAGTAAGTTATAAGGTAGAATAGTTAATATCATATAAAAATCTTAATACTATTTTTTACAAACACTTTATTTATTAGTAATAGGATGTAGAATTAGCAGTAATGATAGTTCTCACATGATAAGTTATTATTTTTCAAGACTGCCGAAATCATAGTCAAATAAGCGACTATATTTACGAGTAATGGTGTGCGGTATATAATATTGATTCCGCTTTTATTTATTATTCTTTAAATATAACATCTTTTAATTAATTATCGTCATTAAGTTGGACGAGAACTTTATTCATTTCATTCTGATAATTATTCATCGTTATCGGTTATACACTCAAGCGTGTTTACTTGACTAGTGCAGTCAACAATAATTTTCGTTGAACTAACGAGAATTATTTTATCAATATGTTTTAAAATTGTTAATGTATAATACTCCCTGTTTCCTTCACATAACATGACCTTTATTATACACTGGTCATGTCTTTTGTTTCACTATCCACTCACTACACTGTCACACGATAATAGGGTGTTCAGTATAGGTTATATAAGGTTACTGTACTGGGGTACGCGCACATTTTAAAATATGTCTTGATGACTGTCACACGCTCCTCTTGCTTCGTGTGTTGAAAGACAATTAATTCATCTCGCTAAAGCGTCTCTTTTCGTCTGGTGAAATTGAGTCATTCTATTGGTTTAGAACATCATACTCTCTACCCCAAAGGTCTTGGTTAAACAAATATTTTAATTTCATAGCGTCTCTGCTTCGGGTTGGAGATTATTTATGACATGTACATTGACATTCGAAAATGATCGAAAATCTTATAATGGTCATAAGTTTCTTATTATTAGTCAGATCGTCATTTGGATAGTGGCATTAAATTGCGGACACTTGCGTCTTTATTTTAAGTCTAAACAAGTAATAATTCCGTCCATTAATAATTCACTTCACTTTCTTCAAACCTCATATAGTGGTTCTTAACACAAATAAGTCCTTTTCACTATATTTTGTTGTAATTACATCTTAATACTTATGCTTAAACATTTTGAGTCCATTTCTCATCTATGCTAATACATAATATTAATATATTTACAGTTTAAACAAAATGTACTAATGTAAGCCAACTATGTCCGATTGTTTATATTTACTATATCACTATTATCCCTTATTCTACTACATATTTTTTGTATTATAACATTATTAGGTATATTTATATACATTTGCTAACACTTTATTTTGGTAAAATGTTATTTTGTTTATATATATAGTATGGTTCAAAATACATTATGCTCTCACCTCGCCATTTTGTCACTCTTATTTAGTTATTTTACTACATATTAGATACATTGTTAATAATCAAAATTGTGTACAAATGTTGTACATGGTTAGTTTAGTGGATTCACTAATTTTTTGTTATCTGAAATCTCTTTAAGTTCTTGTATGGTGGTTGTTTACACCTAGTCCTATGATTGCAGTTAGTTAGTTTATTAAATTCTAGTCATTAAATTATTTTTATAATACTTGTGAGGTGTTCTCATAGTAGTATTGAACATTCCTCTAACTACTGGTAACATTTCTTATATTCTCTTTACAAGTTTTGTCAATGTTTTTTGACTAACTCTATTGTCACATTGTGGTTCTGTCTAAGTGGTTTATTGTTATTATATTTAATCTGACTCATTAGTTGTGTCCTTCAGTTCATATGGTATTCATTGTTTTGTATATTTATTCTTATTTGGTCTCTATTTGAAACAAATATTGATAATTACTTTGTTTAATTATTGTATATGATTCTATGTTGTAGGTCCAGTTCATGTGAGGTTATGTGTCATTTGTTTGACAACATATGACTAAACATTTTTTACAGTATTCATCTCAAATACTGTCATGTCATTATGGCATGTTACTACAATGGTTTATTATTGTTTTACACATTTTGTACACATTTTACACTATATGTTTATACAATAACACTTGGTTTCTTAATCTAATTATGTTACATATTTTGGTGGGTTGTATCTAGGCTTTGGTACATTGACTTGTTTATATTCAACAAATTAGTTTATTCACTACTTATTTGTCTTGACATTCATCTACATTTTGTCCTGTGTTGCTATGACATTCAGGCACATTTCATATCAAGGATTATAAAGCTTTTATTATTGATCTCTATGAACAATTAATTCACCTTTCTGTATCATATATTTGGTGGTCTTACTGATTATATCTGTGGTTTTAAAATCTTGGATTAAACTTGGTACACTAATTGTTTGTGTATTTCACTTGTTAATTGTTGATTCTTTCACTTATAAATGGTTATTCACTTCCCTCAGTTATAAACGCTTCACTAATATTGTCTGTGCTGTTTACTTGGGGTAAATGTTATTATATCATTTGTTGTTACACTTATACTAAGTATTCACTGTCATTGTTTGTGATCACTTATGGATGCTCAATACTTGGTTTTTTATTATTAATAGTCCAATAATCATTATACTTATTCTGGTCACTACATTGATCGTGATGCTTTCCATATTTTGTGAATGTTGATGTCTTGTACTGGTCATACATAATCTTCATTCTTCATGGTACATTTCTTCCTCTTCTTCTTCTTCTTCTTCTTCTTCTTCTGGTTAATTGTTTGTCACTTTTGGTGCTTTTCTTGGTTACACATTATTAGTAATAATTCATGTTCACTGAATATAGTCATATTCTTCCACATTTTCGTTCATTATTATGATAGTCATTGTCCTATATTTATTTCATTATTATAACAAATTAGTCTGTTTTTTCACTATGGTGGTTGTATTTGACATGTCTCCTAATTATGATGATATCACTTTCGGCATATCCCCTCACTATTTTGATCTATTGGGCCTGGATGCTAACGTATTATATTGACTCATGGTATTTTCTCTTTCTTCTTAATACTCGATGATATATTCTTATTACTCTTCTTTCTTCTTCGTTGGGTTGTTTTAATATTATTTATTTGTAGATACACATTTTGAGTTTCATTCTCCTGTTCCTTCTTCCATGCTTGATGAAATATGTTCATGTTATTCTTCTATTTGACGTATTAGACCTTTTTTATGTAACTGTTATTTTGGTACATTACAATGTTTATGAATTACGTCTGATGGATCACTATTACATGATTTACTATTGTTTTATTTTAATATCACATGATTTATTGACCGGCCGACCTTAAATTTGCTAGAGCGATGTTAGTATTGACCACGCATGGCCTATAGTTGTCATCGACTGAAGCTGGCACACAATGCACCGCTTTCCACTACCACTCTCTGAGGCCGACGGAAACCACAGCCTTCTTGTGATAGATTGTTAGTCACCGTACCTGTAGGGTGACTTTTCAATGTTCCAAGTTGTCAACGATATCAAACGACTACAACATAGAGGCCGTGTTAGGGGGAGCCTCAAATTAATATCCGGCATCTTAAAAGCACATTGTCAAGGCAGTGGTTCTGTCTCACCATTTTTGTAGCGTCATTTCGAACCGATGTGCGTCGTATCTGCGCGCGCTCTGGTGTGTGTGCGTACATTGTGCGTAACAAATTCTTGGAACCACTTGAGTTACAAAACATACATCGCATTCCATTACTACACCTCCGTTCAAAATTTCACTCCACTGTTCTTTGTTTGAATACAACCTTGTTATGTGGGACTGGCCAAACGGATACAAAATAAATTAACATGACTTTAAATAAAATAAAAATCTCCCTTTTGCCCCGTTATAATATAAACGAAAAAAAAGGGAGCACCAAAACATCTTTTAAGTTCTTAGAACCTCTGAAACTTTTAGTCTGCCGCTGCAGCAACAAACCACGAGGCAATACGGAATTAAAACACAGAGAAACTAGGATATGTAATAAATATAACGTCCTTGGTAAAAAAAAATATATATAACATACGAACAGAGTACACCTTTTATAAAGATTTTCATTTTCATCATCATCATAATCATCATCTTCTTCTTCTTCTTCTTCTTCTTCTTCTTCTTCTTCTTCTTCTTCTTCTTCTTCTTCTTCTTCTTCTTCTTCTTCACGGATTAAACCAAGGATGGTTTGTTCCAGTCTCAAATAGGCAAAGATTAGAGCTGGTCACTCCAGTGCTTCCTCGGATGTCCCACACCTCTCCGTCCCCTCGGCTTATAGTTCCATAGTTGTTTGGTGGTGTGGCAGTCATCTATTCGGCAAAGATATTCCAGCCAATTCAGCTGATACTGGGCGATCCTGTCGAGTATACTCATATTCAGTTCCTGCCATATATCTGTGTTTCTTCTATGATCATGGAGAGCATACCCTGCCACGTGCCTGAGAAATCTCATTTCAGCCGCTTGGATGCGACTGGCCTGGCCTTTCGTTAAAGTCCAATTCTCAGACCAATAAGGAAGTGTGGGAAGATCCATCATCTTGTAGAATTTTAGGCGTGTTCCTTTACTTGCTGAGTTAAGGGTTCGCCTAATCGTCCCGCACATAAGGTTGAACTTATGCAACTTATTCACAACGTCGTTGCATCCATTATAAGACACGCTGTAGCCCAGATATTCAAAATTGCTAACAGAAATTCAAGATTTCCATTTTGTTATAAGAAATACTATGTCACAATAAAATTCTAACATCGGAGTCTACAAACAACAGTGCATAACTACATCATTAAATCTGTAGGTAAACAAGGAAATGGCGTTGTGAATGTGACAAACGGAGAGAGAAAGTGCTAGCAGTGTATCCGATTGTCCAGTCAACCGTAAATGGAAACAAAGGACTGGTGCGTAAACAATGCGCCCTAGAGTTTGGCACAAGTATTACGCACGATTTCCCTAGCAAAACAATATCAGCTTGCCAGCGTACGGATAGGAAAAACTTAATGCCGGGGCTCCACAATTAGCATGTTACTATACTTTTACGACTGTTACAGAACGCTCTCGAAGAGTCGACAGCGTCCTTCCACCCGTTTTTCAGCTAGCTTACCAGGTGTAGTGTCTTGTGTCAAGGGTGCGCAGTAAAGTTCTCTCTAGAGCAGTGGTTCCCAAACTTTTCAGTCCGCAGACCCCCCAAAAATTTAAAAATTTCATGGACCCCGTCTGAGTTATGAAATAAAACAAACAGTAAATATGATACACTCTTATATTTTCATTAAAATATATTAAAATAAAAATTCTCTTAACTTGCAAAATTATATTAATTATATCAAACATAGTTTAATGTGAATAATGAAGCTGCTTTTGAACAATTAGTTCTGCAATATTAGGTTTAATGTCTGATAATTTCAATATTAGGTCACTCTCGACATCAAGTTTATTTCTTAACTTTGCCAACCTCGGCTCTATCTTTCCAACCACGCGTGTCAAAATCCAGCTATTTAGGCGTAAAACCAGCTACACAGAAAAACGTTTTGCTTAGATACAGTGCTTATACGCGAGGTACAGTGCTTATAAGCAAGATACAGTGTTTATACTTGGACTAAAACAGCGTGATCAGTTCTGCGTTGATCCGGCGCTCTAGTCAGTTCGGCTGACAAACAGGTCTGCTACACGACATGATTTAAAGACATTATTTAAGCCATTAGTTTAAAATTACTTTTACAATTACAATTACTTTGAACAAAAACAAAGTACTGGAATCTTATAATAATTGTTTTAAGGTTCTAAAGTTTGAATTTTACAGCATAAAAAATCTGAGAAAATTACGGTAGGCTATATTCTATTTTTTCTTAAATGTCCGCGGACCCGGCTTTGGGAACCACCATTGCAGAGGACGGGAGGGACATGGGGATAAGAAACTGGAGGAGGGCTGCAATGGATAGAGTAGATTGGAGGCGGAGATTGGTGGAGGCCAGGGCCTGACTTGGACTGTAGCGCCATAGGAGGAGAATATTTATTATTGGACACATTTTGATGTTAGATAATTTTTCAATTATCATAAACATTACAAAAATCTTGATTGCCCTAATATTTTTTGTTTGTAGTGTAACAATTGTAGGGAAATCGTATAATGAACACTAAAAATTCCAGACATTCGGATTGTGTTAAAATTCCTTTTGGCCTAATGCGCAGGTGAATTTTTGCAATTTTCAAATTTGTGGGTCTTGTGGCCAATAAATTTTGAAATTTACAAAAGTGTACTCTGTATTCAGATTTTGGTTAAAATTGTCTTTCATTTGATATCCCACATGGAATTAACACTTTTATAAAACTTTTGCACCACTTTTGGGCCCTGGTGTACCAAAATTTAAAAATTTCCAAAACTCACTACACTCAGGTTAAAATTACTTTTAATTTGATACGCCACCTGAACTTTTGCGATTTTATGAAAATTTTCCACTTTTTGGCTTTCCGCGTCTCAAATTTTTGAAATTTTAAAAAACGAAGCTACATTTATATTCTAGGAATTAGTATTCCCTTTAATTTGATACCCCACATGGACTTTTGTGGTTTTTCAAAATTTTAGCCCACTCATATATTTGCCTTCTGCCCCTATTTTTGGGGGAAATAAAAAATGGACACCCATGACAAGTTTTACAAAAATCGGTTGATGCGTTCAAAAGTATAGTGAAACAAATGCCAACTGTCGAGTAAAAACCGTGACTCGCTTGTGTCGTTCAGTTTTGTTATGATTTGTGTTTAATGTAAAGTGTTAGTGTGAGTTTCTTTTATTTTTATCGTTTAAGTGCTTTTACTTGGGACTCATGAAAACAGAGAAAGATCATCTTAAGAATGGGCACGCAAGAAAAGTATTTACTACGCACGGCCAGCGTCAACAATGTTAAAATTGTTGATATTTATTACTAGCCGGGCTGTTAGGCCGTGGTCGACTGTTATTGTGGATAGACGTTCCAGCGCCACCATCGAACGCCATCGTCAGTATCAGAAAATGTTTGGTTATGTGTCCGCCAATTCACCCGAGTACAGAAGTAGACTTCTTGGGACCAATACATAGTTTCTACCTGTAATACATAGCCCCCCCCCCAACCGATCTGGGGCTCAATCCCATCAAAAATTAAAGTGTTTTCTTATTAAATTTTGAAATTATGTACTCCGTGTTATTATGTGTAATTTAAAATTATATATTTTAGTTTAATTATTATTGTTATTCCCACAGACTATGAATATCCCCCATACTACTTTTGTATGACTTAAATATTACTGGTACTTTCATCTAATAAGTTGGCTCCTTCCCCCTCACCAATTACAAACTATAGAACCGCTTCTATGCGAAAGTAATTTGAAACAAGAGCGTCTTGCAACAAAGTGTTATCGTACTCTTAGCACTACTTACTAGTGAAAGTAGTAGTAATTCAGTGGGCGTAATTAGGAGCAGCTCGGGGGGGGGGATGACACTGGCTTGAAGGTTGGACTTTTTTAATTGAAAATACTATAATTCCTCTAGTAGTAGTAGTAGTTGTTGTTGTTGTGAGAAATAGAATTAGTATAGGTGTTGTTGTAGTTGTGTATTATTGAGTAGTAGGCCTATAAGGTTAAAGTTGTAGTGCAGAAATGAATAAATACCAGTTGTACAGCATTATTAATGTAATGGCATTTATAGTAGGAGTAAGGGCAGCAGCAGTAGCAGTAGATAATGTTGTTGATTTTCCTGTTATCGGTGTAGTACATAAAACTGACATAAAATTTCTAAACACTTGAAAATACACAGCACATGAGGTATTACACTGGGATCCTTTACAGAATGTTAAAAAATGACTTTCCCAATCCTAGTTGCATGTAAAGAATAATTAAGAATTATTCACAAAATTGTGAAATAGAAAAATCATGCTGATCAATTTTTTTTTAATTTATTGTAACATAAATGCCTAAATCCTCAAGTTATGAATTCCTAAAACAACATTAGAGCGTTGCAACCAATGTGTAGATGACTGTAATTTGTACAAACACCTATTTGTAAGTTTTACCCATGAAGCACGTAATTGGAGTGAACAAATCTGCATAGAACGCTGTGCAATAATCTTTGTTTTTCTTCTGCCTACTCTTTACAAACTTTCCAACATTAATTTGATCATTCAAATAAAAATTACAACTTCTTATACTTTGTATTCATATTTTTTTAATAATTAATACAAATTATTATTAATTAGAAAAACTATTTAATGTACAACCTAAATTTTTTCAGTAATAATTTGAGAAATTTTAATCACAATTTTTAAACACACGGTACCGGTGGCGGCTGGTGACATAAAAAAGTGGTGGTTGCAAAACGTGGTGATCTATAATAATTAGGTAGAATACATAAATTGTATGTACTAGAGGCAGATCCAAGAGTGATAGGGCGAATTCCAATCATCTATCTTGAAAAATTATCCTGTGATGAAAATATGAAATTACTGTTTATCAGGCTTTCCAAAAAATTACATACAATTCAGCTTTCAACTTTTCAATATTATTCCAAATAGAACTCCTGTCTGCATTTGCCCTTAATACTTAGTACCTAGAATAAAATTAAGTTGAAAGCATAACCTATTTAGAAAGGACAAACAATATACTGGTCTAGAAATAACATATTAGACAGTTTTTAATAATATTTTAGCTTACCTTACTTAAACAAAAATTCCATCCTCCTCTCTTTCTGCTGAGCAAACCTGTCAATAACCCTTTGGTTGAAGTCAGGAATATTCATCACTAAATCTTTCTCAATCGACAGTATCGCCAAAGCAGTTAGTCTTTCTTGGGTCATCGTGTTGCGGAGAAATGTTTTTATTCTTTTCAATGTTGAAAAGCATCTCTCGGCTTCTGCAGTCATCATTGGAATGGTGATTAATATTTCCAGCAGCTTAAAACACTCACTGGATGTCTCTTCTATTTTGTTAGATTTAATAAAAGCATATAAACTAACAGCTCCAGCCATATTTCTAAATTCTTCTGCTCTATATATAGTTGATAGTTCGAATTTTAACTTCTTTAAATTTAAAATAGGGTATGCAAACTGTTTTTACTTCTTTTTCTGCAAAGTTAGTGCTAAATTTATGGAACATTTCGGCAGAAAATAATGTTCCAGCAGTTAAATGGCCGGTGAAAGCAAATCTTTCTTTTGCCTGTGAGATAATAACATCAATAACTTCTTTGGCTTCTCTCTTCCATTCTTGCTTCTCCATCTTCCTTCGTTTCGGTGACGATACTTCTTCACTTGCTTACACTCCAGAATCTAAATTGTTTCTAATTTTTTAATATTTTCCTCAAAATTTGTAACAACTTTCTGTGTCACAACAACGTTCAAATTTTCATTCTGTATCTGGGCAAACAAAACTTCTATGAAAGGCATAATCTGATTGAACAAGTTTAACCAAAACAGAAACTGGCAGATGAAAGTGTTTTTAAATATCCAGAGGCTTGTGTCAATGTAGCTATATTCTGAATCTCTTTGCTTTCAAGAATAGCCTTCATACATTTCATAATATCGGCCCGGTGAAGATGGATTGTCATAACACTTCTTGATTGGAAATTCCATCTAGTGGGAGCGGCTCGAGGTAATTGCTTCTTTACAATCTTATCTAGGATTGCAGTCCTTTGTGGACTTGTTGAGAAAAACGTACAAAGCCCTTGAATGTTTGCAAAAAATATTTTTTAACGTTTATATTGATTGATGCTGCTTTCATCATTACAAGACTCAGCTGATGGGCATGGCAATGAACGTAGTAAGCATCAGGGTAGTCCTCTTTTATTAAAGCTTGAACACCTCGCAAAGAACCTGACATTACAGCTGCTCCATCATAGGTATGAGCAATTAGTTTTGATGGCTTATTATTGACATTTTGCAATTTTAATTCTTCAAGAATGCAAGGAGCCAATGATCGAGTGTCATGGTTAGGCGGGGTTAAAAACTTCCAAAACCTTTCGACAGGTTTATCTCCAACCACATATCGGTAAATTAAGGTCATTTGAAATGAGTTTGATATATCACTCGTTTCATCCGCAATTATTGATAAAAATTGTGCGTCTTTTATTTCTTCCGATATTTTACAGTGACACACATCAAGCATAATTTGTAGGATTTCATTCTGTATAGTCTTGGAAGTACGAAGTACCTTTAAATACAGTAGCAGTTTCCAAATGATTTTTTAAAAGAATGTCAAGTTCGGCACTAAAATATATTAATCCTCGAAAGATACCCAGGTTACTTGATTCAAGTGCCTCGTCATGCCCTCTGAGGGCTAGTTCAAAAGAACCGCAAAATCTAATGCAATTAATAATTATGTTCAAAATATATCTATTTTGTTTAACTTTTTCGTTGTGAATAACAATATTTTGTCTGTAAGCAGAATCTAATTTTTCTATTACATTAACACTCTCGAACAACGTAAGTTTCAATGTGTTTTTTATATGCACTGCAGATGATTCATGTTTTTTAGCACGATAAGCTAAATGATTTATGTCATAGAAAACTGACTGTCTCCATGTATCCTCACTTCCATCACCAAACAACAAACAAGGAAAACAAAAGAAAGCATTTTTATGGTCACATCCACACAACCAAGTCCATTTTGAGTATACATTTTTATTAAACTTTATATTAAACAATCTATTTCCCGATTTTATAGTTTGAGTGATGTTCAGGTCTGGTGTGGGCCTACCCAGGTTTTTAACGGCTAATTTTTCTTCATTAGAGCGAAGATTAAAAGGATTCAATAATAAATTATTAACTGTATTCATGGCTCGAGTTATAGACACTTTTAAACGAGTCAAGAGTACACAAATAAACTGCCTTTACTTAAACAGTGAACACAAGCACTACAAACTAACACTTATATAAATTGTAAGAAATATTTTTATAATACATAAAACAACAGTCCGTACTCGAATACAAAGCGAAGTGCCGCGACGCGACGTGTAGTAAGAGCGACGCGACGCGTACAATGTATCTTTGATACGCATGTGCTCTACTGCACAGCAGCGCTTGCGGTGGCGGTTTGCAGTACTCCAATGCACCACCTGAGCCCATTACCACCCGCCGTGTATTTCATCCCTACCACCGTTTTTGTCACTGTGCTGTGTTCAAGTCGTATTACAACGATCGCGTTTACTGGTTTCCAGAGCTCAAACAACCACCCGAGTGCAAACCAACTACCGGCAGCGTGCTTAACTTACTCGTCTGTGGTGTGCTGCATTAAACATTATATTTTGACATTTTCCCAGCTGTAGAAAATAACTGTGGAAAAATAAGATTGTTTTAACATAAAATAATTTTGTTAGCTCACTTAGTTTAAATATACATATACACTGTTATGTTAGACCTATAAATACTGGTGGTTGTGCAACCTTACAACCTTAACACCAGCCGCCACTGCACGATACTATGTAGTAAGTTTCCAAACGTAATTATCCATAGTAAGTAGAAATAATTAGCCAACAACTAATATGGTGTCCATTATCAACGGTATTTACCAACGGCTGCACTGCAGCTGCACGCCGATGGTAATTAAATAACAATAAAAATCATTACTAATAACGCACAGAAATTCAGTAGTGTACGATCCCTCTTAAAACAATTCCAGTTCGATTACATGTCATCGGTGTATTTTAAATATCACTACTTATTATTATTTTTTTTTAATAATATTACCGGTGTTGTTAGCAACATCGACAACTCACCACGCTCAGCGTCATCTTCAGCATCATTCTTAGTCTAAAAGTCGATAACCACTGGAAGTCTAACGAATAGTTACTTTTAATTTTAAACAACCATCAGGTTCTAACTAATGTCAAAAAATTAGAAACATTTTATGGAGAGGAAATATTGAAAAATTCACAAAATGATTTAATTACCCCCTACACCATCAACTGTCATTCTATTAATCTATCGTACCTACCAAATGTTTAATGTTTCCTGACAATTATTTATGAAACCATGCATGTTAGTACAGTAAATAGGGTCATGTAATTGAATGTTCAACCAAGCAAAAACAAGTTGTCGAAGTAACACATTAATTAACACAGATTATATTTCAATCTTTTAAGTTTAATTCTGGTACACCACTTACTTATTCATAGTGTCAAACATTCTGTGAAGCTTAAAGTTAATTTTAAACAAACAGGAAAAGTACAAGTGCTGACATTAATTTCCTCAAAGGTGTGTTCACGATTTCTCTCTATCTCTCCACACCAGTGGCGATTCTTCCATATAGGATGTGAGGATCATCCTACACTTAAAAAAATAAATTAATCATTTTTCGAAAGAAAATAGTATAAATTACCTTACCCCAATGGGTAGAAATGGGAATTGATTGAAAAAAAATAGTATAAATTGCTGTAAACATTAAATTGAGAACCAATTACAAGTGCCTCATGTTGTAAGACAGTGAAAACTTGTCCTCAAGCATACGCTGTACGGCATATGACTAGTGGCGCGCGCAACGATTGACTATAGTACTGTATTAAGTGACTAATACGGACGCAATTGAGGACGTGGTGATATGTCCTATCTCAACAATAATAGTTAGTATACATTGTGGCATGTCATTAATGAATCAGTGTAATAGTGTTTGTAAGCTTAGTTAAATGAATATGGAAGCTGTTAATTTTAGTGAAGAAAGTGAGTGTAATTGTGCAATTGAACAACTGTTCAAAAAACCGTTTATTTCACTCAGTTTCGCTGAAAAAAGGGATTTAGTTTCAAAAGGTAGGCCTACGCCTTGTTTGCCTAATTTAGTTCAAGAACGAAAAACAGGTGGCAAGACAGTTAAACTTAAATTCCATACCAGTAAATATAGTGATATTCCTTGGTTGTGTGGATGTAAAAAATTATCAAAATTATTTTGTTGGCCTTGCTTATTGTTTTCCATTCATAGAAATGTGTGGAATAAAGATGGGGTTGTGGATATAAATAATTTGGGGAATATATTATGTAAGCGCCATCAACAAACTAAAGAACATGTAGCAGCTTCTGTTACTTTTAAGCAGTTTACCTTTACACAAACTGAAAATAGACTAGAATTTTGTTTAAGCAAAGCCCATAAAGAAAGTATAGAAAAACATAATAATAAAGTTAAAAGTAATCGATATGTAGTTCAAAAGTTGATAGATATAACTTGTTTTCTGGCACTCCAAGAACTACCATTCTGCGGGCAGAAGGAGTCGGAAAATTCGGTGAATAGAGGGAATTACAGGGAATTATTTCATTTATTAGCAGAAAATGACGCACAATTACAAATCTATCTACAAAATCCTACTGTTTTTAGTGGAGAAACTTCAATAATTCAAAATGATTTAATCAAAGCTTGTAGTGAGCACTTGATGCAAAATATTAAAAAAGAAGTTTCAGAAGCAAAATTCATTGGTATTATTGTTGATGAAACTACAGATATTGCCAAAAAATCGCAAATTTCTATGGTTTTCCGGTATGTACACGCAAGCGGTGCAGTTCAGGAGAGGTTCATTAGATTCTTAGATGTCAGTGATGATCGAACAGCTGATCGAATTTTGAAATGTATATTTGGCCACCTGGATGAATTTCGTTGTTGTAATAAGCTAATAAATTGGTAGCACAAACGTATGATGGCGCATCCGTCAATACAGGACAATATAATGGACTTGCTGCCAAAGTTAAATTGAAATGTCCGCAGGCATTATTTACAATATGTTATGCGCACAAATTAAATTTGGTTTTACAAAACTCGGTAAAAAATATTAAGCAATGTAAAAATTTTTTAATAACTTTGTCTGGTTTCGCATCATTTTTTCACACTTATCAAAAAGATCACATGCTCTTGATGAAATTGTAAGTGCTCCTTTCCCTTCAGTAGCTCCAACTAGATGGCTGTACAATAATCGACTTGTTGAAATGGTTTATGACCATAAGTAAGAGCTGACCGAGTTGTTTGATTTTATTTTGGGAAATGATACTATGTTTCATGCAGAGTCGCGGTATTGTGCAAAAGGTTTTCGTAAAAATCTTAATGACTTTGAATTTAATTTCTTCTTAGAATTATTTCATTTAGTGCTTCCTAAACAGAAGTCTTATTCAAAATTTTACAAAAAAAGTCATGTGATACTATGATTTGTGAAAATGAAATTCAGAATTTTAAAAATTTTCTTGTTCGGTTCCGCGGCGATTTTGGAGGCCTGTGGGTAAAAATGAAGGATTTTGAAATGAACCATAACGAGACTTTTCCCAACAAAACAATAAAAATTGATGATGATAAGGAAGCATTTTATCGCCGCCTTTATTTTGAAATTTTAGACAATTTAATAGTGCAAATTGAAGATCGGTTTTCTGATTTCTGCAAATTGGAGTTTTTTGCCCTTTTGGAATTTAGTAAATTTAAAGAGTACTCTCATAAATTCCCAGAAGAACACCTCAAAAGCCTGATGAAATCTTATGGACATTATTTGAACGAGACCGGCTTAAATTGAGGAGGTAACATTCAAACCATGTTTTGTCCATATTTTTGGGAAAATGCGTTATGGATATATTTTTATTCCTCTATGTCATTTACACCTGATCCAACACCACTTTTCAGTCAAAACAAGCTCTTTCCTATTTAAAACTAATATTAAAAATTGGGGTTTCAATCAGAATGTGTTTTGTCCACCTCTCAGTTTCAGATCAACCCGAGCTTTGTCCATCTGGCCAATGGGATTACAGTTTTTCGGTCATGTGACTGCTTGTTTGTTTTCATTTGATTCATAACCTACAATGTAGTTGTTTGGTGTATTACTTGTTGTATATCGGTGTTGTTTAAAGCATTTATTTAATTAATAGTTTATTAATTAAGTAAATTATGAGTGATCCTGATGGAAGTGTGTTGGTTGGGGAAAGTAGTTTCGGTAGAAGAAAGCGAATTTGTACTGGTGGGAAGCGTAAGAAGGAAAAGGAAGCCAGGTATGCTACACCTAAAGAACCCCTTGTGTTTCAGCCATGTGCACATGATACTGCTAAGTTTGCTTGCCACAAGTTTAGGCCCAGAGATGTAAAAATATTTAATAACAACTTTTACAAATATCCTGACAAAATAAGACAAGACTCTATTGTTTCTACACTAGTAAACACAAGTGAAGTAAAACGACGAAGATCAAGACCAACTGCCTTCAACACGTCTAAAAAACCTGGGACACAACATGAATACAACGTAACATATTCTTTACCAACCTTGCAATTCGGAAAAGTTCCGGTTTGCAAAAAGGTTTTTCCTTTCAGTTGTTTCAGGCGTTGGACGCACTAGGCTAAAAAACATAATTAAGAAACAAGAGGGGTGACAAGAAAAGCAACCGGAGTTTTTTGAAAAAAGAAAAAGTAAGGGAGTTTATTAGATCTCTAAAAGGAACAGAGTCTCACTACAATTGGAAGAAATCAAAGAGAATTTACTTAAGTTCTGAATTGTCAATCAGAAAACTTCGAAAGATATACAATGATCAGACTACAGAAGATACTAAAGTAAGTGATGCAATGTTTAGAAGAATATTCACGACAGAGTTCAACTGTGGCTTCAGGTAACCTGCATCAGATGCATGTAGTACCTGTATCTTGCTTAAAGAGAAAATTAAAAATGCACTTCCTGGGTCAGCTGAAAAACAAAGGTACATCGTGGAGAAAAGGATCCACAGCCAGAGAGCCAAAGCTTTTTAT
Source organism: Magicicada septendecula (assembly GCA_034769895.1). Lineage (NCBI taxonomy): Eukaryota > Metazoa > Arthropoda > Insecta > Hemiptera > Cicadidae > Magicicada > Magicicada septendecula. Next base: position 478,996,062 of record CM068373.1, read on the forward strand.
CAGCATATCAAAGAGGATGTACCAGATTCATTTACCCTCTGTTTTGACCTACAACAGATTCAACCCTTGCCAAAGACACCGATTCAAGAAGCGTTCTACTCACGACAGTTAAACCTGTACATCTTCTGTGTTACTGACTTAAAGACTAAAAGTCCAATATTTTACAGATGGTCCGAGGACCAAGCGGGTAAAGGAAGCCAAGAAATATCATCAGCTCTACTTAACCATATAAAATCTGTTGATTTCCAAGGAAATAGTACATTGCGATTGTTTTGTGATGGGTGCACGTCACAAAATAAAAATAACATTGTGCTGAGGACCCTTATACACTTTTTGCAGACTACTGACTCATCAATCAAGAAAGTCTTGTTGTTTTTTCCAGTGAGAGGACATAGCTTTCTCCCTGCTGACAGAGTTTTTGGCAGGGCAGAAAAGATACTCAGAAAAAAAGCCATGATCCTGACTTTGGATAAGTATTTTGAGTGTTACAGAGAAATAGGAGATGTAAAATACCTACGAAAAGATTGGAGCATCCTAAGCAACAAAGATCTTAACACATACTACAAAGATATTGATAGATTCTTGGATTTCGTTGTCCATGACGTGTCCGTTACTTAACTAAATATCACTATAATATTGACGACTCGGGACACAAAGTTTTTTATAAGTAAAAACGTAAAGTTTTACCTTACAGCCTAAACCGGCTTTCACCTATAGAAGGCTTCATCAGAGGCTGTCGTTAGTAGCGCTGCTCGTCTTGTTGTTGGCGACGAGAAAGTGTTTCGAAAGATTGAAGCTGTGTGTGTGTGGTGAGATGTGTTCGAATAATGCGTGCGATTTGAATTGTGTCTGTTCGTTTAGGATGTCGTTTTTATTTGTTTTTGTGTGTTTGTATATTTCTAATTGTTCTAGAGTGTCTAGTTTTCGGCCTTTTGTGTGTACGTGTAGTATGTTCATGTTATTGTCGATGTTTTTATATGTGTGGTTTGCTTCAATGAGGTGGTTTGCGAAGGTAGATTCTGTAGTGGTGTGGAGTGCTTTTGTGTGTTCAATGTATCTCTGTTTGAAGCTACGTCCTGTCTGGCCTATGTAGAATTTACTGCAATTTGAACAATTTAGTTTATATACACCGGGTAGATCGAATTTGTTTTGTGCTTTGGGCATGCGTTTTGATAGTGTGTGTTCTGTTTTGTTAGTAGTTTTGTAAGCGATTCTGTATCCTGATTTTTTTGAATTTGTGGGCAATTTTTTCTGTTTGTTTGTTGATGTATGTTAGTGTTATGAATTTGTTGTTTTCTGTCTTTGTCTGTTGTTTGTTTTGTGTTTTGTGTAGGAGTTTACTGACTATTGTTCTGTCATAACCGTTAGATTCTGCTAGATATTTTATCGTGTTTAGTTCGTCTTTGTAGTCTATTTCATCTAAGGGGATGTTGTTAAGTCTATGTATCATGGTTCTAAAAGCAGCTAGTTTGTGTTGTATTGGGTGATTGGAGGTGTTGTGTATTAGTGTGTCAGTTGTAGTTGGTTTTCTGTATATACTGAATTTGTGCCTGTGTTCTAGTTTTGTGATGGAGAGGTCTAAGAAGTTTATGGTATTGTTGTGTTCATATTCGGCAGTGAAGGTTATGTTTTTATGTATTTTGTTTATGTGCGTTAGTAACTGTTCACATTGTCTTTTGTTTCCCCTGTATAGTATTAGAATGTCATCAACGTATCTGTGCCAATATAGTATTTTATGTGAGTGTCTGTCATTGTTTGTGAGTATTTTTGTTTTTTCTAAGTGTTGGAGGAAGACTTCTGCTAGAATGCTGGATATGGGGGAGCCCATGGGTAGGCCGTCGTTCTGTGTGTAGTATTTATTGTTATAAGTAAAGTAGTTTTGTTTTGTGATAATGCTCAGAGTTTCTGTTATTTCATTGATAAGTTCATCTGGTGTGTTGTTCTGTTTGAGTTTGTTTTGTAGGATGGTGATTGTTTCAGAGATGGGGATGTTTGTGTACAGGTTTTTAATGTCAAAGGAGGCTAATGTGGCGTTATGGGGGATGTGTATGTCTTTTATTTTTGTTACTAGGTCAGTGTTGTTTTTTACTGCAATGTTGTTGTCTATTTGTGTGTGTTGTCTAATAATTTTGTCTAGATATTTTGCCAGTTTGTGTGCAGGGGCATTACGGTAGTTGATAATGGGGCGGATCGGAATGTCTTCTTTATGGATTTTGGGAAGCGCTTGGAGTGTAGGTGCTGATGGTCGGATTTGTTTCATGTAGGGCTTTTGTTTATGTGTCATAATGTGTTTGGCTTTGTTGACTATTTGTTTTACTGAGTTTTGGTATCTGTCGGTGGGGTCGTGTTTTAGTTCTGTGATGTTGTTCTGTTCTATGAAGTCTTGTACTTTTTTGTGTAGGTTGTCTGTGGGGATTCACATTGTCTTTTGTTTCCCCTGTATAGTATTAGAATGTCATCAACGTATCTGTGCCAATATAGTATTTTATGTGAGTGTCTGTCATTGTTTGTGAGTATTTTTGTTTTTTCTAAGTGTTGGAGGAAGACTTCTGCTAGAATGCTGGATATGGGGGAGCCCATGGGTAGGCCATCGTTCTGTGTGTAGTATTTATTGTTATAAGTAAAGTAGTTTTGTTTTGTGATAATGCTCAGAGTTTCTGTTATTTCATTGATAAGTTCATCTGGTGTGTTGTTCTGTTTGAGTTTGTTTTGTAGGATGGTGATTGTTTCAGAGATGGGGATGTTTGTGTACAGGTTTTTAATGTCAAAGGAGGCTAATGTGGCGTTATGGGGGATGTGTATGTCTTTTATTTTTGTTACTAGGTCAGTGTTGTTTTTTACTGCAATGTTGTTGTCTATTTGTGTGTATTGTCTAATAATTTTGTCTAGATATTTTGCCAGTTTGTGTGCAGGGGCATTACGGTAGTTGATAATGGGGCGGATCGGAATGTCTTCTTTATGGATTTTGGGAAGCGCTTGGAGTGTAGTTGCTGATGGTCGGATTTGTTTCATGTAGGGCTTTTGTTTATGTGTCATAATGTGTTTGGCTTTGTTGACTATTTGTTTTACTGAGTTTTGGTATCTGTCGGTGGGGTCGTGTTTTAGTTCTGTGATGTTGTTCTGTTCTATGAAGTCTTGTACTTTTTTGTGTAGGTTGTCTGTGGGTACTCACATAAAATACTATATTGGCACAGATACGTTGATGACATTCTAATACTATACAGGGGAAACAAAAGACAATGTGAACAGTTACTAACGCACATAAACAAAATACATAAAAACATAACCTTCACTGCCGAATACGAACACAACAATACCATAAACTTCTTAGACCTCTCCATCACAAAACTAGAACACAGGCACAAATTCAGTATATACAGAAAACCAACTACAACTGACACACTAATACACAACACCTCCAATCACCCAATACAACACAAACTAGCTGCTTTTAGAACCATGATACATAGACTTAACAACATCCCCTTAGATGAAATAGACTACAAAGACGAACTAAACACGATAAAATATCTAGCAGAATCTAACGGTTATGACAGAACAATAGTCAGTAAACTCCTACACAAAACACAAAACAAACAACAGACAAAGACAGAAAACAACAAATTCATAACACTAACATACATCAACAAACAAACAGAAAAAATTGCCCACAAATTCAAAAAAGCAGGATACAGAATCGCTTACAAAACTACTAACAAAACAGAACACACACTATCAAAACGCATGCCCAAAGCACAAAACAAATTCGATCTACCCGGTGTATATAAACTAAATTGTTCAAATTGCAGTAAATTCTACATAGGCCAGACAGGACGTAGCTTCAAACAGAGATACATTGAACACACAAAAGCACTCCACACCACTACAGAATCTACCTTCGCAAACCACCTCATTGATGCAAACGACACATATAAAAACATCGACAATAACATGAACATACTACACGTACACACAAAAGGCCGAAAACTAGACACTCTAGAACAATTAGAAATATACAAACACACAAAAACAAATAAAAACGACATCCTAAATGAACAGACACAATTCAAATCGCACGCATTATTCGAACACATCTCACCACACACACACAGCTTCAATCTTTCGAAACACTTTCTCGTCGCCAACAACAAGACGAGCAGCGCTACTAACGACAGCCTCTGATGAAGCCTTCTATAGGTGAAAGCCGGTTTAGGCTGTAAGGTAAAACTTTACGTTTTTACTTATAAAAAACTTTGTGTTCCGAGTCGTCAATATTATAGTGATATTTAGATATTGATAGTATTAGCAAAGTAAAAAGAATCGTTATGAAAGTGAAAGAAGAATGTGGTAAGATTACAAAAATTGTGAGAGGAAAAGAAGTAGTTGAAACGGTGCCTGCACAACGACCTGACAGCAAAAAATTTGTAATTGTAAAAGGATTAAACACCTACAGGTTTGAGGATGAACATAACCACTTTGTTTCGTTAAGGAAGAAAAAGAATGTTGACTATTGTAACACTGAACTTCAAAATGTGCCTCTTGGCCATGCTATAAGTCAAGAAAAAAAGAATGATGTACAAAAGCTTCTCAAGAAAATGTTTGGTGAAAACTGGGCTGAAGGGCAACCATTTGCTGATGAACGATTACAATGGTATAAAGACATTATCTTTAACCTTCCCACAGCTGCTTCTGAAGATGTAGAAGTCGAATGTGACTGTTTGGAGAATGAGCTGTGTGACCTACACATTTAAAACCAAGTAAGTAAATTTAACAAATTGAATGGGCAAAACCCTAATCTTTTCATCTTATGCTATTTTGTAGTCATATATCTTTTACTGTCAAACTTTTTGGAAATTGTGTTTTTTCCTTTTCCTTTGTTTAAAATACAAATTTGAATACACCTATTATAACAACATTTTTATTACATTCCATGCTTTGTCCACTCAGTTCGGTCAAAACGTGTTTTGTCCAAATTTATTTCACGTTTTTTTTTCATATTTCTCATGAATAACTTTTGGAAAACTATGTTTCAAATTAATCTGGAGTGTATCTGGAATCTATAAAAAGTACTTATAACAAGAAAAACTTATGAACCTGCTCTTCATACGTTTTTTGTGTTTCCTGAAAAAACTTTTGGATGTGACAAAACACGGTTTGAATGTTTGCTGCACAATTCCGAATTGTCATATATTTATAGTTCCCCATCATTCAAACATGATTCTGATTCAAAATTAAACGATTACTTAGTGTCAAGTGACTTAAATGAGACTTTACCAGAATTAGCACAGCTTGTAAATTTATTTCTGACTATTCCGGCAACAAGTACTTCAGCAGAAAGAAGTTTTTCGGCATTGAAGCGTATCAAATCATATGCTAGAAATACGACCACACAAGATCGTCTCAGCGGTCTAGGATTAATATCTATAGAAAAGGAGTTGTTCAGAGAGTTGAAAAAAAATCCCAACTTTTACGATTCTGTCATAGACATCTTTGCAGCAAAGAAGGAGAGAAGGATCGACCTGAAGTACAAGTAAAGCAAATAATGGGTAAGTTAACTGTAAATCTCATAGCTAATTATTATTATATGACTATTAATTATTAATGTATTTTAGTCGTGCCTATAATTTTTCTTTTGACAGTAGTCTACATCCTACACGTTTTAAAATCTACGAGTCGCCACTGCTCCCCACACACACACACACACACACACAAACACACACACACAAACACACACACACACACACGCGCGCACGCGCGTATAGCCTACGTATATTTTAAAAACTAAAGTCGTTCAGAAAACTGAATTTTTTCCTTGGCTGAATCATGTGCGTGTGCCGACTGGACACAGTAGAGTCGCATCAACCGGTTGTGAAATGATTTCATATCACTAATCGTGACCATTAACATACACGTTTGACTTCAAACTTCTCTTAACAGTATTACACACAGAAACACTAAAAAAAAAATTATCAACACTCACCTGTTGTAGTGTTAATAATCTTCTAATATTACGTCCTCTTTAAAATTATTTTCTCTCTCTTCAAACTCTACTACTATATATATTTTCCGACACATTAAATTAATAAAATATATTAATAAATGCTTTTAATAAACTCTATTATAAACATAAAAACAATAAACATTTGTCAATAAATAAAATATTTAGGAAACTAACCACCGTCTGACACAAGCGTCTACTCACGAGTAACTAGCACAGATTACGAATATATAGAGGACCTTTTGCTGCTTCTATCGCCTGGGTATGTAAAGGAATTGCCAATAGTAAATAATCCCAATAAAATTACAATCATTCGATGTAATTATTTGAAAAATATTCGAAATGAATTACTGGAGGAGGACAACACTCGCCTCCCTATAATAAATAATGAAATAATATACATTAATGCAGAAGTCGAAGGAACATTCACACAACTAATGATCGATACCGGTGCGAATGTATCCATAATTAACACTACAGAATTGGAGAGAATCCAAGGAAAATGTGGTAAGCTATTGCCAACCTTACCTATAAATAACATTATATTAATTGGTGCCACGGGTCGCCAAAACAAGACAATCAGAAAACAAGTATCATTGAATGTCGTTAGTAAGGGTATAGCTATGAACATGGTCTTCTTAATTGCGGCAGGATTACCCTTCAACATATTAGTGGGATGTGATGTGCTGAGAAGGAACTCGGCTATTATTGATTTACGAATGGAGAAGGTATCACTCTTTACCGGAGATCTAACCTGGACGGCCGATTTAGTCGGTAGTGAGATAACACTTCCCAGCAGTATCCACCAGCAAATACGTAGCATAAATTATACCAATACTAACACCATTTCTAACATTATAGTATATGAAACTACAGACGAGGATTTATGGTCCCAGAAAATACAGGAGATAAGGGATTTCCGAAGCGGAATTAATAGAGAAAAATTACCCAATACTCAAGCGAATCAGCTAATACAAATTTATGAAAGATACCGCTCAGTATTTTCCGATGAGCCAGGCAAGGTAAGAAATTATCAATGTACCCTTCAATTCAGAGATACAGTAGAGTTTAATAGGAAATCCTACCCTATTGCGCATTCTCGAAAAGAGGCAGTAAGAGCGGAAATTAATCGAATGATTAATAACGATATTATAGAACCTAGCCAATCCCCATACACCAGCCCTATTGTCGCAATTCCCAAGAAAAACGGCGAAATCCGGCTTTGTTTGGATGCACGGGAAATAAACAAGAAAATCATTAATGATAGAACATCGCCCGGTGAGATTGAGGAAATCCTGAAACGCTTCCATGGTACCCAATACTTCAGCACTTGGGATACGGTGTGCGGATACTGGCAGGTAGAGTTGCACCCACGGAGTCGCCAATATCTGGCTTTCATATTCGAGGGGCGTAATTACCAATTCAAAAGATTGCCCTTCGGATTGGTAAACTCGGTTGCCATCTTTGTGACCTGCATGGACCAGATATTGGGACAAGAAGCACTTCAGTTTACAACCGTATACGTCGACGACCTACTGATAACATCTGAGACGTGGGAGGAACACTGTTACCGTGTGGAATATGTGCTAGAAAAATTATCTGCCAGTAACGTCACGCTGAAGTTGGAAAAATCCAAGTTTATTGCCAGAGAAGTGCAATTTTTAGGATTTAACTTGGACGATCAAGGAATCTCACCGTCGGCAGAAAAGGTAGAAGCCATCCAGAAGTTCCCGGCACCCAAAAACAGGAAGCAATTGCAGTCATTCCTGGGACTCTGCAATTATTATAGAAAGTTCCAGGAACAATATTCAGAGTTAACTGCGAGGTTTCAACCTCAATTATCATCTAAAAACAAGTGGGTATGGTGTAAGGAACAAGAGGGGATTTTTCAACAAATTAAGGACAAATTTCTGGCTACTATAATACTTCGCCACCCAAACTTTACGTTACCGTTCTTCATGAATTGCGATGCCAGCAACATCAGTCTGGGAACGACACTGTATCAAGAGGACGAGAAGGGTCAACCTCAAGTAATTAGCTTCGCGAGCAGGTCTTTGAACCAATGCGAAAGGAATTACACGGTGACAGAAAAAGAATTACTGAGCGTGGTATTTGCTTGCGGTAAGTTCCGCACTTACATTTTGGGATACCCCGTTACTATCCGAACTGACCATAAATCTATTTCATTCTTAAAAAGCTGCAAACTGAACCATGGCAGACTAACGAGATGGATACTTGCCCTTCAAGAATACCATCTACAATGGGAGTACATCCCTGGTAAAAAGAATATAGTAGCGGATGTGTTATCCCGGGTCAATGTGGAAGAACAAACTTTCGAAGGGGAGAAAGAAAGCGTGCTGAAAATATATCATCTTCTTAGCACCAGAGCCGATTTAACAACAATATTGACCAACATGAGCACCCACCAACAAGCGGACCCAAAATTGAGAAACCTCAAACTTCGGTTAGAAGAGGGAGATGAAACCGTTGCTAAATATTACCAGATGAATAAACAAATATTGTTCGTTAAAACCTCCTTGAAGGAAGAGATCTGGAAGGTAATTGTTCCGACACAATCGAAAAGGAATTAATAGTGAATTACCACATACGTTACGGGCATATGGGTGCCCTCAAGGTAATAAAAGCTCTGGAGGAGAGCTGCTATATAAAAAACATCAATAGAAAAGTCCGAATGTATATAAAGAGTTGTAAAATCTGCCAGCTGGTGAAAACTAATAATGAGAAGAAGGAAGGTGTGATGATCCCAATCACTTCCCAAGCAAAATTGGAGAAGGTGTTCCTAGACATTTGCGGACCATTTCCCCGTAGTGGAGGTCGACACCAATATCGATACCTAACCATCATAATGGACCACTTCACCAAATATGTTAAGCTATACCCTACTAATCGAGCGACTACCCGGAAAATTCTGGGGATACTAACTGAACAGTATATCCCACACCTGGGGAAACCATTTTCGATCATTACTGATCATGGAACCCAGTTTAAGGGTGGAAAATGGAGGGATACATTATTGTCAATGGGCATTCGTACATACAAGACCTCGGTCTACCATCCGAGCAGTAATCCGGCAGAGCGAGTGTTGCGAGAAGTGGGGAGGATCCTCAGGACTTATTGTCACCATCAACAAAAAAGGTGGCAAGACTATCTAGAAGCCACGGAGGAATTCCTCAACTTAGCATACCATCCAGCTATAGGGATAACCCCATATTCTGCTATGTACGAGAAACCACCCCCACGAGAGATCACAGATATCCTCGCGTTCCCCAGTAACCATGTGTACAGATTTGATAAAGCTAAATTCTATAACAAGGTGGCAGAAGACCGATTGAAACGGCAAAATAAGTATCAAAGGGCTAGTGGTAAATTAATAATATATGAAAAGGGAGAAAAAATGTTGTTAAGGAATCGTGAATTACCCAGCACACTGGAAGGAATAACGAAGAAGTTATTGCTATTATACATCGGACCATATATAATATCCAATGTGAAAAATAATAATACCTATGAAATCAAAGAAATCGATTCAGAAAGGATAAAGGGAGTATATAACCAGGCTTCCATGAAAAAATATTATGAGTAATTGAAGGTATGGAAGAAATAAACTTAAACCTCAAAATTCAAAAAAGAAGTAAGAACAAATTACTACCTATATTTAGGAAACAATCTATGAAGAAAACCACAAAATTTAAAAAGAAGTAAGAACAACTTACTACCTACCATTTAGGAAACAATTTATGGACAAAAGAAAATGAATTTTGAATTAAACCACAAAATTTAAAAAGAAGTAAGAACAACTTACTACCTACCATTTAGGAAACAATTTATGGACAAAAGAAAATGAATTTTGAATTAAACCACAAAATTCAAAAAAGAAGTAAGAACAACTTACTACCTATTATTTAGGAAACCATTTATGAATCAAAAAGAAAATGAATTTTGAATTAAACCACAAAATTCAAAAAAGAAGTAAGAACAACTTACTACCTATTATTTAGGAAACCATTTATGAATCAAAAAGAAAATGAATTTTGAATTAAACGTAAAAATTCAAAAAAGAAGTAAGAACAACTTACTACCTATTATTTAGGAAACCATTTGTGAATCAAAAAGAAAATGAATTTTGAATTAAATCACAAAATTCAAAAAAGAAGTAAGAACAACTTACTACCTACTATTTAGGAAATAATTTATGATCAAAACAGAAAAGAATTTATTAAATTTTAAAATTCAGGAACCCAAGTAAGAACAACTTACTACCTTATCTTAAAAACAACTTCAAGAAATGAACAAGAAGAAAGGGAATTTGGATAACACATTACAAACAATTATATATGGGACCAATTCTGAAAAAACTTTCAAGAATAAAGAAATGGCAGTACAAACCACTGATACAATTTAAATGAATAAACTTATTGTGAAGTAAAATTAATGAGAATTTTATATCAAATAAACAGAGATATTAAACATATGGAATTAATAATTAAAGAGTGCATTTGGATAAAAAGCAAGAGCAGAATAAAATTTTGAAAAAGAAAGGAAAAACTATATATAAATAAATCCATAAGAAAAATATGATCATATAATAAATGTTAATTATAAGAAGTACAATTAAAAGAGTAATTGCAAAAACATAATACTAGTGGAACGATTCATAAGAATTAAGAAAAGAACAAAAATATAATACAAAATATATGCTACCAATGACCAGAAAGAGATTGTGATAACAGTCAAAAAATGACAGAGAATTAAAAACTTTACACTGAATAATAAGTGATGATTATATTATACCAGCTTCCAACCACAAGGAGAAATAAAATGCCAGCAGAGCTAACCATTGAGAAAAATAACTGAGATAGAAATTGACTAAGATAGAAATATTAATAGATCTGTTCGTATACGAAGTGAAATATCCAAAGATATTTAAATTTTTTTTTATAGTCATAAGGTGGACTATTCTTATATAATTTTTATTAATAACTGTCTGAGATAAGTCCAGCAGTATTATTATGTATTGATCAGAGACGATTTACCTCTGTAATCAATAAATGACGTAGTATGGCCAGCAGAGTGTGAAGCCTACAGAGCCCCTCTGGACACTGCCCCAGCTAACGTATTAGGGAATGTTAGGGAATAAATATCCCAAGGATAAAGAACCAAGTTAAGAAGAAAATGGAAAAATAAAAAAAAATAACGAACCTCAGATGACTATTACTATCAATAAGAATCCAGTTAATAATAAAATATAGATAAGCTCAAAAATATAGAAGACAAAATTTTAGAAATGTGAAGGAAGTAAAGAAATATAATTTATAATATAATGTCATAAGCAATTACTTCAGACAAACTAAGTATGATCTGAACTAATCACTTCTGGAAGAGAGCAATCTGTAGCGTGACAGATAATCCACACAAATACATTACTCAATGATCGTTGATAAAGCTCTAATATATGGAATATCCAGATGAGAATCAATTAAAATGCACTATTTACTAATATATTCACAAGAAAGGTTAAATAAAGAAAAATTCTGCAAATAATATAATATAATACAAAAATAAAAACCCAGAAGACTAAAAATGTTAATAACAAAATTACCCAGGTAAGATAGAAGCAGGCAATTAATATACCCCGACAAGGAAACCAGACCAGAAGAAACAAAGGCATACACAGCGAAAAACTACTGAAGAAAGAAGAATAACCAAAACTAAAGAAGAAAGAAGACAAATTAAAACTACAGAAGAAAGAAGAATAACCCAAAATTATTGAAGAAAGAAGAAAGAAGAATAACCAAATCTACTGAAGAGAGAAGAAGGAAGAATAATCAAAACTAAAACTACTGAAGAAGGAAGAAAGAAGAATAACCAAACTCAAAGAAGAAAGAAGAATAATCAAAACTACTGAATAAAGAAGAAAGAAGAACAATCAAAGCTACTGAAGACAGAAGAAAGAAGAATAACCAAAACCACTGAAGAAAGAAGAATAATTAAAATTAGAGAAGAAAGAAGAATAACCAAATCTACTGAAGAAAGAAGAAGAATCAAAACTAAATCTACTGAAGAAGGAAGAAAGAAGAATAACCAAACTCAAAGAAGAAAGAAGAATAACCAAATCTACTGAAGAGAGAAGAAGGAAGAATAATCAAAACTAAATCTACTGAAGAAGGAAGAAAGAAGAATAACCAAACTCAAAGAAGAAAGAAGAATAACCCAAACTACTGAATAAAGAAGAAAGAAGAACAATCAAAGCTACTGAAGACAGAAGAAAGAAGAATAACCAAAACTACAGAAGAAAGAAGAATAATTAAAATTATTGAACAAAGAAGAAAGAAGAATAATCAAAACTAAATCTACTGAAGAAGGAAGAAAGAAGAATAACCAAATCTACTGAAGAGAGAAGAAGGAAGAATAATCAAAACTAAAACTACTGAAGAAGGAAGAAAGAAGAATAACCAAACTCAAAGAAGAAAGAAGAATAATCAAAACTACTGAATAAAGAAGAAAGAAGAACAATCAAAGCTACTGAAGACAGAAGAAAGAAGAATAACCAAAACTACAGAAGAAAGAAGAATAATTAAAATTATTGAACAAAGAAGAAAGAAGAATAATCAAAACTACTGAATAAAGAAGAAAGAAGAACAATTAAAACTAAAGAAGAAAGAAGAATAACCAAAACTACTGAAGAAAGAAGAAAGAAGACTAATCAAAAACTACAGAGGAAGGAAGAAAGAAGAATAACCCAAAACTACTGAAGAAAGAAGAATAACCAAATCTACAGAAGAAAGAAGAATAATTAAAATCACTGAAGAAAGAAGAACAACCAAAACTAAGGAAGAAAGAAGAATAATTAAAATTACTGAAGAAGGAAGAAAGAAGAATAACCAAACTCAAAGAACATTGAACAAAGAAGAATAACCAAACTCGGAGAAGAAAGAAGTGAGACGACCCATATAGAACAAAAACCCCATAGGGAAAGAACCCCAAAATCAATGAATGTCCAAAGAGAAAGTCTAACACCCCAAAAAACCATATCACTGTAAAACTGACAAAAAACTAAAAGTGTTAGTAGTATTAAATATTAGTGCATTCAAAAAGTTATTGTTTAGTTTGTATAAACAAATCTTCACAGTTCCCCCCATGGTTGAATATTTCATGTTAAAAACTAGAAAAAGACTAGTAAATATATTAATAATTCACCATGAACAAGTGTAAGTGATCAAATTATAACTAATAAACTTTAAAAAGGTGCCTGAGTTACAGTACAAAGTAATAAACTTTAAGTTGTGTGAACAGTGTCTACTTTGATAATGAAATAGTAATATTACTAATAAAAAGCTACTAAAGCTGTATGAACATTCCATAGAATGGAATATAACTTAGATAGCCAGGGTTATACTTAAAGAGGGGGCATAAATCCTGTAAAATGGGGAATTACAGAACAAACTGTTAATGATGAAATTGTAGAAGGTATTAACCATTATATGTAACCAGGATGTTAGATTCCTATTACATATAGTAATTAGATAAGTAAGGATTATTCATAAGAAATATTAGTGTTATAATTTGTTATTGTATTGTTAATTTTAATTTAGGAATGCCCTATCTAAAAATAGATATCATTCAAATGTTATAGAATATTTTTTATTTATGTTATTAGGTGATATACAAAACAATGTTATTCAGAACACCAGTTTTGATATAGAGAGGTGTTATATGTTAATTATATAATCAATAATTACTGTCATACCAGTCAAAGAACTAATTTTTAATCAAATATATAATAATCAGAAGTCAGAGAAGGATATAAAATAACTACATTAATAAAACATTTGGCAATTAGCCACACATCAAATCTAGGCCATATAATGAATTTAAACTGCAGAATAATTAACAAACCTAATCTTATAAGCCAGATAAACTGACAATATTTAGGTAAGATAAACTCAACATATTAAATACTATGTAAATAAGACTTTCTAAAGATATGGTCATTATATGAGTAAAATTATTTATTTGTCTAATAAAATACCATTGAAACTGAAATAGATTCACTGACATTATCATAGGGGGGTCATATACTAATGAATTGTATTAAAAAACCATCATTAATATACTAAATTGCCATAAAATCAGTGAGAATTAACAATTATACCAATTTCAGATTTAATAGAATAATAATTATATTAGGGAAAATGGCTATTATTTACTTAGAAGACAGGAAGTATAATCTAAAATTACCTCCCAAAAAATATGAGAAATATAATTTTCAGATAAAACTTTGTAATACTAACTTAATTACTATCAAAATAAGTAGAATAGAATAGTGAAAACGAATATGTATTTAAAATTTCAAACAGTTAACTAATAACAAAATTACTTTCTGAGCATAATGTACGTTTTTAAAATGTATCGGAAGTTAAGATGATTTGAAACAATGTATGAGATATATTATATAGGCTAAGATTTTCATGAGACGAAGGAAATATAGACAGTTCGTTATTATACCTCGAAGAGAGCACTTCATGTGAATATTTGATAGAACCAACCTTTAAGGGCTGTTACGTTATAACAGAGTTCGGAATCATTTTATGTAAAATTAAATTTTTTAACTATTTTAATTATTGTGAAGTGGTGAAGTTGACCTATGAACTACATAACACCAATAAACGGAATCACAAATAACTAATTAAATGAAATAACACTGAAATCGCACCAAATACCAAGTGAAAATTAGAGGTTAAACTAACACACAAACACCAGTAGATATACCCATTTAACAACATTTTTACACCAATTGAACTATTCCATCATACACCAGTGACAATAAACTATACCCCAGAAGATCATATACAATTGCGAAGAACATTTAACCGAAGAAAGGACATATTTATTCCAACAAGTACTTCGTCAACATTAGAAGCTATCAACGCGCATGCGTCAGGCGGCCATTTTGATCCAATATCATCACCGCAATAAGACACGACTGTGGACTGCATTCTGGTTCGAATAAAATTATATATAAACTTTTATTATTAATAACTACCATTGTATTGTTTAAATTTAAGACATTTTTTGAATTGTAAGTGTTATACTTTCATGTCCCTGACCTTCTCTGACTTTATATTAATAACCGTTCAAAGAACCTATTTTTATAATACAAATGTAAAATTCTTATATCGACCGGCCCTGAGCGAGTCGATACGGTTTTGTAACATCGATATTTAATCAACCAAATTTATTATTTTGTTTAATAAACGTTTGTTTTTTGGTAAATTGAAGTTGATTTCTCTAATAAAAGGACATAACAGTTACTTAATCAAGAAAACTAGATAATCTTTAAAGGCAGTATAGGTGAACCTACCACCTTTCAAGAATAAGAAGAAGAGAGCTGTTTTCATCTAAACTTGGAGTTAACTGGATTATCTTGTTAACAAATTTACAGAACGGAAATTTATTACCAGAATAAACACCATACCATCATAATTATAATTACAATCAACAACCTCGATTTATTCCTAAATATTAAGAACATAAATACAACAAAACATTTTTTCAGAATTTAAATTTATATTTATAAATATAAATTTTAAATTTAAATTTTATTTCGAATTGCTACCACAGCAATATACACCGAGTTTATTTGATAACGACCAAGACCAGGAACATTACCAAATCGACGTTTCCCAGAGCGGAACGTCACTACTACACTTACACACCATAAAAATTATTCTGGGTAATATTATACCAGAACACTACTACAATTACAATTATATTATGGTTGTATTACAAAAGTGAAGACCAACAATGAGAGCATAACGAAGACTAGAAGACATTAGCTACATTACTACACACATTCTTACATTGTAATATTAAGTAATATTACAAAATTGACATCCCGTTTTATTACAAATTTGGCTAGCCCAACCAGTGGGGCTTACAGGAGAGTGCGACACACACTCTTACAACCGTTATTTATTTCTTTAATTTGAGTAATATTATTACAAAATATATATATATAAAAAATATTCATCTGAAAACAATTTACGTTGATCACATTTTATACAAACCTTGTTTTAATACAAAAATTAAAACGTCTTTAATGAAGTTTTTGTTTTATTTTATTGAAAATTATTTTGTTTTTGGTTTGTTTCGTCGTCAAATGCACACAAGTTTTTACAGAATGATTCTCTTCGAATTTGAGGTTAGACATGTTATGTAAAGCGGGAAATCTGTCTACTAGGCTTACGTCTGTCTAGTGTCTACATCTTAGTACGATACGATGTGCTACAGGCTTTGTTGGAGTGGTGTTCGTGAAATTTTACATTATCTGGTAAGCAAAACACCTTTTGTAACATATTTATATCTAATTTGTAGGGAATCTATAATCTTAAGTGTGCTATAATTATGTAAGAATGAATGAAGAGTTTCAAAAACTGTCAAATGTATATATATAGCTTTTATTAATAGCAGTGTTGAAAATTTATAATTTTTGTAAATTGAATTGCTTATTTAGTTGAGTTACAATCGTAATGAATATCTCTTGGACTATGTAAGGTTAAAACGTTTCAGGTTTTTACGGTCACTGTTAATACTGTCAAATCACCTTTGCCTTGATTACATACCCTAATATTTCACATTTAGGCTTAATGATAAAAAAATGAAGTTTCTAACTGTTTAATTAAGCATTTGTCGTTGTAGCTTAATCCAAGTGTATTTTTGAAATTTATTTAGGTAACTTGACCTAGTGTTCTTTGAATAATCAAGGTCTTCATTTCCATCAATTTCTGGTGAATTAAAATTCACTGCAGTTTAAATATATCTATACTAAAACAGTATTAAGATTGGTACATTGTTCATCTTTTAGAGTTAAATGAATAATTAAATCAATTAAAATTATGATTTTTTGATAAAAACATTGTATTTTATATACCATAACCTATTTCATTATATTGTTAGGATATTATGTTTACAGACCTAAATAAGCTTACTGATTGGTTTAAACTTTTCCAGTTCAGAATCATTATTTTTATAATGAAAAATTGTTTTCGCACATTGGTTTTTAGAGTTTTCCTTTACATGATTTTATTGACAAAGCTGTTATTTCTCTGTTTTTAACTGTCATTTTTATGGTTGTATATGGAAAGGAATGACTCCACACTTTGGTTAAAATCTCTTAATAAATCTGGCAAGGAATGAAATGCATACCTGTGATCCACGCATGTAACGACATGAGTTACGCTTTACTTTAGTTGACCATGTCAAGAGTGTTTCTTTAGTTTATTATTGCTGGAGCGAGCAATGGCCTATGTGGCAACTGATCCAGATAAACAGTAGAATCAGTAAAACCTAATCAAGGAATAAGGTTCTCTTTAATCTGTTTCTTCGGTCTACGCAGATTATCGGGTCAATAGGCCCATCGCTCTCTTCGGCAAAATAAACTAATGAATCCCTCTTGTCATAACTAGGTTAAATAAAACATATCTCATTATATGTATAGATCACTGTTTTTCTCATCATAATACATAATAATGCTTTTTCATGGTGCCGGGCTTATCATGGATTTAAACCCACATTTTGATTGATAAAGAGATAATAACAACAGAACTAAAGTTTTGTATTAGAAAATGATAGCAATATTTGATTAGTAGTTGTCTGAAACTGCCTGCATTGCAACCACTCATAATGCAAAACCAGTAGGCCAGTCTGCACCAGACATTTGATGGTAATGAAGTTTTGTGGTTCAAGTTTGCAATACTAAATTGTACTAATGAAAAATATATTACTATTTCGGAGGCTCTGTCACCAAAATTGTCTGATGAATTGATAATGTTATCATTCATGAGAATATTATTTGAATATCAATATTATAAGTTTTAAAGAAAATAATACGTCTTTTAAAAATGTTCAGTCTAAGGCAAGGTTAGGTTTGTTTAAGAAAAAGGGGACCTCGCTGCAATTTTTTAAGATAAGGAAAACGTAAGTTGATTATTACTTTTAGTAGTGTAAATGATAAATTAATTATTGATATGCAGGATTATTTTTTAAAATTTATTTTAAATTAAGTGCAGAAAATTATTTACTAGCATGTTTTATGCTTTTTCAGATTTTCCTAATTTCAAAATAAAAAAGCTATGTTTAAAACAAGAGGGCACAAAATATTAAATGCTGTTGGGATTCGTATTGGTGGTGAGTAACTGAACAAACATTTTCAACTTGAGTTTTTTCTTGTTAACCTTAGTGATAGCTAAAACTCAGGTTTAGGAGAGCTGAAACTTGTATTTCTTCAAAAATCACTAAACTTAACTTGTGCTATTAAGAATCAGAGTTCGATGAGTCGAAGATGATCATGAACTAGAAAATTATTTTCATTTTTTGGTGGAAAGTCCAAAATGTTTGTAATTTTTTGGCTTCATAACCTCAATTTTGTAGAAAGACCTATTATGGTGTAACGCTTCAATTTGTTATGCGTGAAAATTAATTGCAGATCCATAACACCATTAACTGGGCAACTGATCTGTACTTCTTTGTAACTTATGTGTTGAAATTAAAAATAAAACAAATCCCCACTCCTATTTTCAAATAGTTTACACAGTAATGTTATTAATAATATATATAATACTTTCACTTATGAACTTACTGTTGTCACTTCCCAAACGTTTCGAGATGTTGTCTCTCTTCTTCAGTGGGTTTAGTACTAACTGTCGATTACAGAATAACCATTATGGAATGGAGTGTGTGGTGGGGGTTGATGGTGGGAAGGGATTGGCGCTGAGGTTCGAATTATGTGTGTGGATCAGTGTGTCAAATAGTGTATGTGATTTGTAATGTATCTGTTCATTTAATATGTTGTTTGGTTGTAGTGTGTGATATCTGTATATTTCAAATTGTTCAGCTGTGTTTAGTTTTCTACTTTTAGGTAAGTAGTGTAGTATTTCCATGTTGTGCTCTATGTTTGTGTAACTGTGGTTTTCATTTTCTAAATGTGTGGCAAATGTGGAATGTATGTAGTTTGTGGTGAGGGCTTTTAAATGTTCTGAAAATCTAGAGGAAACTGCAATGGTTGCCACCAATTCTATGTCGGCCAGACGGGAAGATCTTTTTCTGTCTGGCTGTATTTTTAAGTTATTTTAATATTGCTATAAAAACATTGTATCATTAATCCATTAAGATTAGGTGGGTAATTGTAAACGAAATATGAAGGATTAACACATTTTTGTTTATTAAAAATCATGTATAGGTCTCCAAATCAAATTAACTGTAAATAATAGTTATTATAATAGTCTTTTCTTGTTATGTTGCATACAAAAATTTGTTTAAATGAAGCGCTCTTATATTCAATGTACAAGTACCCCAACATCTTAGGTGTAATGATGTTGGAATAAAATAAAACAAAAATTGGAACAACTGTAAACTAATTGACACTGTACTATTTTGTGTTGTGTTTTTAATCTCAACTACATGTTTACAATTACCCAATCTTGTTCTGTATGAAAAGTGCATGGAAACAAGATACTTCAGACATTATGGTTATTAAAAATCATAAAGACATGTTGTTATGGTTACATAATACAACATGTAAGTAACAGCTTAAAAGTTTATCATTTTTAAAACACAAAAATATCATAAAGATATGACACTAGTAAATAATAAATAAAAGTTTATCATTTTCAAAAACAGGAACACATCCAGGGTACTCGTAGAAAATTTGGCTATTAATTTCTTTCATTTATGGATTGGGTAAAACTGTAATTTTCTTTTAATATAACTTTATAAAAATTTAATTTTTCCAGTCAAGTTAGTTTTATTAGCAGGCATCTTAACACCAACTTTGTCACCACTTATTGCAAAACCAAAACGGATAGTTGCTTCACTCTCGACGAGGCCTTTCAGTGTTTCCATCATCTTCGGGTCTTAAATGACCCGAGACCCAAAGATGGTGGGAAACACTGAAAGGCCTCTTAAACGACCTAAGAGCCGAAGATGGTGTAAACACCGAGATGTCTCGTCGACAGCAAAGTGACTAGCAGTTTTGCAATAAGTGGTGGCAACGTTGGTGATAATATTTAATCTTTGTGTTTATATCCTGTGACATAAATCTACATTCATCATCTGTTGTCATCATTTTATTTCTGTATATAACCAAACATACTTGTAGTGTGTTTTATTTCTTGGTCCCCCAATGATAAATGATAAATTTTCCTAGTTGAATTTTTTGGCACTCTGGTATTTTATATATTACTTACTTCTGTGGTATTGTATTACAAAACACTTATTGCAAATGGATCTTTGTTATCATCAGAATCATCCCAATAAACAGAAATTTATTCAGAATCTTGTTTAGGTTTCTTTACTACTTTATGAACAAAATACAAGTCCCTTCTTAGATTTGTTTTTTATGTTCCTAGACATTTCTTCTTGATTTGTTCCAGCTTTCTTTCTTGATGCTGTCTTTAGCTTCTTTAACTTTTGATAGGACTCTGCAGTTGTTAAAACGTCTCTGCAGTTTTGGAGAGAGCTTCAACAGATGATGTAATGACATTGTAGCCAGCCAATAGTGATTGTCTGTAAATTAAAATTTCCCTAGCGTTTACAATTTCCCCACCTATCCCTACATAAATGTGAAACAGCACATTTTGAAATGGTCTACCAACGTGAACTGCACCCTTAACATGAACAGTATAAGGGTATCATTTTTATATCTTGACTTAAAGGTTTCTTCAACCCCAGTTTACATCATCTGGAAAGATGGAACAGTATCAGTTTATAAAACTAACAGTACTGTACAAATTTAACAGAAAATATACGTTTCTAATTTGAATTTTCTTGACTTACAGAAAATTCAATTGGTCATAGTCAGAAATACTAAAGTGGATGATGATATTTCCTTGTTTGTTGTTTGAATAAAAAATAAAAAAAAAAAATATATATATATATACATATACATGCATACATATAATGTCATTACGTTTCATGAATTCAAATTAAGTTTTATAAATTTAAATATTTTTCTGTACATTATTGGAAAATATTGTTTGTCTTAGTGGTTCAGCTCCAGTGTTAATTTAGGGTAACCAGATTTAGGGTGGGGAGGGGATTTTATTTTTCATTGTTCTGCAGATTCTATTGTATTGTTATTAAATGACTAAATGTAACTACCGTTTTTGTGTCTATTTCAGGAAAATAAAGCAGAAGTGGCAGTGGAAGTTGTAGATGAACATATCGATGTTGAAGGTGTAGATGAACATAACTATGTTGAAGTTGTAGATAGTGATGCATTCAATATTCTAAATTTTGGAAGTGATTATTGTAGTACTGCTGTTGTAGAGGAACCAAACTGTGCAAGGTGTTTGACATTGGCGGATATCCGTAAAAAAAAAGAAAAATCAATTATTATTGACCAAGAAAATGCTGATTATAGAAAAGAAACTATTAATGATAATAAGAAAAAAAGAAAATGGGACAGAAAAAACTGTTGCCCGTTTTGTCACATTTTAGTGACAAATTTTGCTAGACACATTGTAAAACATCATCCATTTGAAGAAGAAGTAAAAGAATATACAATGATTTTAGATGCAAATTTGAAGGAAAGAAAAAGGAAAAGAATGGCTATTACTGACAAACTGAGAAAGAAAGGTAATTATTATTATAACTTGAAGGTAACCAACAAGGGAAACAATGAAAAGCTCATACCGATGAAGAGACCAGCTAACTCAAAATACACAGTTAATTCTTTGACTCACGTTGTTTGCACAAAATGTCTTGGACTTTTCAAAAAAGAAAATATGTATCTACACTACAGGCACTGCAATAATAAAGGATTTGATGATAATAACAGCGAAAGAAGAAACAGAGTTATAAAGACGTGTTCATTAATGTTAATTCCAGATGTTCCTGAAGTTTCCGAGTCACTGAAAAAAGTCATATTTCCAACAATGTTGAAAGATAAATTTAGTTTCATTGCCCAAACTGATCCGTTAATTGTACGATTTGCTACAAAGTTTTTTAAAAACCACAGAAGTAATCAGCATATAAAATACATTTCATCAAAAATCAGGAACTTGGCCAGACTTTTAGATAAAATGAGACAAAACAATCCAGACATTACATATCTGGAAGACTGTATTAATCCAAAACAATTTGATAACTTAATGGAAGTGATTGGTAATCTCAGTGGCTTTAGTTACATAACAGGAGAATGTAGTACACCTAGTGTAGCGCCTCGATTATGTTCATCATTAAAATCTTGCTCCGACATTGTGAAAGCTTCAGTTTTGAAAGATTCTGGTATATTGAGTCCAGAGAAAAACAAAGTATGTAAAATTATGGATGAATTTTTACAATTGATGAAGACAGACTGGAGTGCTGAAGTAAGCACTAATGCTGACTAAACAAGGAAAAAACGTGTTGTTAGTAAAATAGATGTTCTTCCACATAATGATGACATTGTTATGGTCTGCACTGGGATTCGGAAAGGATATGACGAGAAAAACGAAATATTAATGATATTTCCAACAAAAAAAATATTTGAAGATTTAAATAAAGACTTGATTGCACATATTATAATTTTAAGTCGTAGACGACCAGGAGAAGTTGTACGAGCTACTTTAGAAAATTATTCGCGAGTTGCAGATAATGATGAAATTGCTGCTGTTAAAGAAAACATTCTTACTGAAGATGAGAAAAGAACTTGTTCTGAGTTACATGTTTTCCATGTTCCTGGAAAGAACACACGTAAAGTCCCTTGTTTATTGACTAATCAGATGAAAGATACATTGGATCTCTTACTAGAAAGTAGACAGAGTGTTGGTATTCCTGAAGAAAATAAGTTACTTTTTCCTCGTTGCGATTGTTTAAATACTTATGATGGAACCAAAATCATTGAAGATATGAGAAATAAATTTCAGTTAAAAAAACCAAAACACTTTACTGCAACGGGTCTTCGACACCATGCTGCAACATTTTCTCAATTAAAGGGTCGTGATGATACTTACACTTAAAATTTGGCTAACTTCATGGGACATGATGTAAATATCCATAAATCAAATTACAGATTACCTTTACCTCTGATTCAAAAGTCTCAAGTTGGTCATCGCTTGTTACAGATGACACTTCCCAGAGATAAAAATACCCAATCTGAATCTACCATTAAAATTTCACCATCATCTTCGTCCAGAACTAATAAAAGCTCCAGTTTAAGTCAAACTTCTGCAAAATGTTCAAAGGACAGCTCAATTTGTGAAGAAGGAGATTTAAGTTATGAACCATCTATTCATTCGTCACTTTCCACTGAAGAAGAAAATATTAAAGATTCTTCAGTCAAAAAAACTAAAGGAATAACCCGGGTGAGGTGGAATGAAGAAGAAAAAAATGTTATTTATAAATATTTTGGGACACTTCTTTTAAATAATATTCATCCTGAAAGAAGAGATATAAAAAAAATGTACGAAGCAGAAAATATCTTCATAAATAGAACATTACCTCAGTTGTGTTCTTACATTAATAATGTGGCCAATAATAAGGTGAAAATTCCTCCAGCCATAAAATTGCAAATAAGAAAGGGCTTGATTTGATTTATCAGTACTTGCACAAATTATTCATTTTTATCTGCAGAGGCTTTTTATTTTACAGCTATTATTTTATTAATGTAATTACATAATTTTCTTCTTAATTCCATTTTGTGGTGGACACGTTATTTAAATGTGTGTAAGTACCAGTCATACGCATTCACTGTTTTTGCTATGTTGGTCATAGGTTTAGGCTTCACCCATCTTCAGGCCAAACTTCATCCTCAGTAGATAATCATCACATTTTATAAGTGATTTTGTATTTTGTATTTTCTCACTTAATAATAAAAGTTTACACATGATACTATGCTATAATTGTGTTATAACTTTACATGGACGTAATTTTATATTATTTTTAGTATTATTGTAATTTATTGTAAGACAAACAAATATTTTCTTCTAAACTTTGTCTAGTTAAAAATGACAGTGCAGCTAATTGTCTCAATTTATGTGTTTTACATGAAGTAATTTTAATTACTTTTTCTGTTTTCTTATGTTTTTGAAATTAATTTTGTGTGTAATCTACTATTTATTGTATTTCTATTAGTTTTTTAATGTCTTAAAAGATAAGAAGTTAATTGTTTTGTATTATTGTTAATAATACTTGTAATTATGTACTTTTTAATTAGTCATTATTTTAATTAGTTTTCTCTTTTTGTGAGATTTCTTTTTATTGTTATTGGGATGCTTAATTTAATTAGCCTACTGTTATTTGTTAAAACAATAAAAATAATTTTTTTTGTTACAATACAATTTTCCATGTCTAAAAATGTATTTTTATTTTTGTTATAGTGTTAATATAACCTTAATTGAAATGAGGATTACAAGTGTTTAAAAATCAATAATAATATTTAAAAAGTTCAAAAGACTCCTGTATTTAAAAAATAGGTAATTGTTATTTTTAATTAATCCTTACTTAAAATTGTTTTATAATTTTATATGGACATAATTTTATATTATTTTTATTATTATTGTACTTTATTGTAAAGCAAACAAATATTTTCTTCTAAACTTTGTCTAGTACCATACTTAAAAAATGACAGTGCAGCTAATTGTCTCAATTTATGTTTTCTTGAAGTAATTTTAATTAATTTTTTCTGTTTTCTTATGTTTTGAAATTAATTTTGTGTATAATCTACTATTCAGTGTATTTTTTATTAGTTTGTAATGTCTTAAAAGACAAGAAGTTAATTTTTTTGTATTATTGATAATAATATTTACTTTCTAATTAGTCATGGAGTTTCCTCTTTTTTGTGAGATTTCTTTTTACATTTATTGCTATGCTTGATTTAATTACTGTTATTTGTTAACAATAGAATACAATTTTTTATGTCTCAAAATGTATTTTTATTTCTTTATCCTGTTAATATAACCTTAATTGGAATGATGATTACAAGTGTTTTAAATTCAATAATAATATCTAAAAAGTGCAAAAGACTCCTGTATTTAAATATCGGTATGGAGAACCATACACGACTTCCATATTCTAAGATTTATATTTAAAATCATTTTCGAAATGAAATATTACCATAGAAACTACTTCTTTCTACTTACTGCTTCAGCCTTAACCACAGTACTGTGGTCACTAACATATACCACCTCACGTTATCGCACTCGATTTTCACTGATGATGGAAGTCGATGGCATTGCCGAAACGTCTGGTTTTGTAGAAAACATTGGACTACGGCCAAATATCCCGGGAAGGAATTTTAACAAAAACTACTTCTTTGTTGCCGATAACGTTGTACACATATATATAAAAAATATGCATAAAATTAATGGCTTGTATAAGTTAATGATTGATCTCCATTAAGTAGTGCTCAAGTTTCCAAAGTTTTAATATTATGATGTCCGTAATTAAAACATCAGAGCAGGTTTAGTGTGTATGAGGGTACACGGTGACAAAAATTTTCAACATTTCCTATTGAGCGTTGCTTAGAGTAAAGCTGCGAATCTACAGTACGTACAGTTTCACAGAACAAACACGCGAAAAAGAAGGAGCGCTCCGAAGTCACTCATGGACCCTCAGCATCTTGCAGAGGGTTCATTCCCTAAAGACGAAAAGTCTGTCTATGAATCGTTCCTCTGTAAACACGTGCAGTTACACTGCCCAGCGATCCACAGGAAGCAAATACCTATCCACGCTGGACACTTTTTCGGCTTGCATGCGTTATGTTGGTATGGGTTCGGCACTTTCCATTTAAAAGCCGTGCAAATGTAAGAAAATAAACATGAATGAGGCCAGAAATAACGCGAATTGTGTGTGTGTGTGTCTTCCCTGCCTTTTCATTGCGGTAGTCATAATAATAAAATGGAAACGTAAACAGTACATAACTGAGAAAAAAATATATAAATGAAAAAATTATAATTTTATTGCCTGGCAACAAAATTATTTTATTTTTAACAATTACCATTGTTTGAAAAAGTTTAAATGAATTTTCAAGTACTTTACTCTTGTTAAAACGTAAAAGGTTGCAGGTAAACTACCCCTTTCCCTTAACCGATCTTCACCAAAATTAAAATTCCTAGAGTCCTCTACAATTCAGTGACGTATGCAAAAAATTATTTGATTCTGTTTGAATATGCGGCAGTTATCGTTTGCCATAGAAAATACGCTTGATAAAAAAACCTTGCAGGTAAACTACTCCTTCCCCTTAACCGATCTTCACCAAAAACAATAGGTCTTGAGTACTCTACAAATCAGGGCTGTATGCAAAAAATTATTTGATTCTGTTTGAATTTGCGGCTGTTATCGTTTGCCATAGAAAATACCCTTGTTAAAAAAACGTTGCAGGTAAACTACCCCTTTCCCTTAACCCGATCTTCACCAAAAACAATAGGTCTTGAGAACTCTACAATTTAGGGCTGTATGCAAATAATCTTTTGATTCTGTTTGAATTTGCGGCTGTTATCGTTTGCCATAGGAAATACCCTTGTTAAAACATAAAATGTTGCAGGTAAACTACCCCTTTCCCTTAACCGATCTTCACCAAAAACAATAGGTCTTGAGAACTCCATAATTCAGGGCTGTATGCGAAACATTATTTAATTCTGTTTGAATTTGCGGCTGTTATCGTTTGCCAAAAAAAAAAATTTCCCTTGATAAAAAAAACCGTTGCAGGTAAACTACCCCTTTCCCTCAACCAATCTTCACCAAAAACAATAGGTCGTGAGTACTCTACAAATCAGGGCTGTATGCAAAAAATTATTTGATTCTGTTTGAATTTGCGGCAGTTATCATTTGCCATAGAAAAAAAAAATCTACACACAGACAGATAGACACACAGACACTTTTTGGAAAACGACTTTTTTTCATGTTTTGAGTGTAGTACAATCAGAATCTGCAATAATCTCGAACACGATTTTTTTTGCCATCACCATACTTCCATTTCCTTAAGGAATATGGAAGTAAAAATAGGTAATTGTTATTTTTAATGAATTCTTGTAGATTCTTGTAATACAAACCTGTACAGTGTACCAAAGTCTGTGTGATTTATATTTAGTGCTAACTTTTTTTACTTGGTGTAGGCTTATTGGCAATTGGATTTGATTCCAGGATAGTGTGACTTTTGTTACCAGTGGTTCTCTTTGTCCCGTAAGTTTCCTCGTAAAATTTGTATTACTTTATTATTCAATCATGCAAAACAGACTTTATAACACATAGAGACTGTTCAAAACAAGCTCAGAAAAAATAGGCAAACCAAAGTTTAGCACACTCGTATGCACAATTTTATTTAACTAACAAATAGGATACACCTCCACCCAACTTTTTGTCAATAATCTAATCAGCTGGTTTTTTGTTTATTATTATTACAGACCCTCTAAGTTGAAAGTTTCTGTAAAAAGATCCGCTTTTCAGCTTTGAGAGGAAAAGAGAAAATATCACACAATGTAGAATCAACCGTTTTGTTATATTAGTTATTGTAATGAAAGAGACAGTGAGCATTGTAAAAAGTACCAACTTTTTACTCTTCCATACTTTTTCCGCTTGAATGAAGTAACCATGATTTTATTCAGTTCAATTCAAATTCTGTTTGCAGGAACCATTAATGCAGGACTATAAAATGAGATATCCTTTATGGAATGTCTCTTAATTAATTTAACAATTAAATGGGTAAAAAATACAATAGAAGTTTCCACTGTAATAAACACTGGTATAATAACAGAGACAAAGAAGAAACTTGAAGGTACAAAAGACCTAAATGATTTTTTGATGCTGTACAGCGGCATAGAATTAGCAACAAGAGCTCAGAGTGGAGTGGCAGTTATGACTGACAAGAGATGGAGAAATAAAATAGGTTCTGAACACTTTTTAGTAATTAGGAAAACACACCAAGACTCCTGGAATGCATTGATATCTAACATAGAAGCAGACGTTCATGGAAGACAAGAAGTAACATATTAACTTCTTAAACAGCTTAACAAAACTGAGAAAGATAATGCACAATTACGCATGACAGATGAGGAGGTAAATAATACAGGAGGGCAAGATATAACTATCACTCTTCCGGTTGTTAATAGGACTATATACCTTGGGGATAACATAACAGAAGAATTAACGGAATCTCTAGACCAAATGAAGAATAGGACCGGATGGAATTAACACAGAACTCTTAAAAGGTAATGGACTGCTATTAAAACTACAACACTGGCGTTTGATTAATGCATGCTGGAAAACAAACACTATTCCAGATTTTAGGAGAATAGCAGAGGTAATATCTCTGTTTACAATAAGACAGAAATGACTGTGGAAATTATCAAGGAATAATTTCCTTGAATACAGCCTACAAATTATATACAAGGATAATTAATAACAGACTAAAGAATACTGCAAACTCTCTCCTTGAAGAACAATCTGGATTTAGAAAAGGAAGATCCTGTAGTGACAACGTCACAATTATACGCCAATTGATCGAAAAAAGAAGAGATTCAATCTAGAGCCACATATTGCCTTCATAGACTATGGAAAAGCATTTGATCATGTGAATAGATGTATTGTGCAAAATATTAGAGCAAAGAGGATACCCACATCATATAATAGAAGTAATAAGAAGCCTATATGAAAGAACGGACATTACTATAAACACTGAGAAGCAGAAAACAGAATCTATTACTGTTAACAGAGGCATTAGACAAGTGTGCAGTTTCTTTGTCACTTACTTTATTTAACATAGGCCTATATATTGACGATGTAAGGCAATGGAAACAACGAACTGGTCCTGGAATCTACTTACTTCCCGATAATTTCTCCATTAATATTATGGTGTTTGCTGACGATCAAGTCATTAGACAAGGGTGTAGTTTCTTTGTCACTCACTTTATTTAACATACAGCTATATATTGACGATGTAAGGCAACGGAAACAACGAACTGGTCCTGGAATCTACTTACTTCCCGATAATTTCTCCATTAATATTATGGTGTTTGCTGACGATCAAGTCATTAGACAAGGGTGTAGTTTCTTTGTCACTCACTTTATTTAACATACAGCTATATATTGACGATGTAAGGCAACGGAAACAACGAACTGGTCCTGGAATCTACTTACTTCCCGATAATTTCTACATTAATATTATGCTGTTTGCTGACCATCAAGTCATCCTACAAGAAAAGGAAAGTGGATTACAAAAATCAGTGTATCAACTCAGTAAAATCTGCCATGAATGTAATTTAAAAACTTCCAATACAAAGACTAAAATAACGGCATTTAAATAGTAATAGACAATAAAATTATTGGAAAAATATCCCACTTCGGCTATCTAGGGTGCAACGTAAGCTATGAATATGAAGACGATATTGATAATAAAATAAACAGATACCACAATGAGTAAGACTCTGGGAAAGAAAGTATGAAAAGATACAGAAATGAAATTTTATGGCTGCACCAGTATTGATGTACGGGAGTGAATCGTGGACACTCACCCAAAATCAGAAAAAAACGAATTGAAGCTGCCGAAATAAAATTTTTAAGGGAGTCAATGTGTCCAGCCTGAGATATCACATAAGAAAGGCAGACATAAGGCAAGAGCTGAATATATACTCAATAAACGACAAAATTAAAAAAAAAAAGAAAGAAAACTGGATACAACACATAAATAGAATGGGAATACTCAGAGATAAAGACAAGGAATTTTGAATGATGGGCAGCAATGAAGTGTAGGGCTACGTGTAAGTAGCAAATTGTGTACGAAGTACTCGACAATACCAAAAAAGATAATCCAGTATAAGCCTCTTGAAGAACGAGATAGAGGCAGACCAAGAAAACGGTGGATGTGAAGACGGAACAGGCTGAAAGCCTAATCTTTGAAGTGAAGAAGAAGAAGAAGTTTGGGCCAATCATGCAACTTTGTTTGACAATATTTCTATATATTTGGTTGTAACGGTATTACGATTAAGTAAATTGAGTGCAAACTATTTAGGAATTACGACGAATATCGGGAAACGGATTTTATTGTAGACTTAATAGAAAAAAACTGCAGTTACCAGGAAAATATTCGAAGCTATATGATTAGTCTTTATTTTTGTAGTACTGTGTTCATAAGGTATGTTGTTATGTACGAATGGACTTTTTGTGTGTTAAAGAACCGCGGTGGCAAACCGACTAACCCCCTGTCAGTTGATGTATTGGTTAACATCGCCTGTCATTGTGTGTTACACCCGCGGTATAGCAGAACTAAACAAAACCGGCTCGTATTCACTGTGGTAAGTGTTTACGTAGCTTCCAAGGTTCTGAATCTACGTAAAAATTAAATGTCCACAGCCCGGTGGTTGTGCTCTTGTGTATTGGTTATCTCAGATGGCTGAAATAAAAATAAACAAATAATAATATAGCGTAGTAAAAAGTCTTAGATCAACGGACGCCTTGATTGATGGCTCAGTCGGTTGAACGCCATTCATTGATACGTTGAAGGTCTCGGGTTGCGATTACCTGTTTAGGCTGGAAAATTTTTTAACTAGCAAAGTTATTGTAACAGTTCCAAATGGGCTCCAGACTGTAATGACCATTGTAGCTGATGCAACTTTACATACATATTCTAAAAAAAATTAATAATAAAAATATACACCAATCCCTTGTTTCGCG
This sequence comes from Magicicada septendecula, assembly GCA_034769895.1. NCBI lineage: Eukaryota > Metazoa > Arthropoda > Insecta > Hemiptera > Cicadidae > Magicicada > Magicicada septendecula. The sequence goes on from CM068373.1 coordinate 479,026,726, forward strand.
CGGTTTATTCGTTCCCAAATATTTCCGCACGAAATGAAACTGCACTGAACGAGAACGTATTTTCCATAAGCAAATATGCGTTTCATTGTTATTCGGTTCTGAAAGTCGTATATTATTTATTCAACAACCTGAAACCTATGTTAATTTAGATAGCATTCACAATCGTGTAAACTTATTACCCTATTACCGTAAAGTGGTGGTGTAAAATATTTGTGTATAAATATACAATACGAACTCGATAATGTGTCTCGTGTTTGGTTCGAGAGCAAGTAAAGAATTATCATAATAGGGTATTATAGAAAACACAGAAAATATATGTAACTCTAAGACAAAATATAACAATGAAAAATTTTCCTGTGTTACGCACGTAAGGGTCGGAATTTTGGAAAATATGAATATTGGCTATAACACCAAAATCAGAAATTTTGAAATTTTCTTATTTTGAGTAGAGATGTATCTTTAAGCGCCGTAACAGGGAATTGTTGTGTGAAACGCAGAGGTGACTGACAGGCAATAAAATCATATATCAGCCCCAACACGCTCACGGCAAATAGGCTGAGTTCATCGCTCTCCATACTAAGAAACGTTAAACTTTGACAACTACCTCAAATCCGTAGAAAAAAGGGCACAGAAGTAAACGAACTCATTTGAAGAGCAGCTGTAGGTATTAACAATAGACCAGAATACGTATACACGCCAGCTGCATATAGCGAAACAAAAAAAGGTATATGTTATTGAAAGACTCAAACGGTCAGCGACAGGACTTCGACCTTACTGAGAAGAGAGAAAGCTGGGAGTAATGTCCTAACACAAGCAAGAAGTGTTGAAAGGAAGTTTGGTAAGGCCTGTAAGTAACAATAGTTGATGCCATTAGAACAACCAAATGCACGAAAACAATACTTGACGAGAAAGTTAAGGGTTGTTTTGTTTACTCCAAAAAAGTGACAGGCAAGAATTATTGCTACAGTATCTAGCAGCGACAACGACCTCAGTGTAGTGACCTAGGGAAGGAATCTGGTGGGAATCCAAAGGCCTATCAGAGAAGTTCTTTCGAAAAAATAGGTGGTCTCTAAATCTGAAGAGTCGTAAAGTAGAACCAATTGGAAAACAGCGTTAGAAAAATCGGAAGTAAGTGGGAGAAATATGGAATTCGATATAGGGACGCGAGAAAGGCGCGCTCGTGGAGTTTAACTAAAAATTTTGACGGAAACGGGAGTGTAAGTCCGCGACCGAGATTCCCATAGTTATTGGACTTAGAGAAATTCGGTACGATGGTTAGAAAAGTAAGCTCGTACTAGAACAGATTTCGGTAAAGAGAAAAACTGTAATTTTACTAGTGACGTACAAGTGAATTAATACAACACAAATGATAATCAAATAACGCTGTAATTTAGTTGTGCAAATACGCAACAATAACTTTATCATCGAGTAACATTACGAAACGAGCTAAACCCGTAACAACAGTGATTCAAACCATAACGCAGTTAATAAATAATAATTAACAATGGCTGTAGAAGCGAATAACTATAATAACAATTAACGCGAACTAATTTGAGAGAGTGAAGTTTGGTGTTGTGCAGTGTCTTGTGACTCAAAGGAGACCACGTTACAATCTGCTAATCCAGAGGGAAATATCGCAGACACGCCAGACGATCAACATGACAACCACACAATATGAACTGCTACCAGATTTGGATACATACCACAAGTAAAATTTTCATGCCATAATTAGTATTAGGTCCACTGTCTGTTCACTTAAAGAACTCATAAGATTTAATTAAAGGATTAAGATAAAATTTTATTTACAACAAAATTAAATAATATTAGGAAATTGTGGAAATTAAATTTATCCATGAGCACCGATTTTAAATGAATCCAGATCAATAATTAACAATGTCGTAGTATATTAAATTTAGGAAATTTATTATTAAAAGTTTTGTCTTTGAATAAGAATTATAATATTTAAATTATTAGAGCTATGAATATGAGTAATGAAATAAGATTTATGAAAATGAATATGTTTATATTTTGATTAGAATTTATATAGTTCATATATAAATGATAAAGTATGATAATCAATCATAGCTAATTGTAATAAATCGAAGAACAATTTATAAGAAAATTTGAGCATTTATTTATATTTTACCCTGAGATAAAGAGCATATAAAATATTTTATTATTAAATTGGCGCTCCGGAACTGAGGGGCATAAATTAAGTATTACATTGGCACCACAACAAAAGTGGGGCTTAATTAATTAAAAAGAGAAAATACACATAAATTAAAATATGTCAATTAATTTATGCTAAAAAAAAAGTATTACATTGGCGCCGCACCGCACGGCTTAATTAAAGAAATTAGGCTAGGGCAGTGACAGACAGTGGTTAGAGATACACTAAGTTAAATAAGTAAATGTTAGTACTGTAGAATAAGAACGTTATTATTGTTATTTGTCGATAAGTATCTGAATGATAACCCGACGAAAGGCAAAAATGGCGACAGGGAAAGAAAATTCCGAGGTATTCGAAATTAACAATCAGATGGGGATGGAGCAATCTGAGGACAGAAATGTGGTGAATGAAGAAAGCTCTGCAACGAGTGAAGAGAATGGCGCCCGGGGACCGCAATCACAGTCGCAGTCATCTGAAGCAAATTTTCAAATGTTAATGGCATTGATGAAACAACAATTTGAAGAATCGAAAAAGCAAAATGAAGAATCGGAAAGGAAGAGAGATGAAAAACAAAGACAACAGAATGAAGAAATGAAAAGGCTACATGAAGAGACAATAAGGAAGATTGAAGAAACGAAAAAACAGAATGAAGAGAAAGGTAAACAACTCGTCGAGAAATTAGACAAAGAAATAGAGTTAATGAGAAGAGATTTACGAGGACAGAACCACCAGGTGGGTACTGATTTACAAAAACAATAAAAAAAAATTGAAGAAAACAAATTAGATGGAAATACTATGGATCAAATTGACACCGAGTATCAATCTTTAACAACTAAAGCATTGTCTGAACATCATATCTCAAGATCAAAAGAAAGATCTACAATTATTAGTGGTAGATATGAAGGTGATAAAGACACTTGTACTGTGTTTGTTGGCAACTTACCAAACACAATTACAAAAAAGAAAATTATCAAATATTTCAGAAAGTTTGGTACGATTATAAATACGAGATTTCGATATGCTGCAATATCTGATCCACGATTTCCCAAAAGACGTACTATCATTAAGAAAGAGTTTCATAAAGACAGAACAAATATCCATGCATATGTACGTTTTACTGATAAAAATAGTGCATATCGTGCTTTGGAAGCAAATGGTAATGTGTATGAGGGTTACCACCTGAGAATTGAGTTAGCTAACACGGAAGCTGAAGAAAAGCAGAGAACTAAAAAGAAAAAATTGAATACTACAGTTAATATTACCAGTACTGATAGAAAAATTAGAAGTAGGACTGGTGAGGTGCGTAAAAATTTTGGAACCAAACCTGAGAGTAAGAAGATGAAAAACAGTTCTGATGATTATCAAAGGCGAACTGCATTAGCACGAAAGAAGAAAAGGATGAAATTTGCTGGACCATTCAAGAATATTGTGAAGATTGGTACGAGAACGAAAGGAAGATTTCAAGCGATGAAGATGAGATTTCTTAGAAGTTTTGAAAATAAAACCTTATTATGTGAGTACGCGGACAGGAAAACGAAAATAATTAAAACGCAACAAGCTGTCAAAAAACGTATTTGTAAGAGGGTTGAAAAGAAGAAACGACAAAAAAAAACTCAGCGCATACATAAATAATGGTAATATGACCGGGGAAAGTTGTCGAACGGGATGGGAAGATCCACTTTCAACACACCGTAAAAGAGAGAGAGAAAGAGAGAGAGTGAGAGAGAGAGAGTTCATAAATTCTTTAGATGTCAACGGCCGCCTGCAGGGTAAGTGTTACTATTTACCAACAAAATGTGTTGTAACGGCACTGACTTAAAACGTACAACTATGTCTCAACAAATAGGAAATTAAAAGTAATTAAATGTAACGGATTAAAGAAAACAATCTTAAGAGTGTCCGAAAATTTAATAGTTAAGTTAGATAATATTGGGTGAAATACCTTAGATAAGATTGGTTGTGTAAGAATACATTAACCGAAGAAGATAAATAGATATGAATATAATAAGAATAAAATAAAGTAAATGGTAAATGAAAACCAATGCCAGTAAAATGAAACGGCATAGACAAGAATGTGAAGAAGGGAAAGAAGAACCGGGTCCTGACGTTCACTATCCTGATATGATCGCGAAAAAAGTATCATTCAGATTCTTAGTTGACGCCAGTGAAAACTTATGAATTATAAAGCAATTGTAAGACGCAATAGAATATTAAATAAATTGTAATAATTTAACATTAATTAAACTAAAATGATAATCGTATAATTGTATAAACTATGAAGTAAAATACTAACAAGTGTGGTAGTACTTATAATCTTCAAGATAACGAAATGTGAACTGAAAATGTTAGCGATAATTATGTTAACATAAGTACATAGACAATATATATATATATATATATATATATATATATATATATATATATAGATATGTTAAACGAATGCAAGTGTAAGGACAATTAATATGGTTAGAATAAGATTGTTTAATATATGTGTTTAATATAACAATTGAATGAGAACAATCAATAAAATTAGAATAGTGATATATATATATATATATATGATGCAAGACTCTTAAAATTCAATTAAATAATGAAATGATTGAAAAGTTACAATAAGTAAAAGATGGGCTATCAAGGGACATTAATAGCGAATTATTGTAGAAAACTTGATTAATTTATGGCATTAAAATCTATAATATTATTAGAATAGCAAGATGTAATTGGTGAATTAGTAACAATTTTGATAGTAATTAATATTTTATAAATACTGTAAGGTAATATAGAGTAAATTAATGTGAATATAATAGTGAATAGTTAAATTAAAGGTTAACATAATGATTAACATGTGTTAAAATTGTACAATGAAAATAGAGAATTCTAAAAATTATTTTACAGAAATATAAAATTTATTGATATGATAGATGATGCTAGCATTGAATAAAACTTGCTAAATTAATTTTGTAAATATTATAGGTCCTGTAAGGGATATGTAAGGAATTGTTTTAAATTGATGCAGAATGACGAGTTTAAATTTAATGTCTAAAGATTAGTTTGTAAGTATAATTATATGTTAAGTAAGGGTTGTAAAAAAAGAAAGTTAAAAGATATATGTAACGGATTCATTTAAAAACGGAAAGCGAAAGTGTTTTGGAAAAGGGTCCTGGGGTACTGTTTACATTACATAATAAACAGCCCGCAGTGGGTCACTACAGGTAGCAAATCCATTACACTACGTCCAACGGATGATGAGCCAATACTAGGAATATAAAATGTATGCATTTCGTCATGTTAAACCTCGATGACAAGGCGCAGAAATTTGAATCTCTTTTAGATGTATGAAATCCATCCAAAGCGACAAATTTCGGGGACGATATAACACCAAAATCAGAAATTTTGAAATTTTCTTATTTTGAGTAGAGATGTATCTTTAAGCGCCGTAACAGGGAATTGTTGTGTGAAACGCAGAGGTGACTGACAGGCAATAAAATCATATATCAGCCCCAACACGCTCACGGCAAATAGGCTGAGTTCATCGCTCTCCATACTAAGAAACGTTAAACTTTGACAACTACCTCAAATCCGTAGAAAAAAGGGCACAGAAGTAAACGAACTCATTTGAAGAGCAGCTGTAGGTATTAACAATAGACCAGAATACGTATACACGCCAGCTGCATATAGCGAAACAAAAAAAGGTATATGTTATTGAAAGACTCAAACGGTCAGCGACAGGACTTCGACCTTACTGAGAAGAGAGAAAGCTGGGAGTAATGTCCTAACACAAGCAAGAAGTGTTGAAAGGAAGTTTGGTAAGGCCTGTAAGTAACAATAGTTGATGCCATTAGAACAACCAAATGCACGAAAACAATACTTGACGAGAAAGTTAAGGGTTGTTTTGTTTACTCCAAAAAAGTGACAGGCAAGAATTATTGCTACAGTATCTAGCAGCGACAACGACCTCAGTGTAGTGACCTAGGGAAGGAATCTGGTGGGAATCCAAAGGCCTATCAGAGAAGTTCTTTCGAAAAAATAGGTGGTCTCTAAATCTGAAGAGTCGTAAAGTAGAACCAATTGGAAAACAGCGTTAGAAAAATCGGAAGTAAGTGGGAGAAATATGGAATTCGATATAGGGACGCGAGAAAGGCGCGCTCGTGGAGTTTAACTAAAAATTTTGACGGAAACGGGAGTGTAAGTCCGCGACCGAGATTCCCATAGTTATTGGACTTAGAGAAATTCGGTACGATGGTTAGAAAAGTAAGCTCGTACTAGAACAGATTTCGGTAAAGAGAAAAACTGTAATTTTACTAGTGACGTACAAGTGAATTAATACAACACAAATGATAATCAAATAACGCTGTAATTTAGTTGTGCAAATACGCAACAATAACTTTATCATCGAGTAACATTACGAAACGAGCTAAACCCGTAACAACAGTGATTCAAACCATAACGCAGTTAATAAATAATAATTAACAATGGCTGTAGAAGCGAATAACTATAATAACAATTAACGCGAACTAATTTGAGAGAGTGAAGTTTGGTGTTGTGCAGTGTCTTGTGACTCAAAGGAGACCACGTTACAATCTGCTAATCCAGAGGGAAATATCGCAGACACGCCAGACGATCAACATGACAACCACACAATATGAACTGCTACCAGATTTGGATACATACCACAAGTAAAATTTTCATGCCATAATTAGTATTAGGTCCACTGTCTGTTCACTTAAAGAACTCATAAGATTTAATTAAAGGATTAAGATAAAATTTTATTTACAACAAAATTAAATAATATTAGGAAATTGTGGAAATTAAATTTATCCATGAGCACCGATTTTAAATGAATCCAGATCAATAATTAACAATGTCGTAGTATATTAAATTTAGGAAATTTATTATTAAAAGTTTTGTCTTTGAATAAGAATTATAATATTTAAATTATTAGAGCTATGAATATGAGTAATGAAATAAGATTTATGAAAATGAATATGTTTATATTTTGATTAGAATTTATATAGTTCATATATAAATGATAAAGTATGATAATCAATCATAGCTAATTGTAATAAATCGAAGAACAATTTATAAGAAAATTTGAGCATTTATTTATATTTTACCCTGAGATAAAGAGCATATAAAATATTTTATTATTAAATTGGCGCTCCGGAACTGAGGGGCATAAATTAAGTATTACATTGGCACCACAACAAAAGTGGGGCTTAATTAATTAAAAAGAGAAAATACACATAAATTAAAATGTCAATTAATTTATGCTAAAAAAAAGTATTACATGGCCCTGTTTACATTTAAAATAAGTTGACACGGTTCTAGTACGTTCTGTAATTATGCTGTTTGTGTTAAACACGATAAAATTTATAGACACAAGACAAAGTTTCACTGAAGAAGACGTGACATACATACTAAAGTTTATTAAAAGTTTTTATTTCATAGGCCTAATTGTTTAGCTTTTTAAGTGATATAAATAAAACGATTACCTTACAATGCAACACGAAACGGGCTAACATTAATGACATTCATTCTACTGACATTTTTTGAAAAATAATTCAATCTTAGTTTGAACTCTGCACTCTGTCAGTGCGTTTTGATGATTTTAAAGTAGTGAACACTATTTTATAACAAGCAAACCAGTCACGAACTCCTTTCATAATCTGAGTTGTTTTCTATAATACTGTACAAGCACAAGAGCTTTTGAGTGAAGAACCTCATCCATCCCCTTTGCAGTATATCTGCGCTTTCACTACAACTGGTCAAATTACTCCTACCCCATACCCCCATTTCATCACTTTCACTTCGGGAGACGTAGAGACAGATGAAGAACGTATTTGAAATATTTCACTAAAATGGGAAACTTTATTAATAACAAGTACAAAAGGTTGTACCGCACTGAATCGAATCTGGCCCCGCGTTATAATGAGGGATAGGTTATAAAATAATATCCGTACTAAACCGAAACCGCATCAAATGAAATTTACTGAACCGGGGATTGGTGTAAAAGAATTGAAGTACTTGCTGATTTTGGGGGGGCAGAGTTCTTTTTGAGCAAAGCGAAACGGGCAAAGCCCCCTTAGGGCAGCTACATGCAATCGAACTCCTTTCAATTATCGTCTAGATTTTTGTGACATTCAAAATAATATATGTTTGAAATACGTTAAAGTGTCCACAGCCGGAGTTTTAAACTATCTTCTCGAAATATATTACCAAATGTGTAGGCCTATAGGCCTACGTCTATGTAGATGATCGTATCTACAACATGCTTTTTGTTCGGCTTGTTATTCCGTTGCCATGGAGAATAATTTAATTGAATCAAAAAATATTTTAAAACGTTTGTTGTAAGTACACAATTGAGCGATGTACCATGCATATTTGATTTTCATTGGCGACTATTTGGTATTTGGTGGGAAAAATATAATTTTCCTTGTGTAGTGGATTAAACAAAATTGTACAACCGACGGTAGAATATCGTTTTCAATTTGTGCTTGTTCATTACACAGTCCACAACTATGAGACAGTTCATTATATGTTGTTTTGATATTCACCTGTATTTCAGTTTTTATTAAAAATACGTTTATAGAAAAACCGCCATAAAAAGGAAGAGCAGCATAAATAGGTCGTCAGATATCGTTACAACGTTAAAATGCGATCATGTCTTCATATTGAAAATGGTGAAAACAGCGTCGACTATAATAAATGATAATAAGTTGGCACTGAAACGCGCATAAATACAATTGGAAAATGAATTACAGGCCCCTCAATTTTTTGAATGCAGTAATTGATCTAGAGTTATGGAAAACATTTTGATGAAGCCTATTCCTACAATGAAATTTAGCAAAAAAAAAACAACAACAAAAATACAGCGGCAAACAAAATACACGCAAGGGTTTACCATTTGAGCTTTAAGGACTGACATCTATAAAAAAGATTGTAACTATGAAAATTCAACCAAAAATGCATGTGTACAGAATAAATGTCAGGGTCTTCCATGTCAGCATGCTTATAAAGGTAATAACTGTAATAACGGCCAAGGTATAGGCGAGATTGTCATTTGTTAACCCCGTACACCAGCTACGTTAAGAAATTGTGTGATGTCAATAGGTATTGTGATTTCATGTTAGGTTTAATAAGGGTTTATTGTTACTCTTAAATTTTGAAAATAAATAATCTTTTCTGTGCTGATATAACACCTGATGTGATATCAGCCTGATAACGAATTTATGACTTTTCTCCAGATTATAATATTTTTTATTAAATGCCATCGGTTGAAATATCAAGACGATCTGTCCTCTGACGCATAGGCCTACTAAAGTGTTTGCCAAAAAATATCAAATTACCGAAAGTTGTCTAAATGCAATCTGTTTGAACAATACTATTTTCTGACAATAAAACACAAGTGTTATTAAAGAGTTTTCATGTTAAGATTAAGTAAGCACTATATATGGTTATACAGTTTTTCCAGTGTTATTCTTTACGGATAGTTTAGTTTTACATTTCTGACCCTAACGAAATGACACTAACAGAGTTTAATCATTTCTAGTGTTTACGACAATATAACGACTGACATTTTGCTGAAGATAGAAAATTCCGCTAAATAGAAAAAATTACGTAAACATTTACATATTACAAAAATAGCTCCGCCTCATTTCTCTCAGAAATCAGTATGCATTTGTCACCCCATTTATGACATCAACTACGAGGTTATTACTGAGCACGGTTGATATGGAACATCATTTGGAACATTACAGTTTTCTCTAAACATTTTATTTAATAACAATGACGGATGAAATTTGTTAGCGTGCTGAAAACGCCGAGCCTGACCGAGTTTCAAACTCTGGACCATAGCACCATATGAAAGGCAGACACTAACCACTCTGCTACGTGATAGGAATAAACTCCCTTTTTTTATTAAAGTAGTATATTTTTTCATAATTATTATTGTGAGGTTATTCTAAATTTCATTAATAACCTAAACAAAAATTAATAATAATCAACTCTCGGTTAATGGTTTTGCATTTTACCGCATGATCAACAATAAGTGACAAGGTGTTGCGGCCCGATCTGAACTTATACAACTGTGCGAAAACTGTAGAGAGCGAACAATATGAACCAGTCAACTACACACGCAAGGAAAAAAGTTTACCTGGCAACGCTGTCAACTCTTGGCAACGCTGTCAGTTCCGTCTGTGTACATTTGTTTTGGTTTGAAGGCGTGACCTTGCAGTCTTGTATATCTGGCTGTCGCTTTGTGAATGTTCAGCCAAAAAGCATACTTGGTTGATCCAAGAGGAATTTTATACAGAGCCACAAAATGGTTCCCGCGTTTTTAAGGTTTGAGGTTATGTTCGCTCACCCAGATCAACATATCTGATCAACAATATCGTTTTATATGTGATCAACAATCAATCGTTAAAAATATTTAACTATTTTTAATATTATTAAAAAATGTTATGATTTTCTTTTACGGTTTTTGACACTGAATTCATTAATGTAATAATGAAAGTTGTAGCACTAAAACTTAATGAGAAATAAGCTTTATACAAAAATCAACATTCATGGAAATTTTCTGCGTGATCAACAATGATCCCAAAAAGATAAATATATATATTGTTAACTCTCTCTTTTAATATTTTCTGTAATGTTATTTTTTATTTTATAATTGTAAACAATAATGTACTCACCATACATCCGGTGTGAACACGTGGTTTTACCACCTGCATTACTTTTATCACTAGGGTCCAGCGCTTCGTTAAATGAAAGGCAGAGGCAGTTGGGCTTTCAAAATAACAATTTACACAGCATTGAGTTAAACAACTTGTGGTTTATTTCGATTTGTAATATTTAATTTTGATGGAACAAAATTGAGTCATCTCCCAACTAAAAAACAATTAACAAAATGGTGTCGCTACTGCTTCCATCTTCTCAGTATATTCACATCTCATATTGTGCCGCACTGGGTTCGGCATCGTATGATTAGCGTTTTTAAAACGAGCGGCGTTGACGTCACGCACGGCCACGGCAGTTTGTCGTCGTCCGGTTATGCACACAGTTGTGGTGTATCTACGAAATTCAGTTGGCGCGTCCAGCTGTTTTGTGCATTCCTGCATCGAGAGTTTTCTTGGGTGGACAGACACATTGAATCTGTCTCATTTCTATTCGAACCCTCAACCTGGTCATCTGCTCTCGACTGGCGGCACTCTTCTGTTCAGGATTTCGTCGACTTTTCTATGGTTCGCTGAATAAAGTTCTGCTCCAGGTATGTACAAGTTGTCTGGTTCTAAAAATATTCTAACCCCAAATATATTTTCTGTTTCAGCTTCTATTATAAACTATACTTGTGTGTGTGCGTGTAGTGCAGTTTTCAATTTGGGCGTTAACGCAATTAAAAATTAAATTAATATGAATGTAAATGTTGTGGGTCAAATTGACTTCAATAAAGAAAATGCTAATGCATCTTGCACTCAGCTGTGTTTTGTGTCATTAATAATTATGAAATACGCAGTTAAGTAATTTGAACATTTTCAACGAAATACTTAAAAGTAATTGGTAGATGAGTGAGATAAGTCACAGCTGGGGAGCTTAATACTGATTAATATGAATTAGTGGCGATGTGTGTGTGCGCTGTTTGTTTAAAGTTGGTGTTAGAAACTTAATGCGGACGGCCTATGTGGCGTGATTTTTCCTTATGACACCCTCTACAACCTATTACATGTCGCAGGTGCTCGAACAAGGGCGAGATGGGTGTCGGGTGTGACGAACAACTGTCCACCCTCCTGGCAGAGACGATCTTTTAGCCACGATTGCCGTCAGTCGAGAACAACTGTTCGGACACCTTTTCCAATGCTACGCTGCCCCAGGACTTGTGATACGACCGAGACATTACTGATCAGCGCCAATATTGACTAAGTACACCGGACAATCCAGGTGGGAACATTCTAATTATCTATTTTCTATCTCAACGACATGGTGAATGCACGGAAGCTCCCAGAAGCTCACTCATGAAGTTTTAACCGTTATACTTTGGCACAAACTCTCATGTTCAGTTATGTTACTGCATGTGTGAATATTACAGCATTAGACCTAATGAAATCTATTATAACTGTTTATAATGTGTAAGAAAATTACACACACACACACATATCCGCAGTTTGCTGTAGGTTCTACCTTTTCATCTAATTAAAACCATTAGGGAGTTAGTTCTTGTGCTTTCATGTCATACGGTCATGACAGAGTTTTAATCACGTAACGGGGGCTGTTTGATGCTTCAGTTGAGAAACTATTTTCCCTTCTCACATATACTTAGCGCTTTGATGATTAAAGTCAGGGTTGTTTAGTATGTTGAGTCTCTGGGCGGTCACTTGCATTCTCTGGTGCTAATTACCAAGGCACACCTATGCTTAGGAGCTGTGATTATCGGATTACTCTGTCAATTATATTTATACATATATATATATATTGTTGTGCATTCATTTACGGTAGTTGAAATGGGTTTATGAGGGATTTAGTACTGAAATGAGGGATGTTGTGTTAATTATGTTTGTGTATGTGCTTGTGTGTGTAATTTTAATATATTTTGCTGGGGGAATATGTTATGAATTTAAAAGGGAAAAAAAACCATAAATGTACTTACTAAGACAGAAAGGCTAGCCTATTTGAAATCTATACAACACTTATGGATTAGTGAATTGCTTTTTATGAATGAGATTATTGCTACCATTGACTCATACATAATCAGGCAGGAATTTTGCAATTTATGTTAATATTCAATTCACTTACATTTTATGCCATTAGGAATATTAATTGATATATATATATAATCCTGCCGTTAATTTTGTGCTTGTACAATCGATAACTTGTCATCTCATGTAACATTTTGCAGGCTTAATAAAGCATACGCTTGTTGGTGAAAAGACTTTTTCATTTGCAAGTCCTGTCATTCACCTGGGGGGACATGTCTGTAATTGTAATTGGGCCTTGCACACTTTTGCTTCCTCTAGGTTTTCCACCTAGTTCTAAATATGATGTCTCTCCCCTTTACAAAAAAAAAAAAACTTAATAAAAATAAAATAAAAATTAAAAAAAAAATTTACAAAAAAAAACTTAGAAAATAAAGGGGGGTTTCAAATGTTAGATCAGAGCGTGGTTGTGATTCTAGGTAGGTAGTAGGTATTATTTCTGCCTTATTTTTTTCTTTTGAACTTGGGAAGTTTTAGAATCTGGGGACTTGCATTTATTTTCTTAAATAAACTTGGTGTGGCTACAGACATGTCAGCTGGTGTTGGGACTTGCAAATTATTTCAAATTATTTTTAATTTGAATCCAAGTGTTGCAAGAAAACTTAATGGTAGTGTAACGAATTAATAGAATGAATAACCAGAAAAATAGCATATTTTATAAAATGAATAAGGGGTTGATGAAGTTTAAAATGATTTAATATGTGTTAGTGTTTAAGTAATTATTTTGTGATGTTGAGTGTAAGATGAATTTTGAAAAGGGGTTATAAGAAGGTGATCGATTTTTTTTAATGAATGAGTGCTGATTGATTTCACTTGGACATACCCTGGAGCTCAAGCAGATTTTGGACGTGATGAGGGCCGTCAGTACTTGTTGATTTTGATTGTGACTTGTCTCATGGATTAGACGTGTTTTATAGCATCCCCGTTATATAGTACTTGTTTATTGAGGGCGTTGCGTTGCGGTATCGGGTATTTTGAATGCGGTCATGGTCCGACCAAGGGCATGGATGTGATAGTTTTATATTTTCGATTACATTGAATTTCATGTGTACTTGTGGATTGTATTTAGTGAGTTAGTTTTGGTTGTTTTGTGTCGTGTTCTCTTCTGGGCATTTTACATGGCTGTTTCTCTGCTTTTATGACACCCATTTCGTCGTATCGCTAGAGCATTCTGGAGCCGCTTGTATGATCAAGTTCTTCCTGTCGTTCTCTTTAATTATTGCTTTTACGTGGTGTGTGTGTGGATTGCGTGGTCATGTCCATTTCTGTGAATGTGGACTTGTTTGTGAAAGATGAGCTCGAGTGGGAGGTCCGGTTCCTGGGACGGAAGCCGCAGGAGACTGTTGTTTCATTAAGGAAGCAACTCCGTGAGGCTCTTGCCTCCGGTGAGGCACCGAGTGGGAGAGTATTACTCACGGATGTCACAGCCGAGGTGGAGCTGTGTACGGAAAAATTTTCTGAACTGCGCGATTTGGCCGAAGGCCTGCAGTCGGCTGCACCCGCCTCTACGGCTAGACAGAGGGTACGCCAATGTTTACAACATGTTTTGTCGTTTACAGAACGCTGAATCACAAGCTACCACCTCGGAATTAGAGAAAAATGTTGTCACTCTTAGGGAGCAAGTGGCGATGGCCTTGCGAGAGTTCTCTCTCGGCCAGCGTCGCCACGTGGATGCGAATTCCGGTTCTTTTTCTTCTTCTGTTGAGACGGCAGCCAGGGTGGAACCCCCTGCGCATGTTCCTGCCTTTTCGGATACGGCTGCAGCGAGCTATCACAAGCTCCCTAACCCACTGTCGGATGTCATTCAGCGTCTCCCAGTTGTCGATGGTCTGGATCCTGAGGCGCTTTTGAAATTCTTGCACATATTTTTTCAGTTGGCAGATTTCCCTGGGCTGTCGGAGCGGACTTTGCTTGAGCTCATTTACCCGTACTGTCGGGGATCTATGGCTGAGCGCTTGACAAGCACCCTTAGGGATGGTGGTGGCATTGACCATTTCCATCGGGAAGTCCTGGACGCTTTCATACCGGGAAGGTTGCACGACCGGTTACGACATAAACATTTTTATAGAGTCCAAGCAAGCGGAGAGTCCCTTGCTCATTTCATTTCTAGTGTTAAAGACGCGGCCAGGATCCTGAGGCTGGGGTTGTCTGAATCGGATGTTATTCACACTATTCTGGAGGGCGTGACGCCGGAGGAACGGTCACGTTTGACATTTGCTGTCCGTCCCCAAAGTTTTATCGATTTGGACCGGCTGTGCGCCGAGTCAACCACTATACGAGGTAATGATGATATTAGAGCCCACGAGGCTAGGAGGTGTTCAGATCGCCCTATTTTAGAGCGACGAGTTGGGCAGCCCGGGTCTTGGGGTCCTCGGTCTGCGCCGGTTCAGAGCTGTGAGGTGCGAGAATTATTTTGTTCCAGGTGTCATAGATCCGGTCACGTTGCGCGCTATTGTTCCGATGCTAGACAGCATCAGGGGACTTCCCGAAAAGGTTACTATTCAAAAAACGTAAGCTCTCGGGGAAGATAAGTCGGGAGTGGTCTTCCCCGTTAGGTCATTCTGTTCCAGTTTCACTTAACCCCAGGCAGGTAGTAAATCCCGAATCATCCGGCTCCAAGGTCCTGCGAACTGTCCCCAACTACAGTTCAGTATGCCCCTTCCTGTTGGTCGAGTTGAAAAAGGGTCAGCTCAGAGCCTTGGTTGACTCTGGATCAGCCCGATCCATAATTTCATCTAGAGTATGTGAGGACCTTGAAAAACAGGGCTTACTAATAGGGTCGGATTGGTCTTCCGTGGTATGCTGGACTGCATCGCGGGAAATTCTGCCCATCTCCCGGGTGAGATCAAAATCGAGTGTTTTTCATGGGTGTGGCGATTCTTGGTTTCTCCGGCTCTGGGAGTTGACTGTATTGTGGGTGCTGATTTCATCTCCAAGAGTGGTCTCGTTTTAGACATTCAAGCGCACCACTGTTATTTTAAATTCAATCGGGAAGTTGTCATTCCTTTCCTTGGGTACCGGGGAGCTAAGGGAGGTATCCAGGAGGTTGTGTGTCCCGATTCAGAAAGAGACCATCTCACTCCGTCCCAGAAGCATGCCTTAGATCATTTGTGTGAGCAGTTCCCCACTGTATTAACTCCCAACTTGGGGCTCACACATCTTTTGGAGTATAAGATCCAGTTAACGGACTCCGCTGTAGTACGTTCACACCCATACAAGTTCGCTCCTCCAAAGATGGATGTTCTAAGAGAGAAGGTTCAAGAGTTGCTTAAACAAGGGGTCATTGAACCTTCCAATTCTAGTTATGCAAGTCCAGCATTTCTGGTGCCCAAGCCTGGGGGTAAACAGCGCATGGTCATAGACTATCGCAAACTAAATGCTAACATTGAGGTGGATTCAGTTCCTCTTCCCGATTTACATTCTGCTTTCGATTGGTTTAGTGGGGCCAGATACTTCACCATCTTTGACCTCAATGCCGCTTATCATCAGATTCCTCTGTCTAAGGAAAGCCGCCCTTATACGGCATTCTGTGTGCCATGGAATCTTTATCAGTATACTAGAGTACCCATGGGTCTGGCTGTGGGGGCCCAAACCCTCACGCGACTACTTGACACTGTATTCCATGACGTGAAATTTAAGTTCATCTTCAATTATCTTGACGACCTCTTAGTCTACAGCAAGACGTTCGAGGAGCATCTGTGTCACCTGAGAGAGGTGATGTGCCGGTTGAGGAGTGCTGGCCTCACTATCAATCCAGACAAGGTCAAATTTGCACAACAGAGTATTTCGTTTTTGGGGCATCTCGTCTCATATGGGGGTGTGACGGTCGACCCGGAGAGGACGCAAGGCATCCGAGATTTTCCTCCCCCTAGGGATTCGAAAGGTGTTGCCAGATTTGTTGGCATGGTCAATTTTTATCGTAGATTTATCCCTAACGCCGCGGAGATTGCCGTCCCTTTAAACGAACTCAGAAAAAAGGGTACCAAATTTGTATGGGGAGAGAGGCAACAGCGGGCCTTTGATAACCTCAAGGAGGCGATCGTCTCTCCCCCTGTGTTGAGGATGCCTGACTTTTCAAAAAAATTCATTTTGCAAACGGACGCAAGTTCTGTTGCGCTCGGGGCGGTTCTGTCCCAGGAAGTTGATGGTGCTAGGCAGCCGGTGGCATTTATATCCCGGACCTTGACCCAACAAAAAAGGAAGTCTTCAGTGTATGAACTAGAGTGTCTTGCTGTCGTGTACGCTCTAGATAAGTTCAGGCGTTTCCTGGAACATGCTGAGTTCCTGCTGGAGACCGATAATCAGACTCTCTCATGGCTTCTCGCTCATCCCCGGCAGCTGGGTAAAATAGGACGCTGGGTGGTCAAGATCTCATCCTTTAAATTCAAAGTGCAACGCATCAGGGGAACACAAAATGTTGTTGCAGACGCCTTGTCACGTATGTTCTCCCAACCCAGCGAAGCCAATTCTGAGCAACCCTGTTCCGTTCTGCTGGATTTTCCTTTGGCCTTTACTGATGTGTTACCCCATCAGTTAAATGATGAAGAGTTGGGTCCTATCATCCAACACCTAAAAGAGGGTAACGTGCAGGTACCATATTTTCTGTCCAAGGGCGTCCTGTGCTGCCGAGAACGAAAAGGACGTGCCCCGAAGGTTGTGCTGCCTAGCAAGCTCGTGCCCATGGTCTTCAGCTACTATCATGATTCCCCAATAGGTGGCCATAAGGGAATTTCGAAGACCATTTCCAGTATTACGAGACATTTCATCTGGAAGGGCATGGACAGGGACATCGCGGCTCGTGTGAAAGCATGTCATCTCTGTGGCTTGAGTAAGCCTGCTCAAAACACTAAATTGGGTCTATTGTCATCCGATGTGGCGAGCAAACCAATGGAGAAGTTATTCATAGACTATGTGGGACCTTTCCCTCGTAGCAAGTCAGGTAATGCTTACCTACTTGTTTGCGTGGATGCTTTTTCCAAGTTTGTCTGGCTAATGCCCTTACGACAGGCAAACACTCGCTCAACTATCTTTATGCTACAGACCCATGTCTTTCAGCATTTCGGTTTTCCGTCCACCATTGTCTCTGACAATGGACCACAGTTCATTTCGAAAGATTTCCGGCGAATGTGTTTCGCTAACGGCATCAAACATGTGACCACTTCCCCGTACTACCCTCAACCGTCCCACGCGGAGAGATTTAATCGGAATCTCCGTTCAGCTCTGATCGCCTACCATGCTGAACAACAGGATTGTTGGGACCTAAATTTAAAGTGGTTGCAATTGGCATTTAACACGGCCCTACACGAGAGTCACAAGGCCGTACCCTTTGAAGTCATGTTTGGTTTCTCGCCGAGTTTGCCATTGGACAATTTGTGGCACATTGACGATCTTCTACCTAACGATCCGGAGGTCACGACTGTGGACAGATGGCGGGAGGTCCGGAGGAATTTGCTTCGTGCGCACGAACGCGTCCGTAGTCGCTACAATCAGGGGCGGATTCCGAACCCATTTAAGATTGGCGACTTGGTCTACTGCCAGAGCCATCCGATCAGCTCAGCCATAGATAGGAGGGCCGCTAAACTATGTTATCGTTGGTCGGGACCATACCGCATTCTTCGGTTTGTGTCGCCCGTTACAGTGAAATTGGGTGATCCCGGAGGGGATGTTGAAAGTGTAACCACTCATATTTCGAAGCTAAAGTTTTGCCATAGGGCATGAGTTAGAGATGACTGTTTTGTCCCATAAAAGGGGGGAATACTATTTGGGTTCCTGGATCTCAGTCATTAGATTTGGGATGCCTTGGTGGTCAGTACTCAGAGCTGGCGCCAGCGATTCTTCTCTTTCTCCTGTTCTTTTCTGTCCCTTATATCTGCATGCGGACCAGGGCCCGGCGAGCATGCAGGACTCACACTTACATCTTCTCTTTCAGACACACATTCACTGACTTACACCTCTTCCTTCTGCTTTTCGTTTTCCTGTGTCACTGAACTCACCAAGAGCGATTTAGAATCTGATATTTTCCAGGTTTCCCGCAGCCGTCGTGCTTGTGGACTGGTTTGCTTTGGGTCAACCACATTGCCCTTTTGGGGTGAGGGTGTGCCGTACTGGGTTCGGCATCGTATGATTAGCGTTTTTAAAACGAGCGGCGTTGACGTCACGCACGGCCACGGCAGTTTGTCGCCGTCCGGTTATGCACACAGTTGTGGTGTATCTACGAAATTCAGTTGGCGCGTCCAGCTGTTTTGTGCATTCCTGCATCGAGAGTTTTCTTGGGTGGACAGACACATTGAATCTGTCTCATTTCTATTCGAACCCTCAACCTGGTCATCTGCTCTCGACTGGCGGCACTCTTCTGTTCAGGATTTCGTCGACTTTTCTATGGTTCGCTGAATAAAATTCTGCTCCAGGTATGTACAAGTTGTCTGGTTCTAAAAATATTCTAACCCCAAATATATTTTGTGTTTCAGCTTCTATTATAAACTATACTTGTGTGTGTGCGTGTAGTGCAGTTTTCAATTTGGGCGTTAACGCAATTAAAAATTAAATTAATATGAATGTAAATGTTGTGGGTCAAATTGACTTCAATAAAGAAAATGCTAATGCATCTTGCACTCAGCTGTGTTTTGTGTCATTAATAATTATGAAATACGCAGTTAAGTAATTTGAACATTTTCAACGAAATACTTAAAAGTAATTGGTAGATGAGTGAGATAAGTCACAGCTGGGGAGCTTAATACTGATTAATATGAATTAGTGGCGATGTGTGTGTGCGCTGTTTATGTTTAAAGTTGGTGTTAGAAACTTAATGCGGACGGCCTATGTGGCGTGATTTTTCCTTATGACACCCTCTACAACCTATTACATGTCGCAGGTGCTCGAACAAGGGCGAGATGGGTGTCGGGTGTGACGAACAACTGTCCACCCTCCTGGCAGAGACGATCTTTTAGCCACGATTGCCGTCAGTCGAGAACAACTGTTCGGACACCTTTTTCAACGCTACGCTGCCCCAGGACTTGTGATACGACCGAGACATTACTGATCAGCGCCAATATTGACTAAGTACACCGGACAATCCAGGTGGGAACATTCTAATTATCTATTTTCTATCTCAACGACATGGTGAATGCACAGAAGCTCCCAGAAGCTCACTCATGAAGTTTTAACCGTTATACTTTGGCACAAACTCTCATGTTCAGTTATGTTACTGCATGTGTGAACATTACAGCATTAGACCTAATGAAATCTATTATAACTGTTTATAATGTGTAAGAAAATTACACACACACACACATATCCGCAGTTTGCTGTAGGTTCTACCTTTTCATCTAATTAAAACCATTAGGGAGTTAGTTCTTGTGCTTTCATGTCATACGGTCATGGCAGAGTTTTAATCACGTAACGGGGGCTGTCTGATGCTTCAGTTGAGAAACTATTTTCCCTTTTCACATATACTTAGCGCTTTGATGATTAAAGTCAGGGTTGTTTAGTATGTTGAGTCTCTGGGCGGTCACTTGCATTCTCTGGTGCTAATTACCAAGGCACATCTATGCTTAGGAGCTGTGATTATCGGATTACTCTGTCAATTATATTTATACATATATATATATATATATATATATATATATATATATATATATATTGTTGTGCATTCATTTACGGTAGTTGAAATGGGTTTATGAGGGATTTAGTACTGAAATGAGGGATGTTGTGTTAATTATGTTTGTGTATGTGCTTGTGTATGTAATTTTAATATATTTTGCTGGGGGAATATGTTATGAATTTAAAAGGGGAAAAAAACCATAAATGTGCTTACTAAGACAGAAAGGCTAGCCTATTTGAAATCTATACAACACTTATGGATTAGTGAATTGCTTTTTATGAATGAGATTATTGCTACCATTGACTCATACATAATCAGGCAGGAATTTTGCAATTTATGTTAATATTCAATTCACTTACATTTTATGCCATTAGGAATAAATCCATTAGTTATCAATTGTACAAGCACAAAATTAACGGCAGGATTATATATATATATATCAATTAATATTGATATATATATATATATAATCCTGCCGTTAATTTTGTGCTTGTACAATTGATAACTTGTCATCTCATGTAACATTTTGCAGGCTTAATAAAGCATACGCTTGTTGGTGAAAAGACTTTTTCATTTGCAAGTCCTGTCATTCACCTGGGGGGACATGTCTGTAATTGTAATTGGGCCTTGCACACTTTTGCTTCCTCTAGGTTTTCCACCTAGTTCTAAATATGATGTCTCTCCCCTTTACAAAAAAAAAAAACTTAATAAAAATTAAAAAAAAAAATTTACAAAAAAAACTTAGAAAATAAAGGGGGGTTTCAATATTAATATCAAATTATCTCGTGAACTACCTTTATACGAGATCATTGTATTATACTGCAGTATCTACTTTATATTTATTTATTATATTTACTTGTTTTGAAGAAACAAACACAAACCAACACCTCAAAGTAAGGTTTAGATACCGGCATCCTTTCACATTCATACACTCATTTTTGCATGACATACATTGGTTATCGGTACATGTTTGATTACTTAGAATTCTTTGAGCTCATTTATGATTGTAATAAATTTTAAATTTTGAACTTCCCTGCAATGTTGGGGTGATGGCGTTCCTCAGACGTTCTCCATGAGTGGCGGCGGATGTTCGGCCGAACTTTGTAGTCTGTCTGTTTATGGTTTCACTGAATTTACATTATTTCATCCTAAACTGTGCACTGAATTTAGTTATCTGTTTTGATTACATTTTTACAAGTTTTGATCACTTCTACTGGTGAGAATTTGCCAGCACACAATTGAGCGTGTATACGCTCTCGCTGATGGATGAAGACTGGGACTGGATGCTATGCACCTTTTGCGTGTGTGTGCATCGACATCATTGTCTTTTGTTTCATACGGCTAATGCCTTGGTTTCACGTCATTGTTGTTATGTCATTTATATTTTTTAATGACACCTCGCATTGTTGACCAATGAAAAGTATATTAAGAGCTTGTGTCGACTGTCACGTTCGCTTAACCATGGAATCGTCCCGCACCGATGTAACTGCGTTGTTTTCGTTAAACAAAGGGAAAATTGTCCTACCCATGTACATGTGTGCAAAATACAATAAAATAATACCTTTTGTACCATAAATATGAAAACAGGCTTTTGTCCTGTTACAATATATATATATATATTTCAATCACTTTCTGCTACAGTCCGTTTCTTGATGTATATAATACTATAATACTTATAACTATTTTACCTCAAGATGTATTTTTTCTTTAGGGACATGTTTCGGGAGATCCTGTTCTCCCATCTTCAACCTTCGCCATTGCACCAGAAGCAAAATGGCGAAGGTTGAAGATGGGAGAACAGGATCTCCCGAAACATGTCCCTAAAGAAAAAATACATCTTGAGGTAAAATAGTTATAAGTATTATAGTAATATATATATATATATATTACAACACCTTATTTCATCTAACACAATTATCTAATATTTGTAATGTTAGATAAAATGTTACTTACCCGTGATATTACTTTACCTGGGCGCCAGAACAAATCCCAGATACAAATGACACGGATTCAGCTTAGCTCAGCGCATGGAGACACTCTTTCTCAGGATTCGTTTAGTGATTGTGGTTTTCAAGGGTAATCGTTACAAATAACACTTTAAAATTGGCTTGATTATTTTAATTAACCTTTTAATCAATTATTTTTAAACTTGATTATGCTAATGGCAGGACTTAATTCTACCCTAACACTTATAATTATTGAGTGAGTGTGAAAAGTAACGATTAAGACGTTCAAACGACCTATGGCTCTTATCTGGTTTAATTAAGAGATTGCTATCTCCCAAACCAGTGCTAAAGAACAGGTCTGCAATAATTTGCACGTCCAATACTACACCCCACTTTCCATTCAACACTCCTATACTATGTTGGAGCTAATCTTATAATTAAAATACAAAGTGTGATTTTCTTAGTGTCTTTTAAAAATTGTTTATTGCTTTTATTATTTATTTAGTGCTTATTTCATTGATCAATGAATCTATTTCTTACTGTTTGATGCGTTGACCGAAGATAGGAATCCGTAGAGGTCCTCCTTTTGATGGTTTTGCACAGAAGAATTGATGTTGATCAATGCTGTAGAAGATGCCCTGGCAATTACAGATGCTGTAGCCTTCTGTCGCACAGGTCCTTCACGGCTGATGATTAATTAATTAATTAATAAATAAATTAAAGTTGTTTTACGCAGCAAGAGTTTTGAACGGTATTAATTCATCTATACTGCGGACTACTTCTCGAATTTGATGCTTAAATTACACTTTTGCGTGATTGAAAATGTCTGTACGTAATTTATACACGTCTAGCGCATTGAAGATCCGATCGAAGAGTGATGCTACCCCTCGCTTTGAGTTGGCGTCAGTTTTAAATACTGGGTTCTGATTGGCTGTTCAAATAAATCATGCATTTTTCCAGTTTTGACAATCTCGAACAGGTCGACAAAACACCCCTTGACAGGTTTCAAACTGCAGAGAATTTCTAGTTAAAATCGTACTTCCTGTGTTTGGAAATCGATTGATTACAGGTATTTGCAAACGTGTTTTCAAAGATCTGACCACAGAATATTGTTGCTTAAGTCTTTATCTGTGTGTGTGTGAAAACAACTAATTCCTACGTAGCATAATTCTCTCGTTATTCCTGTTGGCGTACGTCTTCCATATAACTTCTTCAATTGTTAATTATATTAACTGAGATTGCGGCTACTTATAAAGCTTCACTTGCTGAATACAATGCTGTTTTCAGAATTGCCGTATATTTAATAGTTTTTAAGTTATCACAGGTTGAACTGATAATTTGTATTGAGTAAAATTTCATGTTCGTACCTGTATCAGATGTCGCTATGACGAGGTTAGAGTGAGATGGCTGCGATTATACGCTCTCTCTCTTGCTTACGGCGCTACACTCGTACCGTCTATCACTTTCATATAACGCTCAGATAGGACGCTAATATGAATCGTTATATATACCCCCACTCGGTATTAAAAAAAATTGATTATTTTATAAATCATTAATTTTTTTCTAATGTACATATTCTTTCGCACTTTTTCCCGCACAAAACTTGCACTAATACCATTTTCCTTACATCTATCTTATAACTAAAGATTACAATGTTACTTAATCTAACATGGTATATTGGAAATTTATCTGACCATTAATATTTTAATCATCATTTTGGCTTAATTAATGTCAATAATTTAAATAACAATACTAACATTTATTTAAATAAATTTATTATTATTATCACTGACCTTGATTCAAAACAATTATATATTTATTTTATTTGACCATGTTTGAATCACATAGCTTATTGGCTCAAACTATTATTATGGGTCAATATTTTGTCTATTCTTCCTCCTATGGGAACATAGCGTATATAGCTTACCTCCATATATAGAAAGTCCTGGTTTGGTGTTGGTAACTGCACTCCTCCAAGCTACACTAATCCTAGGGTCTTGTTGTTGATGAGTCCCTATTTCCTTAAGTCGTCTAACTACTTCAGGTTTTGTTATAAGTTTTATCGCGTAAATACTAATATCATTGCTACTACATTTAATGTTATCTGTTTCCATGTTGTTTTCTGATGGTGGATTTCTACTCAGTACATCTGCTACCAAGTTGTCTTTCGCTTTACAATATTGTTTTTCAAATTGATACTCTTGTATAGCCAAGATCCAACGAGTCAGACGAGCACCTAGCAATTTACACTTTAATAAAAATACTAACACCTTATTGTCGGTGATTATAGTAAGTTTAGCACCCAGAATATAACTTCTAAACTTTGACAGGCTATGCACTATCACTAATAGCTCTTTTTCTGTCGTAAAATAGGTTAATTCTGCCCCTTTAAGTGTGGGACTTACAAATCCTAATACCGCTTTTTGGCCCTTCTCATCAATCTGATACAAGTGTGCTCCAATAGCAATATTGCTGGCTTCTGTTTGCAAGTAAAATCTTTCTCCTATCCTTGGATGATTTAATACAACAGTACTTATAAAAAGACTTTTCACTTGTTGCAGCGCTTCATCGTGGTCCTTTGTCCACTTCCATTTAAAACCTTTATTTAACAACTTTAACAATGGAACAGTACTTTCCGCGTATTTACTGGTAAACTTCTGATAGTAGTTAGCTAAACCTAGAAATGACTTTAGCTGCTTGCAGTTCTTTGGAGTTGGAAATTCTTGTATGGCTTTTACCTTCTCTGGGTCCATGGTTATGCCTTCCACTGAGATTCGGTGACCTAAAAACTTAATTTCCTCCTTACCAAACTCTGATATCCTTAGATTCAGTGTCATGTTTGCTGATCTTAATTTTTCAAAAATATTCTTTAAATGTTTTAAGTGCTCCTCGAATGTTTGTGATACACATAGAATATCATCTACGAACACTAATGTATACTTCTCTACCTCATTACCTAAGGCACTGTCTAAACACCTTACCATTGCAGCTAAGCTGGTGCTCAGGCCAAAAGGTACCACTTTAAATTGGTTGCACTTGTTTTTATACAAAAATGCCGTATACTTTCTATCACACTTTCGGACAGGAATCTGCCAAAATCCTGATGTTAAGTCCAGTTTGGTCATATACTTAACCCCATTACATTTTTGAAACAATTCTTCCACACTCCTAGCGCACTCATAATCTGGTACTAATAAAGAATTTAACTTCCTAGCATCTAAGCATAATCGGATACTCTCGTTCGGCTTGGTGACAACTACTAAAGGGTTTATATAGGGACTACTTGCTCTCTCAATAACACCATTCACTAACATCTGTTGGACCTCCTTCTCCACTTCATCTCTATAATGTAGAGGGATTGG
Source organism: Magicicada septendecula (assembly GCA_034769895.1). Classification (NCBI taxonomy): domain Eukaryota; kingdom Metazoa; phylum Arthropoda; class Insecta; order Hemiptera; family Cicadidae; genus Magicicada; species Magicicada septendecula. Next base: position 479,052,549 of record CM068373.1, read on the forward strand.
ATAAGTCCTTTGTACAAATGATGCATTTTCAGTTAGTGTTAACTGATGTTCATAGAACCTAGCTCTTCCAGGCTCTGTTCTGAATACATCACTATACTCACCAACGAGTTGCTGAATTTTGTTCTGTTGCTCGTTGTTCAACTCAGTCCCAATGTTGATTTCTGGAGTATCATCAATACAGTGCTGGTCACTCCTAACGTCAACTACAGGTTTCTCTATATACCCTTTTATGACACTTACCGAGTTCCAATGCTTAACTCTGTAATGTTTACATTTATTTTATTTTTATTAATTTCCATCGTAATGGTATTTCTTTTAAAATTTATTTCTGCTTTCCATTCAAGTAACGTATCTACCCCAATAATACAATCATGAATGAGTTTCGGGACTATAAGAGCTACTATTTGGGTTTGGTTACCATTTAAATTGACAGGTAAATATATTTGTTCAGTTATCTTTTGCATTTTGGCTCCAGTGGCTCCCTGTATATTACAATGTTTTACGGGTAGTCTGGGCCAATTTTGCAACTGACAATTATCTACAAACTTTGAGCTAACACAGGTAACTTCACTGCCAGTGTCTATAAGCGCTCTTACTAGTAGATTACTGATCTTACAAATTATTTCCGGACATTCAGGATAATGGTTTCTACCCACTTCTTGCTCTTCTTTTAACAAGAACTCCCTATCGCTCACTTGTTTTATATTATTAGTTACGTTCCTTTTACCTGTTTTCTTTGGTGATTTCACTGCAGGTAATGGTAGATTTAGTTTTGTTTCTTTTCTACCTGCAGTGGCTTCCCGTTTCCCATATTCATTTTACTAGTCGACCATTTTACTAGTCGACGGTTGCTGCTCGGTAGAGGTTACAGTTGTTTTACATACTTTATACCCTTTATTTGGTTTGTTTTCTACACTCCTACTTCTACCCTTCTCCTCCAATTCCGGTCTATTTTGTGGTTTATTACCTGCATATGGGGTAAACCTTTTTTCTTTCAGGCGTTCATTGTCTCTCCTCTTAGTTGAGTAGAAAGTTGGTTCTTGATGATCGCCTCTAGACTAGTTACTCAGCTGATTACTTACACGCTGTAGGTCCCTCTCTAAATCTTGACACTCATCTACAACCATTATGAACTTTTCTAGAGTATCCACTCCTCTAGTAGTGGTTGCTACTCCAGTGCGTTCTGAGAAATGACACGCTAGCTTATATACAAGGTCTCTCTCTTCTATTGGTGGTGTTAGATGCTTGACTTGCGCCATTACGTTAAGAACATAATTGGTGGCTATCATATTCATTGACGGGTGATATTTACCAAATTCTAGATGATCGCGTACCCTTCTTTGTATCTGAACGTTCCAGTACTGAGCAAGGAATTTTTCTCTGAAGTCTGAGTAGGTTTGGACTCTGTCCGAGATGACTTTCCACCACGTACCTGCCCAATTCTTGAGAAATCGGCCTAACATGTCCTCGTCGTCCATCAGTGGATTTACACGAGTTACATAAGCTTCAAACAGCTTTAGGAATTCCACAGGATTCTCATGTGGGTTTCCTGAAAATGCAAGGTTTTCCGGTTCTTCCTTATAGCCGCCACACCTTACTACTTTGGTTTGTTGTGACTTCATTGCTTTAGTCAGATCTTCCCGCATTACCTTCAACTGCTGTTCCACCTTTTGATGTACTTCGTCACTGTTAGCCTTACTCTCTACCTGTTTTTTAACTTCTTTAATATTCTCACCCAGTTGGGTACACTCTTCCCTAGTATTCTGGATTTCTTCTTTATTTAGAAGCGATTGTGTTTTTAATTCAGCAGTTACTTCACTGAATTGTTGATTAATGAGGGTTACTTTCTGTTCTAACCTTTCATGTAATTCATTTCTAAATTTATTTAGCTTTTCGTCTTGATGGCGAAAATTAGTGTTTACTTGTTTTCTAAACTCCTCTAATGTAGTTTTAACCTCTTCGGTATGTTTATCAAACTTAATATTACTCTCGTCTATTTTATTAGCTAAATTAGATATTTCTTCATCTATTTTAAATATAGCTTCTTTACTACTTTGTTCTATTTGGCTAGACAAATTTTCGTTTGTTTAATTTCACTAGACAAATATTTATTAGTTTGCTCAATTTTATTATTAACATCATTTATTAATTTTTGATTACTTTCTTCTAAACTTTTATTATTTTCATCAATTTTACTATTTAATTGACTATTTGTTTTTTCAATTTCACTAGATAATTGACTACTAGTACTTTCAATTTTACTATTAGTAATTTCGATTTTATTATTTGTATCATCAATTTTACTTTCAATTTTAGTGGTCAACTGCTTAAACATTTGCTCAATTGCTGCCATATCTACTGCTGATGATTTAGCCATTTTTTAAAATTTATTTTTAACAAATTAATTTAACAATTATTTAACAGTTATTTGTAACCTTGAATTCCACTTTTTTCAAATTTATTATTATTACAATATAACTAATCACTTGCGTAAAAGCAACGCCAAATTATATAACTTTTTTTTTTATATAAATTGAGCTTCTTAATTGGCCGCGCCAAATTTATATATAACTTATTTCTATCTATAAATTTGGTGCTTTACTTGTGCCCCTTAGTTGCGGCGACAAATCTATACAACACCTTATTTCATCTAACACAATTATCTAATATTTGTAATGTTAGATAAAATGTTACTTACCCGTGATATTACTTTACCTGGGTGCCAGAACAAATCCCAGATACAAATGACACGGACTCAGCTTAGCTCAGCGCATGGAGACACTCTTTCTCAGGATTCGTTCAGTGATTGTGGTTTTCAAGGGGAATCGTTACAAATAACACTTTAATATTGGCTTGATTATTTTAGTTAACCTTTTAAGCAATTATTTTTAAACTTGATTATGCTAATGGCAGGACTTAATTCTACCCTAACACTTATAATTATTGAGTGAGTGTGAAAAGTAACGATTAAGACGTTCAAACGACCTATGGCTCTTATCTGGTTTAATTAAGAGATTGCTATCTCCCAAACCAGTGCTAAAGAACAGGTCTGCAATAATTTGCACGTCCAATACTACACCCCACTTTCCATTCAACACTCCTATACTATGTTAGAGCTAATCTTATAATTAAAATACAAAGTGTGATTTTCTTAGTGTTTTTTAAAAATTGTTTATTGCTTTTATTATTTATTTAGTGCTTATTTCATTGATCAATGAATCTATTTCTTACTGTTTGATGCGTTGACCGAAGATAGGAATCCATAGAGGTCCTCCTTTTGATGGTTTTGCACAGAAGAATTGATGTTGATCAATGCTGTAGAAGATGCCCTGGCAATTACGGATGCTGTAGCCTTCTGTCGCACAGGTCCTTCACGCTGATGATTAATTAATTAATAAATTAATTAATTAAAGTTGTTTTACGCAGCGAGAGTTGTTGAATGGTATTAATTCATCTATACTGCGGACTACTTCTCGAATTTGATGCTTAAATTACACTTTTGCGTGATTGAAAATTTCTGTACGTAATTTATACACGTCTAGCGCATTGAAGATCCCATCGAAGAGTGATGCTACCCTTCGCTTTGAGTTGGCGTCAGTTTTAAATACTGGGTTCTGATTGGCTGTTCAAATAAATCATGCGTTTTTCCAGTTTTGACAATCTCAAACAGGTCGACAAAACACCCCTTGACAGGTTTCAAACTGCAGAGAATTTCTAGTTAAAATCGTACTTCCTGTGTTTGGAAATCGATTGATTACAGGTATTTGCAAACGTGTTTTCAAAGATCTGACCACAGAATATTGTTGCTTAAGTCTTTATCTGTGTGTGTGTGAAAACAACTAATTCCTACGTAGCATAATTCTCTCGTTATTCCTGTTGGCGTACGTCTTCCGTATAACTTCTTCAATTGTTAATTATATTAACTGAGATTGCGGCTACTTATAAAGCTTCACTTGCTGAATACAATGCTGTTTTCAGAATTGCCGTATATTTAATAGTTTTTAAGTTATCTCAGGTTGAACTGATAATTTGTATTGAGTAATATTTCATGTTCGTACCTGTATCAGATGTCGCTATGACGAGGTTAGAGTGAGATGGCTGCGATTATACGCTCTCTCTCTTGCTTACGGCGCTACACTCGTACCGTCTATCACTTTCATATAATGCTCAGATAGGATGCTAATATGAATCATTATATATATATATTTATAAATATTAAATGTAATATATATATATACAAGGAATTCATAATTTATTTCATATGGAATTCGTATTGTTTCTTATCTATTTTTTTCTTAAGAAATTCAATTCATTTTTGCATTTCTACATACTATTATTTTTATGCTGCTTGTGCATGTAACGTCTTATAGTAACTGTTGTTTTTTATCTAGTTATTAACGACAGTAATGCAGGAAATAAAAATAGAATATTTTACAGAGTCACGAGTAGTACGGTGTTCTGTCAATAAGTAAATGCGGTGAGTGTAAGACCGGAAAATTCGTTCAAAGAAACTATAGACGACGCGTCACATTGAATTTTATGAAAAGTTATGGAAATTAATTGATAATAATGTATCAGAAACTTTCTCACTTTAGGATGTTGCATAAAAAAATATAGTAAATACAGTGTTATGTTAAAATGTTAACCAGCAAAAATATCGTACATTACCACTATCTTACAAAATCAGAACTACTGTGCGATACTCCTAAGGTTTTAATGTGTTTTTTAATTTAAATAACATTAAATTTTATCTATAAAATCTTGTAAAGTAATTTACTTTTATAATTAATTATTTAATTTCTTTCACTATTTTCGTCCGTATTTCGGATGCCATCTTTAAGGTTTGCCAACAATATATAAAAAAATTTGTTACTTACCAGGGTTCTTTTCAGTGAACAGAACAGAATGGGATTATTCCATTAAATAAATTAGTCATCTGTTCACAAATACTTATAACCTTTTATTATTACGATAAAAGTTACAACACAAAAGAAAACATTTTTATGGGTTCAGCCATGTGGGCCAAGTTATAAAACCTCATTACCCGAATTGGGATTTCTTAACATTTTATCCCTTGTCTTCGTACTCATTTCACACAAAAAAAAAATCATTTTTTGTTACATAAAATAATGAAAGAAAACTTTACTTATATTTAATCTCTTCGCAAACCAGCGCTCCTTATTTATTACTTAATTTTTCACTCACTCACACTCACAATTTCTGAATTTGTTGTTCCCCAACTGGTTACTTATCTGGCCATAGGTCCGAAAGAGTCCAACGTCCCTATGTACCTTTCATCACTCCGCACACTTTCTTCACTACTTTTGGACCAAAACTGTTATTTCATTTTTTTATTCTTCACTGTAGTTAACTAATAATAGTTACATTACTATTAGTTTATAAATTTTTGTTTTAAAATCACATTTCTTGAGTTACGGGCCCGTAAAATTGGTTTCGGAACTTTGCGACTGTACAGCGCGAGTTGTTATTGCCGACTGGGGCGAAATTTAATGTCTTAATTTCTGAAGTAGTGAGGGAATCACGTGATGTCAACCTTTTGTTCTTTCGTATTTTGAATTCAGTTTTGACGGGGTCATTAATTTAGATCTACATTCCAGCGAAAATATGAAGCTGGGTTGGTCTCTGACGTCATATGTTTTGCTCACGGTTGACAAAGGTCAAATGTCATGCGGCTAAAAATAGCTGTGCTCCAGGCGTCTGGAGCTGACCTTGACACGAATTCACTCATTGCCTGCTACGCTGTTATAATTCATGAATAATATTTTATAATTATTATTTATACTTTTGTTTCCAATAAAATTTTCCCTTTTTATGTATTTAATTATCTTGTTGGTACATCCTCTTCGTTCACTTTTATAAATATTATATATATATATAAAAACTTTCACTATGAACTTACTTTATGGTTTTATTTCCCCAAACGTTTCAACGTGGTATACGTCTTCTTCAGTGGGAGTAAATACTGAATGTCTTTACCTACAGTCCATAACCATTACTCTGTAAAGACATTCAGTATTTACTCCCACTGAAGAAGACGTATACCACGTTGAAACGTTTGGGGAAATAAAACCATAAAGTAAGTTCATAGTGAAAGTTTATATATATATTTTTACAATCTTTACACTAAGAAGGTCTACTTACTACTGTGTAGCATTTTTCAGAAGAAATGAAACTGTTGCTTAATGGCAATGCTGTAAGTAAGCGGTGTGACCTTGGTGGGACTATTTCCATGCAGGCTACTATAGACCCATACCTGCTACATGTAGATCTGCACATTGAGCACATCGAAATTTATATCACTGTGTTGAAACAGCAACTTAAATCACCACCATAAATTTATTCATAACCATTCTGTCAACTAAATCAGTTAACAAATAAAGTAAATGCATATAAATGAATTGTATTAAATTACACTTTTCCAGCCAGGGAAATAAAAACATTGTATTTTATACACAATATTATGTACAACATCCATTTAAACATAAAATATATAAATACAATATGTTAAGTACAATATCTATACTATACAGTAATTTTTTAATACAAAAAATTGTATTTTGTAAACAAACATATAATATAGACATGATAAATTGAGAAATACATCACAATAATAAATAAACAATGTCAAACATGCAAAAATTATAAATTTATGCATTTTGAACCTATTACATACTGTAATGCAGAAAAGAGTGAAAAATAGTTATTAGTTTACTAAATACTGCCAGTATACGGAATGGTCACACTACTGGTGTGAAAGAAACCAACTTAATTTACAGTCACTACAAAAACCAGGCCATGGTAGAATGAATGACTAATGACAAATTACTACAACTGGAATTGATGTCTTCACAGTTCCTTTTTAAATACTGTTATGATTGAAGTAATAGTTTTGTTAGTTTAACTATAGTTCTAGTGATTTTCGACTTCTTATACTTAATTATAAAGATTATTCTTGTACTTCATTATCTGAGTGAATCATCAGACACTTACGTGTTGTGGAAATCATCTAATTTTGTAAAAGATTTATTACAAACAACACAATGATTACTTCTAATTGCACCATACACTAATTTGTTTGGCAACAACATTCAATGACTACAAGATTTATTATAAACATGAGACATTTTTTTAATATCACTGTGCACTGTGTTATGAGAATTGCTTATAATGTGAGATGTATCAATATAAGCTTCGAGGCGACTGCGGTATTGCCATGTCGCTTCACCCCCACCCTCCCCGCCTTTGCCTATGCATAACCAAGTGTAACATGCGACAACACTGGAGGACAAGGGGCGGGGAAGAACTGTCACTATTGCGTAACCTCGAAGCTTACAATGCTAAGTCCCGTACTATAGTATTTGTTACAGATATTACATCAACACTTCTTATTGCTACTGTGAGATAATATATGTGTCGCTAAACTGTTCCAATTATCACAAGCTTCATTACAAATATCACAATAGTATTTTTTAGTGTCAGTGTGTGTCAGTTTATGTTTTGTCAATTTAAAAGCATTAGTTAAAGTCTTATTACATACTCCACACTGATACCTCTTAAAGCGGCTGTGACTTAATTTATGTCTTCTTAGTTGATATGGCCAAATAAAGGTTTTACTACACATATCACATGGATGCTTTCTGACATTGCTGTGGATTAGTTGATGATACGTTAAACTTCTTAAACTATTAAAAGTTTTCTTACATATATCACAATACTTTGTCACATTCTTCTGAACCAACTTTCCCTGTAACAACATCTGCAGTATAGACTCTGAGTTTGATGAATCCAACTTCAATCCTTTCAACCCGCTTGATTCATCAGAAACAATTTCTTGATCTAAATCACCTTCTGCATTTGAAGAAGCATGCTGAAAACACAGGCATAAAAAAATCATGTTTACGTTATTTTCACAACATTTATTTATCTAATAAGGCTCAACTTTCTGAATACCTTATCTTTGTTCTGAGAATTAGATATCTTGCTTTATAGTAATAAGAAATATTTTCAACCAACCAGTATTTAACCCTTTGGGGACCGGCATTTTTATACTGGTACTAGCGAAAAGACCCAGGCCTTTTTTGCTGTTTTTGTAGTGGCTGTGATTTTTCTGCATCTTCCACATAAGAAATGTACTCGGGTCCAAATGGTGTTTTTTAAGGTATATTTTGGGGATACAGAATATAGTATAATATAGTCTATTAATTAGTTTATAAATAAAAATATTAATAAAATATTAAAACAATAATGCGCTACTTGGGTGATAAAGTTGTATTCAACTCACTGCTTTTCTTACAAAAAAAATCTCTGGCACTCAAAACTGCCATAGTAGATTCCCCTATATATTATTCTAACTGTGTGCAAAAAATGAATATTTATTGTTGTATTGGAGTGTTAGTGGTCTCAAATATTTCTATTAGTAATTTTGTACAAACCACTATGTTGTCTTTGGTACTGACGAGCGCTTTCGGCAGTCAAGCCATCTTCAGGTCAAGTGGTTTGTACAAAATTACTAGTAGAAAAATGAATACTCTGTCTATAACAGAAGAAAAGAAAATAGCATAAATGTATGTACTACATGAGGCAAAATACACAGAGGCTGTAGTGCAAAATGTAAACACTCACGCAACATCTAAGTTTAAATCAACTTTTTGAAATTAGTACAGTTATTTTAACAAAAACACTCATAAAACTACATTAAATAAGGGTAGAATTGTTTATTCAACAATATCACATATAAAATTAGAAACACGATGAAAAAACAATGTAAACATAACCAAGACGAATGCCAGCAACAAAAAAACAACAAAAGAACACTGCCATTTCAATATCATATAACTTAAAGAAAAATATATGCTACCTGGTAGTTGGATTGATAACTATTGAAACGCCCCCCTTCATTAGAGGGGGTCGCTACTTAATTTTTTAAAACTAGACACTTGGCCTAGATGGAAGAAAAAAATGTGCTGAGCCCATAGTGACAGTACTTACAATAAAACACTTGTGTAACAGTAACAACATTTTTATTAGTGCTCATGTTAGTTTCAAGTTATGTTCATTTTACAGAAACTAAAAATTTGCAAGTAATAATAATAACATCTAACAATACGATCAATAACTGAAGTTACTAAAATTGTAGAACAAGTAGATACAAGTTACGTTCCTTTTATAGACATTAAACATTTTCAAGTTATAGTCTCCAAGTTATTTTCAACTTATAGTTTTAAAGTTATTTTCCAATTATTTTCATTTCATGGACACTAGAAATTTTCAACTTGTACTAATAACATCTAATAATATGATTAACAATGAAATTACTAAAACTGTATAACAAACAGACACAAGTTATGTTCATCTTATAGACACTGGAAAATTTCAAGTTGTACTAATAACATTTAACAATATAATCAACAAATGAAATTATTAAAGCTGTATAATAAGCAAACACAAGTTATGTTCATTTTATAGACATTAAAAAATTTTCAAGTTATAGTTTTAAATCTATTTTCAAATTATTCTCATTTTATAGACACTAAAATTTTTAAGTTGTAATAATAACATGTAACCCCACGATTAACAAATGAATTACTAAACTGTATAATAAGCAGATCCCTCTCACAGTAATCACATCATGCACAATATGTCTGCATAGGACATGTTACGACCAATCTTAACCCTTAGATGCAAGAGTCTACTGTTTCTAACTGAGTCTTTCGTTTGTTGCGTTACAACCAAGTGCTGTATGTGTGTGTGCTTAACAAAAAGGAATCCTCCCACCTGCTCTTAGAAGACACACATTATCGAAGTTCTGCTATGTAACCCTGGATAAGAATGTGTAACAGTACAGATTTGGGTGATAAAGAATTATTTCGAATAATTTTCAAATGTTGTAATGCAAACAGCAGTCAACCTCAGGGGAACCCCGTTGTCAACAAAAGCGAGTATAATGTTATGAGAGACCAGTCTGTTTATGTCTGGAGTCAGTCCGGCTAGACGTATTACGTAATCACTTGCAACTCAGGCTATCTGTGAATTACGGAAAAATACGTAATTACCACAAGCCAGTTTCAGCAGGAGGCAACAACAGTTGGTCATAGTTGGACCAGTCAAGTAGACACAGCAGAGCCGTGTGGGACAGTAAAGGAGCGCGCGGTTCCAGTAACCAGTGTGCGAGCAATTAACGTTGGCCGACGAAATGTTATAATATGTAATGTCTAAAATCGGAGTGAACTACTGAAAAGCGATCAAACAATTACAGTGATAAACTTTTAACTGTTTAAACACCGAAGTTCGGAGTGACTAGGTAAAGGGCAAATAACACGTGGTGGTGGTGAAACCGTTTGGAACGCCTTCGGATTGGTTAAGTACCACTAATAAACTATCAATTAAATTTTATAGTCATTTCAAATAAATAGTTCAATATCGAAAAAGATAAAGATTTAAAGAGGGTACATACATTTATACACTTCTACCATTAACTTTTAATAAAGAAAAACCCCTTAAATCTGTCCCGTTACAATACCCCCAATGAGAGGTTTTCTGCCGAAGCAGAAAAACTCTCATTGCTAACCCTAAGAGGATCAGTGAGGATTTGGCGCCAACAACCCCCCTTTAATCCTTTAACACATCATGGGTAATCTACCCCCTGATTAGACAACTATGGCTGCATCTGAATGATTCTACTGGACTTCTCTGTCGGAGATCCCAACACCGTAAACTCAGACAGAAACACACCACAGTATCACCTAACCTTGTAACATCTCCGATAAAAATCAATAACTGGGCTTATTCCAAACCCGATCCTCAACCGATATATCTCCCCTTATCAATACTGGATTGCCTTTAGCAAAGTACTGGGTGCGTACATATGTGCCTTACTATTTTAAACACACTATCTCCAAATATTCATCATTATCAGTGTAAAATTCACATAAACATTTTATATTTACCTTTAAATAACATTCACTCCAATTTCTCAACTTTTAATTGTTTGTTTGGATATTATCATCTCAAAACAAAATAAATTTCATTCATTTATTTAAAGTTCATTCCCAAAGTTACTATTTTAAGTTAATTGACTTCATCTCTTTTAATTATCATTTTAATTTCAAAATTCCAAATACTTTAACATGAATTTAAATTTCCTTAGCTATATGTTAACTATCATTGTAAAACGAACAACTTGTTTCTATCATCTATTCAAATACAATTACACATGGTTATAACAGATAACATAAACATCATTAATCAGCTGATACATTATCAGCCTATAGCGAACATCAAAACAAAATACACTCAAACAAAATTATTCAATTAAATTAATTAATAAAAGAGTCTATGAATCAATTACAAGAAACATACTACATCTCTAACATGTAATAGTTTATTTAACACCCGTTTGTAGTAAGGATGGATGTTATAATAATAATAATATTTTATTTGACCAAATAATTAACAGGAGGTAATTATGAATTTTATGAACTAGAATCATTTTGAATTAGGTAATTAAAATAACTTAAATTGTTTTGAAAAAATGAGGAAATGTAATTAAATTTGAGTTGGAATTAAATTAATTTAAAATGTGAATTTTGGTAATGAACTTCAATTTATTTTATTTTGAATTGTGTAATAGACGATTGAATAATGTAATAATAATTGAAATTTGATGATCAAAATGTTTAATAGAAAAGTAAAGTAAACGTTACAATGAAAGGTAAACAATTAAAATGTTTATTTAATGGGCAGTAGATTAAAATTGAAATGTACATAAATTTTATTTAAATTTAAAGGTGAAATATTGGTGTTACATGTGTGTTATATAGTAAGGTTGTTATTATTTACTAATATTATATGTAATCAATTTGTAATTTTGGTGGGAAATAGTGTTTTGTTAGAGGAGAAAATTACCAGTATATAACTTGTATGGGATTTATATGTATTAGATGTAAGTAGACAGTACGTATATGTTGCTATGTAGACATTGTATTTTATATAATCAATTTACAGGGTTGTTTGAAATTAATGTAAAATGTTTACAAGATAGAAAGCTTGGTAGTCAATTTGAATGTTTTTGATTTGAAGGCTAAATGAATTTTATTATGATGTAATCAAAATTGGTGTAAATCAGTTAATTAAATTAAGTTGAGGTAATTTCAGTTATTTGAAAAAAAAAATAAAAAATCGAACCAGTACTTTGTTAACGACTAATCAGTACAACTAAGAGGAAACAAATCGGTGGAGGATATGGAGTAATGGAAGGCCGTTTATTGATATTTTAATTGAATGTTTCAGAGTCAGGTGATACACTGGTGACGTGCCTGTCTGAGTTTATGGTGTTGGGATCTCGAGCCGAGAAGTCCACTAAAGTCGAATAGGTGCAGCCACAGCTACCAGACTAGGGGGGTAAATAACCCTTGATTTTAGTAAGGATTTAAGGGGGTTGCGGCGCTATATCCTCGCTGATCCTCTTAGGTTTTAGGCAATGAGAGTTTTTATGCTTCGGCATAAAACCTCTCATTGGGGGGGGGGGTATTGTAACGGTACAGATTTGGGTGATAAAGAATTATTTTGAATAATTTTCAAATGTTGTAATGCAAACAGCAGTCAACCTCAGGGGAACCCCGTTGTCAACAAAAGTGAGTATAATGTTATGAGAGACCAGTCTGTTTATGTCTGGAGTCAGTCCGGCTAGACGTATTACGTAATCACTTGCAACTCAGGCTGTCTGTGAATTACGGAAAAATACGTAATTACCACAAGCCAGTTTCAGCAGGATGCAACAACAGTCGGTCATAGTTGGACCAGTCAAGTAGTCACAGCAGAGCCACGCAGGACCGTAAAGGAGCGCGCGGTTCCAGTAACCAGTGTGCGAGCAATAAACGTCGGCCGACGAAATGTTATAATATGTAATGTCTAAAATCGGAGTGAACTACTGAAAAGCGATCAAACAATTACAGTGATAAACTTTTAACTGTTTAAACACCGAAGTTCGGAGTGACTAGGTAAAGGGCAAATAACACGTGGTGGTGGTGAAACCGTTTGGAACGCCTTCGGATTGGTTAAGTACCACTAATAAACTATCAATTAAATTTTAGTCATTTCAAATAAATAGTTCAATATCGAAAAAGATAAAGATTTAAAGAGGTCTATAAACGGGGGTTATATATGAAAATGTAAAAAGAGTGAGTGATATGAAAGGTACTGGGTCGTTAATCATATTAATTACTTTGTTATAGTTATGTAAGAATGTTAGTCGTAAGAATTGTTTATTTGTCATTTTTATACTGCTAACTTTGTGCATTAGTTTTGTTTAACAAAAAATTAAAAACTTTTAATAGAGGTAGTAATTTACAAGAAATGATGAGAATCTGAGGAGTTGTTATACAGGTGTAGAAAATAACGTAATTTTGCTTAATAAAAGAAGGGTAATTTGTTAATATCAGAAAACTGTGTTAGCCTAATTATTTCGTACTCAAACCTAAATAACCATCTCTGCGAAAATTTCGTCTATAAGACCCTGGAGGTGAATCCTAAGGTAAGAAAAAAGTCTAAATTCTTTATAAAATTTGTAAAACTTTATTAAGTTATAAAAAAGTGAAAAGTTACAAATGACTGTGGTGAAGGAAAGGGCGAGCTTCTCCGAGTCGTGTACTTTCTTTTTACAGTGGTTCCACTGGGTGTTGGTGGGCTCTGGGTAGGTCTGACGGCGTCGGGGAACTTGTTGTTCTGCTCAGCGGATGAGGATAGATGGAATGTCCCCATCATGGCAACCCCTTACCTCCCGACTATGCGGGGATCCTGGAAAAATTCCATTTGTAAATTTCAGTCAAAAAAGAACACCTTAACCCCAAATCTTTCTCGCCTAGTAAACCCAGATCACACACACACACACACACACACACACACACACACACACACACACACACACACACACACACACACACACACACACACACACACACACACAATTATAGTCTCATTTCGACTACTGCTTGTCATTAGTAACAGCAAGGCTCACATTTTAAAATTATTAAAACTAACTATTAAATGAACTATTAAATTTCAACTTATATCACAATTCATTTGCCTTTAGATTCACATTTAATTACAGCCTCATGATTATTTGATTTATTTAATTACATTTAATTCACATTTAATTAGACGGCCACGTGTTCTCGGCCACACCAGAAGTAACATGACGAGTTGAGTTACACACACACTGTTATAAATGTAATACACACACAAGCCCTTATTAAATTAACATTAATAATATTAATACATCAATACTTTGGCTCACCTGAAGCACTTTATAAAATTACGAAGTCATTTTAAAGATGTCTACAAATGCTAGCCGTCAAACGAACTGCCCCGTCAGAGTGTTGAAAATGAAAAGACAGGGGTATTTAGCCTGCCAAGCAAGCGTACAGAAAAGCTTGCAGAGAATTGTGAACGGTACAAACAGCTGATAGATCGCAGCCGTCCTGATTACGGCGCCACGTGCCGTAACGGTATATCAGTCAAGGCCGATATATAGTGAAGTTCTTCCCTTCCAACTGCGCAAACTTTGTCCTGATATTCAGCCAGCATTGTCGGCGCGAAATATGGCTGAGGAATTCAACTTTAAATTTTTGCCTCGGCACACCCTCACCCCAAAAGGGCAACATGGTTGCCTCAAGATCACATCAAACCCCAGTCTCCTGGCTACATCATTACAACCACAGGACTCTTGGCTACCTTGGGTAAATCTCAGAAAATATCGCTCTTACGAAGACAGAGGCTCAGAGAGAAAACGAAACAAGAAGAAGGAAGAATTGGAGTGTGTGTGCATGTGTGCCTGAGTGTGTATGTGTATAAGTGTGCGGTACTGCATGCTGACCTGGCCAGGGCCAGCACACAGCGACAAGAGACAGAAGAAGAAAAAGAAGAAAGACAAGAATCGTGTGCACCTTCTCTGAGTTATGACTCCTGAAACCCCAGGGCCAAATAACAGTTAAACCCCTTACGAGTCCTCCACCACCACTGCATCACGGGGCCGCCCAAACGTCACCCTCACTGGTGACACAACCTACTACCACTCACATACTTATGCCCTAAGGCTAACAAGGTATTACAAATCTTGATATGTGAGTGCTCACCTTACTAGTCACTCCACATCCTAAACAGACCACTCATATATTAACACCACAAGGCAACTTCCACCTTGACATATGAGTGGTCAACACCCCTACACTAGGGAGGCCGGGCCCGATAAACTAAGCAGCGGAAGATCGGACGGAGGGCACGCGAACATTAAACTCTAAATCGCTTTATCTTTTAGTTAACCTTAATACGAGTGGAAGGGGGTAACTTCTCTACGGTACTGCCAGAATCGCCCAACCTCATCGCGACGGGAGACACCCACCTGGGAATGCGGTATGGAGTGGACCAAACAATAACTCAACCTTAATAACTGACCTACATTTGATAATAATGGAACAGCTGATTGAAAGGAAAACAGATCAAAGTTGCCCTTGAACTCAGAATGGCAGACGCACAATAATTATATGAGACCATACAACGGTTTGTCAGATAAGCAGGGACAATAATAGAAATTCCACTACACACGCGGCTATCAGCTGGCCAAGGTTATCTCACATCAGTCTACATCACTTTTCAAAACTATTATGTTGATTCTAATTTAATAACTCAATGTATATTTATTTTTTAAATATTTCTCCTATGCACAATTATCATTCAAATTCCTCTTTCAAACATCTTAACAGAAGTTTAATGAAGAAAGTTTAATGAAAGAAAGTTTAACCACTAACACAACTTTCTTCATTAAACTTCTGTTAAGATGTTCAATCGACGACAGGTAATAGACAACAACAATGAGGTAATAAATGACAATAATAAGGTACCGTAAGTAAAGTTTTTAAATATTTTAAGTTAAAAGTGTAGCATAATAGAATTATCACCTAAAAATTTAACTTAATACAATATTAATAAAGAAGAAACTATCAATAGTGAGTGAGAAAAAATAAATGGTTAAAAAATAAATTAAAGCAGCTGATCATTAAGTCGATAAAATGTTAATAAAAATTAAACTGAATAACAAAGAAAACTCTTGGTCCATATATAAATAACCAACTATATAAAACCCCAGTACAACAGCAGTACACCCAGTAGATTGAGGAGCAGTAAATGAGAAGACAAAGGTAAAAAGTAAATAAAAAATTAATAAGGGGAAAATTTATTAAATTAAGAAGCAGAAAACCCCAAGATTACAAAACTAATAACAAGTTAATAAGGAGCTGTAAATGAGAAAATGAATGAAACCGAATAATCAAATAAGGTTCATTGAATTAACAATATAAGGACATGAAACCACAAGAAAAGGAAATACTTATATACAGTGGAACCCCTCAAATCCGAACTAATTGGGGCTGTAGCTTGTTCGGATTCGGAAAAGTTCGGATTAGCCGTAAAATCTGCATACATAGTACTCAACACTAGTTACGGTGTACGCCCCACCCCGGTAATGTTGCGTAGGGGCGAGACGAAGCCGCCGGAGGTTGCTGACCTTGACTGCCCGTGAATCACTGTTGCTGTCGGGCGGAAGTGCGCTAAAAATAGCCCAGTCCTACTACAATAGGTCTAGAAATCTTTGTATTCCAGTTAGTCCTCTGGCGTTTGTTGTCCTGTGCGTATGTCTGCTGTTACTGTTTCCATCCAGTGTACATAGTTTGTTCGATTTTTCATTTAAGGTTTATTGTTTTTGCATTTGAAGTGAGCAGTGTAGATCGGGTTTTTTAGTTTTCTTAAATTATGGCAAGCAAACGAAAACATAGTTCTTGTACTTTAAAAGAAAAACTCGAAGTGTTAATGCGACTAGACAAAGGGAAAAGTTTGACGAAGTTGGCTGTTGAATTTGGTGTTGGTAAGGCAACAATCAGTGACTGGAAAAGAATCGTGCAAAAATTGAACAGTTTTGCAGTGCAACAAGTGAAAAAACTTTGAAACAACGCCATCACGCAAAAGTTTCTGTAAATTAAGAAATTGACGAAGCAGTGTTTTTGTGGTTTACACAAGAGAGGCAGAAAGGAGTTTCTATTAGTGGTCCATTAATTCAAGAAAAGGCATTGCGGCTGAACAAACTAATGAATGGAGATTCGGCATTTACTGCTAGCAATGGGTG
The DNA here is from genome assembly GCA_034769895.1 of Magicicada septendecula. Lineage (NCBI taxonomy): Eukaryota > Metazoa > Arthropoda > Insecta > Hemiptera > Cicadidae > Magicicada > Magicicada septendecula. The sequence continues at coordinate 479,069,743 of CM068373.1, forward strand.
GTTGGATCGATGGAAGAGAAGGCATGGAATCAGACAACTGACGATAAGTGGAGAGAAGTTATCAGCTGATAATACTGCTGCAAAAGAATATTTAGATGAATTCGCCGATTTGATTTCGTCGGAAAATTACTCGCCCCAGCAAGTGTATAATGCGGACGAGACTGGATTGAATTTTAAAGCACTTCCCACTAAAAGTCTTGCTTCTAAAGAGGAATCTTCTGCGCCAGGCTTTAAAATGAACAAACAGCGTCTCACAGTTTTGGCCTGCAGTAACGCCGCGGGAACAAACAAGCTACCATTAATGGTGATTGGAAAATCTGCCAAGCCACGAGCCCTTAAAAATATGAACATGAATTCTCTCCCTGTTTATTACAGAAATCAGACTAAGGCGTGGATGACTGGTAATCTTTTTAAGGAGTGGTTTGAAAAGAAATTTGTTCCTTCGGTAACAAGATTTAATGAAGAAAATGGACTGCCACCTCGAGCTCTACTTTTGATAGACAACGCTCTGTCACATCCTTCAGCCATGCAGTTGGTGTTCAGAGACATAAAAGCAATTTTTGTACCATCTAACGTGACATCGCTGCTGCAGCCTGTGGATTTAGGTGTGCTACAGAACATAAAACTAAGCTACAGAAATGCTTCTGCAAACTCTTATTGAAGATTGTTCTCTTTCTATTCTTGAGAAGCTAAAGAAGATAACAATAAAAGATGTGATTTACTGGGTTGCAGAATCCTGGAACAATACCAGTAAAAATTAACTCCAGAGATCTTGGACGAAGCTTTGGCCCAGCCTCGAATTTGTGGAAACACCACTTATAACACGAGATGATGAAACTGAGCTCCTTTATCTCTTTGGAGAAGATGCCTCAACAAACGTGACTCATTCTGACGCTGCCGTCGCTCTCGACATCGCGTTGCGCTACGTAGAACAACACGCAGCTGCTACACCCAATGATGTCATGTTTATGCGACGCTGGCGCAACATCGCGTCCTCGGGAAGGTTTATGTCACTTCGCCAAATGAAGATCACTGATTTTAAGTGAAAAAATGTAGTGTAGTGTTTGTGTGTGTTTCTTTTGTGTTTTTCCTTGGCTATTCAACTCTGATGTTAATGAAATGCTGTATGACGTTGTTGTTTTTATACAGTGTTACCTAATTCCAATATTTTTTACATTTCAATCCTGTTTTACGTAAGTAGCAATACTTGTACATACTTTAGTAATTTTTCAATGATTCTTTACGTAAAATTAGGTTACATATGATAGTTTTGTGTAATAATAAATGTGTTTCTTATGTCTTTGTGTTTTTTCAAATGTTGTTTTTCTTCAAAATCATGTTCGGATTTCCCGGGATTTCGGATTTCTGGGGTTCGGATTTGAGGGGTTCTACTGTAATAAGAAAGGAGAGACAAAATATGTCAAGGTTCCTAAAAGAAATATAGAAACAAGAAAGGCTATTCACTAAAACATTATGAAGAATGAATATACCAATTGAAACTAAATTAAAACCAATAATGAATGTCAGACCAAATAACTCGAGTTACAGGATACAATGCAATTAAAATAAAATTGTAAACTAAATGTAAGCCTAACTTAAGAACAGAGTAAAAACAAACCAAAAGACTACCAATAGTGTAGAAACAAATCAAAAACTACCATAGTGTAAAAACAAAAGACTACCATTAGTGTAGAAATTATAAGGTGAAATACCATAATAAAATATAATAAAAGTTAGAGACTACAGTGAGTGTAGAGAATAACAAGTGACATACTATAAGAAATAAATAGTGAAAGAAAGTAAAATTATTTAAAAAGACTACCATTAGTGTAGAGAGATACCATATAAAAAACATAAGAAAAAAAGACAGTTTAATAACTGAGAATATTATTAGGAATAAGAATGTTTTAAAGATTATATATAAATGAAAAATAATAGGTATAAGATGTTTTTATTGTAGTTAAGTGTTACAAAAAAGAAACCTAAATACAAAAGACAGTTTACTAACTGAGAATCTTATTAGTAATAAGCATGTTTTAAAGATTATATATAAATGAAAAATCATAGATATAAGATGTTTTTATTATAGTTATGTGTTACAAAAAAAAAAAAGAAACGTAAATACAGAAGACAGTTTAATAATTGAGAATATTATTAGTAATAAGATGTTTTTAGTTTAATCAAATTATGTATAGTAAATACAAAAGACAGTGAAAGACTGAAAGTATTATTAGTAATAAAATGTTTTATTTTAATCAAATTATATATAAAAAAAAAATAATAGGTATAAGATATTTTTGTTATGATTAAATGACATAAAAATTAATAGATATAAGATAATATGTTGTATTTAATTAATGTTCAATGATTTCAAAGTTTGTTAAGGCAGAGAAGGCAAGTAGGTAATATGAATATTGTATTATTAAACTGTAAACCATATAAAGAATAATAGGGCAAAATAACTAACAAACCCCAATAGAAAAACAAAACAGCATTCCAGAACAAAATCAACTACTATCATAGAGTCAAACCCAAATGAATAAATTCAATAGAATTGTATATAATTAATAGAAACTAGTCCATGCAAAACAAAGATATGAAAATGTAATCAGCACAGAACCAAATATTAGCAAATGTAATGACAAAAGAATAAAATTAACTTTATTTGGAAATATGTAATACTAGGCCTAGAAGGGTACACTATTCAGATAAAATGCAAATTAATCAATATTGGAGTATTATAACAACAAATTATTAACTACAAGCAATAATCATGAAGTGAGTAAAATTATTTAAAGGGAAATATTGACATAAAATCACTTATAAACCATTTAATTACTAAAATTGTAAAAAATACAAGGCCTATAATAAATATCAAAAATTGTAAATTTTAGGCTTATCTGAACTTAAAACAGACCCAGTTATATATTGAATTATGTAAAATTAGCACAAGAATATAGCTAGATAGTTAAATTTTCATAAAATTAATAAATAATTAAGTTACAGCAATAAATAGGAAAACCTGTCATGTATTTTTATGAGTTGAAACCAAATCCAAGACATGTAAATGTGAACAGACAATGGTAAGAGGAATAAGACATTTTATAAATTACCACCGAAAACGACGACTTTACGTCATCAGTCTATTGTTAATCATGAATGTGTGCAGATCAAAATTTTATGGACGGAAGATCTGAAAAATATAAATGGTTGTAAAAAACTGAAGTGCAGCCCAAAAATATACTACAGAGGTTAAATACTGAAATTTAACAACACAATAACATAACCGATAACAAACTGAACTAGAACAACTGGAATAATAATATCCAGTACAAGAACAAGAAATTAACCGCCATTTTGAGAAAAATTTCATTAAACACCAATATTATCTGGACAACGAACACAACAGATTTTGAACACGGAACACAGCATCATTAACACAACACAGAACAACCTCGCCGAGGAAGGAATCCACATTTATATTTGAGGGAGAAGACCAAACATAGCGTCAGCATTGGGTAGCAGAAAATTGAGGTGAACGGCAGCCATACTGGATTTGCAGAGCGAACGGGACACAGCCTTCACGAGCCAGTGACGTCATTCTACGAATTGGTTTGAATTTTTTAATTAATAATTGACAATATTTTCAGAATCCTGTTATTTTTTAGCAATAATAATTTATTTTAAAGTATTTGTAAGTATTGTATCTTGTTCCTTGCCCTCTCTGACCATTTCGACAGTTAAAAGAACTCGAAATAATTAATTTTGTAATGTTATATTTTGTCATTTTATCATGACCGACCTGAGTGAATCTCAGCCAATGCCATTGTCGATGCGCGTAAGATTGGCGCACAAATTCAAATTTTGAAAAATAAACATCAGAATTACTCAAATACTTTGTGTTCATGATTATTTGTATTATAAATATTAGCTTTTTATTTCTTCTAAACATAAATTAGAATATTAGAAAAATATATCAAGAAGAAGAAAGAAGAGAGAATCCTTGATCTAACTGACATAACAAGATTACCTCTAGTGAACAAATATTTTGACACACAATAACTAATTTACACATTTGAAAGTAATTAAAAAATTTATAATTAATTAATTAAGATAAAATAAAGAAAAAACAAAACATTATTAAAATTTTTTTTTTAATTCAATTCATAAACAATAAAATTTTTTTATTTATTATAAATTTATTATTTGTAATTATCACAGTTTTATTACAAATTGGCGCTCACAACAGTGGGGCATCATCTTCTATTTGCACGTTGTATTACAAATTGGCGAGATCACCAGTGGGACTTTATATTATTATTTATTATTAATTTGTTTTATTACAAATTGGCATCCAACCTTAGGGGCTTGAAATAGGAAGAGACAAGTCTATAAAATAAGGACAATTCGTCCAGTTTCCTATTTTTTAGCTTGGCAGCTGTTAACAGGTCAAGAGAAGAAACAAGATGCACAGGAGGGCAACATCGAAGAAAAGGGCGGTGGAGGCCGTACAGGAAATCGATATGGAGGATAAGGAGGCGACACCCATGGAAGATGTGGAATCAATGTTACCGCCAACAGAACCAACCGAACCAGTATCCCAAGGGAAACAACCCGACAAGCCGACACACGGACATAGAATGTGGAAATGCAAGAAACGTTCAGGCTAATAATGGAGAGTAACCAACAAATGAAAGAAGAATTAAGGGAAAATAGTAAGAAGGCGGAAGAAAACAGTAAGGAAATGAAGGCAGAATTGGGTAATAAAATTGCAGATACCAACAAGAAAATTGAAGAAAACAGTAAGAAGATGGAGGAGAAGATGGACGAAATAAGAAATGAAAATAAATTATTAATGGAGGAAAATATTAATATATATATATATATATTTTTTTTTTTTTTTTTTTTTTACCGTCACTGTGACCGCTTGGTTTCTGTCTTCTAACGCGTTTCGGATTAGATTTAATCCATCATCAGAGTAAAAATTCGTCAGTTGACTTCGTTAAAACATTAAAAAGACACTAAAATACATCTATGTATACGTTGTACAAACACAGCGACGTACGCGGATGTGAGTGCGCACTCGACACCGGTTGACGACGTACTGCCATACTGAAAATATTAAGAAGATAGAGGAGAAAATGGAAGAAAATATTCAGAAAATAGAGGAGAAAATGGAAGAAAATATTCAGAAAATAGAGGAGAAAATGGAAGAAATAAAGACTGACAATAAACAGTCGAAGGAGGAATTAACCCAGATAAGCCAAAAATTGGAAGAGACCAATAAGAGGATGGAAGAAACAAGTAAGAAAATGGAAAGCAATAATCAACAACTAAGAGAAGAATTGAGGGAGACTAACCAAGAAAATATGAACCGGTTAGAAGGGAAGATGGAAGCCTTGAAGAAAGAATTGAGTCAGAAGATAGCTGAAAACAATGAACCAATCAGCAAGAAAGTAGGAGAGGAAATAACGGTGATTGAACAAAAGATTACAAGGGCTGATGAAAGATGGAGTCAGACGGAACGAGAAGTAAAGAGTATCAAGACTGAAATAAATACTAAGGTTACCAACATCGAAGAAACGAATAGGAAGAATTTAGAGGAAAAATTAAAGGAAACATGTGAAGACTGGGAGAGAGTGCAGGACCGATTTACAGAAAAATGTGACGGCATTGAAGCTGCCATGACCAGTATCAACAGTCAGGTGCGACAGAATCAAACAGATATAAATCTTTTCATAGTCGACCAACCAGCATTACCAATTGTCCGAATAACGAAAATCGAGAAGGGATTAACTTCAGGTTTTACAAAAATAAACCTATGGAGTTCCTGGCCAGAATCGAAGAGTACTTCACTAAACACAGAGTTAACCGCTGGAGAGAGAATAAAGAAGTACTGGACGAATCCTTCAAGGAGATAGCCGATAATTGGTGGATGGCGATCAGAGATGAAGTGACAGACTACCAACAATTCAAAAGTCTATTCAAGGCCAAATATTGGTCTGAGTCGACACAAAATATCGCCAGAGACAGGATCTGTCACGGAAAGTATAATCCATATGGAAACCAAACTTTAACAGCGTATTTCTTGGGAAAGGTGGGTGTGGCCAAACATTTAGAGCCCCGAATACCGGAAGAATGCTTGGTCAGCAAGCTCTCCTACCACTATGAGGAAGACATTATCAGAGCTAGACGAAACAGTCAAATAAAAACTGTACAAGCAATGACCGAACTTTTAGAGATGTATGAGCACGAGGATTACTACTGCCAAAGTCGGACAAGATACGAAAGACCTGAGCCAATAAATAACGTGAGTAATACGAATAATAATAATCGGCAGAACGGCAACAACAACAATAATTATAGCTCCGCAAACCGGAATAATGCCGGATACAATAACAACCATAGCAATAATAATAATGCTCCTAGATATAATAACAATAATAATAATAATAATAATAATGTTCCCAGAAATAATAATAGTGAGGGTAACAATAATAATATTAATAATAATAACTGTCAGCCTAATAACAACGGTTATTATAATAACAGTAATTATGTTCCTAATGGTCAGAGAAACCCCAACCCACCTAATAACAATTATTATGGTAACTATAATAGAAATTACCCGAATGGAGGTAATAATAATAATTACAGAACATATCGATCCCATATCAATTACATCAGAGCGGAAGGCAGTGGACAACGGAGATACCAGCCTCAACGAAGGAGCCGATACTACGAGTATGAAACCTTTCAAGGGAATCAGGGAGGTAATCGTTACAGAGAGTATGAACCCAGACGCAGTTCAAGCCTGGACAATCAAAGAAGACTGCCTGTAATGGAGGCCCAACAAGATGATCGGGCTGAACCAAACGAAGCAGTTCCAGGATTCCAAGCTGATGCTGCTAACAGCCAAATCCATAATGATGTGGAGCATTTAAACGAACGGAGGCAGTAATAAACCAATATAACCCTTTACTGCTCCAATCTGCTGGGTATGGACAAGAGATAAAATCGCGTGAGGAAAAGATGTAACAGTACAATTCTGGCCCTACTGTAATTTGGGGAATAATCGATATAAATTGTATTTTTATTTCAAAGTCACATATACGAAACTGGTAAAGTTCTATAAAGGTTTGGAACTGCGCAATATCGAGTGGACAGGATTGGCGTCAAGGTCGAGCGTATACGTCCAGAACAACAACAACATTTTGTTAGCCGCATGTGTCAACAGGCTGCACCCATGTATACGTTATACGAAGGTATGCAACTATGCAATGTATGCTCTTGTAACCAACTAAGGAGTGGAAATCTACACAAAGGAACTGATGACGTAGTTAATCCCTACCTCGGTATTGAAGCATTGCAAACTGTTCGCAGTCCAAAATCATCACCTACGCCGACCGGTCGTATATCAAAATTCTCTAAAACTAAGTCTCGGACGTCCGCTCGTACAACAAAAAAGTGCAGTATATATATAAAATAATGTAACAGTGTAAAGAAAAAACGTAAACACAAAGTTTGGGTAAAAGTTTTAAAAATTATTAGTGCGTTTTCAGCGATGGGATGTCTGCAGGACTATTGGATAATAATTTCAGCTAAGTAACAATGTGGGGTACCCAAAAGTTTAGATAAGGGCAATACAAAATTTTCAGTTATTTAATAATAATAAAATGAGCTCAATTTGGGGAAAATTCAAAGAAAATTGTACCAGGAATGCGAGCGTGAGTGAATGAGAGAATGTCTAACTAAATAACAAGTGCTGGGTTGTGAAGTAATTTCTAATTATGATATCATAAAGTATAATTGAATATGTTATCTTGGAGGGCTATTGAAATGTTTAAGGGGATTTTTAAACTTGTATAGTAGAACTGCGTCTCATGACGCAACGCCAAATGGCATATAGTAGCATGCTTGTTTTCACACGGTAGAGTCTCATTCATGTACGTAATATGATAATAAAAGGTAATGTCATTTGGTAAACATTTCAAGCAAGAGTAAATTATTACAGATAACACATTCCGCTATCTTCTGGTTCACTTAACCGAATTATGCCCTTAAAGGTAAGTAAATCTCATATTCGTTGTATTATCACAAGATTGCGCCTGAACAAAAGTGTTGGTGAATATTATTGATATTCCATATTAAAATTATGGCAGTAGTAAATTAATATAACATTGTCGCCTGGCGAACAGGGACTCGACATAAAATTTGTATGTGGAGTAAGTCTACCAGAAAGAGCGGAAGGGTTATCTGAAGTAATAAATATAATTTGAAGATACGTAAACATAAACGTAGAGATAGGGTATGTTATAAGGTTATGTGCATGCATGTGTAGCATAAATAAGCAAAATGAGTACTAGTAAAAATAATGATGAAAACGTCAGCGTCACTGACGAAACAGTTACGAGTGAGATGGGTGTTCAATTAACCCCAATTAGCCAGATCGGTGAAACAAGTGCCATTGAATTAAATACAGTTCAAATAACACCCATCTCAACTCAGTACGAAAATAAAACAGATGAGATCAGTGCAATGATGCAATTACTGTTAAAGATAGATAAGAAATGTGATGAGCAAAAAAGCGAATAAAAGAAATTAAGAGTAGTTTTAATAATAAGTTCGATGAACAACAAAGTGATTCCAATGTTAAATATAATAACTTGAATGTCAAATTTGATGAACAGAGTGTAAGATTTGATAATTTTGATAAAAAATTTAACGACCAGAAAAATTAAATCAAAAATAGTTTTGATGAAAAGTTCAATGAAATGACAAACGAAATCAAAAGACAAAATTTTTAGTTAGATAAAACAATCAATGAAATGCATGTACATTTCGATAAAACGAAAGAAAAAACAATAGCGTTAGTGAATGAGAAGTTCGATAGACCAAAGAATAAAGTAGACGAGAATAAAAGGGAGGTAGAGAATAGTGGAGAAACAGGTAAACTAAATGTAAATAAAGACAGTCAGATGACAAATAATAAGGTAAGTGGTGTTGATAATTATGACAATACAAATAAAGATATATTGTTAGAAAATGATTGTGTGGATATTGACAGTGATAACGAAGTTTTAGAGAGAGTAGAACATGAGAATGATGAGAGATTAGTGTGTGTTGAGTAAGAGAGAGAGAGTGTAGAAAGGATTTACAGGTAGAGTGGATGCAGGGGGTAGATTTTTCCCTTGATATTGTAGTTGGGGGAGAAGTAAAGGCTTCACGGGTGTTTAGGAAGGACGAGGGTTCCTTCAATGTATATTTGGGAGACGATATGTCTACAAATAAATTTCCCTGGGTTTTTTGTGCACCTCATAGGTGGTGCAGTAATTATGAGTTAGTGTCCCCTGCATATTTTGAGAGAGAGAGAGAGAGAGAGAGAGAGAGAGAGTGTAACTTGGTGTTATGGTGAGAAATATATTGAGAGAGAGAGAGAGAGAGAGAGAGAGAGAGAGAGAGAGAGAGAGAGAGAGAGAGAGAGAGAGAGAGAGAGAGAGAGAGAGGTATTGTGATGAGAGATATTGTGAGAGAAAGAGAGAGATAGAGATTTTTAAGGTAAATAGAAACTATGGAAAGTTTGTACTATAACGTCTCCCCTGTCTGAGACATTATAACAGAGGGAACCAGTTTAATTGGTTACTTTCAATCAAACCGGCTGCCGTTGTTAGTACAAGTTACTTACCAACAAATCTGAAAATATGTAGAACAGGAATTAGGATTAGGTTACGCAAATTTACTCACTTCTCTGGATATTTAGCAAAAACATCTCTTTATTATAGTTTCTTGAATAAGGATTTAAAATAATTGTTATTTTAGTTTTATTACGTTAAAAATTAAACTTCTCAAAGATTCTGCATCAAATGCTCTTATGCCTTTTTAAAATGTTACTCTGGTGCACAAAAATAAAAAATATATATTTATAAACTACATTAAATACCTCGGATCCGGGCTTTAACTTAATAATATTCTAAAATAAGTCAACATTATGCAAGCTATTAGAAGAGTAGTTTACTCAAATTTTGAATTACCTTTTACCTTTAACTATCATCAGATTACTATTTCATTATTGTAATTACAGACATTACTATGTTAACATTTACATGATTAGAATAAGTCTTTGCAAAAATGTACTGTTTTTGTTGCCATTGTTAGAAAGATAATGGTTTGGTTTCACCTTGATATAATGTGTATCGGCGGCAGGTTCTCTTGTTGTTACTCTTCAGTTGGGTTTCCTGGAAGTTCTACGTTGTCGTTCGGGTGCCTCCATTTATTTTGTAGATTCTAAGTTGATCATGACGAAAGGATTCTGTTACCTGAAGCTTGTGAGGTTGTCGTTGTTGCTTCACTCCTGATGTACGGTGTTCACTTTTCTTTTACGTTTTACTTTTAATTGCACTAATGTTACTCTTTAATATTTGGATAGAACATACTTTACAATTTAAACATTTCGTTTCTTTTTTAAAGAGATGTGTCGGCTAAGTTAGTTACTTTTAGTTATTTCACTACATTTCAACTACATAACTTATTTTACTTTTCACCACCTTTCAATTACTTGTGGAGTCTGTCACCACGAAGGATTACTTACAGATACAGTGTTTTTTTTTTTTTTTTTTATATTCACACGTTTTTCTTCACGACACATGGTAAAGCTGTTACCTTGTCTGAGATTTTGGCTCGACTGGGGCTTGTTTTGCGGCAGTTAGTTGGGAAGAGGGAGCAGTTCACGCGGAGAGAGGAAAGTAGTTCGTACTTTATTATTATTATTTTTATACTAATTAACTACTATTAATAAACCTACATTTTCTTTATTGAGTTAGGTATTTCGATTATTATTATCACGTTTTTTTATTTAATTATAATAATTATTAATTTTCACTTCAATACAGAGTAATTTTCATGTCCGTACTAGATTTTTACGAGTTGATACAGGCATATAAGTACAAAGGGGAGGGCTAAATATTTTCTCACATGTTATTTTGAATAAAAATTATTTTGTGCTATTTAAATTCCTTTTAAATCATCACAGTACAGAGGTTAGGTAGAGAGAGAAGTAATAATAATGAGTACTTACCTTATAGTGAAACTGAGATAGTAGATGATGATAATAATGATAACAAGTACTTACCTTGTGAAGTAAAGGGTGTAGTAGTAGATAACTGTGATGACGATAGTAATGACTTTATAACTTACCTAATCGGGACAGATAATACAGGGTGAGTCAGCGTTACCTGATGGTTTTTGAAATTATGGTACACAGTGAAATTTTAAGATGTAGCAACTTTTTTTATTTCAAAATATACACAATGAATAACAGTTTACATCTCATATGTTACTTTTTACAGAAATTAATCATTTGTGAAAGATAATGTCCTTTAAGTGCTGGCCCTCTTTTTTGGCACACTCGTCGACCCTCTGCGCGAAGTTTGTCATCACTCTCTCCACCATGTTACGGGGTATAGCACGAATATCTCGTTCAATGGCATCCTTTAATTCAACCACAGTACGTGGCTTTTTGATGTACACTTTGTTTTGAGGTAGCCTCACAAGAAAAAGTCACATGGACTAAGATCAGGAGATGGTGGCGGCCAGTCAATATCTCCTCTGTGGGATATAACTTTCCCTGGAAACAACCTCCTTACTTCGGCCATACACACATTCGAAGTGTGAGCTGTCGCTCCGTCTTGTTGAAACCACACATTTCGACGATTTATGCGACGGGGACGAAGTTCCGGGAGGAGAAATTCACGCAACATGGTCAAATAACGCTCAGAGTTCACGGTGATGGCTCTCCCATTTTCTTCGAAAAAATAAGGCGCTATGACAGCAAATTTCCCCAATCCAGCCCACACTGTAACTCTATCACAATGCAACAGGCGCTGGTGCAGTTGTTGAGGGTTATTTGGGGACCAATAACGACAGTTTTGTTTATTAACACTGCCGTTTAGGTGAAAATGAGCCTCATCTGACGTTAAAATCACAATCCCAGGTTCTTCTTCCAATATCTCTCTCATTATGTCAGCAAAACGTCTCCTTCTCACAAAATCTTGAGGCTTCAACTCCTGGACAATCGCAATTTTGTAGGGATGAAAGTTTAGATTGTGTAAAATGCGTCAGACGGAAGAATTTGCTAACCCAAGAGACTGAGCGTGTTGTCTTGCAGATCGGCTTGGGCTCTGTTGAATTGCATGACGCACAACTTCAACGTTTTCAGGTGACGTGGCCGTCTTCGCACTGCCTCCCGGTTTTTTTTCAATGCAGAACCGGTCTCACTAAGGTTCTGAACCCATAGCAGAATGGTATTGCGGGTTGGAATTGCACCATTGCGTGGAATGTTGAATTGGAGACGGAACTTCCTCTGAGTGGTGGTCACAGATTCTGCATTTTTAAAGAATGTCTCTACGACGAACGCACGGTGTTACGCGGTCCACCTCTCCATTGTAACTAAACTGCTGCTCTAGGGCAAAACTGTGAGACCAACCGTGCACCTCTACTACATGTACAGCCTCGCTACTACTCGAGCCAAAAACGTCAGGTAACGCTGACTCACCCTGTACTAAAGGTGACAGGACCATACCCTATGATGACATGGTACATGATAAATTGATATGGAATAAGCCTATTAATTCAAATGACATTATGGAAAGATATAAAAATTTAAGTAAGTATTATATTGATAATAATAATAATATCATATATTTAATAAAAAATAAGTTGTATAGACCCAAGATTTGACTGTTGTTCAATGATGGAGGGTAGAGTGTTATTGTGTAATGAACATTTAATTATTTTAACAGTGGTTTTGAAATGGACTGTTTATGAACTGATTTTGGTAAACGGTAACAAATAATAAGTTGGATTGTATATTTTGTTTGTGTATTAATGTCAATGTATTTGTGTATTCTTGATGTTGTGTATTACATATAATTTTATGTAAACCTTGTGTGTAACAGGAAGTTATAGTTTAATTGATTTAATAATAACAATTAAGATTGTTTCCTGATTAAACAAATGATGAAATTTTAAATAATTGAATTGAATAATTGAAGATTAATTACTTAATTAAGGTTGTACAAAAGAAAGTTTGATAATGAAGTTAAATGATTTTATGAGATGTAGCTTCTAATGAATAATAAATGATTAAGCATATAATATATATTTGGACATTGAGATGTATTGTTACGAGTAGGTGAGGGATGAATTTTCTAATGCAATTGTCAATGATCACAGTAATGTAAAGTGTTAAAAAGGGATAGAGCCTGGGTGAAAATTATTAAAATAAAGGCATTTGAGTTAGTCAATTAAAGTTAATGGGAGTTAGATAAATAAGAATTTTGAAATACCAGTAACACACAAAGAGAGTATTTGATATTTTAGGGACACAGTGGTGTTAGTGATTATATGTAGAGAGGTGAGTAAAGTGAATGGTAAATATATTTACTGATGATGATATTTTGTAGTAAGGGTAGTGGTGTAAGGAGTGATCAGCGTGCGGCGTTGTGGCAGGTGATAGAGTAGTTTAAGGGAGTGTTTGCCGATGTTTTGGAGGGCAAATGGTTAGGAATGTATATGCCCAGGTTGGGAACACACATCCTAGTACAAAGAGGAGAATAAATTGAGATAAGTGGAATTAGTGAAGGGGTTTATAATTGAGAAATTGGTGTCATAATATGTAAATCTGGTTGTTAGTAGTGGTTGTTAGAAGGAAGGTGAGTAAGGTTAGATATATAAATGCCTATTCAATAAGTCAAAGCATAGTGAATATAGGAGTCACCCAGACTAATCAATGATCAAAATGTGAAGGGAAATAGAAAATTCACAGTAGAAAGGTATTAAGAAATGAAATATAATGTAACATGAATATTAATAATAAATTTGAATTTTTGTGAAGAATTAAATGATTAATAGTAAATAATTGATTGCTAATTAATAAAAGTTCAATTGAAATTAAAACGTAATGTTTATAATTTTATACGCAAATTTAAGGATGTAAGGTGTGTAAATTTTGATCAAAGTTAAATGTGAATTGTTTATTTTAATGTAATAATCGAAATGTTAATGATGAGTGTATTATGATGTATTATGTTTATTCTGTATTAAGAAATAGTGTGTGTGGAGGAGTAAAGGGGACGATTATTAACAGCGCCGGATAAAATAATTTCTGTTAATAATAATAATAATAAGAAGAAGAAAATGTTTCAGAATTGTAGAAGGAGGGAGAAATAGATGATTTTATTTGCGTAAATTTTGATTATGTGTTTGAATATTTTGAAAGTATTATTGCATTAGTATGAAGATTTGTGTTTCTTCTTGTTAATGGGAAAGGATTAATTATTATCGATTGGAATCGAAAAATTTTATAAATGTAAATGGTAGTGAAATAAGAGAATGGAACAACTATATAATAATTATTGTACTAGGTGTAATGAGCCTAGGTGTTATGAGTTAAAGAAAAACCCAGTGCTTCTTAACACAAACCAGCACATAGCTAAGGGGAAACAGATCAGTTAGGGGTATGGTATTATACCAGGCCACTATTTTGATATTTTTGATTTGTTGTTTCAGTGTCTGGTGATGTTGTGACGGCGGTCCTGAACTGGCCAGCGCGTCAGAGCAGGAGCGTTACGCGCCTGATTGGCCTTATGGTGTTGGGATCTCTCTGGAGAAGTCCAGTAAGGTCATGCAGGTACTGTCACCATCATTGGACCAAGGGTGAGTTATTATAATTTTTTTTATAAACAGTAAGGGGGTTGTGGCGACATATCCTAGCTGATCCATTTAGTAAGTATGAGTGTGTCAATGAGAGTTTTTATGCTTCGTCATAAATCCTCTCATTGAGGGGGTTTTGTAACAGTACAATTCTGGCCCTATTGTAATTTGGGGAATAATCGATATAAATTGTATTTTTATTTCAAAGTCACGTATAAGAAATTGGTAAGGTTTTATGAATGTTTGCAACTGCGCAATATCGAGTGGACAGGATTGGCATCAAGGTCGAGCGTAAACGTCCAGAATAACAACATTTTGTTAGCCGAATGTGTCAACAGGCTGCACCCATGTATACGTTATACGAAGGTATGCAACTATGCAATGTATGCTCTTGTAAGCAACCAAGGCGTGGACTTCTACACAAAGGAACTGATGACGTAGTTAATCCCCACCTCAGTATTGAAGCATTGCAAACTGTTCGCAGTCCAAAATCATCACCTACGCCGGCCGGTCGTATATCAAAATTCTCTAAAACTAAGTCTCGGACGTCCGCTCGTACAACAAAAAAGTGCAGTATATATATAAAATAATGTAACAGTGTAAAGAAAAAACGTAAACCCAAAGTTTGGGTAAACGTTTTAAAACCTATTAGTGCGTTTTCAGCGATGGGACGTCTGCAGGACTATTGGACACTAATTTCAGCTAAGTAACAATGTGGGGTACCCAAAAGTTTAGATAAGGGCAATACAAAATTTTCAGTTATTTAATAATAATAAAATGAGCTCAATTTGGGGAAAATTCAAAGAAAATTATACCAGGAATGCGAGCGTGAGTGAATGAGAGAATGTCTAACTAAATAACAAGTGCTGGGTTGTGAAGTAATTTCTAATTATGATATCATAAAGTATAATTGAATATGTTATTTTGGAGGGCTATTGAAATGTTTAAGGGGATTTTTAAACTTGTATAGTAGAACTGCGTCTCATGACGCAACGCCAAATGGCATATAGTAGCGTGCTTGTTTTCGCACGGTAGAGTCTCATTCATGTACGTAATATGATAATAAAAGGTAATGTCATTTGGTAAACATTTCAAGCAAGAGTAAATTATTTCAGATAACACATTCCGCTATCTTCTGGTTCGCTTAACCAAATTCTGCCCTTAAAGGTAAGTAAATCTCATATTGCTTGTACTATCACAAGATGGCGCCTGAACAAAAGTGTTGGTGAATATTATTGATATTCCATATTAAAATTATGGCAGTAATAAATTAATATAACAAAGAGAAATTTTACTATAATATATAACAATTATTTAAAAGATATCCGAAAGGACTTATTGGAAGAGAACGAGGCAAATATTAATAATAATGACGAGATCATTTACATAATTGCAGAAATCGAGAGTATTTCTGTTCCCATCATGATAGACACTGGAGCAAATGTCTCTATAATTAACCATAATGAATTGGACCTTTCTTCCTATACTGTGACGCTAGTAATATTAGCTTGGGATCAACGTTGTACCAAAAAGACGAAAGTGGGAAACCACCTAGTAGTGAGCTTTGCTAGCAGAACCCTTAACCAGTGTGAAAAGAACTACAACGTTGACGGAAAAGGAGCTGCTAAGTGTAGTCTTTGCCTGTGGGAAGTTTCGAATATATATTCTAGGATATCCAGTGACAGTTCGCACAGATCACAAATCTATATCATTTCTAAGAAGATGCAAGTTAAGCCACGGTAGATTGACCAGGTGGGTACTGCCCTGCAGGAATACGATATATAGTGGGAGTATGTTCCTGGGAGTAAGAATGTAGTAGCAGACGTATTGTCACGAGTAAATTTGGAAGAACAAACGTTTGAAGGCGAGAAGGAGAGCATCCTGAAGATCTATAATATTATTAAGGACAGATCCGATTTAGAATTATTAGTGCGGGACATCAGCAAACACCAGCAGTCCGACCCGAAGCTAAACAATATTAAACTTCGTCTCTCCAACCAAGATGATACCATAACCAAGTTTTATTGCACACATAATGATATATTATTCATCAAAACATCCCTTGATGAAGAGATATGGAAGATCGTAATCCCTACTACAGTCGAGAAGGATATCATCCTGGATTATCATTATCCGATACAGTCACATGGGGGCCATGAAAGTGATCAAGGCGATAGAAGAGAATTGCCATATAAAAAATATAAATCGAAAGACGAGAAACTACCTCAAGACCTGTCTTATATGTCAATTGGTAAAAACCAACAATGAAAGAAAAGAGGGGATGATGATACCAATTACATCACAAGCAAAACTGGAAAAGGTCTTTCTGGACATCTGTGGTCCATTTCCCCGCAGTGGCGGACGCCATCGTTACAAATACATTATTATAATGATGGATCACTTCACCAAATTTATAAAACTATAACTGGTGAACAGAGCCACCACTTTGAAGATTTTAGGAGTGATAACAAATTATTACATTCCAGAGATAGGAAAACCACGATCCATAATCACAGACCATGGAACGCAATTTAAGGGAAAGAGGTGGAAAAACACTCTAATTACATTGGGCATCAAGACATGCAAGACATCTGTTTACCCCAGCAGTAATCCAGCGAAGAGGGTACTGCGAAAAGTCGGAAGGATATTACGGACTTATTGTCATAATCAACAAAGGAAGTGGCAAAAATACTTATCAGCTACCGAGGAATTCCTTAATTTAGCATATCACCCTGCTATAGGGACCACACCATATACGGCAATGTATGAAAAACCACCTCCTAGAGAAATACAAGACATCATAGAATTTCCCATGAGTCAAGAATACAAATTTAATCGACTAAGGTTCTACAATAAATTGGCAGAAGACCAGGAAAGGCGCCAGAACAAGTATCAAAAGGCGATTAAGAAGGTAATAAACTATTAAGTCGGAGAAAAGGTACTACTGAAAAACAGGGAACTACCCAGGACTTTGGAAGGCATTACCAAAGTTATTACTGCTGTATACCGGCCCATATCAGATTATTAAAAATAATAACAACAATACTTATGTATTAAAAGATGTTAATTCAAATAAAGTAAAAGGAACCTATAATCAGTTATCAATCAAAAAATATATAGAGGAGAGATAATAAAAAGAATTTGATAAATAAAACAACCAAATTCAAAAAATAGTAAGGCCAACTTACATGAATTATTTGAGAAAAACTATTGAAAACAATTAAATGAAATAAAAAGAATTTGGGAAAAAACAACCAAATTCAAAAAATAGTAAGGCCAACTTACATGAATTATTTGAGAAAAACTATTAAAAACAATTATATAAAAAAGGAATTTTGGAGAAAACGTCCAAATTCAAAAAATAGTAAGAGTTACAAGAATTATTTGAAAAACTATTGAAAACAATTAAATGAAATAAAAAGAATTTGGGAAAAAACAACCAAATTCAAAAAATAGTAAGACCAACTTACAAGAATTATTTGAAAAAACTATTATAAACAATTAAATGAAATAAAAAGAATTTAGGAAAAAACAACCAAATTCAAAAACGAGTAAGGCCAACTTACATGAATTATTTGAAAGAAACTATTAAAAGCTATTAAATATAAAAAGAATTGTTGTAAGAAAAAGCTACAAAATTCTAAAAGCATAAGAACAAATTACACTCATAATTCGAGTGAAGTCTTACATAAAAGAATTTGAGAGTAAATGGAGTACAAATGTGTAAACTTTCTCAAACTCTCCAGAGACAAAGCAAAAAGAACATGTTCCAGTAAATAAAGAGAACAACTTATATTAAACAATGGTATAAGTTAATATTACCAGAAAAATATATTAATGAATGTTAAAAGTGTCAGAAGAAGGAAGAATAGCAAGTCTTCATAAAAACCAGTGTTGATAAAGAGAAAAAACCCTTAATAAACTATCACAGCTATAAAAACTATACTATAGTTTGTATTGTAATAGTGACTGTGATAACTATAACAACTATTATAAATTATGTAAACGAGACAATTTAAGACAAAAATGATACAGAATTTTAAATGAAGAAAGAAAGAAGAAACCGGAATATTTTATAATTTAATCAAACTAACTTAACCAAACTCACCAAGAAAATAATTTGATAAAGATGAAACAATGAAGAAGGACCAACTAAGTAAAAACCAAGTATTAAGACCAGAAACCAAAAACCCTGGTATCATGATGATAATATTGTTGTAATAACCACTGTTATAGTGATAATTGATAAAGAAGGAATTAATGTTATGCCATGAGCAATAGAATAACTCATTGAATACCAAATGAAAAAAGAAAAAAAATCTCTATATAAATGCTAATTACTATGTAAACAAGATGAAATGATGAAACGATGAAATGTATATTACACCACATACCTAAACCACATAATATGGAATGAGCTTTGATAGAGAAGAAGAGTCAAGTGTATAAAAGTATTAATTGATATAAAATATTACGAAGTGAAGAATCCAAGGATGGTTTATTATTATAAGTCAAAAGAGACTACTTTTAATGATTATTCATTTTTATGACTGGATGTAGAAAAATTCCATCAGTCTTATATTTTGAGCAGAGATGATAATTCCTCTGAGCTCAGTTAAGTGAAGTATTGGCCAGCAGAGACTGAAGCCGAAATGTGCTACTCTGAACTGTTCCAACTCACATGTTAGGGAATGTTAGGGAGTAAACATACAGGTGAGGAAGCACCAAATAAGAAAAGATATAAAATGATAATGTTATACACAAGATTGATGATTACTTATTAATGAAAAAGGAAGCTAATGAAGGAGATACATATCATCTGAGAGAAAGCAATGGTGGAAAATAAAGGAATATAAAGTGAAATCACGAATAAAATATGGTAAATAAAAAGAATTAATAGTAATTATTTCATCCATACTAAGAGTATGATCTGAACTAATCACTTTTACAGGAGAGCATATGTAGCATAACAGAATTATCACCTAAAAATTTAACTTAATACAACATTAATAAACAAGAAACTATCAATAGTGAGTGAGAAAAAATAAATGGTTAAAAAATAAATTAAAGAAGCTGATCATTAAGTCGATAAAATGTTAATAAAAATTAAACTGAATAACAAAGAAAACTCTTGGTCCATATATAAATAACCAACTATATAAAACCCCAGTACAACAGCAGTATACCCAGTAGATTGAGGAGCAGTAAATGAGAAGACAAAGGTAAAAAGTAAATAAATAATTAATAAGGGGAAAATTTATTAAATTAAGAAGCAGAAACCCCCAAGATTACAAAACCAATAACAAGTTAATAAGGAGCTGTAAATGAGAAAATGAATGAAACCGAATAATCAAATAAGGTTCATTGAATTAATAATATAAGGACATGAAACCACAAGAAAAGGAAATACTTATATAATAAGAAAGGAGAGACAAAATATGTCAAGGTTCCTAAAAGAAATATAGAAACAAGAAAGGCTATTCACTAAAACATTATGAAGAATGAATATACCAATTGAAACTAAATTAAAACCAATAATGAATGTCAGACCAAATAACTCAAGTTACAGGATACAATGCAATTAAAATAAAATTGTAAACTAAATGTAAGCCTAACTTAATAACAGAGTAAAAACAAACCAAAAGACTACCAATAGTGTAGAAACAAATCAAAAACTACCATAGTGTAAAAACAAAAGACTACCATTAGTGTAGAAATTATAAAGTGAAATACCATAATAAAATATAATAAAAGTTAGAGACTACAGTGAGTGTAGAGAATAACAAGTAACATACTATAAGAAATAAATAGTGAAAGAAAGTAAAATTATTTAAAAAGACTACCATTAGTGTAGAGAGATACCATATAAAAAACATAAGAAAAAAAGACAGTTTAATAACTGAGAATATTATTAGGAATAAGAATGTTTTAAAGATTATATATAAATGAAAAATAATAGATATAAGATGTTTTTATTGTAGTTTTAAAGTGTTACAAAAAAGAAACCTAAATACAAAAGACAGTTTACTAACTGATAATCTTATTAGTAATAAGAATGTTTTAAAGATTATATATAAATGAAAAATCATAGATATAAGATGTTTTTATTATAGTTATGTGTTACAAAAAAAAAGAAACCTAAATACAAAAGACAGTTTAATAATTGAGAATATTATTAGTGATAAGATGTTTTTAGTTTAATCAAATTATGTATAGTAAATACAAAAGACAGTGAAAGACTGAAAGTATTATTAGTAATAAAATGTTTTATTTTAATCAAATTATATATAAAAAAAAATAATAGGTATAAGATATTTTTTGTTATGATTAAATGACAAAAATTAATAGATATAAGATAATATGTTGTATTTAATTAATGTTCAATGATTTCAAAGTTTGTTAAGGCAGAGAAGGCAAGTAGGTAACATGAATATTGTATTATTAAACTGTAAACCATATAAAGAATAATAGGGTAAAATAACTAACAAACCCCAATAGAAAAACAAAACAGCATTCTAGAACAAAATCAACTGCTATCATAGAGTCAAACCCAAATGAATAATAGTTGTCTTGATTGTTCATCTCTTCTTTCACAGCACTATCACTTTACTAAAAATGAACGTTATCTTGTGAAAAACTTACTTTTTTCGTCGGACGCGTTTCGGCTTAAGTATCCGCCTTCTTCAGCTTTTAGTCAGACGGAAGAAGGCGGATACTTAAGCCGAAACGCGTCCGACGAAAAAAGTAAGTTTTTCACAAGATAAAGTGCATTTTTAGTAAAGCCAAATGAATAAATTCAATAGAATTGTATATAATTAATAGAAACTAGTCCATGTAAAACAAAGATATGAAAATGTAATCAGCACAGAACCAAATATTAGCAAATGTAATGACAAAAGAATAAAATTAACTTTATTTGGAAATATGTAATACTAGGCCTAGAAGGGTACACTATTCAGATAAAATGTAAATTAATCAATATTGGAGTATTATAACAACAAATTATTAACAACAAGCAATAATCATGAAGTGAGTAAAATTATTTAAAGGGAAATATTGACATAAAATCACTTATAAACCATTTAATTACTAAAATTGTAAAAAATACAAGGCCTATAATAAATATAAAAAATTGTAAATTTTAGGCTTATCTGAACTTAAAACAGACCCAGTTATATATTGAATTATGTAAAATTAGCACAAGAATATTGCTAGATAGTTAAATTTTCATAAAATTAATAAATAATTAAGTTACAGCAATAAATAGGAAAACTTGTCATGTATTTTTATGAGTTGAAACCAAATCCAAGACATGTAAATGTGAACAGACAATGGTAAGAGGAATAAGACATTTTATAAATTACCACCGAAAACGACAACTTTAAGTCATCAGTCTATTGTTAATCGTGAATGTGTGCAGATCAAAATTTTATGCAAAATTGTGCAGAACAACCGGAATAATAATATCCAGTACGAGAACAAGAAATTAACCGCCATTTTGAGAAAAATTTCATTAAACACCAATATTATCTGGACAACGAACTCAACAGATTTTGAACACGGAACACAGCACCATTAATCCAACACAGAACAACCTCGCTGAGGAGAAAAAAACACTTCACATAATTATCCAGAGGTACTACAACATCGCAGAGGAAGGAATCCACATTTATATTTGAGGGAGAAGACCAAACATAGCGTCAGCATTGGGTAGCAGAAAATCGAGGTGAACGGCAGCCATACTGGATTTGCAGAGTGAACGGGACACAGCCTTCACGAGCCAGTGACGTCATTCTACGAATTGGTTCGAATTTTCTAATTAATAATTGACAATATTTTCAGAATCCTGTTATTTTTTAGCAATAATAATTTATTTTAAAGTATTTGTAAGTATTGTATCTTGTTCCTTGCCCTCTCTGACCATTTCGACAGTTAAAAGAACTCGAAATAATTAATTTTGTAATGTTATATTTTGTCATTTTATCACGACCGACCTGAGTGAATCTCAGCCAATGCCATTGCCGATGCGCGTAAGATTGGCGCACAAATTAAAATTTTGAAAAATAAACATCAGAATTACTCAAATACTTTGTGTTCATGATTATTTGTATTATAAATATTAGCTTTTTATTTCTTCTAAACATAAATTAGAATATTAGAAAAATATATCAAGAAGAAGAAGAAGAAGAAGAAGAAGAGAGAATCCTTGATCCAACTGACATAAGATTATCTCTAGTGAACAAATATTTTGACACACAATAACTAATTTACACATTTTAAAGTAATTAAAAATTTATAATTAATTAATTAAGATAAAATAAAGAAAAACAAAACATTATTAAATTTTTTTTTAATTCAATTCATAAACAATAAAAATTTTTTATTTATTATAAATTTATTATTTGTAATTATCACAGTTTTATTACAAATTGGCGCTCACTACAGTGGGGCATCATCATCTTCTATTTGCACGTTGTATTACAAATTGGTGAGATCACCAGTGGGACTTTATATTATTATTTATTATTAATTTGTTTTATTACAAAAGTTAAATTGAAGAGGGTTTTAAGTAAAATATGGTTTAATAAACAATGTCTGGATAATAATGTCATCCCAAAATACGCGCAAGTTAAAATTAAAAATAAGAATGCAGTAGCTAAAAAAGTAAAAGAACAAAGCGAGAAGTTGTGGATAAAATTAGAA
Source organism: Magicicada septendecula (assembly GCA_034769895.1). Taxonomy (NCBI): domain Eukaryota; kingdom Metazoa; phylum Arthropoda; class Insecta; order Hemiptera; family Cicadidae; genus Magicicada; species Magicicada septendecula. The sequence continues at coordinate 479,093,155 of CM068373.1, forward strand.
TTAAGGTCACTTTACGGCTTAATCAATAAACATAATAGGGAATTATATGACAGACATATAGAATTGTTAAGAATATACTCGTATGTAGAGTTAGAAGAAATATTATATAATTTTGGTTTGGGGTACGTAGAAAATAAATTGGAAAAGAAAAAGAAAAAAATGGTAGATAAGTTAAATAAATTAATAAGAAAGAACGAAATAAAAAAGGAACACCTCTCTAAGAATAACTATGAAAAAAGAGTAATAAACCTTACAAAGGTAACTTTCAATACACAAGAAAAAGAAATGTTAGCAAAAGGCTTAATATACGCGCCGCCACCAGAATTAAATCAAGAAAAAAAAAAGATTATTGAATCCGAAAGCATAATACAAAAACTAGGAAATGAAAATGATAAAAAAAGAATAAGGTGGGAAGTAGGGAATGTAGTAGATAAAATATTTAAGAAAAATTTGTATAATTCAAAAAATGAACAAAAAATCAAATCAACTGTAACTAAACTAAAGAATGATATTATAGTTATGAAGGCAGCAGACAAAGGAAATACAATGGTGCTACTGAGAAAGGACGAATAGATAAAGAAAACGGAAGAATTTATAAGTGAAGGACCATGTGAAGAAATAAAGTATGATTATACAAGTAAGTACCAGTCAAGGATAAAACATAATTATGAAACAGATAACATTTATAGAAGAAAATATGAAAAAGTATTTATTGGAAAGTAATCCAACGGCACCAACTTTTAAAAGTCAGGTTAAGATACATAAAGAAGGAAAACCAATTAGACCGATTGTTTCTTTTATTAATGCACCTATTTATAAATTATCAAAGGATGTTAGCAGAGTACTGAAAGGGAAATATGAATTTGGGACAAAATATAACATAGAGAATAATGTAAAATTGATAGAAAAATTAGAAAATATTAGAATGAATGAAAACACAAAATTGATATCACTGGATGTTAAGGACATGTTTACCAATATCACTGTAAATAAAGTTATTAATTTATTGTTGTATTGGAGTGTTAGTGGTCTCAAATATTTCTACTAGTAATTTTATACAAACCACTTTTCTACTAGTAATTTTATACAAACCAGGTCGTTGGTAAATGACCTGAAGATGGCTTGACTGTCGAAAGCGCTCGTCAATACCAAAGGCAAAATAGTGGTTTGTATAAAATTACTAGTAGAAATAAAGTTATTAAGTTAATAAACGATAATAATATGAGAGAATACAGGTATAAAAAGCAATTGATTAAAATAGTTCAAGAATGTGTAAATCAGAACTATTTTAGGTTTCATAACAAGTTTTATATACAGAAAAAAGGTTTACCTATGGGATCTTCATTATCCCCTATTCTTGCAGAAATATACATGAATGATTCTGAAAAGCAATTAATAAGTTCCACTAAGTATAAAGACAATATAAAATTATGGACTAGATACGTTGACGATGTATTAGTAATTTGGGAAGGAAGCATAGAAGTGCATGAGTTTACACATGAGGTAAATAATAAGGATAAAAACTTTACAATTTAAAGAAGAGATAGGAGGTAAGAAAATAAATTACTTAGATTTAAACATAGAAATTAAAGATAATGAGAAACTACAGTTTGGGATATTTAGGAAAGAATCGTATTCTGATATAATTATACCAAGAGAGTCTTACCACCCTTATAGATATAAAATGGTGGCAATCAATTCATTTTGTTATAGAGCTCAGAAGTGTTTAAAAGAGACCGAATCAAAAGATAGGGAGTTAAAAACGATAAAGGGAATTGTAAGGAATAATAACTATAACACCAACATAGTGGATAAAGTTATGAAAAGTGTGAACATACAAAAAGCTAAAACAGAACCAGAACAAAAGAATTATGCAGGGTCGTTGACATACATAGGTTCACATACTAGAAAAATTATAAAATGTTTTAATAAATATGGAGTAGATATAGCTATTACAAAATGTGAAACGGTATTTGATAAGATAAAGAATAAAAATATAGAAAAAATCCCAGTATTACAGAAAAGCGGAATTTATAAATTAAAATGTAAAGACTGCAACAAAGTGTACCTAGGTGAGACAGGACAAAAATTAGTATGCAGGTTGTCTGAGCACAAACATGGAGAAGGTAATAGAACAACGAATTCGTTATATGGAAGACATTTCACAGAAGACAACCATAAGTTTGTTAATCCTTTGGAAGACTATGAAATTGTAAAAGTAGTAAATAACACAGTTGAAAAGAAGCTTAGGGAGGAGTTAGATATATTGAAAGAAAGAGAAAAAGGGTTAGACAATTTAATTAATACTAAAATTAAATTTTATAATGAAGAAATATTTTATAACATAATTAAGAAGTAAATGATAGAGGACAGATAGATAAGATTAAGAATTAAATTGCATAGGACTAATTGGATGTTTTAAAATAAGGGTGTGTGACTCGCCCACAAGTGTGAATGAGAAAGGCGGTTAGGTTTAAAAGGAATGTACACACACACACAACACTTAAACACAAGGAATTTGCTAGAAAAATATGTAACTGTCCAGATGGAGGTGATAGGGCTCAGAGCTTGGGAAGGGACATTTGAATTATAGCTTGTTGTGTGTGACAGGGTGGGGTGGGGTGAAGGGTTTGTTTTCATGTCTGTTTGTTCATTTCCGATCTGAGGATGAGCTGTGAAACTTGAAAGCGCTAATCGGAATAATTTTTATATAGTTGTGTGCAACAGTGATAATTCTGTTTGTGATTTTAACCACTAACACAACGTTCTTCATTAAAAAACTAAAATAATGATGATAATAATTAAAAAAACAAATTATATCAAGCATTTACAAGAAAGTGAAAGCAAAATGGTTGGCAAAGAACTCGAATAGATTCATTGAAAAACTGGTTATATTCTGAAACAGTTAACATAAATCTGAAGAAGGCCTAAAAGTAGCTCAATTAAAACTCATCAGTAACTTTAATACCTTCTGAATTACTAAATAAATATATTTTTTAATTAAATATTTAATAAAAAATTATATACACAGGGTATTCTAAGTAGAAAGGAAATATTTCAGGTAATTTTAGAAGTTAGAGTTAAACATTTTTGTAATGTTACATAAATATAGGTCAGGAAAGGCTTTGTTTTCATATTGTGGCAACATAAAAATTCAATCCATATTCCTGCTCTGAAGGAATAATAATGCAACATGACAATTCCTGGGAGACAAATAACGGAGCAAAGTTAGTTACTCCTTATGTTGTTTGACCTGAAATATTGAAACAGACGGACAAGCAAACTCTTAGAACAGTAGGAACTATTGGGCCAGAATTTATATCCAAATATAATTACTTATTTTTCAGAATGTCAGTGTTAACGATTGTCTATAATTAGTTTAGATGAAAACAATATACTCCAGAAAATTGTTAGAAATTATTACAGAAAAGTTGAAATAGCATGTGTACTACATAGCGTTATGATTGTATCATAATTTCTAGGTTATCAAGTTAAGAGGATAATTTATAATATATAAATTTTATAATAAATAATACTCTAAAATGCTCGATAATACACTCACAAATATATATTAACACTCAAAAGGATCACAAAATAACTTCAAAATACTTGTAAATAAAAACATAACTAACATGTTGAACACGAAAAGTATAAACAAACTTGCAATGCTTGCCAACTGTACATTATTTCATACAAAATCTTTTCTCCCATTAGTGCTGCAAAGTGAAAGCAGAAACAAGAACTAAAATGCTTGATAAACATCCTGCATTAATTCTGTGGTGTAATGCATTTGAAAGCATTTGAAGAGACATAATGCATTTGAAAGCATTGAAAAGTGAGTGTCTTAGTATTATGCCAAATGTCAAAATACCAAGTCAATTGGTGGCATAATATTATGCCATTGGTCCTCAAAGTGTTGAATTAAAAAATGACAGACATGGTAGAAAATATTACATTTCAGAATCAAATTCAAAATAGAAGTGTTTTGTTTACAGTAACCTAATATAATGTACAACATTTTTATTTTTATTTTTATTTTTTAGAAGAAATATTTTTCATTTGTATAATTCTAGGTGTCTGTCATCTAGTGCAATGTATTATAATAAAGGACCAGTTTATTGGTTATCTGTTTGGCCTATTCCATACCACACATTTCTGGGAACAATTGCTGAAAATTTGAATCCATTGCAACATTAGCATGAATTTCGGGTTGATATCAACACACCTATGAGTTGCTTCATCCTTAAACAGTTGTTGCGAAAGTGATCTGCATTAATCGATTCACAGAAATGAACTTGCATAGTATAAATGCTCTAGCCTAAGGTGCAGCACTCATTTCACATTAAAATAGATACGAATGATGACAATTTACTGTTACAGAGACACTAGTTTATGATGTAATAAGCTGCATAGGAATCTTGAAAATACCAGTTTGTTCATCTTCTTTTTAATACACTGGTTAGTGACCAATGGAAAATAGCTCTTCGAACTTTTGTACTTAATCCTTTAAAGTCGAAATAACTATGTGAGAAGTATTTTATTTTGTTGCTTAAGGGAAGAACTTAATAACAAATTCAATTTCATTGGCATCTTTACTATTACTTATTACACAATCACCCGATTCATTAACATGTGAGTGGAATTCACATCCAAATATATTTGTTTAGTTCCTCTAATTAGACAGCATTATCACTCCTTTTGAATATGAAACTGACTGTGGGAGTTTTTTACGAGTGGAAATTCTATTTTCATTAAAAAAATATTTAATGTGCCACATACGGCCCTTATCAGAGCCTGAGACGAGTTTCAACATCAAAATGAAATCACCCTGATAGACTTAAGATTCACCTGTGGTTAAAGGATAAACAAAGTATAAAATCTATACGGCAAAAGCTAAATATTTAGCTCTTATTATGAGAGAACGTGGCACAGCATATTGAAGAGAACTGAGATATGGTGCCCTAGTAGAGCTTCTGCAAAGACACTCCACCAAGAATTAATGAGGAAAGCAAATAAACAAACAAAAAAGTATGGGCACATCTCCTTGGGTTTGTCCTATAATGAGAGGAAAAGAAAAAGAAGCCCAAAATCAGACAAACTGCCCTCATCTGCAAGGGCGGATGAGGAAGATAGCATTCTTTTGATGTATTGGAATGCCAGATCCTTGAGAGGGAAAGCAGAGGAGTTGAAGAGAGTGATCACTGAACGTGATGCAAGGATCATATGCATACAGGAGTCCTCACTACCATCAAACAACGCCTATCATCCTAAATTCAAGAACTTTCAAATGATTAACTTATCGTGAGAAAACGGCTGTGGAGGTGGATTGGTCACACTTGTCCACGATACCCTGCATGTGGAAGATTGTACGATGAGTTTGGGCAAGAACTTAGAATACATTAAGATGAAAATAAGAGCTACAAAGGACTATGTTTTCACACTGGTAAATGCATACATACCGTCACAGGGCCTACAGGAGGGGGATCTGAGTGCAATCACGCCGGACAGTCGGAACTTTATGCTGGTGGGTGACTTCAACAGTAAACATTCGAGATGGAATGACGGGCCCGAAAATGGAAATGGCTCAATTCTTTTCAAGTGGATTCAAACACATAACATCATTCTCCAAAATCAAAAGAAAGAAGCTACCTACCAGTCTCCTTCCACAAGCACTTTGAGCACCCTGGACCTGACCTTGGTGTCACCACCCTTCGACAAAACAATAAAACACTGGAGCGTTGGAGAGGACCTGGGAAGTGACCATTTTCCGGTTTATTGCGAACTTGGGCTATCAAGAAGGTTGGTTATTAACATTTCTGTTACACACAGCAAGTACAATGTTAGGGAAGCAAATTGGGAGGCTTTCAAAACTGCAACAGGAGAAATAGATTGCAAGGACTGCACTGTTGAGGAAATTGAGAAGACACTACACATATCTGCTGAAAGGGCAATACCAAAAAATAAGCTTCAAAACAAAAACAAAAACCATATGAACAACTGGTGGAATAAAGAAATAGGAGATCTTAGAAACTAAAAGCAGAGAGCGAGGAAAAAGTGGAAACAGAAACGTACAAATATACATCGTGAGGTGTACAACAAATGTAATGCCGCTCTGAGAAAAGCAATCTTAACAGCAAAGCGAAAGGCCTGGAAAGAATTTGTCAGCTCAATAAACAAAAACACTCCCAGCAGTACTGTGTGGAAAAAGTTTAACGCTATCGAAGGGAAGACAAATAAAAGGATGGAGCAGATTAAAACCGCCTCAGGTGAATGGCTTGAAGAGGATAGAAAAGGCAGAGGCTCTAAACTCATACTATAGAGATAAATCTGGAAAGAAGGTCCCATGGCCAAGAGTGCTCACTCCTGAGGAAATGAAACTCACCGCCTGGTTTGAACTGCTGACTCTGTCGGACGACCCCGCAAATGAGCCCTTCTCCATGGCTGAGCTAAAGGAGGGAACAGCCGGACTTTTAAGCAAAGCACCGGGAACTGATGGCATCCATAACGGAATGCTGAAACACTGCTCAGCAAAACTACTCTGCAGTATCCTTCAGCTTTTTAACACAATTTGGAAGACAGGAGAAATCCCTCAGTCATGGAAAACAGCGCTTATAATACCCTCCCTAAACCTGGCAAGAATAGAGTAGATATGAGCTCCTACCGGCCAATTACACTCACCTCATGCCTTGGCAAACTCCTGGAGCAACTGGTGAACAGTCGATTAATGTGGAGGTTGGAAACCTGCGACCTGCTCAGAGACACCCAGTTTGGATTCAGGCAAAATAGAAATATAAGCGATGCGTTACTCTTCCTGACAGAAAACATTTACGAGGGCTTTCAAAACCAAAAATCTACCATACTAGTCCAAATTGATTTTGAAGCCGCCTTTGATAGGGTTCCACACTCAACTATCTTGCTGCAGTGCATGAAGCTGGGAATACGGGGAAACATCCTAAAATTTGTAGCAAACGTCTTACAAAACCGCATGATCAAAACAGCAGTGAACGGGATAGAGTCAAACTGTGCTAAAGTTGAAAATGGAATAGTGCAGGGTGTGGTAATTAGTCCCCCACACTCTTCAATATGGCTCTTCATGACATAAATATAACACTACCATCAGAGGTGAAATGCGTGATATTTGCGGATGATGTCTCACTATTCACAGCTGACAAAGACCCCGTAGTAGCAAACAAGAGAATGCAGTTGGCTCTAAACCGGATTGCAACATGGTGTTCAAAGTGGTCTCTCAAAATATCGCCAAACAAAACCGAATGTGCATTTTTCTCAAGACGTAATATCCACAAAAACTTCATTCCAAACCTTGTCATAAACAACATGACCCTTCAGTTAAACGAATGCCCCAGGTTGCTTGGAGTTCATTTGGATAGAAAACTTCATTGGAAGGCACATATACAACACGTGGTGGAGCAATGCGGCAGGCGCCTAAATGCTATGAAGATTGTTGCAAGCCGAGAGTGGGGGGCAGACACTGTCACTTTGAGATCTTTTTACATATCCTTTGTCTGATCAAAGATGACCTCCTGCAGTGAGGTTTGGGGCTCTGCTGCTGCTACCCATATCGGCAAACTGCAACTCATTCAATCAGCGGCTTTACGAATCTGCCTTGGCTGTCCCAGGACTGCTCCCATAGCGGCGATGGAAATAGAACTTGGTATCGAACCAATAGATCTGTTTATCAAGAAGCAAATCTGGAATAAACACCTTAGAAACTTAACACTCCCTTCATCGCACCCTCTTCGCTCAATGCTGGCCACAAATATCACACAGTCCTTCGGTAAAAGAGTGGACACGATTTCGATGGACATGCCAGAAGAGACTCCGGAACACATCGAGACTTTTTCCAATGATCCACCATGGAAATGGATAGAGGTGGAAACTAGCTATGATTTGCCTATACGGCTGACAAAGGCAGATATGGCAGAAGAACTTCGAGGGGTAACCTTGGAAATGCTAAACTCCAAATACCACAGCTTTGTTAAAATATATACTGATGGATCAGTGGATATAAGCAGGAGGAAATCAGGCGCAGGATACTTCAACCAGGCGACTTACCAGGATACCTTCAACCAGGATATTACAGCCCAGCAAATGCCGCATCAATATGGACGCAGAACTTTTGGCTCTGAATGCGGCCCTGATGAGCTGCTTGCAAATAAAAGAAAGAGAAATATGTATACTAACTGACTCAAAAGCAGCCATGGAAGCTCTGGAAAAGACAAGACCGAGCGATTATTCCTTCCGAATCAAGGACCTTCGGACACTGCTGTCATGCCTAAAAAATAAAGTGAAACACATTGTAATTCAATGGATACCAGTGCACTACAGAATACCTGGAAACGAGAAGGCGGATGAAATAGCAAAGGAAGCCGCAAACATGGGACCAATTCAGCATATAAGATATTCGCTCACGAGGTGCAAGAGAGCTGCAGCACGTCGAATAAACGACGAATGGACAGAGCGCTGGTGCAGAGCGGCCACAGGCAGACATCTTTTTCAAATTCAGAAGGAACTAGCGGATCCTTCCTAGTATTGAAATGTTCCAAGAGCAACGGCTACTTTTACAGCTAGGGCCAGAATTGGCCATATCGTCACTGGGCACTACCTGCACCGTTTTGGCCTGAAGGATACATCAATCTGTGAAAACTATGGTGGCGAGGAGGAAACACTGGAGCATATCCTGATCCGGTGCACCTCACAAAACCCAGCAAGAGAAAACCTGAAGACCTTGGTTGGACAAGATGGAGGTTTGGAGAGCATTCTCAAAAGAAGAGAAAACTGGGCACTGGCCGCTGCAGCGTACAATGGACATCGGACCATCGGGGTCCCAAAATCCCTGGAAGTCCATAAGAAGAAGTAAAAAGTAAGTTAAAAAAATGTTTTTGGAGCGTATCCAACAACAGCAATTTTAAATCTCTTTCAGAAACACATACAGGCAAATGTTCAGAACAAATCTCTATCCTGGAATCAATTTCATCCTTCCTCTTACAAAAATTAACCCAATATTTCTACAGGGGGTTATCTATAGGAATGTATGTTTGTGTGTTTATTTTATTACTATTGTATTATTTATTACATTATTATTATTAGTTATATTTTCTACTACATTTATATTTATTTTACATAAAGTTTCAATGGATTTGTTTTATTTCTTCCTTTACTAATTTAAATTCACTGACACGCTGACGTTTGCTGTTATATAAGCAAAACACACACACACACACACACACACACACACACACACACACACACACACACACACACACACACACACACACACACACACACACACACACACACACACACACACACACACACAATCATAACTCTCGTCACTGTGATCATACACCCAACTACAACTGAAGAGTTCAGTATGTTAACATAATACCATAAAACACAAATTCTTATTTGTCATAAAACATTGCAGGGCTATGTTAGGAATATAAATATACTGACAATGATAACAATAGTACACGATATTACATGGTGCAGATCACTAGCTAATTAGTAGGACAAAAGTGAGCACTGAGTTCTCGTGATGTCACAGCGGCGCTACTCTACTGTGTATCCTATTTGTGATCCCTACTGTGTATTCTAACAAAATACTGTGTCTTTAGTTAACCAAATTCAACTGATTAGTGCATTCAGATAAATTAATTTTAGAACACAAATCTCCCTCATGTAGACACACCAGTTTACAGTAGCACAGCTGGTCACTTGTTCTTGCATGCACCTCTTTAAGCACTCATACTGAGGTCCCCCTTACTGTTGAGGGGTCCCAAGCTCTAAACTTTGTATCTGATGTAACTCAATCATTTAGATGGTTTATATTTGTTACTTCCATATTCTGTAAGGAAACGGAAGTATGGTGATCATGAAAAAAATTGTGTTAGAGATAAGGGCTGATTCTGATTGTACTGCCCTCAAAACATGAAGAAAAGTCATTTTCCGAAGTGTGTGTGTGTGTGTGTGTGGAATTTTTTTCTATGGTGAACGATAACTGCCACAAATTCAAACAGAATAAAATAATTGTTTGCATATATGCCCGAATTGTAGAGGACTCAAGGCCTATTGACTTTGGTGAAGATTGGTTAAGGGGGAAGAGTAGTTTACTTGCAACACTTTACATTTTAACAAGAGTAAAGTACTTAATTTTGATAAATAAAGTATCCCGAAAAGAAGGTCATAATAATCCACTGTAGAAAGGTAGATGAAATATCTATAAATGAAAAGGATTGTTGAAGGTAAAGGGGTAATTTTTTGAAAATTACCTTTCTTATGTTGAATAAACTACATTTTGAAGGTAAACTACATTTTGAACAAAATAAACATTTTGAAGGATAAGATACCTTAGTAATTACATATAATGAAACTATTACTCAATTGTAAATATCAAAAGTGGGGTTGTTTGGGTAAGGGGGAGGGGTAGTTTACCTGCACTGTTTTGTGTTTTAACAAGTGTAAAGTACTTAATTTTGATAAATAAGTATCCAAAAATAAAGTCATATTAATCCACTGTAAAATGGTAAATGAGATATCTATAAATGGAGAGGGTAGTTGAACGGGGGAGGTGATTTTTTTTTAAATTACTTTGCTGATATCAAGTAGAGTACGAGTATTTAAATTTGAAGGATAAAATACCTTAGCAATTACATATGATAAAACTATTACTCTATGAAAGTGTAAATATCATTAATGGTGGGGATCTGTTGAGTAGGAGAAGGATGATTATCTGCATAGATCAGTTTCTTTATAAGAATGAAGTACCTAATTTGTATAGATAAAGTGACTCAAAAATAGCATTTTATTCAATTACTGCCCCATAATAAGAAAAATATCTATAAATAGTGAAAATAGTTTGAGGGTGGGGGATTTCTTTTTAGAAATTATCAAACCAAATTCAAACAAATGATTTTAAATATAAAATCATTTATAATGAGGTGATTTATAATGATTATAAATCTTAGAACACGACGGAAGTAATGTAACCCCTCCTTTTTTTTTTTTTTTTTTTAGGAGAGACCACTAGATATTTAAAACTAGGCAGAGGGCCTAGAAGAAGCATAAAATGCGCTGGGTCCAGTGAGACAGGACTTGCAATTAAAACTCGCTTTTACCCAACAATAATAACTTTTATTATTTCTGATTTCCTTTTGTATTTATACATATTAATTGCAAATTTTTTTTTCAATGTACTATCACAGTTCACATTTAATATATCATCCTGCACAATTCTTTAGTATCCAAAACTCACCAAATTTGCAATTTAAAATTACCCTCATAATTCAATATCTAATATCACAATTCAAAAACTCCTTTAATATCACTTAATATCGATAATCATATAGTTGTATAAATATTCCCTGTTTATAACACCCTGACATAAAGAATACATAATTCACATAAATACACATATACATATATCACAGACACAATACAGCATGTTAAGTCTGACAGACAGCCTGTATATTCCTATCATATCCATACATGAATGTGGAGAACATCTAGACTAGAAATTACAATTTAAATTGGCATAGCAGCCTGTACAAACTCTCAAGTTACAACCTATAATTTAGAAAAAAATCGGGTTTGTCCCCTGATAGTAAAGTACCATCACAAGGTTAGCGTGTCTGTATGGGTTTATAAAATTGTAAGTTTTCACCTTCTTTTATGCTTTTATAAGAATTCAAAATTTTAAAGGAAATCCAAGTGGCACATAACCACCAGAAAATAAAATATAAACTGAGGCGGATTTTATAACTTTACAATTATAGATTGAAATAGTGAGAATCTAATATTATAAATATATGTAAAAAAAACTTAAGATATCCTGAACTGACTATGGCAGTAAGAAAAGACAATAATGATTTTAAGTATTGGTACATTCTGAATGATTTTATAAAACTGTAAAACTTTTGCTTAAGCCTTGTAGAAATATTTAAAGAAATTTACAGAAAATCTGAATTGACCCGACCGCCGACATGCGCCAGGGCCTGATCCAACATTAAAGAACACGTCCGGTTCCTGCATAGAACTGCCCCCATAGGTGCCTGATTCAAGTAAGAGAGTAAAAAAAAACCTATAATCGCTTAAAAACTTCCAACCCCTTTTAAAATATATATTTATTAATAATGATTAACTAATACAAAACCCAAAATGGTAATAGGGACCCGACCAGCCGGTCAAGCCCCCAGCATTTACGAACAGCACCCACATACATCACAAAATTCTGATTCCCCACACTTTTACCGTAAAACAAATATAATATTAATGATCGCCGGACACGTGCCCCTCGGCCGGGTCTACAATTATTTTGGGGTGTAATTACATTCTGAATCTATACTAGAAAAAGGTTGTAACCCAACATTATGTCCAGCTGGACGCGAGCAAAATTGAGTAGTACTTGAGTTAACTGAGAATAATGTCACAACACATGGTATTTGCTGCAGCGCCTAGAGTATATTTTTAAAGCTTAAATGTCACCTTAGTGTAATCCAGGAGGTCTCATGGGTACTGTGGTGTGATGTGCAGTCGTTCCTCCCGTGGCGGCCAAGATCGAGTCTAGATATATTTATGGCATTGTGGCCGATGGATAACCACACATGGAGTAAGTCAGACTTCCGACTGAGTCGGGAACCCGGAGATCGCTTAGCTTCTACTCAATCATAGTGAATAGAAATTAGAAGTCTTAAAGAAACTTGGTTCGGCCGGGGGAGACGACTGCTGCTGCCCGTTACTGCTGAATTCAGACTAAATCATCCTGCCTCAAACCAGCGCGTCGAAAACATAAACGCACAATTACGCCAACAGATTGTGTCGGCGTTCAGTGAAACCCCCGAAACGTCAACCCCGTACCAACGCGTAATTACCATAATTAATTTATTTCGGCAGTTCATCCTTTTAAGTAATTTCTCCACAATAGAAGCGCCGGGACTTAAAACTCCCGGCACAGTAATGTTTAAAATAATTTACATGATTCTGACATACTTCTGCTACAATTTTTGGATCTGCTATGAGAGACAAAACAAATGTTAGCTTTACATAAATTATTCTGAAATTATGCAATTATTAATTATAATAGATCCAATAAAAGTTTATCACATACATAACAATTGTTACTACATCAAAATATACCTCATTCATGACATTTTCACAATCTGAGTCTGGTACAATAAACTCCTCCTTAATTATAGTGTTTCCATCTGGCAAAAGAAATTCGTGCACGCTTTCGGTAATGGACTCTTCATCTTCATAGTCCGTAGCATGTGTATCTGGTAAAACATATTCTGTAACCTCTTGAGCTCTTTCTACTTTCACTTTAGCATTTTTAGGTAGCAAAACAGACTGAAAATATAACAAGAAGTGTTTTTAGAGACTCACATAAAAGCTTTACTTTCCATAAAATAAAATGTTACCTCCTAACAATACACAACATCAATCACTTCACACAGTGGTGAATTATCTGGATATTAAAACTGATATAGTATGAAACAGATTGAAATAAATCTATCTTAAGTACTGGACCCATTGGTTTATAATATCTTCCATTGTGGCCACATATCTTCGAGAATTACGAGTCAGATAACATGATTTATACAGGTACAAATCACTAACTGAAATTTAATGAGCAAGTACTTTCAGCTCACAACATTAGATAACACAAAAACCACAAAAGCGTTTTGATTTTTGACTATATACGATGGTAATACAAAATACATAAGTTTTTACAAAATGTACAACAAAACACGAAAACTTGAAAAAATAACTTAATAGCTGTCTGTTCTATCATAAAGTCATTAATAAAAATGCTAAAGCATCTAATCTTAAAGTGAACAAAGAAGTGATACAATTTAAAAATTTTGCAAACTAATATTCAAAACAACAAGCAAATAAAATATGTAATATAACAAAGAATTGTATATAATGAAATAGTAGAGTAAAATAAAAATTTTTAATTTTTAGCACGCATATGGGGTATCTCAATGTACATCAGAAACAAAAATACTGCCTGCAATTAAGTAAAGAAGACTAACAATAAAAATACAAGACACTTTAATGACACTGCAACTATCTGGAGAAGTTACAATAAAATCCATAATTTAAAGAACACATCAACATTCAAACTCGCATAACTAATTAATTACACTGCTCAACGTTAGTTTTGATGTTTTAATATTTTAAAGTGTTTTAAATTACATTTTTCTGCAGATTTAACAAACACTATTCATTTTTCTCTATCATGAGCAGTTTTTTATACTAAATGCATTAGACACTTGCTGTTTTAACACTCACTTTCATTTCATCCAATGAGCGTATTTTCATTTTAGTCAAAGAACGCAGGTGGTAACACTGATTATATATTCAGCTCGATCAACCAAGCACATAATATTATTATTACTATTTTGTTATTTGGATTCTACTAGCCAGCACACAAAGCTGTTGTGAGTTTAGATTAATCTGAGGTTATTTTTTCAGTTTCAATGTTATCAATTTTATTTGTTTCAAGTGGTACAAAGAGTTTGCGCTGATGCCTAAATAACCCAAATTTTTTATTATATTTGTGGAAAGTCTGCAATTTTAAACAGAGACATAATATTAAAAGTTTTGTAAAGAATGTTTATTTTGCATATTTTGATGCCAGGTCTGATCAAGACAAAAGCTGGGCTTCACACAGACTGTGGAAGAATTGGTGAGGAACTGTATAAGATAAGTGAGTAGTAAGAAAGTGAGATACAGTCTTATGCAACTGCTATGGTTTAGAGAGAGCCATTGGGTCTTGTGAATGATTGTTACTTTTGTATGGTACATGTTGAAGTTTCAAAGAAAAAAGAAAGAAAGACATTGTGTATCCAAATATTCCTTTTGTGATTAGGCTGGTTGTCCACAGTGAATCACTTCAATTCTCCTATAAATTGTGAAGATGCATCAGAGAATGCTGAGAGTTGCACTGAACATGAATGTGCAATCTTCCAGAAAGAGTGCAAACCAGAAGACAAACTTGAGCCAAATTTGTTTAATAAAAATAAAATTCATAACTTGTGACTCACGATTTGAACCTATGTAAAGAGGCTACCGAGTTGCTTGAGTCTAGGCATGAGGGAAACATCTGTTAATGCCTGGAATAGAACTTTCTTGTATAGACATAGAAAAGAATATACACTCATATTCTTCAGGAAGGTTCACTTTTTCTGTTTTGATTTACATAGCCTATTTTGGGTCATATATGATCTGACCAAATACTCATCGACGCAAAGTGTAACGGTACAAACCTATGAGAATTTGTAATCTAAAGTTTTTTCAATTTTACTTCGCCCAAGGATATTTGGTGAACAAAATATAGCGTCGAGACTGTCGCGGCCTGGCACTGGTATGCAGGTTATCACTAAGGGTGCGCATTCACAAACAAGCGCGCGCACCGGTCGGCGAGGTTTCTCACAAAAACGCCACATACAGAGACATTCCTTAGCGCTTGGTGCGTGGAGAACAGCGTCTGTCTCACTACAGTGATCGAACCGCGCGGTTCAGTATAAAGGCTCGGGAGCCAATCTTCATTAAAACTTTAAAAAATATGTACTAAATATAGTAAAAAGTAGTAAAGAAGGAGTGCAAACTACAATTAAAATGTAGTACAGTGTAAACTACGAACAGTGAGAAAAATGTGAATCAGTGAAAACATATTTCGGAACAAATGTGAACAAAAAACCGGACTGAGTTCGACACGTGCCTGAGGCGACCACAGGAAAGTAAAAAATTTATATAAATCAACAATTGTTATTAAAATAACTCAAAATAAAAGTCATAAAAAATGAAGAGATCTCTTAATTAAAAAGGGGGGTAAAATGTGTGAAAGTGAGAGCGAGCAAATACTGGGTTGTCTTATAAAATAAGAGAAATATTTCATTTAACTATAATAAGTAAATATATTAGTTTTTTTTGTTACGTAAGAATCAGTAAAGAAATTTAAAAAAGGAAAAAGAGTAGGCCTAGTATAAAGAATGTTTAATAAAATTTGAATGAGTCAACCAATGCAGTGAGAGTAATTATTACGAAATTTAATCCTAAATCACTTATAGGTACGAGTTCACATGAAGACTCTGAGACCCGATAAAGGTAAGGGACTTGTGTATGTATATTTATTAAATATTATTTTCTTATAATCTGTAAGTTCTCAACGGCGCCCCGAACTGGGACAGTTTGTACAAATTCAAAGTTTGTACAGACCATGTCTACTCGTGAATAAGTGATTTAGTGGTTGAGGCAGAGTGCATAAAAAATTACGAAAAACGATGTCATGTTAGAGTAGGTTATACGTAAGTAATACCTATACTAGTGAATAATACTTAATGAATGTAAAATAAAGATTGTTAAAATAGATGATAATTTCATAATTTAAAAAATGGCAGGAAATAACGAAAATGATATAAATGAAATAATTAATTTTAATGAATCAGCTGTCATAAGCGGCCTTGAAGTCCATTCGACTCCAAATGTGGGTCAAGACAAAATAGTCGAATTAAATGTAACAGAGAAACAAATATGACAGAGGATTCAGGAGTTCAGTTAACCCCAACCTCAACAAAATGTAATAGCAAATTTGATAATGACATGATGAGTATTTTACTAAATCAATTTAATGAAATAAAGAGGTGTTTTGATAGTAATGATGAAAAGTTCGATAATAAATTTGATAAATTAAGTAATGAAATTAACGAACAAAAAATCAAAAGTGAAAGTAATTTCAGTGAGTTAAAAAACCATATTAATGAAATCAATAAGAAAATATTAATAAAGAATTGGCCAGTAAGCTTAACGAATTAAATACTAAAGTAGATAGTTCAATAAAGAATATAGATATTAGAATCAATGAAATAAATGATGGAATGACCAAAAAAATTGACAAACAACTATGTGATATAAAAGAAAATGTTGAAATTCAAATAAATGAATATAAAACTAATACAATAAGTCAGATCGAAGAGATGAATAAAAATATTAAAAAATGTGAAGTAGATACTGAAAATAAACTTAGCGAAATAAGTACTAGTTGTGAAACAGAGATACAATTATTGCATGATACTGTTAAGACCATGAACCAATAATGTATCCAATCTGAATGTAATAACGATAGGAAATTCAATCTAGTTGAACAGAATATAAACAATGTTAAAGACGAATTGCTAATGGCCATAAGCCAGAAAATGAATAATGTTACTGAGAGAATATTAGTGACACGAGATGTCAATAATGAAATAGAACTTGAAACCTTTTGTAGTGAGAACCGTAGAGTGCATCCAATGCAGTTTTTAAACAGAGTATGGGAGTTTAATCAGTTTAACGGTAATAGTTGGGAGGTAAAACTGTTAAAAATTTTTAAATGTTTTAAGGGTAATTCTGAGATATGGGCGGAGGTGCATCGAAACGAGTGGGGGAGTTACGGAAATTCTGAAACAGCGTTCCGTAACAAATATTGGTCGGAAGAGGAGCAGGAGATATTGTGCAGTCAAATAATGGGAACAGGGAATTTTGGGAGAAATAACAGTAATATTACGGTACATACAATGAGACTTTTCAACGAGGCAAAATACTTAGAGCCACCGTTGCTCTTTCAGTCATTCATACGACATGTAAGCGAACACTTACCTAGAGAGGTTCAGATCACGCTGATGGCGAGAGAGGTGAGTAGTATCAATGAATTAGAAAAAACGTTGATGTTTTTCAGAATATTAGGGACCAGGAAGTCAGCAGACGTCCACACCAACCCAATGTGAGCAGCGGAGGGAGTTACACACAAAGAGGAGGACAACACACGGGAAATACATACCATGGTTGAGAACCAAGTAGATGATATCCGATGTGGAAATGTGGTGGGTGTCCAATAGAAAATTATGCTGACCGTAATTTTTGTTATAGATGTAAGAAGGCGAGGCCAGGTCATCAGAACCGGACGCGGCAGAGATATAACCACCCACATCAGGGAGCCAGTGAGGACTGAGAAGAAATACCCAGAAATGAAGGGGGAAAGCATCGAGCGGAAAGAGTGTACACACCAGGAGGTACGGCCGAGCGGGCGGAAAACTGAGAAGGACAATGGATGAGGAGGCCCGGCCATTGTCAATAGATGACTGCGGGGTACATGGAGATAGATACAGGAATCACACAATTCACACAGATATGGCCATAGAATTAATGGAAGAAGAGGAGATGGGAACGATGAGGCCGGAAAACTGGTTGACGGAGGTAAAGCTGGAAATTGAAGGTAAGCCAGTTACGACACTAATAGACACAGGCAGTGAAGTATCAGTAATAGCAGAACACATATTAAAAAGTTAAGGGAAAGTAATAAAAATATTCCATCTTTGCCAGTTGCGGGGGTAACCATTGTAGGCATTACGGGTGTTAGAAGTAAAAGGGTGACCACACAAGTCCAGTTGAGTATAGTAATAAATGGGGCAAGTTATGAAAATACATTCTTAGTAGTAAGGGGACTAAACTTAGAAGTAATATTAGGTAATGATTTTTCTGATCAGGAATAATGCAATAATCAATTTTAAAAAGAGGGTCTTAGAATTAAATAATGAAGGTAAACAGATAACGGTTAATTTTGAGCGGGTGTTAGATACGGTGAAGATTTCGGGGATACGGGTTATACCGAATAGGGTCATAGATAGGGACACGGAGGTTAGTATGAATATATGTAGAGAGAGAGTGAGCGATGAGAGTGAGGAGCGAATATGGGAGGATAGGGCGGTTAAATTTTGTGGTGAGGGTGGCGCAATAGGGAGTTCTCAATGTGAAGCATTGTGGAGGGTAGTAGAGGGTTTTAGGGGAGTGTTTTCCGGGGAACCAGGAAGGGCAAAAGGTTATGAGAGTTAATTAAAGGTGAGGGAGCATGCGCTGTATGTACAACGAAGTTATCCGGTACCATATTCAAAGAGGAGAGCAGTGCAGTTAGAATTGGATAGGATGTTAGAGGGGGGGTATTATAGAGAAATCGGTGTCAACCTATTCCAACCATTTAGTGGTAGTTATAAGAAAGACAGGAGAGTTAAATTATGTCTAGACGCAAGAAAGATTAACCAAATTATTATTCCTGATAGGGAGTCCCCTGAAGCAATTGAAGAAATTTTCCAGAAGTTTGGTGGGGTAAAATACATGACATCACTCGATTTGACGGCCGGATATTGGTAGGTACCGCTGGCACAAAATAGCCGCAAGTATACCGCATTTTTATTTAATGGTAAGAATTATCAGTTTACTCGCCTACCGTTTGGGTTGAACACCAGCGTAGCTAGTTTTATTAAGTGTCTTGACGAAATTTTGCAACCTCACAATTTAGATTTAAGATCATATATGTGGATGACATTCTGATAGTTTCTAGAACATTCGAGGAGCATGTAGAACATTTTGAATATGTGTTGGATAAGTTATACCAGGGAGGTTTAACCGTAAATTGGGGGAAATCTAAATTTTTACAGACCGAAATACATTTTTTAGGATTCATCATAACACCTACAGGAATCCGGGCTAATCCAGACAAAGTGGAATTTATCATGACGTTTCCTGAGCCAAAAAACATAAAACAGCTACAAAATTTTCTTGGTTTATATAACTTTGACAGGAAGTTCCAGCGAAACTACGCCCAGACTACACCAAAACTCAGTGCTGTGTTGCAGAAAAACAAACAATGGAGATGGGGGGAAAATGAAAGGGAGGCGTTCTGCGAAATTAAGAGTAAGTTCGCCAATATGCTTTTGTTGAACCACCCAAAT
Source organism: Magicicada septendecula (assembly GCA_034769895.1). NCBI lineage: Eukaryota > Metazoa > Arthropoda > Insecta > Hemiptera > Cicadidae > Magicicada > Magicicada septendecula. The sequence continues at coordinate 479,112,942 of CM068373.1, forward strand.
TTCAATAATAGTTTTTATTTACAGATGGACGCTAGCAATATAGCATTAGGAGCCGAACTATATCAGGAGGACGATGCTAAAGAACACCATACCATCGCTTTCGCCAATCGGACGCTGCTAGCATCAGAAAGAAACTACACTACTACCGAAAAGGAGCTTCTCAGCATCATGTTTGCCGTTAAGAAATTCAGGACCTATCTGCTGGGTAGTAACACCATTATCAGGACGGACCATAAAACTCTGTCGTTTTTGAACACCTGTAAGCTCACACACAGCCGGATAACCAGGTGGGTGTTAGCTCTCCAAGAGTATAATTTCTCTTGGGAATATATTAAGGGGGTAGAAAACCGAATACCAGACACACTATCACGTGTAGACACAGATAGAAATAGAACGGGTAGAGATATTAAGGAAATAGAGATTTACAGATTGTCCAGGGAAGATAAACTTTTTGGGGAAGAATTAAAAGACATAAACATAATGCAAAGACCAGATAGCAAATTAAACAAAATTATGACAAGCATAGAGTCGGAATTAGATGAATTTGGGTATAGACAATATTTTCAAGTATTTAATGGCAGTTTATTTAAAAGAGTAGCGGGTAGAGAGAGGGATTGGAGGGTAGTCATACCGGAGGGATTGATAGAAAAAATAGTGTGGGACTGTCACTATAGGTATGGGCATTTTGGGGCAAAAAAGTGTGTGAGTGTACTAAGAGAATCTTGTATATTTAGAAATATGTAAAGGTGTGTGCGAAAAATACTTAGAATTTGTGAAATATGTCAAAAATCTAAAGTTGTGAATTATAGGGTTGTGCCGTGTTTTGGAAAAAAACACGGCGTGTCTATAAGGGGCTTTATATTAATATATTTGTCAGCCGTTTTCTTTCTCGCTAACGCGTAAATAGGCGTCGTTGACATGTACGATTGCGTGTCCTACCAGATGTCAACGCACTCTAGTGACTAATTAGCGTATTCAGCTTTCTCAGCGTAAGGACTGGTCAGTCCAGATTTAACCGGCTGCGTATAAACAGCTATCTGCCTGGTGGAGAGAGTCGTTTTGATTATTGTGAATTACTATCTTCCATGCATACTTAAGCTCTAAGCGATCTCCCGGGTTCCTGACCTAGTTGGAGGCTTGATTCGCTCAGTTTGGAGGCTGTACATCTGCCACCATGCCTTAAATAAAAATAACACCGAGCTCTCGTGATTCTGACCACCAGAGAGAAACAGCCGTTCAGCATGTCCCAGTAGCCCCGAGACATCTTCTGGACGAAAGCAGGTGACATTTATGCCTTTCAAACACACTAGGCCGTTGAAGTAGACTCCATGTGCTGTGCCATTCACCAGTAAAAAAAACAAATTCACTCAAATTCAGTTAACTATTGTGCTCACGTCCGTCGGGACATAAGTTGATTATGAACTTTATCTGTTTAACTCATTATGTAATTACGCCTCAAAAGAATTGTGAACCCGGGGGCAGGCAATGTGTCTGGCCATCATTAATTTTATTCTTTTACGGTATAGGTTGCAGTTGTGATACTGGGGGGGGGGGGGAGTCAGAATTTTAGCACATTTATGTGGGTACAGTATATATATATATATATATTTCAATCACTTTCTGCTTTATTACTATTTATATTAATATCAATTACTATATTATAGTAATATATATATATATATATATATATATACAAATAAACCTTTTTAATGAGAATATTTTTTCTTATTGTATTATGTTATGTTCTTACGGGGTTTAATTAAGCTCCACGTTGGTATGCGCCAATTTGATACAAAACGTACAAATAGAAAATAATGATGTCACACTGTAGTGAGCGCCAATTTGAAATAAAATCCTTTCCTGTCAATGTTACGTGTGTAGCGAGGGTAATACTGTTACGGGTTTCTTGCTAATGCGACTCTGTATAATGAACCAAGCTGTTATTAATGAAAATGTTTATTATGTAGTCTTATAGGTGACCTCCTGTAACTCAATATTAATAGACAAGTTTATTTATTATATTGTTATTGCAACTTTTATGTATACCATAACACGGTTTTACCCAATTACTAAATGTTCACTCAATATTAATTCTATATTTCAGGTATTTTAAGTAATAAATTGAGAATTCTCTTCAACCCTAGTCCATCCGTATTATGTAAATCAATTCAAAAATTGTGAAGGAAACACGCTAGTTCGGCAATCTCACGTTCTACCAGCTGTCGACTATAAGCGCTGTTATTCGTAATTGACTTACTCTTATAGGTTAGCTTGTTCACCAGATTTTTAATCACCCCTTTTACCTGTAAATTACTCCCCCACCAAAATACAATACCGATTCTACAATAATATAAAACGTCATTATATACAAGAAGGATTCTTTATTTATACTACTTTTTAATTCAACTTCCAACAGTGCTCTTCATAGTTATAAGATAGTTATATCGATTGTACAATGTTGAATCGATTGGTTAGTTAACTATTCCTTTTTTTTATACAAATTAAATATAATGTTAATTATCTCTTATCCCAGGGTACGTGTGATTCTTTTAACGATTAGTAAGGCCAGGTAATGCAAAATTAAGGTTACTAAGTATTACAAAATGTTATTAGTTCTTACTGTATTAAAATTAAATATAAGCTGGTGTTACCGTACTGGACGATTCTCAAGGTAGCAGTGCTTGTTTGCAAACGATTGAAGATTTATAGTTGAGGTTACGTTAATCCAGAAAAGGTGTTCAGATTATTAATAAAGTTGAAAGGGTGATGTCCTGGAAGGCAACGGGAACTCTTCGAATCTTCGTTCTCCTTCACGATCCTTGTGGTTGTCGGTCCCGGTGGAATTGGTGTCATATTATAATTTCTTTCTTGAAAGTGAGGTTTATATCTTCAGTAACAAAGGTTCTTGAGTATTTTTGTCTATAATTCCATTAATTCAGACTTCTTATTCCATCAATGAGTCTCCTAGTTAAATGGGAAATTGAGTTCAACACTAATTCCAATGGAATTACCTTGAAGAGTGAAATAATAATTCCTCGACCATTTGGAGGTACATGGGTATATTTGTTGAAATATAATTCATTGATTATTCATCGGTTTAGTTTACAGGAATTGGTTTTTACTTTAATTTGTTAAATTTTATTCATTTTATGTGAATTTATGTCTTTTTTCTTAAATTTGTCTACTGATCTGAACTCAATAGCATATAACAATCGAATAATATATATTAAAGTTTTTTATAAATTCTTTTCTGTATTTTGTATGAATTCAACTTCACCCATTAGCATATAACAATTGAATAATATATATTAAAGTTTTTTATAAATTCTTTTCTGTATTTTGTATGAATTCAACTTCACCCATTAGCATATAACAATTGAATAATTGAAAATCAACAAGATTTTTTACATTTTAGTTACCCTAACAACCATTACTTTCTGTCATTGGATAATATTTGATATCCTAGAGCCAGAATTATAAAATATTACTACTCTTTTTTAATAAAATACTCCATGCTTGGAATTATATTAAATTACCTAAAACTCTCACCCAGTCTACCTTATTAAACCGTATATATTTTACTATAGTTTCATTTGACTGGACTTATTAAAAAGGTATTAATTTCCTTTTACAAATATTAAATTTGGCCTATAGGTTGTAACGTGTCAATTATGGGTCCTTTTATTTTTTTCAGTATGGGGTATTTACATTTTTGTTCATTTCGTTTTTGTGTGGGATTTATAAAATTATTGTGCAACGTTATTTCATTACAAGAGAACTCATGGTAAGCTGAACAGTTTGGGACCAAGGCAAGACGTAGTAGTGTTGGGCAATCAGTAAGCGAAGAATTTACCACCCTAGTTTTTCCAAGAACTATGCGAGAGTGTGGCAGTGCGCACCTATGCGTCCACCCAGCATGGGCGCCGACCCACGCGTTTGTGAAACTCAAAATGGCTAAAAGCAAGAAACTATACGAGCACATGGTCGTGGAACAGCAGGAAATAATGTCTTAAGTCCGGCCCCTTTTGTGACGTTAGCCAGTGCCTAGCTGAGATCGTAGGCTATATTCACTCCAAAAAACTACATGCATGGCATGGAACGAAGCTTCGGCGACGAAGATCAAGGCAGTGATTTCCGCACCAAGTATGAGATCACAACAGTAATACCTGTTACGTTATTGTCCCCAGTCTACATTAAGCAGAGACGCCATACAGTGCACGAGAAACCAAATACAGCTACAGACGCTTATATTTTGGTTCGGGCCCGGTTGGTAGAGTTTTCGTAAATGTATTTAATTCAATAAGACCGGCCGGGACCCCAGAAAGTAATAAACATACCGCAGTGAGAAATCAGGACAGTGATGTGGAGGAATTAAAGTGATAAAACAGATATTGAAGTTACGGGACTAAGCACGTGTTCGGCCGGTATCGTGTTCGTGGACGGGTATCGCGGATAACAATCGGAATGTTTAAAATTGGATAAATAAAGGGTAAGGTATAAAAAATGTATGGAAGCGTGCGTGAGCAGAGTGGGCTGCCTTAGTTGTAAGTATAGTTCAATGTAATTAAAATTTGGTTGTGTAACATTCTCATTCTGGTAATTATAACAAGTAATTATATCTAATTCTTTTGTACTAATAACCATGAAAATTGACTTAATTCAGTAAAGTGATTTAGTTTACTTTGAAAATGTGTTAGACTAAGTTATTTCGCCATTACCACGTTCTCATTTCTGTGCTGTCAGCTCGTCTAACGAAATCGGGGGTTTTCTGAAATTTTATTACAGTCAGATAGCGGGATTTTTTATAAGGGCAAGAGTGTAAAAGGTTTCGATATTTAACCTTTAGAAAAAATATCGTGGCGACCTGGGCAGTTTCAAAAGGCAAGTTTTACGGGGACCATGACGGTAAGTGAAATTCTGGCAGCGGTAAGTATTATTTCATCATGCGTGTAATTTAGTAAATATAAGTGCAAAAGGTGAGTAACATCACAGTGGCGACCCTGCCAGGAAATCGGGGGTTTTCTGAAATTTTATTACAGTCAGATAGCGGGATTTTTTATAAGGGCAAGAGTGTAAAAGGTTTCGATATTTAACCTTTAGACAAAATATCGTGGCGACCTGGGCAGTTTCAAAAGGCAAGTTTTACGGGGACCATGACGGTAAGTGAAATTCTGGCAGCGGTAAGTATTATTTCATGATGCGTGTAATTTAGTAAATATAAGTGCAAAAGGTGAGTAACATCACAAGGTTTTCTTACAACTGTTATAATATTGTTTTGTTTTTTAACTTAATTTTTCTTTACCTGACCTACTGTACAAATAGTCACTGGTTTATGGCCACCTACATTAATTTTAGTTTCCTGGTTTTAATTCATTATCTTAATTAGTTCATCCTTGAACCCTTCATTATTTTATAACATAACTATAAGAACTACTTGCTAACTTTTTAACACTTATTGCCTTCTTGGCCAAGTTTACAAACATTATTTCAAACATCTTCATTAATCAATTACAGTAAATACATTTAACATAATATAATACCTAACACATGGACTTATACTTGATTATATAAAGACAATTTTAACATAAATAAAGGAGTACCACTGACTAAGTAATTCTATAAAACAACAGCTCCATTCTTACTATCCACAAAACATAAAATAAATATCCTGTAAACACTATATCATGTTACAGCATAACACCAAGTACATTTCATAACATATTAAATATTAATTTGAATAGTATTTTATAATTTATTCCTACACATTAAACTCCTCCCATTTGACACAATGTTTATGTTTTACATCCCATATTATTTATTACATTTTTTAGATTTAGATACACTTTAGATGTTTTAATTACTTAGTAACCTTAACATGTACCTATGATGTATTCTTCAGGTGATATGAGCCCTCTGGTATTCAATTATAACCGGCTTTGGGTATTGTTCTAAACCATATTTACTTCGTTTTTTATGTAACGTTGGGGACCTCAAATCTGTTACGTTACATAACACTCCCCCTTCGAAAGAAGTTTATTTTGGCTCAATGAAGTTTAGTAAAAATAAACTTATAGGTCTTCTATGATAAGGTTATCTTCTCTTTCTATCCTTCAAACTTTTAATTGCACTGGAAAACTGTGTTGATACTCCTTGTGTATCTGGTCATTAATTCACTACTGGTACCTCCCTCAGTTGTAGACCTGTCCTTTCCTCTGGAACTCATAACTTCGTCTAGCTTTTTACACTATCATTACTTATTATCATTTTTATATTTCATTACCTCTCTTGGTGTATAATCCCTAAAATACTATATTTCCCTAATATCATAGCTGGTACGGAATCAGAGGGGCACTATTGGCTTCCATTACTCTGCCGTTTTCCTAACTATATCTTCTGAGATCAGAGGAACTTCATCTCTGTCCAGAAACAAAAATAAACGTTGCGCTATCACAACACAATACATATAATAAAATTATTACCTATAAGGTAGCTCCTTCACTACAAACTTATACTCAAGGGATGATTACTATTATTTCTGAGGTATCCTAATACTTTTCTTAAATTATTTATCTCGTTGTTCTGTAGTTCCATTTATCACATTATTCACCAGTATATTAGTTAAAGCTGTTCATTATTCATTTTAAATTCTTCTTAGTTCCGTGCTGTCAATTAATTATTCTTTAGCATATGTATTTCACTATTTTTAATTCACTCCCATTTACTTCTGCAATTAAACACTGAATCTCCTCCTTATCATAAATTGTATGGCATATTCTTCCTTCATTTAACTCATTTCTAACTCTTCTTTCTCTTCTTTCATTTTTATTAGTTTAAAATAATTTATTCTGAATTATACAGTAAGGTGTTCTTACTTATTTTTGAATTTTTTTGGGGTTTTAAATTGATTCCACATAATTTATCTTAATTATTTTGTATTGGCCTCTGTTCGGGCTGCTCTACCAATATGGTTTTCTGGTGGATTCTGTAAATTATATGCAGTGGTAAATCTTTCAATGGCATCGTCGCAGTATGGATCATACACATACGGTTCTATGTCCTCTTCGTTTCGTCTATTTCTTCCCTCAGCATTCCCAGAATTGGGATTAGGTTTACGGTTTCCACGATGATCGTCTTGATTATTCCTCTCATCAGCCATGATATAGTTTACTCGAGCTATATGGGTTCCCTGGTCATTACTTGGTTGATTTTCCGAGGGTATGTCTCTCCTTTGTTCCCTGCTTCCTCCATCATTCTCAACGCTCCTATTTCGGTTTTGATTTCCTCCATCATCGTTCCCTCGGTTATTATCCCAATAATCTCTCCCATTATCAAAATTCCTGCGGTCTGCGCTGTATCGGTTATTATTATAATTATTATAATGATTACCTGGGTAATGATTGTTGCGATAACGATTATTTATAAACTGGTCATTCACCCTTCGGTGATAATTATTGTGGTTAAATCGATTTGTTCCTGGGCGCGACTCTTGATTTGACTCCTCCCTTCTATTGTTGGAATATTCACTTTGCCGTCGGGATCTTTGATAATAGTCTTCCATTTCGTAACTGGCCAACAAGGTTTCCATTGCTCCTACTGTCTTCACTTGTCCACTGCGTCTGGCACGAACTATCTCTTCTTCAAAATGGTAAGATAATTTATTTACCAAACATTCCTCTGGTATCCGTGGTTCCAAATGACGTGCCAAACACAACTTTCCCAAAAAGTAAGTAGTTGGTGACTGCTCTTGATTAAAATTGAATCTCCCGTTGGTAATGTTATCTCTAATCATGTTCTGTACAGAATCCGACCAGTATTTTGACCTAAAAGTCCTTTTAAACTCTTCATAATTACTAAGTTCATTCCGGACCGCTGACCACCAATTATCATTTATACTTTTAAAACACTCATCTAACAAACTTTTTATTACGTTCCATCGGGTTACCTTAATCCTGCTAAACCATTCATCTATTCTCTCCAGAAATTCTATGGGATTTCCTCTATAAATTTTAAAATTAATATTTTCTTTTTGCTCATAGGCTATGTGATGCGCCAGATACATTGGTCGATTTTGTAAAATTTCTATTGATTATTTTATATTAATCAATTCCTGATTTTTCATATTTTCTACAGTTTCTTTATTTTGAACCACTTGGTTTTTATTTGTGTTATCTCGTTATTTACTATTTCAATTCTCCCAGCTATATTAATTTGCACTTCATCCAATTTCTCTTGGGTTTCTAATTGTACTTCCTTTATCCTAGTTTTGTTAGTATTTTCCCCTTGGTTAATTTTGGCCTCTACTTCCACTGCGAGTTGTACGATGGTTTCATCTGTCTTTTCCAGACCCACCTTAACTTCAGTTATTTGCTGTCTTACTTCCTCTTCATTATTATCTACCCTTTTATTGAGTGTTTCATTGACATTTGCGATCCTTTCATTGATGACTTCCCTCAACGCTTGGTTTTGTTCATTTATAATTTGCCTCAACTCCTTATTACTGTTTTCAATTTTCTCGTCTATCTGTTTGTGATTTTCCTGAATCTGCCTTAAGCTCTCATCGTTCCTGTCAAACCTTTCATTAATTTGGTTTAAGCTTTCATTTATCAGCTGGTTATTCTCATCATTTTCCTCTTTATTTTTGTCAAACTTCTCATTCATTAGTTTGATTAAATTCTCACTCAAAATTTCGTTTTGTTTCTTTGAGTTTTCGTTGACACTGTCTATTTTGTTTTCTAGCCTTCCTGAATTTTCATTTATACTGTCTATTTTTTCATTAGTTTGTCTTAAACTCTCATTAGTGTCCTCATTTTGTTTCCTAAAATTTTCATTAGTTTGTCTATTATCTTCTTTGATACTGTCTATTTTTTCATTAGTTTGTTTTGAGTTTTCCTCCTGTTTCTTAAAATTTTCATCTATGGTTTGTTTATTGCTTTCCTTAATGCTATCAATTTTCTCCATCATCATCCTCATCATTTCTTGCCAATCTGGTTCTCTTCTGGCTTCCGCTTTTTCTGGTTGGTTCCCTTGGGCATCCTCTTCAACTATTTCCTTTTCCGCGTTTGTGACTACTTCTGTTTCTTCTTCCCGTCTGTCTTCTTCTGTTTCTTGCTCCTTCTCCATCCTTTTAGAAACACCTCTAGTATGCATTCCTGTGCCTCTAATAGTTGCCTGCTCAAGTTAAGTAATAATTAAGACGATTTTTTACTTAACTAAAGCCCCACGTTGGGCGCCAATTTGAAATAAACCTTTTTAATGAGAATATTTTTTCTTATTGTATTATGTTATGTTCTTACGGGGTTTAATTAGGCACCACGTTGGTATGCGCCAATTTGATACAAAACGTACAAATAGAAAATAATGATGTCACACTGTAGTGAGCGCCAATTTGAAATAAAATCCTTTCCTGTCAATGTTACGTGTGTAGCGAGGGTAATACTGTTACGGGTTTCTTGCTAATGCGACTCTGTATAATGAACCAAGCTGTTATTAATGAAAATGTTTATTATGTAGTCTTATAGGTGACCTCCTGTAACTCAATATTAATAGACAAGTTTATTTATTATATTGTTATTGCAACTTTTATGTATACCATAACACGGTTTTACCCAATTACTAAATGTTCACTCAATATTAATTCTATATTTCAGGTATTTTAAGTAATAAATTGAGAATTCTCTTCAACCCTAGTCCATCCGTATTATGTAAATCAATTCAAAAATTGTGAAGGAAACACGCTAGTTCGGCAATCTCACGTTCTACCAGCTGTCGACTATAAGCGCTGTTATTCGTAATTGACTTACTCTTATAGGTTAGCTTGTTCACCAGATTTTTAATCACCCCTTTTACCTGTAAATTACTCCCCCACCAAAATACAATACCTATTCTACAATAATATAAAACGTCATTATATACAAGAAGGATTCTTTATTTATATTATTTTTTAATTTAACTTCCAACAGTGCTCTTCATGGTTATAAGATAGTTATATCGATTGTACAATGTTGAATCGATTGGTTAGTTAACTATTCCTTTTTTTTTATACAAATTAAATATAATGTTAATTATCTCTTATCCCAGGGTACGTGTGATTCTTTTAACGATTAGTAAGGCCAGGTAATGCAAAATTGTAATGGGTCAAATAAAAGGATTTTTTATTTTATTAATTTTTGGGGATTTATTATAAAATACTTGAAATTTAATTTACATCTATGAATACGGCCACGTGTTTGAATAAAGCATTGTGCGGACAAAGAAAACGGTACGCAGTAACAGTTGTGAAACCTTTACAAAAGAATGTGCGAGACGTCAATTCTAAGAACTGTACGTTTGTGTAACACCTGCGCCCAAACGCACTACAACAGCATGTGCGCAGACGACGCCACGGTAGTAAAACTCAAGATGGGTTAGAGAAGAATGTTTGTTTGCCACGCGGTCGGGGCTGGAGGAAATAAAACGAAGCCCAACCTCTTTTGTAACGTCAACCAGTAAGCATCTAAATATCGTCGACGTACAGCACATGTAAATCCTATGTGTCAGGTGAACAACTACCAAGACTTTGACAACTCAGGCTGTGCGCGGCGATGAAATTTGTTCGTCGGCAAGGCAGTAATGTCCGGCATCATGTATGGGCAGTCCACGAAAAACCACAACACCTAACAGACGCAGATAGTGCCGCGTGGGCCTGGTCGGCCTGAACTTTATAAAATATGAATAACTAAGTATAATACAGCTTTCAGACCGACAGGGACCCAAGAAAATAATGGGCCTACAAAAGTATAATGGGCGAAGTGAAGTTGTCGGCAAACAAGTTAATTAATGTGCATTGAATCGGTGAGCTAAGAAACACGTGTCCGGCCAGAGTCTCGGTAGTTAACAGTTAAATCTAAATGATTTTGTTAAATAAAAAACAAAGGGTAAGGTGTTAATATAGTGTGTGTGTGTGGGTGAAAAGGCAGACATGTGTGGGCTGTCTGACATATGTACTAAATTAAGGTAAGAGGCTAGAATAAGATTACAATTGCATTGTCGTAGCCATGAAGTGAATCACAGAAAATATTATGTATGTATTTCATTTTCCAAATTTTGAGAAATAGTTGACATGAAGGTTTAAAAGTTTAATAAAGAAAATTTTAATTTAATTCTCTTCAAAAATGAGCTGCGTAAATGATTTGTATAACCTGTAAACCATGCTTGCTTCTACGTTCGTGTGACAGAATCCTGGCCCAAGAAAACTTTTTAACAGGTAGGTGGAATTAAATATTGTATTTATATTTGTATTTGTATTAATAAGATAAATAACTTCGCAAAATTAAGGTTACTAAGTATTACAAAATGTTATTAGTTCTTACTGTATTAAAATTAAATATAAGCTGGTGTTACCGTACTGGACGATTCTCAAGGTAGCAGTGCTTGTTTGCAAATGATTGAAGATTTACAGTTGAGGTTACGTTAATCCAGAAAAGGTGTTCAGATTATTAATAAAGTTGAAAGGGTGATGTCCTGGAAGGCAACGGGAACTCTTCGAATCTTCGTTCTCCTTCACGATCCTTGTGGTTGTCGGTCCCGGTGGAATTGGTGTCGTATTATAATTTCTTTCTTGAAAGTGAGGTTTATGTCTTCAGTAACAAAGGTTCTTGAGTATTTTTGTCTATAATTCCATTAATTCAGACTTCTTATTCCATCAATGAGTCTCCTGGTTAAATGGGAAATTGAGTTCAACACTAATTCCAATGGAATTACCTTGAAGAGTGAAATAATAATTCCTCGACCATTTGGAGGTACATGGGTATATTTGTTGAAATATAATTCATTGATTATTCATCGGTTTAGTTTACAGGAATTGGTTTTTACTTTAATTTGTTAAATTTTATTCATTTTATGTGAATTTGTCTTTTTTCTTAAATTTGTCTACTGATCTCAACTCAATAGCATATAACAATCGAATAATATATATTAAAGTTTTTTATAAATTCTTTTCTGTATTTTGTATGAATTCAACTTCACCCATTAGCATATAACAATTGAATAATTGAAAATCAACAAGATTTTTTACATTTTAGTTACCCTAACAACCATTACTTTCTGTCATTGGATAATATTTGATATCCTAGAGCCAGAATTATAAAATATTACTACTCTTTTTTAATAAAATACTCCATGCTTGGAATTATATTAAATTACCTAAAACTCTCACCCAATCTACCTTATTAAACCGTATATATTTTACTATAGTTTCATTTGACTGGACTTATTAAAAAGGTATTAATTTCCTTTTACAAATATTAAATTTGGCCTATAGGTTTTCTTACAACTGTTATAATATTGTTTTGTTTTTTAACTTAATTTTTCTTTACCTGACCTACTGTACAAATAGTCACTGGTTTATGGCCACCTACATTAATTTTAATTTCCTGGTTTTAATTCATTATCTTAATTAGTTCATCCTTGAACCCTTCATTATTTTATAACATAACTATAAGAACTACTTGCTAACTTTTTAACACTTATTGCCTTCTTGGCCAAGTTTACAAACATTATTTCAAACATCTTCATTAATCAATTACAGTAAATACATTTAACATAATATAATACCTAACACATGGACTTATACTTGATTATCTAAAGACAATTTTAACATAAATAAAAGGAGTACCACTGACTAAGTAATTCTATAAAACAACAGCTCCACTCTTACTATCCACAAAACATAAAATAAATATCCTGTAAACACTATATCATGTTACAGCATAACACCAAGTACATTTCATAACATATTAAATATTAATTTGAATAGTATTTTATAATTTATTCCTACACATTAAACTCCTCCCATTTGACACAATGTTTATGTTTTACATCCCATATTATTTATTACATTTTTTAGATTTAGATACACTTTAGATGTTTTAATTACTTAGTAACCTTAACATGTACCTATGATCTATTCTTCAGGTGATATGGGCCCTCTGGTATTCAATTATAACCGGTTTTGGGTATTGTTCTAAACCATATTTACTTCGTTTTTTATGTAATGTTGGGGACCTCAAATCTGTTACGTTAGAATATATATATACTTGGGCTTAAGCAGCTGGTTGAGTCACTATAACATGTGGGTATTTTTTTGATATATATATATTTTTTAAAATATAAAAGGGGTTGGGTTTTTTTAAGGGGTTTTAAGGGTTCCGTTGTTCTGTTACCTGAGGCCGTCACCTGTTGATGCAGTTGCCTGCATGCATTGGACATGTTGTTATGTGTTGGATCTGGCGCGGACACATGTCTGCGCCTGGGGCGATTTAGCCCTCTGTGAATTCTTTTATACTTGTTGTAAAGCTTAAATCATAGATTCTGCAATTTTATAAAATTATTCCGGCTCTTTAATAATTAAATCCATGATTGTCCTTTTTTTTAATGCCATAGTCAGTTCAGGATCTCTTAAGTTTTTAATATAAAATTATTATTCTAGTTTCTCACTATTCCATTTCATAATTGTAAAATTATAATAACCCTCAGTTTATAGTTTATTTACTGGTGATTATGTTCCACTTGAATTTTCTTGAAAATTCTGTATTCTCATAAAGCATAAAGAAAGTGAAAGTCTACTATTTTATAGACCATACAGACACGTTAATCTTGTGAGGGTAGTTACGATCAGGGGACAAGCCCAAAATTTTTAATTATAAATTTGTAACTGGAGAGAGTGTACAGACTGCTGTGCCAGTGAGATTGCCAAATTCTAGTCCTTATAATTAGTCCAGTTTTTGAATTCGATGATGCTCTTGTGGGTTAATGGGTTGTTTTTTTTTTTATGAGAATTCATATAAGGCTGTCTGCCGGGTTGAACCTGTTATCTGTTATTTGTAATGTATATGTATTTGTGTATCTATGTCCGATCATGTGTTGCATGTCAAGGGTTTTAAAAGAGTATTAAATTATTTATATGTCATGTTTATACAATTCCTATGATGATTGATGTTATGTGCCTTTCTTAAATTATATGAATATATATACACTGTTGAATTATGTTAATAAATTTTGAATTATTATGAATATGAGAATACTTGGAAAATGAATTATAATTATACGAAGAAGTATTAGAGGTAGAATTGTATTAATAAACTTCAATTGAAATTCATATGCACATGTATAGAATATGAAGTATGACTATAATAAAAATTGTTATTGTTGTTGAACAGCAGAGTTTAATTGCAAGTCCTGTCTCACTGGACCCAGCGCATTTTTGCTTCTCTAGGCCTTCTGCCTAGTTTTAAATATCTAGTGGCCTCTCTTTAAAAAAAAAATTTTTTTAATTTCGTAAAGCATAAAAAATTATAAAGATGGGTTACAATTGGTAGCAGAGCGTGGTTGGATTTAGGGTGGAACCCGTGGGTCCTTTGGTGTGACGGGGCTTGCAAACTCGGGAATAGTTCTGGCAAATTGGAACTTTAAATATTTTTTAAAAAAATTAACATCTATGCTTCTATCATGTTGGGTTATATGTATTGTTATTGTGTATATTATGTGAATGAATAATTGTTCACCTGTTTGAAATTGTAAGCCTGGTGCCGCCACGTGGCATGCGTTTTTAGTTGGGATTGTTTTTTTTTTTTGAGACTTGAACTGCTGGGGGGGTCTTGAGCGTTGCATGGGGAGTAGACGGTATTTGTAATTTGAGGTCGAATTATAGCGCCTGAGTTTAGCGGGATGCGGTATGGCCAGATTGAAAGTCGGTACCGTCACCGACAAGATAAATATTTTGAGAGAGTGGTGTCAAACTAGGTAAATCTGTTAAGCGAGTATTAGAGTCCGAAGGGTGGTGAGGTTATATTTAAACACCCAAGTTGTAAATCGAAATGTTATGAATAACTAAGAGTCACCCAAGCTAACTGAGAATGAAAATGTTAAAGAGAAAGTCAGAGTTCAAATGTAATAATAAATGAAACCAGTAAAAGATGTTAACCGAATTTGAAAATAAAATAAAGCTGTGTAAAGTGTGTAAATTTTGGTCAATTTAAATGTGAATTTATTGTTTATTGTAAGGTAATAACAACAATACTAATTTTAAATGTTCTATGTTTATTATGTTTGAAGGTAAACATTTACAAACATGTTTCATGCATTTTACAGTATAGCTTTATGTAGGATATATATGTCAAGGTCATTCACATGACCCAGAGAGATCAGCTGATGACTGATGTTAGAGTGTTAGAGACAGAACCAGTTTCTAGTAATTAATTCACACAATTGTGTTACCTAATTAAATTAAATGATTTTATGTTTCTTGATACTGATAAAAGAAATAATTTTGGGAAATTAAAATTTTTCGAAAAAATAAATAAATAAATAAATAAAATTTATTTTTATGCCGGCTGTATAGATGATGTTTTGAGGTTCCGAGTATATGTATTACTAGTGTGTTTATTGAATTATATTGTTTCGTATATATGTGTAAACAAATGCTAGGATAAGTGAATTTATGTTTGTTTTCTATGAGTGTTAGTAGTTCGTAAGGAATAATAGTAGATTCATATAAAAGATTTTTGGTATTTGGATGAAATTAATGGTAATATAACATTTTGATATTGGAATTAGATAGATTTCTTTGAATTAACAGAATTTAAATGATTTAAGGGGATTTGTTTAACTATTTTGAGTTGAAATTGTAACGTCTAATCGATGAAATACTAAGAGAAGTAATTGAAGTTCAGGTATGACATGTTTTTGTAAATTTTAAAGCAACAAAGTAGTGTAGAAATGTTATATGCAGTAATAATAAGTATGTGTACGCACCCAGTACTTGCCAAAGGCAACCCAGTATGCATGGAAGGGGGAACATATCGGTTGAGGATCTGGTATGGTATAAGGCAAGGGTTTCGATTTTGGGGGTGGAATGTTAGAAGGTTAGGTGTATTGTGGTGAGTATCTGTCCGTGTTTATGGTGTTGGGATCTCGATCAGAGAAGTCCAGTAATTTCGTTCAGGTGCAGCCACAGTCGCCGAGCTAGGGGGGTAGTTTACCCATGATGCGTTAAGAATTAATGGGGGTTGTTGGCACCATATCCTCACCGATCCTCTTAGGAGTTTAGCAATGAGAGTTCTTCTGTTTCGGCAGAAGACCTCTCATTGGGGGGTCTTGTAATGGGGCGAAAAGGGGGTATTTCATTTTATTTTGTTTTACTAAATGTATTCAAATATATATGTGATCAACGCAGAAAATCCCAGTCAAAGTACGGTTTTATTCGAACAAAGAACAGTGGAATGCGATGTATGTTTGGCAACGCTGTACAGTTCCAAGAATTTGTTACACCCAGAGTACGCGCAAACACCAGAGTGCGCGCAGACGACGCTAAGCAGCCTCGAGCCAAGCCAAATAAAATGGCCACAGCGTAAACTTTCTATCGCCACGTGGTTTCTGCTGACAGAAATACCGTAAGACTCCGCCTACATTAGTCTCGTGACCAGTGACATTGGGATATCGTCACCCCCGAACACACATGGACAACACCATACTTTGTGAACATCGATGCACATTTTGTGGCAAGCAGGCTATGACTTTGCCTGTTTGAACAGCCGTGGTAGGGAGGCACGTTGGTAATGCTCTCACCAGTCGACTTCACCTATAGGCCGCAGCCGGGTGAATACAACCGGCTAGTGAGCCTGAAAATATATACCGACCGATCCAGTATCTAAAAAATATGTAAACAGTGTGGAACTTCAATTTAATCCAGTTAAACAAGTGAAAGTTTTATAAAAGTGAAAGAACACGCTTCCGGACTATCAAGTGAAAAACATTATAGTACGCGCCATGTGGTTGACGAGGACTCCGCTACAACAAGTAACCGTATTTAATCGAAATTATATTTTTGTAAAAAAGGCCTAAAGTAAATTAATGGGGGGTAAAATTGTATGAGAGTTGAGTGTGGGCAAACTAGGTTGTTTTTCAATAAAATAATTATTAGAATAAGTTTAGCAGGTAGAAATCCATGTTTCTGTTTAACGTAATTCTGAAAAAATCATAACATTTTGGTGGGAGAAAAAGAAAAAGGGGCATTTAACAGAGCATAAAATAAAATAAAAGATTAGTTACATTATATAAAATGAGTGTAGCGTACATTATTAGTGTAACCTAGAAATCATACTTGTATTTCACAGTTCGTGCGACGTAACCTTGGACCGGATTAAGGTGAGTGGGAGTTATATTAATATTATTATATAAATGTGTTAATTTATTATAGCACAAATGTCGCCCAGAACTAGGGACTTTATTATTTGGATATATTTGATATAGCAGAAGGGATACCTTGTTTGGTCTTCGGACGGGTATGTGAGTGGCACCGGTAGAGGTAGGTGGTGGTCACCAGAGAGGGTGACGTGTTGGGGTGGTCCCGTGGGGTTGGCATGGCGGAGAGGGTCGCATGGGTATGGCCGCAGTGGCGTGAGATTTCTCTGTTCTCCTGAGAGCGAGGATTGCTGCGAACACCGATGAATACCCGTGTTTTAGAAGACTATAGGGATACACTGCAGGGTAGCCCTGAGTTCAAGTGTGAGGCAACCATGTTGCCCTTTTGGGGCGGGGGTGTGCCGTGTTTTTTCAAAAACACGGCGTGTCTATAAGGGGCTTTATATTAATATATTTGTCAGCCATTTTCTTTCTCGCTAACGCGTAAATAGGCGTTGTTGACATGTACGATTGCGTGTCCTACCGGATGTTAATGCATTCTAGTGACTAATTAGCGTATTCAGCTTTCTCAGCGTAAGGACTGGTCAGTCCAGATTTAACCGGCAGCGTATAAACAGCTATCTGCCTGGCGGAGAGTCGTTTTGATTATGGTGAATTACTATCTTCCATGCATACTTAAGCTCTAAGCGATCTCCCGGGTTCCTGACCTAGTTGGAGGCTTGATTCGCTCAGTTTGGAGGCCGTACATCTGCCACCATGCCTTAAATAAAAATAACACCGAGCTCTCGTGATTCTGGCCGCCAGGGAGAAACAGCCGTTCAGCATATGTCCCAGTAGCCCCGAGACATCTTCTGGACGAAAGCAGGTGACATTTATGCCTTTAAAACACACTAGGCCGTTGAAGTTGACTCCATGTGCTGTGCCATTCACCAGTAAAAAAAAAACAAATTCACTCAAATTCAGTTAACTATTGTGCTCACGTCCGTCGGGACATAAGTTGATTATGAACTTTATCTGTTTAACTCATTATGTAATTACGCCTCAAAAGAATTGTGAACCCGGGGGCAGGCAATGTGTCTGGCCGTCATTTATTCTTTTACGGTATAGGTTGCAGTTGTGATACTGGGGGGGAAGTCAGAATTTTAGCAGATTTATGTGGGTACAGTATATATATATATATATATATATATATATATATATATACTTGGGCTTAACCGGCTGGTTGAGTCACTATAACATGTGGGTATTTTTTGATATATATATATACATATATTTTTTTTTTTTAATATAAAAGGGGTTGGGGTTTTTTAAGGGGGTTTTAAGGGTTCTGTTGTGACGATTTTTATAAAAAAAAAATAATAAAAGAATTTTTTTTTATTTAAAATCTCACATTAAAACAAAAAAATAAACCCCTAAAGAAAATGATACAGTAACACTGAAATAATAACCAAAATAAAAAGTTAAATACCAAAAAAGAATTCGAGAATAAAATTGAGAAAACACCCCGTAATAATTAACCCTGCTTTAACCTGCCGAAACCGGCATCAACACGCAAAATAACCCGTGAATAAGACTAATAATAGTATTAGATTGCAACTTGATAAAAAACATAACAGTGTACAATACTAAACCAAAAAAGTAAAAGATATCATAGTATAATTAAATATGTCAGAGAATAAACGAATAGATATTAATCGGAATTTGGAACTACTTTTATGCTGAATAATAAACTACACGAGATTACTACTCTCGCCCCTAAACAAAACACACTTGAAATGGAGTGCTCGAACCGTAAACAGCATACAGCCGTGATGGGGTACAACAATAATACTTTTAAAAGTTAATAAACTTGCCAGTTGAGATGTAGCGGCACCCAGTACACATTTAAAGCCATGTGAACCGCGAATATAGTCTAACAGTGCAATTACAGTAAATATGTAGTAAAGTAAATATGTAGTAAACGAGTGAGTGTGGATGAGAATTGCGCGTCTATGACATCTCTAAAAATTTTAACAATAAAATGTATATAATTAGATATGTGGTAAAATCATAATGTGAAACTCAAGAACTAAACCAACATGTGACGTGAATACAAGTGAATAAAACTTTTGTGCAAATCATCCAAAACTACGAACGATTACTAAAAGTTATTGAGAAAGAGAGAACCAGGACCCACCATGACTAAAATGACTTCAGGACTTCACCATCACTGGATACGAATCTAACAACAGAAACCTGATCTACAAAAAAAACTACAAGATACACTGCACAACCCAGAGAAGCGCCGATTCGCCGAGGATGATACACGCAGGTGACACGGAAGTTTAGCTTCCGTGGTTCAGAACTTGAATTAGAATAATACTTGATAGACATTTAATAATAAAAAAAAATTAAAGTAAAGTAAAACAAGAAAGACTGATTTAATTACCACCAAACTGTAATTTCATGTTTAGTAATAATCTGTGTTACGTTTAATGCTTTCTTTTTAAAAAGTTAAATAAGCCAAATTTTCAGATGGCACAAGAATAAAGATTATAATTTTAATATCATATACTGAAACAAACTACTCGGATCTGAGAACAGTAAAAAACTATGTTAACTCATTACTAAATTACTCTAATTCTATTTGTACAAGAGCTGCAAATCCTTTAACTTTTAATATACACATTAATAAATTTATGTAATAAAGAGATGTCATGCTCCAAAAAGGTGAGTGAATAAATCTACAAAACCCCTGACCATATCCCTCAATTCACGGGATCCTATTTAACATTTGTTTACTTTTCAGTTAATTATGATTTTGTTAAGATTATGGCAGCCTGTTTAATTGACCTGAGCCAATTAACCAGGTTCCCAATATTATAAAGAAGAGACGTTATACGTTGTTCTGTTACCTGAGGCCGTCACCTGTTGATGCAGCTGCCTGCATGCATTGGACATGTTGTTATGTGTTGGATCTGGTGCGGACACATGTCTGCGCCCGGGGCGATTCAGCCCTCTGTGAATTCTTTTATACTTGTTGTAAAGCTTAAATCGTAGATTCTGCAATTTTATAAAATTATTCCAGCTCTTTAATAATTAAATCCATGATTGTCCTTTTTTTTAAATGCCATAGTCAGTTCAGGATCTCTTAAGTTTTTAATATAAAATTATTATTCTAGTTTCTCACTATTCCATTTTATAATTGTAAAATTATAATAACCCTCAGTTTATAGTTTATTTACTGGTGATTATGTTCCACTTGAATTTTCTTGAAAATTCTGTATTCTCATAAAGCATAAAGAAAGTGAAATCTACTATTTTATAGACCATACAGACACGTTAAAATCTTGTGAGGGTAGTTACTATCAGGGGACAAGCCCAAAATTTTTAATTATAAATTTGTAACTGGAGAGTGTGTACAGGCTGCTGTGCCAGTTGAGATTGCCAAATTCTAGTCCTTATAATTAGTCCAGTTTTTGAATTTGATGATGCTCTTGTGGGTTAATGGGTTGTTTTTTTTTTATGAGAATTCATATAAGGCTGTCTGCCGGGTTGAACCTGTTATCTGTTATTTGTAATGTATATGTATTTGTGTATCTATGTCCGATTATGTGTTGCATGTCAAGGGTTTTAAAAGAGTATTATATTATTTATATGTCATGTTTATACAATTCCTATGATGATTGATGTTATGTGCTTTTCTTAAATTATATGAACATATATATACACTGTTGAATTATGTTAGTAAATTTTGAATTATTATGAATATGAAAAATACTTGGAAAATTAATTCTATTTATATGAAGAAGTATTAGAGGTAGAATTGTATTAATAAACTTCAATTGAAATTCATATGCACATGTACAGAATATGAAGTATGACTACAATAAAAATTGTTATTGTTGTTCAACAGCAGAGTTTAATTGCAAGTCCCGTCTCACTGGACCCAGCGCATTTTTGCTTCTCTAGGCCTTCTGCATAGTTTTAAATATCTAGTGGCCCCTCTAAAAAAAAAAAAAAAAAAATAAAAAAAAAAAAAAAAAAAAATTCGTAAAGCATAAAAAATTATAAAGAGGGGGTACAGGGTAGAAGGTGAGTTAAATTACATTAAGGTTGAGAAACCATTTTACTTAATAGCACTAGATCTGTATGGCCCATTGCCACATTGCCAAAGGGTAGGGGTGGTATTATGTATATCTTCGTTGTGCTTGATACTTTTTCAAAATATGTCCGATTCTATAGTGTGAAGAGAGCGGTGAGTAAGGTGTTGAGTGAGAAAATCACGCGCGACTGCATGATCCACGTCGGGATGCCGAAAGTAATACTCTCAGACCACGGACCCCAGTTCATCAGTGGAAAATGGCGCCAGACTCTCGGATGGGAAGGTATCATCCCAAAACACACCGCAGTATATCATCCGCAGTCCAACCAGGTGGAGAGGGTCACGAGGGAATTAGGCCGAATTTTCTGAGCTTACTGTCACGCCAAACATAGCGAGTGGTCCTTGTACGTCCAAAGAATTGAGAACTGGCTTAACTGCATAACACACGAGTCGACAGGGTTCACGCCTTACGAGTTGGTAACAGGAAAACATCCACCTCGGATTTTAGAACAGTTATTCGATTATCCACCAGAGATGAATACAATAAACCAAGATGTGAAATTGAGGCTGGCTAATGAGAGATTATTGACAAAAGGAGAAAGGAGGAAACGGAGGCACGATATGAAAGGTAAGTGCGTGAAATATGAAATCGGGCAGTTAGTGTTGGTAAAGCGCCATCACTTGTAAAGTGCTCAAGACAAGGAGATAAAAAAGTTCTTTTTGCTGTACGAAGGCCCCTACGAAATAATCGAAATCAAAATGAATAATTCATACGTTGTGCAGAATCAGGCGACACGAGAAACAGTGGGTACTCATAATGCCACAAATTTAAAGCGATATTGGTCGCAATAGAATATAAATCAAGTTTATGAATTCTAATATGTTTTGTATGTTTCAGAAGGGATCCTCCCCCATTTTCGGGCGGTCACGAACTTACCAATCCTGACCGTGGGTTTTGGCACTTTGGAGGCGGTCCATTGTTGGCGGAACTTCCATCTGGTGGTGAAAGCGATGATGGTCCAGGTTCACAAAATTGGTATCAAAAATTGGTATCAATTAGAAATTAATCCAGATTATTGAACGGGGAGGGGGGCCCCTAAGGTACGTGAGGAAAAATTTTTTACACTCAAGGCGCATAAAAGGTGCACCACCCCACGTACCAACAATTGCCTAAGAGAGTGTATTAAAACAAAAAAAAAGCGAGGCAATTTTTCAAGTATTATATTACCAGTATAATTTGTAAATTACGATTTGTAAATTAAAAAGTTTTCAGTATCCTAACCAAAAAGTGTTTTGTGGACATGGGCTTGGAGATGGTCAGACAGCGGGTTTGGATAAATGAGAAAGAGAGGAAATTTTTGTACTGCAATTAATGTAGCTAACAGTAAAATAAGTAAGGCAATGTAATTTGGTGGTAGAAGAGGGGGACGTGAATTCACGTGATGTGTCTGACCGTCTGCCTGTCTATGTCGATAGAACATACTTTTGGGGGCGGACCATGGTTGGCGGTATGTTAGAAAATATAAATTAATATAATTATAATTACAAAATATTATAAAATAATAATTTTTTTATGTTTTAATAATTGTCAAGATATAATTATGAGTGTTTATAATAAAAATTAAATTCAATTAAAAGATAGGAATTTGGTAATAAATTTGAAAGTTCTGGAAGGCGGGTTATGAAAATGATTAATAGAAACTCATAATTGAAATGTAGTAGTGAAAAGTAACAAGGAGTTAATAGAATTTGAAAATAAACCCAAAATTAAAACGTTTGCAATTTGATTTCAGATGCAAATCAAAGGTTTATTTTAAAGGAAGGAGAGAGAGTAATTTCTTTTTATTAAATTGTAAATTATTGTAATTAATGGTATTGGTAAAATCATTAGTTGGTGCTAGGTTGTAAAATCTTAAATAAATTAGTAAGTAAACAAGTAAATATTTTGTGGTACTCACTATTTGTACGAAGTGAAAGATGGGCCTTGCAAAAAATGTCTATATTAAAATTTTGAAAAAAAAAACTTGTTATTGTGCAAGATTAATGGGTGATTTTGGGGGGTTGTTAGTTGCCAACAGATGAGGAAATAAACTGTGGAATGTGGTGTTAGTAAAAGCAGGACATAAGTTTAGCTATAAGTTAGGCTATTGCAGTGGCGGCATGTGTCACTGTAGATAGCGGTAAGTGTTGATGAGTAACATCATAGCATGTTACCATCATCGGAGGCCTAAAATACACTGTACACCAACATTATTAATATTATATTATATGTCAATTACTATCGTACAGTGTATAAAGAAATTATGAAGTAAAAACATGCTAATGGAAGATGATTTCCCCGCCTTTTCGGGCGATTACTGTTTCACCAGCACTAATCATGGTTTTGGACGACAATCAGCTGTGGACAGAAATTGTAAAACTGACCATGGTTGGTTGCCTTGAAAATTGATGTGAATTTGAAATTAACGGGGGGGGGGGGGTGACTCAAGGGGAAATCCCCGGAACTATGGAACAGCGGCTATCACCTTGTTCACGTGGGAACAAATAAAAGGGTGATAGACTAAGGTTGTGACTATGTAATCAGGTATTATGATATCTGAATTTTTAAAATGTAAGGCCGAAGCAAGGACAGGAGATGCCAAAATTCCTCCCTAACTTCAGTCCTTGTGGAAGCAACTGGGCGCTACAGTCCAGGGGGGGGCCATAGTGTGTGTGGAAGGAGGTTACTAAGGGTAGTAACGAATTAAAACCTTAAACTGAAGTACGTGGATGGGCTGATGAGATAACTAAATGATTGTATTTTGAGTTACGAAATATTCTGACAATGGCAGATGATTAACGTTTTCCAGTAGATAACTTGTTCAGAAGTAGTTGATTTAAATATGTTTTGCTCTATACGATAATTTACTGGTTTGAAAGATTAATTCTAGGAGAGCTGTTTATATGTTTTATTATGTTGTACTATGTTAGAGTGTAGGAATTATAAACATGTGTTATGTATTTTACATTGTATAATTTTGTGTAGTGTGTCTAGGGTACGGTCATTCACCTGACCATAAGGTATCAGCTGATGACTGGTGTTAGAGATGTACGAGGGACATCCAGAAAGTAAGAATACAAGGGCTGTGTAGGACATAGGGAAATTGTTTTTTCAAAGTTGGCACCCGTGACGTGTAGACGGGTTCTTAACAGTCAAAATGAGACATCAAGCGCCTCAGTCCGTTACTAAATGTCGTCGCAGCAGCTTAACACGTCAACCAGTTCGTCCCCGCTTGCTCCACGTACCGCAGGTGTGAGATTTCAAACTGAGGGTGAATCCTTTCTTGATCAATTGTGACTGGGGACGAAACGTGGGTGTGTCACTATACTCCTGAGTCAAAAAGACAGTCTCTGCAGTGGCGCCATACCCATTCGCCAACTTCCAAAAAATTCAAAGTTCAGTCTTCACAGAGGAAAATCATGGCATCCGTCTTTTGAGACCGGAACGGGATCTTGTTGGTCGATTTCATGCCCAAAGGGACCACCATCAATGCTGCTGCATATTGTGAGACCCTAAAAAATTGAAAAAAAAAATCAAAGACAAAAGGAGGGGAATGCTGACTCGTGGTGTGTCACTCCTTCATGACAACACCAGACCCCATACCGCCCAGCTCACTCAGGACCTGCTCGTGTCGTTTGGATGGGACATTGTGACTCACCCACCCTACTCCCCGGACCTGGCACCCTCGGATTACCATCTTTTCACCAAATTGAAGGAGTTCTTGGGTGGACAGCGATTTTCGAACGATGAGGAGGTCATGGAGACTGTGAAAAAGTGGCTTAAGGAGGTGGAGCAGAAGGTATACGACGAGGGTATACAAAAGCTGGTGCCCAGGCTTCAAAAGTGCATTGACCTCAACGGCAATTATGTGGAGAAATGATAACATATTTTGGCACATACCCTGTAAATTTCATTAAAATATATTCATTTTTCGATTTTTAACAAGTCTTGTATTCTTACTTTCTGGACGTCCCTCGTAGTATGTTTCGTATAACTGATTCATAGATTCTTTTGTTAATCAATTTAATTGAATGATTGAATAATTATTTTTATTAATTGGCAAAATAGCTTTTTTGGAAGTTAAATTTTTTTTGAAAAAAAAAAAAAAAAAAAAAATTTTTGTTCTTTGCAGTAAAGAAGTTTATTTTAATTTTTAATGTTCACTATAGGTAGAGAAGGTGTCAGCTGATTCATGATGCTTATATTATGGTATATTTTGTAAACATGTGTAATTGTATTTGAATAGATGATAGGGATAAGTTGTTTATTTTATTTTGTTTAACAGGATTGTTAACATGTAAATTAAGAGGAGTTGTAAAGAAAAAAACAAAATTCATAAAGACTTATGTGGAATCTATAATTAAACATAAAAATTATCATTAAATTAATTGAAAGAGATGATGTAAATTAACGTCAGTGTGAATCTTTGGTAAGGGACTTAGATTTATTGTATTGTTTGAACAAAATTTGAATAAGTTGATTTGATTTGAAATAATAAGGTCAAGCAAGAAAGTAAAGTTTGAGAAATGGGAGGGAATTTTATGTAAAAGTAAATATGCCATATTTATGTGAATATTATATTAACGTTGAGTATTTAGAGATCTTGTGTTTAAGCTAGTAATGAATATGTGTACGCACCCAGTATTTTGCTAAAGGCAACCCAGTATGGATGTAAGGGTATACATATCGGTAGAGGATCTGGTATGGTATAAGGCCAGTTATGGAATTTTATTTGGAATGTTACAAGGTAAAGTGGTACTGTGGTGAGTGCCTGTCCGATTTTACGGTGTTGGGATCTCAAACAGAGAAGTCCAGTAATATCGTGCAGGTGCAGCCATGGTCGCCGAGCTAGGGGGGTAGTTTACCCATGATGTGTTTAGAAATTAAAGGGGGTTTGTTGGCACCATATCCTCGCTGATCCTCTTAGGGTTTAGCAATGAGAGTTTTTCTGTTTTGGCAGAAAACCTCTCATTGGGGGGGGGGGGGTATTGTAACGGTACAAACATATGAGAATTTGTAATCTAAAGTTTTTTCAATTTTACTTCGCCCAAGGATATTTGGTGAACAAACTATAGTGTCGAGACTGTCGCGGCCTGTGGTATGCAGGTTATCACCAAGGGTGTGCATTCACAAACAAGCGCGCGCACCGGTCGGCGAGGTTTCTCACAAAAACGCCATGTACAGAGACATTCCTTAGTGCTTGGTGCATGGAGAACAGCGTCTGTCTCACTACAGCGATCGAACCGCGCGGTTCAGTATAAAGGCTCGCAAGCCAATCTTCATTAAAACTTTACAAAATATGTACTAAATATAGTAAAAAGTAGTAAAGAAGGGGTGCAAACTACAATTAAAATGTAGTACAGTGTAAACTACGAACAGTGAGAAAAATGTGAATCAGTGAAAACATATTTTGGAACAAATGTGAACAAAAAACCGGACTGAGTTCGACACGTGCCTGAGGCGACCACAGGAAAGTAAAAAATTTATATAAATCAACAATTGTTATTAAAATAACTCAAAATAAAAGTCATAAAAAATGAAGAGATCTCTTAATTAAAAAGGGGGGTAAAATGTGTGAAAGTGAGAGTGAGCAAATACTGGGTTGTCTTATAAAATAAGATAAATATTTCATTTAACTATAATAAGTAAATATATTAGTTTTTTTGTTACGTAAGAATCAGTAAAGAAATTTAAAAAAGGAAAAAGAGTAGGCCTACTATAAAGAATGTTTAATAAAATTTGAATGAGTCAACCAACGCAGTGAGAGTAATTATTATGAAATTTAACCCTAAATCACTTATAGGTATGAGTTCACATGAAGACTCTGAGACCCGGTAAAGGTAAGGGACTTGTGTATGTATATTTATTAAATATTATTTTCTTATAATCTGTAAGTTCTCAAAAGTCTTAAGAGCATATTTATGCACAATTGAAACGCATTTGCCTCCAACCTGGTGACTCAATCAGCGTACCTTAATAACTCTTATGAAAACATAAAAGATCTTCTAAAAAATTTAAACTATGACAACATTTATGGGCCATAAACATACAGTGGCGATTTGAAAATTATTAACACACTACTTGGACAATCTGACTATATAAAAATACCTTGCTTTCTTTGTTAATGGGACAGTCGAGAACCAAATAAAAACAATGGAAGATAACAAATTGGCCAAAAGGGAAAATCTTCAACCAGGTTCAACAAACATCAAAAATAACCTACAGCGAAATGAGAAAGCATATGTCTCCCTCCTCTTCATATCAAACTTGGATTGAAGAAACAGTTCACTAAGGAACTTCCAGAAGATAGTGCCCGTTTTCAGTACCAAAGTAACAAAGTTGTAAAACGTTTTTTTGTCTGAGAAACTGAAATAAGAATCTTCCTTCAGCCTCAAATCAGAAATCTGATGAAAGATAAGAGCTTTTGAAAATACCATAACTCCATGAGGGAAAAATGCCTGAATTATTCCAGCAAATTGTGGCTAATTTCTTTAGTAAAAAGAAAGATCCTATCTACACAATAGTCAATGGTCAAAACCAAGTTGCAACATTTTAGTACATTAGGATACAACATGAATGTGAAACTTCACATCCTCCACTCACAAACTGACATCTTCCTGTGAATCTTTGTGACGTCAGCAAAGAAAACGGGGACCATCAACAACATGGAAAAGATATGTCAGGGACAATGAAAAGTCAGTATGATGGATGACTTCTGCTTAATGCTCGGAAGAGAATGCTCCACTAAAGGGTAAAAGTCAACAAAAAGTAGTTTTAACCTACTTTTTAACAGGTAACTCAATTTTAATATATTGCAGTAAAAGCAATTGTTTCAATTTACTGAAGTTCCAAGTCTTAATAAAGATGCTTTCACTGAATTTTTAAATATTACTTCCCTCTTCCTAATTATCAGTAACTGTGTAAGTTATAAGTACGATAGATTTGTACTATACATACATATGAAGGTTTATCAAAAAGTTCCTGCATTAGAAGTAGGCCCCCTACGCTATCTTATTTAAAAACTGTTCTTATGTGATGTGAATATACTTAGTGACAACTGTATGAAATTTTACCCCTACTGGATATATAACTCAAATGTGACAGCTAATTGAGTAAGTTGTGTTTTGGCATTTTAGACAATTTTTTCTTTGCATTCTCCAGTGCAGATTGAAGAATATGGATTAAATTTTGTGTAAAGAATCAGATAAACTGCTCTATCATGATGAAATTATTCGCAGAAGGCTTCTAGCAGGTCTGGTATACATTAACTTACAGTTTAAAAAATGGTATAAAAGCTTTAAAGGCTGTTGTGAATAATTGAAAACCATGATAGTCAGATGAAGATTACAGCTTTGTATTCCATGAATTTTCATAACTAGGTGCAACAGTACATAAAACAATAGGGCAAAAATCATAGTGATGCCACAGCTATGATACATTTGCCATATATGTCCCACTTGACTTTTTTCTCTTCCCAATAATGACTAGTAGTACCACAAAAGGACAATGTTTCATTACTATTGAAGACATAAAACACACATCACTCAACCTTTACCAAACAAGTCACGCTTACGATCCTGCCAATACTGCATCGAATTTGGAATGGATTTAAGAAATGACAAATTCTTTTCCATGCAATCACGTATGAACTCCTTATCATTTAACATAGCACGAGTCACATTAACTGTGCTGAATGTTTTGAAAGTATGAAACATTCCCTCGACGACTCTCATTCTCAAGATTTTCATCGCCATATACAAGATGTGTTGTGGGGTCACACCTCGCCGATCTTTACGTCTAATTTCACTCGTGGCCATCATATAAGGAGTCACTCTTACACCATCTTTGTTGCGACGATCTATACCCAAGTAAATATTTGGAAACGACAATTCCTCGGCGTGTGTATCGTACACAATATTCAACGGCATACTGTGTTGGCCGGGCGCTATATCAAGACAGTTCTCCTCGTACCACAGAAGTGTATGTTGCCTGGCCACAATGCAATCCGAATCTAACACTGGTGCCTCTTCTACACAATCCCCATCATCGTCAATTCTGTCGACACATATATTGTCCAACAAAGTTCCATCGATGGTAACTCCATACATACGGTACAACGGCTGTTTCACCAAGTACTGCAGCCATTGCATTACATTGGATTTCCGAACATACCCGCTCAAATATGACGATTTGTGCATTAATTTCCTCTTGATGTTAACATTTATCGCATAATCGTCATCCAACTGTCGAGGCAATTGTTTCACCATATTGTTCACATCAACTGGAACATTTATTACTTGACCAATGATGCCATAACTGCCCTCGTGTCGAAGTCAGCGAATTTGCATGAAAGGCAGCCTAGGCGATATCAACCGTTCCTCTACCGGACTCAACACTGGCAAAGTTTTAGGCCGATCAGGATATTTGAAACCGTTAGACACACTCATGGATGGGATTTTATTAGTATCCAAG
Source organism: Magicicada septendecula (assembly GCA_034769895.1). Lineage (NCBI taxonomy): Eukaryota > Metazoa > Arthropoda > Insecta > Hemiptera > Cicadidae > Magicicada > Magicicada septendecula. The sequence continues at coordinate 479,142,716 of CM068373.1, forward strand.
CATCGACGGCAATTTACACATGCTACCATACCCTCCACTACTTGGTCGGGGAACTCGCTGCACAAAATGTTACAGTGTTTAACTTTAACGAGCTTAAGATCCTTCTTGAACCAAAGTCGATTACAAACATCACAACCAAGTCCAAATTCATTGTCAAAGAACATTTTCACAAAGTGGCGATCGCATGCAGCATACTTATTTGTCAAATCGAGCGAAAGGTCTGAACGTGCCATTGACGGACCGATGTTACCGTCCGTACGAGTCTCAGTATTGTCATCCTGCATATCAATGGAATCGTCGTTGCTTTCTACGTCTATTGGACCACTTTCCAAATCCATTCGATACGATGACGAAGTGCTAGGTTGCTCCAAACGTTGTACACACTCGCTACTTGTACTGGGCGCTCCACTTTCACCATTCAAATTCGAATTCTGGCGTCTTCTTTCCAATTCCTTTTGTTGCAATCGACGTAGCCGACAACGTTCTATATTTGTGTAAGTCGTGGTGCACGCATTTTGTTCAGCGTTCCAGATTTTACAGCCTTCTTTCTCTTCTGAGGACGCGGCATTTTCACAATATCTCAATATTTTCTGCTTTCCAATGTTAATTTTCTATTTCTTGTGTTATTAACGTCTAACTCACGTTCTCAGCTCTCCGTAGACACCTCGATCACTAAAATCGACCAACTCGTTCCGGAGATACAACTGAACTGAGCGCGCGCCGTGCCCACACAGGCCCAAATTTAGACCCCCACGCGCAGTGCTGTGACGTCACCGCACAACCCCCCCTCCACTTGCGACAAACCATTTCCGGTAGTCAACGAAATGGGCTATCCAGTCATAGTTTTAGATATTCTGTAATCCTTATAGTTGTTGCACACGAGGCCCTCGAAAGTACACAAATATTGGTCACGGCAAAACCTTACATGACACTGAGAACGAACCATAAGATGTTCATTCGCATTCACATCAAAAGTGCATCAACCTTATTATACAGGGTGTCCTGGGAGGAGAGGGAAATAATTTGAGAAATGGTTCTATAGTGTAAAAGAAGAAAAAAAGTTCATATAAACATATGTCCGGAAACGCTTTGTAAGCGAGTTACGGCTAGCGAAAGATTTCGCCCGGGTTTCGGTTCCCCCGGGTAAATGAAGACTTTCTGAAATTCTGGGAAGGTAAATTAAGGGGCGAATTCTGTTGTTTCTTATGGTTTTTGACCTGAAAAATCGAATAAAACAGGTCGCAGAACTGTATCTCCCATAACTTTCATGATATCCCACGTAAAACAGAAAAATATTTGCCTAAAAACAAGTTTTTTTAGGTTAGAAGTACAATAACTTTGTTAAATGATTAATAAATGCATAAATGTTAAAAACAAAACTTGTAAAGAATTTAATTCTGAGAAAAATGGTGTAAATAAAGTCAATAAAAATCAACAAAAATTCCAATTTTGGTTAAAAACAATACAATACGTTTTTAGGCAAAGATTTTTCTGTTTTACGTGGGATATCATGAAAGTTATGGGAGATACAGTTCTGCGACCTGGAACCGAAACTCGGGCAAAATCTTTCGCTAGCCGTAACTCGCTTACAAAGCGTTTCTGGACATATGTTTATATGAACTTTTTTTCTTCTTTTACACTATAGAACCATTTCTCAAATTATTTCCCTCTCCTCCCGGGACACCCTGTATACTTTACTAAATAACAACTGTTTGTGTTTAGAAAAACATACACAATAAAATAATAAATCATAAATATTTATATGTCTTTAGTACAAAGGGGTCTTTAGCCTTAAACTGGCACTAGAGAGACAGAAAAATAATTACCAGTTTATACCTAAGGCTTTCACGGGTGGCATCAACTGTGTTGGAATGTAATTCACTTGCCTCTGGGCTATTAGCCCATGGCCCACTCTTCCCGCTATAACAGACGTTTTGGCTCTCTGCAGGACGTTATTTGTGTACAATAAAAGATGCCACAGTACTGTGGTTAGCTGGTAAAGATCCGTGTCCATTCCCAAATTGTTCTTACACTGAAGATGGCCTCCAGTGGAGAGGATGAAACGTCAGTTCTTAGTGGCAGGAGTGGCCTAATAGCCCTAAGACAAGTCAATTACATTCCAAACAATTAGCAGTTTATTATACACTTTGACCTTAATTCCATTAAAGTCCAAAATTGTTCTCATAATTATATAGGCCTACTGTAATCTAATCCACAATGTACACTACTATTCACAATAAACAAAAACTGCATACCTGCCCCACTTTGGCTTGCCTTGGCTGTAATAAATATTGTAAAAAAAACTTACAAGTATTATGTGCACATTACAAAACATGTACCAAAATTTCAGCGAAGTCCTTCTACGAAACTGTATCACATTTTTAGTAACACATGAATGCTGAGTAAGGTAATGTTCTGCATGGTGTCAGGAATTAATCCTCCCACAACCACCTAGATTGTACGTTCGAGCTAACAAACAGTGTTCCAGACAACTTACCCAAGCCTAACAATGATGGGAAGAAATCACAATCATTTGGAAAATCGTACAATGCAGTAACATTCCAAAAGTTTTCCAGAATATAGGAAGAGTTAGCAAGTACATAGCAGCCAATAAAATTATTACATAGTAGTTACACACAAATACACTCTTAATACAACTTTACAATAAATAAAACACACAATTATACCAGTTTTGCAATATCTGTATGCTAAAATCAACTCTGGCTCTGTCTACAAATTGCACTCAGGAAATCAATGATGTAATAATTTTTATTTACACGTAATGCACTCATTTGTTCTATGATGTTCTGTGCTACTTCTACCTCATTATAGAAGTAGTACCTCATTGTACAATTAGTACAATCATCATGTTATAAACTGAACAAAATGCCTGACACCACTGTTAAGATTTTGCATCTTCATAACAAAAAGTATGATAAGATTTAAGTTTTTAGATAGTAAACTTAATCTCTTTAGCACTATACGTGAAGGTGTGTGTGTGTGTGTGTGTGTGTGTGTGTGTGTGTGTGTGTGCAAATTAAATATGCAGCTGATTTCTAATGGAAATAAACACTATACATTTGGGCTATAATTATAATTCAAACACTGTAATTAAAAACCTGAAAGAGTGAAGGAACTTACATATACAATGTTATATTAACAGTAAGAAACTCAAACAAGTTTCACTGATTTTAAATACCATACTTTGGTTGTGCAGACAGAACAAACTACAAGCACACAAAATATAAGAAGGTCTAACCTATAATTAATACATAAGCTCTGTTGCTCAAACTTTTTACTACGACATTACTATACTAATTAAAAAAAAAGAAAAAATATATATATGTATGTATATTATATATAGCCCTACAGTATATTCTTATTTAACAATATATATTTTTGATCTTGTTTTCTGCTGTCATTACAATACAACTTGTAGCGGGTCAATTTTTGGGTGTTTTTATTTTAACCGTTTGGGGCATTTATATATTTTTACTTATTTCGTTTTCGGGCGGGCTTGTATAAAATAATGTAAAAATGTATTATTGTGCAACATATTTGTCCGTATAACAGACCAGTGTTGAGAAACAGTTGGAAACGAAGCAATAAGACGCAGGTTGTTGTTGACTAATGCGGCGAAGAATTTACCACCCCAATTTTTCCCAGAACTTTGCGTGTGTATGATCACGTCCGTATGCAACATTGATGGGCGGCGCGCCTGAGGGACGCTTGGAAAACCCAACCCACGCTGCGAAACATGGCGATGTAGAAAAACGTTTGTCGCAGCCACCAACTCAATACCGGAAGTCGCATTAAACTCCGCCTACTGTTGGTGACATCAGCAGAGCCAAGTCCAATATTAAGCTCTGGTAACACACATATATCAGCTCCATTCCATATATAAGATGGTTACCCAACAGCATATGAGCAATGAGCGACGACGAAAACATCGTGGCAGTAAAGAACCAGCTTCCCTCCAAAGAAAGCAAGCGGTACCTGTTACGTTCTCGGTGACAGTCGACATTAAGCAGCGACGCCAGATAGTTCACGAACAACCAACTTCAGCTACAGACACAGACATTTTGTTCGGACCCGGTCGGTGTAGTTTATAAACTGTAACTGAGTCAACAATAGAGTTAATACCGACCGGGACCCGAGGAATTACGAACTCACCAATAATACAATTTGTGCGGTGGTGTGGTGGATCAGACCAATAAATAGCGGACACTCGAATCGGTTGGCAAACACGTGTTTTTTCATGAAATCGCGGCAGTGACAATAAAGACAAACAAAAGGATTGGTATCATAAAATAAAAGGGGTTTTTTTTTTAAATAGCGTGAATGGGTGTGTGCGAGCAAAGCTGGGCTACCTTATAAGTGTAAGAATTGTATTTTCAATGTAAGAGCTATTTCCTAACAAAATGTGTTTTGTTCTTTTGTGTGTTGTATTAAGGACTTCAGCATTTCCGTAAGTAAAATATTCATTTCATATCATAAAATGTGTTAGTCTAAGTTATTTCGTCATTGCCATTTCCTCATTTCTGTGTTAAAAATTCATCTAACGAAATCGGGGGTTTTCTGAATTTCTATTACAGTCAGATAGCGGGATTTTTATAAGGGCAAGAGTGTATAAGTTTTCGATATTTTACCTTTTAGAAAAAATATCGTGGCGACCTTGGGCAGTTTTCAAAAGATAAGTTTTACGGGGACCATGACGGTAAGTGAAATTCTGGCAGCGGTAAGTATTATTTTATGAAGAGTGGAATGTAGTAAATATCAGTGCACAAAAAGTGAGTAACTTCACAAACTGTTACCTATTCACAAACTTTCTTGAGTGTAATACTCTTTTCAAGAGCAATATGAAGTTACTGTTTGCATGTATTGAAATAATTGTGTGTTACTATTCGATGTGATGTAGGGGTCATTCCATGTCAATTCAACCAGGCTATCTCACCCACCATTTTAGATTTTAATGAAACTTAGCTTGTTTGTTCTACCTATAGAGGTAAGGAACCACACTAAAATTGAACACTATATCTTACTTGGTTATCATGTTATGGCTATTCAAAGTTTTGAGGTTTTTCACATTTTGCTGTTTGGATCTCGCGAGACAAGAAGCATCAGTAAATATAAAATAATTTGTAACTTGTTTATTTTACATCCAATCGTTGTGAAATTGTCAAGTTTTACTCTTTAAACTACAGGGATTCCAGAGAAAAATACAAAATCCTTCTAAGGTTAACCATTTTAGCAGAAAAAAATCGTATTTTTGCATCTCTAAAATTTTTAAAAACGAAAACATGGTTTAGCGTTAAACTCAATATCTTAAGAAGGTAAAGGGATAATCCCAATTTTTTTCCTTCTAAATAATCCTAATGAAATGGGCTACAATATAAAAAAATAAAATGTTTGGGGTTTTCATTCCTTTGTATAGTTTTTTTTTAACTAAATGTAAACGTTTTATAATAACTTATTGAGCCATTGTAAGACCTAGGCCATGGCCTATGTCAATTATTAAACTGCCACTTGCAATATTAGCAATAAGCAACAAGTAGAAATAAGTAATAAGCAATAAATAAATGAGTAGTAAGTAATTATTCAATTACAATTAATTCTTAATTAAATTAAAAAAGTAAGAATCAAAAAATCTTATTTGAACTAATTGAATTCAAAAACAAGAAAGCTGCAAGTAGAAACAGGCCCAGCTTGCAAAGTGTGCAGTCATGTTTGTTTGTGTGCAGACATGTCTGGACAGGCAGGTTTAATCAGACAATCTATTCTTTGCTTGCCTAGTCAGTCTGTTACTTGTGCTTCTTGAGGAAACAGCATAGTGTATTACTGCTTAGTATTTTATTTATTAATTCTATGTGTGAGTGTATAGTGGTTACTGTGTGTTTTAATTACTTTTATGGATTATTAACACTAGTAAACTGTAAGTAAGTGAACTTTCATAAGTATTTTAAAAGAAATAATAAACAATAACGATGAAAGTATATTTGCTAGAACATTTCTTTTAAATTACCATATGTATAAGAAATTTGAATTTGCTATTTCACTGTAATTTGAAATGGAAGATAAGTGCAGTGTAGGGATAATAACACAGACAGAATGTCATAAAATAAGTTATGTCACCAAAAAAGCAATAGAAAATGCATGTGAATTGTCTGAGGAAGAACTAAATTTACTACAGCTAAGAACTGAAGTACAGAATCTTACTACAGTTTGCCTTCACCATAAGAGTTTATTTTTAAAAAAGTATGAATTCCTACAAAAAACTTGTCGTGATCCTTACAAAAGGCACAAGAAACCTATAAACAAAACTTTAAGAGTGGTAAGTTTAGAACAGAGCAGGGTATGTGTAAAGCAAGGGCTTAAAATTAAACCTGGAGAAAAATTATGTTCCTCTTGTCGTAAAATGTTATTTACTACTCCAGCTAATCATGGCAGCGATGAAGAAGACTTGCAGCTAAATGATGACGATGATTTTGAAGTTAATGAATTACAAAAAGAAGATGCTATTGATTCTTTAAATGCTTCTTTAACAGATGTGGGGTGTTCACCTTTAAAGTTACATGCACTTAATGAGAGTTGTAAAATAAGCTATGCACAACTGAAAATTGAAAAATTACAACAAAATGTGAAAAATAAAATTGAATTTGTTCTTGATGTTGAAGTACCACCAGAAGGAATGAAATTAGAAAAATAAATGGAACAAAAAGCTGCTGATATGGACTTGCTGGTAGAAAACATCAAAACCCAACTACCTCAACTGGCATCAAAGAAGAAAGTCCAGCTACTAACAATCCCAGCATCTCTTAACTGGTCGAGAACAAAAATTAAAGATACTTTTCAAGTTTCTGATTACTCTGTTCGGCAAGCCCAAAGTCTATTCAAGAGGGAAGAAACTGAAGCCTGAAGTCATAACGTTGGTTGTAAATTTTTATCAAAGTGATGAACAGTCAAGAGTATTACCCGGTATGAAAGACGTAGTAAGTTTAGGGAAAAAACAATATGAGAAGAAACGGTTAATTTTGAGTAACCTCAATGAAATATACTCAAATTTTAAATGGGAGTATCCTGAAGTGAAAGTAGGTTTTTCAAAATTCTGCACGCTCTGCCCCAATTGGTGTGTTTTGGCAGGTGCCAGTGGAACCCACTCTGTCTGCGTCTGCACCATTCACCAGAATGTCATATTGCTCATTCATGCAGCAGAACTTGACGAGGGATATAAAGAGCTCATAAATCTGCTGCTTTGTGAAAACCCTAATCGTGAATGCATGCTCAGACACTGTGGCAACTGCCCCTCTAAAGATAATTTAACAGGCTTTCAACAAACAAAGTTTTGCGACTGTGATGAAGAGGACAGAACTGAATACAAACAATGGATTTCAACAGACAGGACACAAATGATCACATGTACAGCAAATGTTGACGAATTTATTGATGAACTCACTACCAAACTAGAAAAACTAGTTCCACATTCATACATTGCAAAGTGCTAATCAAAATATTTTAAAAGCCTCAAAGATTCCTCTGCATCAAATGTTGCTGTTATTTCAATGGATTTTAGCGAGAATTGCTCTTTTACTATCCAGGATGAGGCTCAGGGGTACCACAGGACTTCAGACTCTTGTACAGTACATCCTCTTATTATAAACTTAAGTTGTGTTGCTGGTAAAAAAATAGTTTCATCACACTGCATCATATCAGATGACTTGAAACATGATGTCTGTATGGTGTACAAAATACAGGAAAAAGTGTCAGAATTTGTCAAGGAAAACTTTCCCAATATTATAGTGACGGTTGTGCAGCACAATATAAAAACAAGTTCAATTTGATGAAGCCTTCTCTGCATGAAAATGATTGCATGTTAAAAGCTCAGTGGTCATTCTTTGCTACAAGCCACGGAAAAACAGAATGTGATGGGATTGGAGGAACTGTAAAGCGACTAGTACGAAAAGAAAGTCTCCAAAGGCCTCTTCAGAACCAAATACTAACTCCACATGATTTCTTTCAGTTTTGTAAATTAACATCAAAAAAGTTAACTTTCATTTCATTTCCAAAGATTCTGTAAATCTGATACGTTCTAAGCTTGAAGAACGCTTTCAAGACCTAACAAAATTTCCGGGAACAAGAAGTTTCCATAACTTTAGGCCAAAAGATTGTTCTGGGACTTTGGAAGCAAGAAGGATGAGCAGTGATGAGAAGCCCAGTCTCATTTACAACTTAAGAGAAGAAGTGATATCAAATGTGAAAGAAGAAGACTTGTATCCCTCTTGTTACATTGTTTGCAAGTATGAAATCTCTGGTACTTTCGGATAATAACTGAAGTGAGTAAAGAAGAAGGTGATGTTACAGTTAAGTTTTTACATCCTGCAGGACCATCACCATCATTTTACTGGCCAACTCGAGATGATGTCTGCCTGGTGCCAATTCCTCACGTCCTTGCAGTTGTTGAGTCCCCACACACCTTTACTGGAAGAACATACCAATTCTCAAAGGAGTGTATGAATTCTATTCAAAAAGTAATGTCAAAAACCTTTTAAGTGCTTGAAACTGAAAATGGACCAACATAGAGTGAAATACTATCTAAAATAAATCTGGTAAGTTTTCAGACTTAAGTTCATAACTGCAGTGACTAAAGACATTTTTCTATAAATATGTTAATAGGATTTTCAACTTTAAATCTGTCCATGTCTATTTACTTATGTTTAAATATAATTCCAACCTGTCAAAAAATAAAGGTTTTTTAAAATAACAAAAATTATTTCCTTTGGAACACAAGTCAACAACCAAGGGGAGCTGTACACAATGCTTCGCTAAAATATTAAAAACGTTTACATTTAGTTAAAAAAAAACTATACAAAGGAATGAAAACCCCAAACATTTTATTTTTTATATTGTAGCCCATTTCATTAGGATTATTTAGAAGGAAACAAAATTGGGATTATCCCTTTCCCTTCTTAAGATATTGAGTTTAATGCTAAACCATGTTTTCGTTTTTAAAAATTTTAGAGATGCAAAAATAAGATTTTTTCTGCTAAAATGGTTAACCTTAGAAGGATTTTGTATTTTTCTCTGGAATCCCTGTAGTTTAAAGAGTAAAACTTGACAATTTCACAACGATTGGATGTAAAATAAACAAGTCACAAATTATTTTATATTTACTGACGCTTCTTGTCTCGCGAGATCCAAACAGCAAAATGTGAAAAATCTCAAAACTCTGAATAGCCATAACATGATAACGAAGTAAGATATAGTGTTCAAATTTAGTGTGGTTCCTTACCTCTATAGGTAGAACAAACAAGCTAAGTTTCATTAAAATCTGAGATGGTGGGTGAGAAATTTTTTTTTTTTTTGTGGTTGAATTGACATGGAATGACCCATGATAGAAAATCATGATGATGAAAAAAATTCAAATTTTGTTACAAGTCAGTACAAGAATGTACACCAATAAAGGAAATACCTCGACTGTTAGACATGACTTCCCTAATTCTTCTTTATCACCATACTCTTCCCTTTTCAAAACGGTTTCTGCTAAATCAACACATTCTTCTATAACAAACTCTTTTCTCATATCAGTTTTTGACTCTGAAAGAAAAGTCTGTGGCTCTTCCTCCATGAAAGGTACCAGCAAACTGAAAACAAACATGGAAGCTTTAATACATAATAATTTAGTAAAAACGGTTCAACCTTAAATCTTTGAAGTGCACTATTTCTGTCTTACAAAGATACAGAAAATTAAATTTTATAAGCTAAAAATAACACTAATATATAATTGTGTGTGTGTGTGTGTGTGTGTGTGCACATGTTTAAGAGGAAGTGAGAGAGAAGAGGAGAAGAGAGGAGAGGGATTGTTGGGGAGGAGAGAGAGAGAGAGGGTGAGAGGGAGGGGGAGAGAGAGAGAGAGGGGGCAGTAGTCTATCTCCACTAATCTTTGTATGAAACTATTCTTCATAAATATGGGGTTTTTCTAGTACACAAGGAAGATCAGTTTGGTCCACTGTGTAGAGAATTTTCTTATGATCACTATGACAGTGTAGGAAGAGTTACTTTAGTGAACCTACGAATGGCAACGTAACAGACTATTTGCACTGTCAGTTTTAGAATTTTTTGCATCTTACCATAACACCAGATACAGTCAGTAAAACATATAATTTTGTATTGAACACAAAGAATATTATTGAACTTACGGTCTTTTTATACTAAAATACAAGTATCTTGGTAAACACTATACCTTTCTAGGCAATCAAACTCAGAGTTTTGCATATTCTACTATAGTTGTAGTTTTTATACAGCTGATACGAAGTCAGCATCTTGTATCAGCAACTGCATCTATTCTAAATGATGTCTGCAAGTAAACTATAACAAACAATAATAGGGCTATTTAGATCAGTAGTTCCCAACCTTTCCAGGCCCGCGTACTACTTTTTTTTCTGCGTTCATTTCGAGTATCACCAGAGCTTAAGGAAATGTTATTGCGGTTTTCTCAATAAAACACTTGATACAGCATGAATAGTATATCTTATTATTCATAGTTAAGTATAATTATTTTAATCTAATACATACTCTTTACAAAACAGGAACTAATTTTTAAAATTAATTTCAGGTTGGTTTTACGCTAAAAAAAGTGTTTACCACCACAAAGTGTTTAGGTTGTGTTTTTATAATGGTAATCGTTTTAAATAATGTCCGATAAAAATGTATTGTTGTTCTGAACATAAATTTTTATTTATTTATTTATTTTAAGTAAATACTTTTTTCCTAGCTCGGGCTCTTGTGTATCACCTTGGATCCCTCCGAATGCAAGATTTAGATAATTATGTACTGAAAGAAAGTCAGTGCATGCCACTACCTTGACCCATACAATTTAATGCAGTCCACCCAGTGCAGCAGTACCTCAAGAGCATTACAATTCTGATACCCATTACTCTCTAGTATTCTGCATACTCTATTTTAGAAGATACATTAGGCATGGGTGTTATTAGATGCACTGTCCTAACACTCTTTTTAATTCAAAGTAATACTTCTACCATAAAGTAAATCAGTAAAGTAAATTCTTCATTATGTAAATCAAAATATAAAAATGCATAATTCAATTCCTTCTAAAAGATCAGACCAAAGAACTTTTATTCTATTTTTATTATAACAAGGTCTAAGTAAAATAGTTGAATAAATGCAAACTAAGGTAACATAAAACACTGGGTGGCATACTCATCGTACACATTTTTCATTTTTCAATATTACTTATTGTAGATTTCACAGCAGTAGATTCTACACAATGGGAAACATGAAAAACAGTAAAAATAACACACAACCATTGAATAAAAATAAAGAAAATTTAATTATAAAGGGTGAACAGGTTGTCAGAATTTGTAAACTGGAATATCAAGTCTAGTTTTTAATGTACAATAAACAAAACGTTACACAACATTTACATTGAACTGTTTTTAGCCCCTGCATTTTGTTCACATTTTTTACATCGTCTACTATAAATCCATGTGTACTAATGTATAAATTAAAAACACTTAAAAGAGGGATACTACTGGCAGAAGGCTTGCAAGAAGAAAAGGTTGGGAATTGTGATTCAGATGAAAAACACTGAACTGTATTCATATTTATCGCATATAGCCTACATACAGTTGCTGCCATCTATACACACAAGTGTGTAGATTATGCACAGTTCTTTCAAATTAATGCTCCAGCGTACTATCTGTGGATTAATCTTATGTTTTCCGATGATCAATTGATCTTATGGAGTTTTCAGACGTTATTTCTAAGAAAAAAAAGAGAATTCAAAATATAACCTATAAGAACCCATACGTCCTAATAAGCACAGGATTTTTTAGGATACACATTCCAGTATAGCATTCCGACAGTTGTGATAGCATTGAGTAAATCCAATGCAGCTCATACAACTTAATTACTGTTGAACATTTTTCAATTAATCTTTGTACCACATTTCATTCTTGCACATTAATTGACAAATGTTAACCTACAAATGTATGAACTTAATGAAACAATAAATGGAAACACCATGGCTACTTGCTTACAATTAAAAATAACTTGACTGTTTCAAAATCATATATGCAATTTATCACATACGTACTCACATACGTTAAAACGACTTAATACGAAGGTCGCGATTTTAACTTTTCTACGAACACTACGACACTAGACTAGACTAGACTACAGTAAACATCAATAACCGATCAATAACCATCTGTGCGCCACAGTCTCTTAAGATCGATATCTCGATGTTATAGAGTGGAGGTTCTTTTTCATTAGACTATAGTTTTCATATTAAACAAATTTTTGTTATATTTTTTTCATATCACAAGTACATTAAGTATGCTCTATGTGTTACAAGCTAAAATGTTCGTGTTATCGTTAGATTTCTATATGAATCTTCGGGCTCCATTAATATTAGACCGCATCACATGTATATGTGTATGTGTGTGACTACATGTTGAACTCATCGGTTTTTTTCTCACCATGTTAACATTAGGCGTATGTACAGTCAACAAAAATCTAGGGTCTTGGGGAATAGTCAGCGGCAAAACCTAACTTCCGTCGCCGCGCGTGTACTATACTTCGGTGTCCGATGTGTACATCCAACCGTTTTCTTCACAAGTACCTATGCCAGCTTATGGAGGTTATGTACGACAATGTAACTTAAATAAAATTTACTTTGTTAGTGTACATTAAAAGCTTGTATTTATTGGAAGTAAAGAAATTAGTTTACATTTATCGCACATAATTACGGTACAGAGACGATTTTGGGAGGTTGTGGCCAGTGGCGGCCGTCAGGTGACGCAGGTGAAGCGCTGTTTCACCTAAAATAACTGGTTCAATGTGTTTCTTTTTACACAAAATTATTTTCAATTTTGTGTTTAAAAATATTTTTTAAATTAAATTCCGTCTGTATAATAATTAAAATAACATTTACACGCGATGGAAATAGGTTACAGAAGCTGGACTTCGCTGCGATCGTAACCCTACTGGTGGCGGAAACCGCTGAGACAGTAGAAGCAGCTTTCTGCAACTTGTATACACAATGCATCAGTTAATACGTCACCAAAATGCTTGGTTTATGACGGTTGCCATGACAACGTATAGCTGTACTCAGCGTTCCCCCACCAACGTGAAGCAGTGTTACTGTGCTGTTTCTCAGTTGTGTACGTGTACAGTGCTTTACCTATCCAGCGCGTTTGTTTTGTTCGTTGTATTTGATCGTGTGTGAAGTTTTTACAGAATGTTTCCTTCATATGACCCAGTACGTGTTTTATTAGAAACACCATTTTCAAGATGGAATAATGATGATAAGAAGAACTTTTAAGCTGTTAAAAACCTATGCCTATATTGAACTAAATATCACTATAATATTGACGACTCGGAACACTAAGTTTTTTATAAGTAAAAACGTAAAGTTTTACCTTACAGCCTAAACCGGCTTTCACCTATAGAAGGCTTCATCAGAGGCTGTCGTAAGTAGCGCTGTTCGTCTTGTTGTTGGCGACGAGATAGTGTTTCGAAAGATCGAAGCTGTGTGTGTGTGGTGAGATGTGTTCGAATAATGCGTGCGATTTGAATTGTGTCTTCGTTTAGGATGTCGTTTTTATTTGTTTTTGTGTGTTTGTATATTTCTAATTGTTCTAGAATGTCTAGTTTTCGGCCTTTTGTGTGTACGTGTAGTATGTTCATGTTATTGTCGATGTTTTTATATGTGTGGTTTGCTTCAATGAGGTGGTTTGCGAAGGTAGATTCTGTAGTGGTGTGGAGTGCTTTTGTGTGTTCAATGTATCTCTGTTTGAAGCTACGTCCTGTCTGGCCTATGTAGAATTTATTGCAATTTGAACAATTTAGTTTATATACACCGGGTAGATCGAATTTGTTTTGTGCTTTGGGCATGCGTTTTGATAGTGTGTGTTCTGTTTTGTTAGTAGTTTTGTAAGCGATTCTGTATCCTGCTTTTTTGAATTTGTGGGCAATATTATAGTGATATTTAGTTAAGTAACGGACACGTCATGGACAACGAAATCCAAGAACCTATATTGAAAGTAAATGAAGTTGCAAAAATAAAGGACAAGGTGTACAATCGCAACTTTAAACAAAATTGGTATTCAACGTTCGAGTGGTTGTGTGGCAGTTATTATTTAAATAAACGTTTTTGTATGCCCTGCTTAATTATTAGTGTTAAATCAAGTGCGTGGAATAAGAACGGCTTTGATGATTTCGGTAACGTTACTCGTGCTCTTTCCAAACATGAAGGTTCTTCTGAGCACATGCGTTGTGCATTGAGTTTTTCAAAACTAAAGAAAAAAAAATTTAAGTACTATCGAGGATGCTTTGAAGGAAAATTCTAGGTTGTATATTAAACACTTCAATGACAACGTTCGGCTTAACAGACGTTTCATGCATCTTCCTATTCGTGCAGTTCATTGGGTAAACAAGAATTAGCATTTCGCGGTCACCACGAAGAGTTATCATCTATTAATCGCGAAAAATTTAAAGAACTGCTACTTCGTATCGATAAGCCCTGTAAATATTTAAGAACACTATAAAAAAAATCTTACCCGTCTTTGCCGGCAATTCTAAGACTATTCAGAATGAAATAATTGACTGAATTTCACAATATATTGATGAGCAAAGGAAATAGAAGATAGTACATTTTTTTCAATTCAAGTGGATGATTCCACAGACATTGTCTACAAATCTCAATGTAGCATCATAATTAGATACGTTATTCCCGGAGGAAAGCTGGTGGAAAGATTTTTGGGATTTTATGATGTTAGTTCCAGTCGGACTGCCGACACACTGTTTCACGTTGTGTTATAGCCCTCGAAAAATTTGACTATAAATCAAAACTTATTGCCCAGTGTTTTGATGGTGCAAACGTTATGTCAGGGGAATTAAATGGTCTTCAGGCAAAAGTCAAAGAAGTAGTGCCACAAGCGGTTTTTGTTCGCTGCATGGCGCATCGTTTGAATTTAGTGCTACAACAAAGCTGCAACAGCATTTCGAAATGTCGGATATTTTTTGCAACTGTTAACGGTTTACCCTCTTTTTTCCACAGTTCTGCTAGGCGAACTAACGCAGTAGACACAGCCGTTGGAAGACGAATCCCTACTTCCGTTATTAGGCGATGGAAGTCTAATTCCAAAATTGTGAATAGCCTACTATATATAACGAATGAGATTCATTAAAAGAAGTATTCACTAAAATTGTGAACGATTCAAATTATGATCAAACATCAATTAGGCAGAGTGATGGCTTCTTAAATAAATTTAATGATTTTGAATTTACGCTTTTGGTTGTCATTTTTAACGATATTTTTGGAGCCACGGATGCTCTCTTCGATGTGCTACAAAAGAAGTCATTTGACATTAATTTCTGTATCTCACAAGTTAAAAATACGCAAACACTCATAAATAGCAAAAGAACTGATGATGCATTTATGAAAATTTTCGATTCAGCTGCTTCAAAAACAACAGTTCTAACTGAATACCATGAGTGGCAGAAAAGAATTACACTCACACGAGATCAACTTTTTGAAAAATACAAAATTCTGTATTATGAAATTTTAGATAACCTTTCAGTACAAATAGCCACACGTTTTAATGATATGGAAAAGCTTCAGTTTGTTACATTAATGAATACTTCAAAGTTCATAACGTATTTTGAAAACTTTCCCACGCATGCATTAAGTAACTTAAAGGTGTGCTACCCTAATCTGTTTACCGATTTCCAAAGACTGAAAAACGAATTACAGCTTATTTATGAGGATAAGCAGTACAGATAAATGGAAACACTAAATTTTATGGAACTTTTAGCTGTCAACAGGAACATCTTTAAAGAAGCTTACAAACTATTTTGTTTAATAGTAACTATTCCATCCAAAAGCGTTTCCGTAGAACGAAGTTTTTCTTGTTTAAAAAGAATAAAATCATACCTGCGCAATACAATGACTTACTAACTTATCAAAAATTTCCATAGAAAAGGAACTGTTAAACGAATTAATTAATGTACAACCATTTTATGACGACATTATCGACAAGTTTGCATATTTGAAAGAGAGGAGAATTGACCTTGTGTTTAAGAAATAAAATGCAAGCCTGTAAGTACTTACTATTTTTAACTACTATATTTGTAAATTTTATTAACATACTTTCCTTTTGCCTCCATATGTTATTCATGATTCCAAAACAGGAAGAAACATATTCACATAATTGTGGGGGGGGGGAGAACTGCCACCGGTTCTGCTTCACCAATCCTCGAAGCCACGAGCCGCCACTGGTTGTGGCTACGTTTAACAATATAACTTAACCTTTTACATTTTTAAAATTAATTAGACTTAACAAAACAAACGTTTCCTTAGTTAGTGTACATTCAAAGGCTGTATATAACATTAACGGCTGTATTTATTCGAAGTAAGTAATGCCAGCTTATGGAGGTTATGTACGACAATGTAACTTACATAAAATTTACTTTGTTCGTGTACATTAAAAGGGTGTATTTATTGGAAGTACAGACATTAGTTTACATTTATCGCACATAATTACGGTACAGAGACGATTTTGGGAGGTTGTGGCTACGTTTAATTATTTAACTTAACCTTTTAGATTTTTAAAATTAATTAGACTTAGCAGACATTTCCTTAGTTAGTGTACATTCAAAGGCTGTATATAACATTAAAGGCTGTATTTATTCAAAGTACCGGAATTAAGACGTACTTCCAATTTAGAACCTAGTACAATCTAATGTATAACCAAACAAGTACATTAAAATCCTTTTTTCAACATAATGCAATAAAAAGCAATGTACAGTTTCTGTTAACATGCAAATGATTAAGTATTAATAATGGGTTACAGTGGAATTTAATGTTACTACGGTCTGAATTAATGCAAATAAAATTGGGAGAATCTCGTAAACATATTAAAGAATGCTTGTATATTACACACAAAATTATTACAGTACGGACCTTTGTTAATGAATAGAAACAAATTTGACTCTATACTTTAGTATGTACCAATAAAATTCACCTTTTTTCAAATACCAATATCTATTGTTTTTTTCATACCCTTAAAAAAGGTCATTAACAACATACATTATGAGAAAACGTGATTACAAATAACCAGCCATTAGTTACTTGTGAAGAAAATAGATATAACATTTACAAACATCAAATCTTCAATTCTCTCCCTATTTGTTTTATAAAAACTGGAGTTTCTACTGCAGGTTTTAAGTCCACTAACTACTTAATTAAATATACATAATTGTTCCTGTATCTTGTTGGGTAACATATTATATTAATACATCTTGTTCCTACTCATATGTGCAAACAATGTTTTTAATGTACAGTCCTAAAATCTTTATCAACACTGTATATCTTTAAGATTTAGACAAAGTCTAATGAGCAACTTGGCCTAACCTGAATTTACATGACCTGGCTCAGAACAACTTTATTTTGGCAAATACAAAGATGAAGACTGGTTGCAATTTCTTCAGGGCTCACACCTGCTGCCAGGCTTAGTTCTATAACATGATAAGGAAGAAAGAAATCAGCCCAAACCTGCAACCGCTGTGGGAAGGCTTTTACACCATTACCAATTAGATTAATTATGTCATCTAAGAATAACTCATTAGCTTTATTTATACATTTAATGCATCTTAATTAGTATACTAACAACATTGCTCTGTCTTACAGTAACACAATTCATTACACTAACTCAAAAGAATTTCTTGTTTTCAGTTTTAAAAAGTTGAAATCGTGTATTTATTTTCTTTTTCATTCACTATTTGTAAAACATGCTTAAATTTATATGTGTACGCTTACTATATTGAAATCCAATGTTCACTATCCAATAATTACATATTTTGTGGAATTGTGAAATTAGTAACACTATGTACTAATGTGTGATTATCAGTTGAATTTCTGAATTCCTTTGATTCATTAATAAATCTTACTAATTTGTTTCTTTATGTCTATAATGATTTCTTATTAGTTTTTAATCTTTGTGTTTTCATTATTCATTTGTAAATTTTTGCATTTTGTTGTCCATGACATGTTCATTGATTAACTAATTATCATTAAAACACACAGAGGACTGATCCTCTTTTGCAAGATCACAAGTATGTTTCAAGTATGTTTTTAATTTTTTTAATTGTATGCAATGTGGAGACATACAGAGGAGTGTCAGTTTTTTGTTTTTTTCAATAAATAACAATGAGAGGGGAGGGAGAGAGAGAGAGAGAGAGAGAGAGAGAGAGAGAGAGAGAGAGAGAGAGAGAGAGAGAGAGAGAGAGAGAGACCAAAAATAACACGTACAGAAATTACATCAGAACTTTTCCTGACAGTAAAAAAATAACTAAATAATGAATGTCAAAGAACATTAACAAAATTAATGGAAATTATAGTTATTATTTGTTGTCTAATGAACAGTTACTAGTAAAGGCTTCATATACTTCACATCTTAACTTATAAACCTATTACAAACATATTTGGTATACTCAGCTTGAAACAAACATTCAGACCAATAAAAATGGTTTAAATTTTGCCATGCTGCATTATTAGTACTGTTGAAACAGCAGTTTGATTATAATTGTTTTTAGAACAGACTTCTGGAATGATGTGTGCAAAATGATTAAAACATACCTCCTTACAGTGTGCCTTAATAAGTTGTTGATTATTCTAACTGATACACTGTCATCCCATTATCATATGACAGTTCTCAGAGCTTCAGTAATAGTCATCTTTGCTGGAAGGGGAGTCGCTACTGAAAATTCTAAAATCTTAAAAATGGTATTTATTTTTTATTTGATTTATTTTTCTAGTTAAATGGTGTCCAAAATGAATACAAATATACATAAAATTATTGTTTTTTTTATTTTGGGTACCCCAAACAATTTTTTTCCGAAAATATATTTTAACATTTTTTTGAATTTGATATATCTCAAGATTGAATTGACCAATTATGCTGTTCTTAGTGTCATTTTAAAGCTAATAAAATTATCTAAAAATTCATATATTTTCATGACTGTCCATTACTTAGGCAACTGACAATTATCACAACTACATAGCAAATGAAGTTTTTCAAGATTTTTTCCAAATATAAAGTAATATTTCATGACCAAAAACTCAAAACTGAATAAAAATACAAGAAGTCTTAGATAATTATATGTAGAATAACCATACAAAATATCAGAGCTCTACATTGTACGGTTTTTTAGATATATCAATTTTGTATCTAAAACAGTGATTTGCGGAAAATGCCAGTTTTATAAAGTACTAACAACCAAGTGGTAAAAAGACATAGTTATCAATGTAAAATGGTTACCTTTATATTTTCTAGGGTATAGGATAGGTTTAAAAACTGTAGCTTACACATAAATACAAATACAACACTCTTTATTTTAGATGAAAAATGTACATTTGCAAAGTAAATACACATTTTCTCACATAACACTGTTTTACAATGTTTTCAAAATTCAGCAGGTACATATGATAAACCCCCTTTTTCTTCTTCCTTCAGCAAAGATAATTTCTTTTTTTTTCTGAATACTTCATACTTAGTTGATTTCCTTTTCTCAGCTAGATTTAGTCTCCTTTTATCTAGCTGTCTAGCAATTCTTGCCGTGTTTGTTCCAGGGCTTAGGCCACTTGCGGTTTGAACGTCTGCAACTGTCTTCAGATGCCCTGTATTGTATTCACAAATGACGATACTTATGGCCATTAGAAGTGTGTTTTTAGATACAAATACAGTTTTTGGACACTTTGACCACAGAAGATGATGCAAAGCTTCATTGGGATTTTGTGTCTTCCCTGACACACATCTATTCAGTAAACTGTTTGATGCTAACCTCTGATATACAGGCAAGATTCTAGCAGCAACGTTTTCAGTAAGAGGAATTTTCATTTTCTCATTATGTGATTCTGGAGTTTCATTTCTTGCAACATTTACTTACAACAATTGATTTAGTTAGACACTCAGGACAAGGAAATAAACATAAAAATGAAGACAACAGTTTTGTATCAACTAATGCATAATGAGGAGCTTCACTATTTATACGAAGTATAAATACCATTTTGATACCTATTATATAACGCAAAACCAGTAGGAGGATTATTATTTTTAACTGGACTTGCAGTTTCATCACTAACATCAAACCTCAAAGTTGAATCAGCATTATTGTCTACACAGCACATAACCTCACTTTTTTCTTCACTTCTTGCTACATTCTCACCGCTGATGTTAGCCCACCTCCTAGCAATATTTGTCTTATTTCTACTTGATAAGTTTATCTTTGCATTCTTTCTTCTACCCATTATTAAATTTTTGCAAATAAAACACATAATGTATGTAAAACAAAAAAAAACTGTACCACACGCTTGTAAATACTAATGTAATTCATAACAGATTTGAAGTAAACAGCTGATTGTTTTTAAAGGTAAACATGCTGTTTCTATGGAAACATTCCTACACAGAATGGAATAAACAGGCCTACTGTATAAAAAATGCATACTGAAGTTGTTAGATGTGAAAAATAGAAAGCAATAAACATTTTATTCTCGGACACCATATTTGCAAATTTTTCACGCTGACACCACTTCAAACAATTGAATTTTTCACACCTAAAAAATATGATAAATATTCATCTACCATTTTTTTAGATAAAGGACGACTTAAAAAATAATATAAGTGAAAAACAAATTTTTTCAATATTTGTTGAATTTTGGTGATTTTTCACCAAAAATTGTGAATAAAAAATAAAATAAAATAATAATAAAAAGACTTTTCATTAGTAAAGGTATTTATAAGTAGGCATACATTTGTACTCATAATATGTGGTTAAGAATTAAAGAAAATTAAAGAATGATATTTACTCACTAACCATTGAGTGTAACATTATTTACAATAATTAATAATGTCCCAATTTATAAAAGTCATGTTTGGCTAACTAGGCATAACCCAACCTGGGTTCCTGACATCCTAATTCTCTTTCTTCTACTAATATTACTTAACTTTATTGTGATATAACTGATCACAATTGTTCCTTATAACTCCCTACAACTTTTACAACAATACTAATGACAAAAATCAATAATAATTTCTTACAATTAACATACATAATTTGTCTAGGCATATTGGCCTATTATAGTTTGAACATTATTTTTTCATATTTTAACAATTCTTGTTTTTAATACAAGACAACTATTCTAAATTGTTCTTGATCCTTGGCTTTCACTTTTGTTACACTAATAATGACAATTATTAGCAATAATTGTTTACAAATAGTAGAAATAAGTTATTCAGGTATAGGGCCTACTGGCCCATTGTAGTGGACACCTTAGTTTCTTTCGTACGTTTAAATCAGACAATTACTTTACATTGTTCTTGATACCCTTATTCAACTTTCACTACAATAATAATGACATAACTTAACAATTATTTACTATGAATAACATAAATGTTCTAGGCTCATTTGCCTATGATATTGACCCTTAATTTCATTCATACCTTGAAAATACATGTTTCTTCCTATTACATCATTATTCTAAAACATTCTTCACAATTTACTGAAGCTTTGACAACATAGTTTGTCCTTTAATATTGTTTTTCTTACTTAACTACTTAACTAAAAATGAACTTTTTTCATGTGAAAAACTTACTATTTTATCGGACGCGTTTCGGCTTAGTATCCGCCTTCTTCAGCTTTGGTAACAGACTGCCAGCATTTTGTAACGGTTGTGTGGAAGGTGAAGTGGGGGTGGTGTGTGGCGGAAGGGGATTGGCGCGGGGATTCAATTTATTGTTTGTTTTCTGTATAATTGTGTCAAAAAGTGTATGTGATTTATATTGTAATTGATCGTTGAGTATGTTGTTTGGTTGTGTTGTGTGGTGTTTATATATTTCATATTGTTCAGTTGTGTTGAGTTTTTGACCTTTGGGTATGTAATGTAGAATTTCAAGATTAGTGTCTATGTTGGTGTAACTGTGGTTTTCTGTGTGTATGTGTGTGGCAAATGCAGAGTGTATATTGTTGTTGGTTAAAGCTTTTAAGTGTTCAGAATAACGGGATGAAAAAGATCTTCCCGTCTGGCCTATGTAGAAACTATTGCAGTCATTACAATTTAATTTGTAAACACCTGTTTTGTTATATTTGTCTATGTCTGTGTTTGTATTACTGATGTGTTTTTTGATGGTATTGGTTGTTCTGAATGCTATTTTGTATTTGTGTTTTCTGAATGTATTGGCGATTTTGTGTGTGTATGAGTTGTGGTATGTGAGTGTGATGTACTTATTGTGTTGTGTGTTGATGGTATTTAGTGTTTTGTTGTTTTTGTTTTTGATGCGTTTGTGTAGTATGTTTATTAAATTGGGGTTATAACCATTTTTTATTGCTATGTATTTTATTGTGTTGAGTTCGTCGGTGTAATCTTGTTTATTTAAGGGTATTTTAGTTAGTCTATGGAGCATATGGTTGAAGGCCGCATATTTATGTTGTGTTGGGTGGTTTGATGTGTTGTGTATAACCATGTCGGTTGTGGTTGGTTTCCTGTATATTTTGTACGTGTGTGTATTGTTAGTTTTGTTAATTGTTAGGTCTAGAAAATTTATACTATTGTTTTGTTCAGTTTCCAGTGTAAATTTTAATTTGTGGTGTATAGTGTTTATGTATTTGTGGAAGTTTTCAACTTGTCTTGTGTTGCCTTTGAATAAAAGTAATATATCATCTACATACCTGTGCCAGTATATAATTTTGTTAGTGTATTTGTTGTTGTTTATTATGTGGTTCTGTTCAATGTTGTGTATATATATTTCTGCTAGTATTCCTGATATGGGGGATCCCATCGGGAGTCCTTCTGTTTGTGTGTATATTTTGTTATTGTATGTAAAGTAATTTTGTTCAGTTATTATTTTGGTAAGTGTGATGATTTCTTGTATGTGTGTTTCAGGTGTGTTGTTTTGTCTGAGTAGTTGTTCTAGTGTTTGTATGGTTTCTTTGATGGGGACATTAGTGTATAAATTGGTTATATCAAAAGATGCCAGAGTTGAGTTATGTGGGATGTGTATGTGTTCAGTTTTCCTGACTAGGTCAATGTTGTTTTTGATAGAGGTGCTGTTGCTGAGTTTTATGTTTTCTCTGATTATTTTGTCTAGTTGTTTTGCTATTTTGTGGGAGGGGGCCTGTGTGTTGTTTATTAATGGTCTGATTGGAATGTTAGGTTTATGTATTTTTGGTAATGCATTTAGTTTAGGGGGGTTAGGTTTTATTTGTTTAAGGTATTTGGCGTTTTCTGGTTTGATTATATGTTTGGTGTTGTTTATAAATTTATTAATCTGTTTATGAAATTTTAGTGTGGGGCCTTTATTTATTTCCGTTATATTATTTTCGTTGAAGAAACTTTCGATTTTAGTGTTTAATTGGTGTTTGTCCATTATGACGCTAATGTTACCTTTGTCGGCTTTTAGGATTGTTGTGTTGTGTTCGAGTAACTTGTGTTTTACACTATTGAGTGTTTTTGTTTCATTGTTGTGTATTTTTGGTTTTGTATGTGTGTTTTGAAGTTTTCTTTTTATGTCGTGACGTATCGTGTCTTGGTCGTTGAGGTGCGTGTTTTGTACAGCCGTTTCTGCGTCTATGATGATGTCGCGTATGTGTTTATTGTGATTTTTGATGTTAGTTGTATTGGTATTCAAATTATGTTTCAATCCTTTGTTTAATAAATTCATTTCATCTTTTGTGAAATTAATGTGTGTTGTATTAACTACGCGTGCATGGAATATGTGTGCCGGTTCAGGGATTGATTCAATTGTGTGTGTTGTAAGGTTAGTTATTTTTTTGTTGTGTCGATGTTGTATTGTCAATTTGAGTTTTTCTATGTTGTCTTGTGTGTGTTGTATTACATTTTCAAGTTCTGTGTGGTGTAATATTCGTGTGAGTTTCATGTGTAAGTTATATGCCTGTCTGTTGAGTGTGTCTTTTTTATGGTATAAATAATTGATTATGTTGTTTAGGTTTATTTGTTCTAATTTCCGTTTGGTTTGTAGTGCTGTATGTGTGTTTTGTTTTATTGTAACTTGTGCGTGTGTTGGTATGATGTTGTGTTTTCGACAAGTTTTATTGAATGCTATGTGTAAGGAAGTTTTTGTTACTTGTTGCTTGGCGTTTCTGTACTTATTGATGAAATACGCTTTATCTGCGGTATTATAGTTGTCTTGATTATTCATCTCTTCTTTCACAGCACTAACACTTAACTAAAAATGAACTTTTTTCATGTGAAAAACTTACTATTTTACCGGACGCGTTTCGGCTTAGTATCCGCCTTCTTCAGCTTTGGTAACAGACTGCCAGCATTTTGTAACGGTTGTGTGGAAGGTGAAGTGGGGGTGGTGTGTGGCGGAAGGGGATTGGCGCGGGGATTCAATTTATTGTTTGTTTTCTGTATAATTGTGTCAAAAAGTGTATGTGATTTATATTGTAATTGATCGTTGAGTATGTTGTTTGGTTGTGTTGTGTGGTGTTTATATATTTCATATTGTTCAGTTGTGTTTTTCTTACTTATTCTAGTTGTTATTATCTTCAGTATCAGTATTCTGAAGGTTTAGTTCACGTATCTTGTTTCATTATTTACTTTGTTTATAGTTATTGGTTAATCATATCTTCCTTACTAGAATATTACTCTAATAATAACGATTCTAGTATTATTTATACAGTATAGTTTGTTTAATAAGTTTACATTAAAACTGTTCTTTTTACATACAACTATTGACAAGTTTTAGTTTCTCATATTTCTTCTTCTTCATGTTATAATTCAAATTATAAACATTATTATCTAGCTATTATAAGCTTATTTACTACTTCATCAGTAGTTTTCAC
Organism: Magicicada septendecula; assembly: GCA_034769895.1. Taxonomy (NCBI): domain Eukaryota; kingdom Metazoa; phylum Arthropoda; class Insecta; order Hemiptera; family Cicadidae; genus Magicicada; species Magicicada septendecula. The sequence continues at coordinate 479,167,598 of CM068373.1, forward strand.
CTTCTGTTTACAATTCATGGATTTTACAATGCTGTTTTGTTCTTTCTGTTGTTTAAAACATTATAATGTTACATAACCTTACTTGTAGGCTTACATTTAGCTTTAGTGTTGTTGTATTATTACATTTTTGTAATACTCTTTTTGATTTACATTATTCTATTCATAATCATAAATAAAATTTGATTTCATTATTTTAGTACTTAGAAACTAATTATTGAATTAATAATTTTCTTTATTGACTATCCAGTTTATTACTGCAGGATGGAGTATAGGTTTTATCCTTTTTAACAATTTTTAATGCAGTTTACTGGAGTAAAATCTTCTTATTGATAATGTTCTTATCAGTTTCATTACATTATTCTTATCTCTTTTTATTATCTCAGACAATATTTATAGTATACAGTTTAGTTAATGACTTAGTATTTTGTTCTTCATTATCATGGTCATGAAATGGTTTAAGTTGGGGCCTATTTTATGTAAGGGGAAAACATAACGTTACAATATTGTAATTACTTTTATTTCTATAATTATTTATAAGTATTACTTGTACAAACAAAACTGGCTTAGAAATGGGTCTACTTAGGAAATTATGGAATTCTGCTGAAATTTTGAATAGTTCTGGAGGGGAATTGATCCCCTGATAACCCCCTCCCCAAGTTACTCCACTGATCCCACTCTACACAGTTCCAAGAAATCCTGTATTTAGAAGTTCAAAAGAAAGTGATACAGACTCTAAAGATCTCATTGAAGCATTCACTACTGGGACAGATCATGGTTTAGAGCTTCCCTTATGTGTCTGGTAAGTGAAAGAGAAGGTATCTATTTAACGTGCAAGTTGAAGAATATATTTAATTATTGCACTTAACTTGATATAAGTACTGATTACATTTCAGGATTATTATTTTCAGAAATAATGTATGTAAACCAGTTTTCCCCATACAAAGTTAATTAAAATTCTTTAATGCATAGCATTCCAGGCATTTACAGTAGTAGATTTGTATTACTAAATTTGAATTTACACAAATAATTCTCTTTGATTAACCAGAGTTGCACACATAAACTAAATGCTGAGTGTCCTCCTAGTGTATAAATTCAGCTAAAACAGTATTCCAAAAACTTACCTTGTTACTAGAATATGTGACATGATGAACTTTCATCATGTGTTCAACTTTGTGTTGGGAGTTAAGCATTTTAATAATTTTTATTTATGCAGGCATATAGCAAAATCTGATCATCATGGAAAAGGAATAAGGCATTTTGTAATAGCAGTTAACTGATTAGTTCCTGCTGTATTACCGAATCATATTACAAGACCAATTTTTGTTTAATTGAAAGATATATTTTAACTGTTTCTTTTGGTGCAATCTGTAAATTCCATGACACACGTCCATAAAGGTTTGAAAATATGCTTACTCCAGTTTGATAGGAATACATTCTCAAAAAACGAATACAACAAATTTGTTATGTCTGATTACACCAGCTATACTTTCTATTGGAAATGAGCCTTTTATCCAAATTTATCATATAGTATTGTGCCAAGATATTACACTACATTTGTATACTGTAATACAGTATATTATTTGCAGACTGACAGGGTTATAAAAAATTCTGAAAGAATTGTTGCTTTTACAACACCATCCTTTATCAAGTGACTACTCAAATCTGCCAGTTTTTCACAGAAACAGAAGTTAGATGATAGATCCATCATGACCTAGTCATGCTCCAAACATTTCAAGGATTCTCCTGGCCTTAAAAAACTGGACTGGCCTCATTGATTGACATGACTAATGTTAAATTTACTTTGGGATACGTCCAAACATAATACAGTTTACAATAAACAAACAAAATATTATGCCTGTCTAATTTTCCAGAACTGTATACACATAATTTGATCTGGATAGAACATTTATTAAACAATAATACTATTTGATGCAAATAATTAAAATATCGGTATGGAGAGCCATGTTTTAAGACATACATGACTACCATGTTTTAAGATTTATATTTGAAATCAATTTAGAAATGAAATATTTCTACAGAAACTACTTCTATCTTCAGCCTCAACCACAGAATTGTGATCACTAACATATACATGTTACAACATGTTGGCGCACTCGATTTTCACTGATGATGGCAGTCGATGGTACTTCCGAAACGTCTGGTTTTGCAGAAAACATTGGACCACGGCCAAACAGCCTGGGAAGGAATTTTATCAACAAACTACTTCAATGTTGCTGATAACGTAGTACACATATAAAAATTATCCCCTCCCCTTCACCTAGCATTTTCATTTATAGAAAATTATCCCCTCCCCCTACCCATTTTCATTTATAGGTATTAAATCTACCTTTCTACAGTGGATTATTATGACCTTTTCAGGATACTTTATTTATCAAAATTAAGTACTTTACTGTTGTTAAAACAAAACGTTGCAAGTAAACTACCCCTTCTCCTTAACCAAGTTTCACCAAAATCAACAGACCTTGAGTCCTCTACAATATGCAAAAAATTATTTGAATTTGCAGGAGTTATCATTCGCCATAGACAAAATTCTACACACAAACATCTTTCTAAAAATGACTTTTCTTTATTTTTGAGGGTAGTACAATCAGAATCAACCCTCACGGGACACTAATTATTAGATACAATTTTTACCTTCATTTAAGCCAGCTTCCATTCACTGTGTAATTTCTCAGAGGCCGTAACATGTTCTTTTTAACGTTGTTGAACATAAATTGATGTTAAATTAAAAATAAAGTAAAGGCTTAAGTTTGCAATGTGCAAGTTGAAGAATCAATTTAATTATTGCACTTAACTTGATATAAGTACTGATTACATTTCAGGGTTATTATTTTCAGAAATAATGTATCTAAACCAGTTTTCCCCATATAAAGTTAATTAAAATTCTTTAATGCATAGCATTCCAGGCATTTATGGTAGTAAATTGCAACCAGTCTTCATCTTTGTATTTGCCAAAATAAAGTTGTTCTGAGCCAGGTCATGTAAATTCAGGTTAGGCCAAGTTGCTCATTAGACTTTGTCTAAATCTTAAAGATATAAAGTGTTGATAAAGATTTTAGGACCGTACATTAAAAACATTGTTTGCACATATGAGTAGGGACAAGATGTATTAATATAATATGTTACCCAACAAGATACAGGAACAATTATGTATATTTAATTAAGTAGTTAGTGGACTTAAAACCTGCAGTAGAAACTCCAGTTTTTATAAAACAAATAGGGAGAGAATTGAAGATTTGATGTTTGTAAATGTTATATCTATTTTCTTCACAAGTAACTAATGGCTGGTTATTTGTAATCACGTTTTCTCATAATGTATGTTGTTAATGACCTTTTTTAAGGGTATGAAAAAAACAATAGATATTGGTATTTGAAAAAAGGTGAATTTTATTGGTACATACTAAAGTATAGAGTCAAATTTGTTTCTATTCATTAACAAAGGTCCGTACTGTAATAATTTTGTGTGCAATATACAAGCATTCTTTAATATGTTTATGAGATTCTCCCAATTTTATTTGCATTAATTCAGACCGTAGTAACATTAAATTCCACTGTAACCCATTATTAATACTTAATCATTTGCATGTTAACAGAAACTGTACATTGCTTTTTATTGCATTATGTTGAAAAAAGGATTTTAATGTACTTGTTTGGTTATACATTAGATTGTACTAGGTTCTAAATTGGAAGTACGTCTTAATTCCGGTACTTTGAATAAATACAGCCTTTAATGTTATATACAGCCTTTGAATGTACACTAACTAAGGAAATGTCTGCTAAGTCTAATTAATTTTAAAAATCTAAAAGGTAAAGTAAATAATTAAACGTAGCTACAACCTCCCAAAATCGTCTCTGTACCGTAATTATGTGCGATAAATGTAAACTAATGTCTGTACTTCCAATAAATACACCCTTTTAATGTACACGAACAAAGTAAATTTTATGTAAGTTACATTGTCGTACATAACCTCCATAAGCTGGCATACTTACTTCGAATAAATACAGCCGTTAATGTTATATACAGCCTTTTATCCATACAATAAATTCAGCCTTTGAATGTACACTAACTAAGGAAACGTTTGTTAAGTCTAATTAATTTAAAAAATGTAAAAGGTTAAGTTATATTGTTAAACGTAGCCACAACCTCCCAAAATCGTCTCTGTACCGTAATTATGTGCGATAAATGTAAACTAATTTCTGTACTTCCAATAAATACACCCTTTTAATGTACACTAACAAAGTAAATTTTATTTAAGTTACATTGTTGTACATAACCTCCATATTATTACATTTTTCAAGGGAATATCACAACCATTATTCTTGATAATAACCTAACCCAACTAATCCTCAAGCTTTTAATAATCACACTCTTTGAGTCAGAAAACTGTTGTATAACATTTTTTTGATATCTCATAATTCCAAATTTTAATTTATATTGTGCATTACTTTTTTGTACCATCTATGGTATCTCAAAATACAGTAGGCCTAATGTACAAATAATAAAACATTGATTATTTATCCTTTTGTTAGTACTGGCTGTACAATAGTTTATGTGTTTCTTCTCCACAGTATTTACATTAATTTTATTTGGGTGGTAGAACAATATAAATCTTGTTTGGATATAACAAAAGAGAAGTTTCTTCTTTAATTCCTCTTTGCAATTTTGTTTTGTAATCTTACTCAAGGTTGTGTCTTCAAGATTTAATACCTTTGAAACTGTAGTCTGTGTTTCATCATGTCTGTTAACTTCCTCTTTCACATATATAGGCCTACTTGTATATAACCTGTGTTTAAATTCATGTATTATTTGTGTAGTATCAAAATTGTGATGTGCCTGAACTTTAGTGCCACAAGGCTGTTTCTCGTAATTCATCTGGTTTAATTTATTTCTTTTTTGTCTTTAGTTCCTCTTTTGAAACATTTCTTGTAAGACCTTACCTCTGTGTATCATTGTTATATATAATTAATAGTACGTAAATGATACAGTTAGTTATTGAAATTCTTGTTAAGTTTTTTCACCATTGCTCAGAGTTGGGTGTAAATCGTGGATGTCTGTACTTACAAACATTTAGAAACACACACACACACACACACACACACACACACACACACACACACACACACACACACACACACACACACACACACACACACACACACACACACACACACACACACACACACACACACACACACACACACACACACACACACACACACTGCTGATATGTGGTAGTTCATTCATTTCAGTAACCTGAAATTTTACATAAAAATGAATGTAAGACATTTGTTTTAGGGTTACTTCAAACAAAGCAAATTGAATGTGCCAGTACATAAATTAAAAGGATATCTTTAATAAATTTAAACCATTTTTGGAGTTTCTAGTTACATCATTTCAGAATTTTTTTTATATTCTTAGCAAAGATTTATGTTTATGTTCCATTTCATTTACCATTCACTTTTTATATTTATAATAGTGAATGCATGTGTGATGTATAGAACTATTCTGCTGGAAAAATAAAGGATATATGAAGAGAATATTATTGCAGATATAACTACAGATATAAATATAAAATTTGTAAAATTATTATAAGTTTGGCGTAAATGGACAGGTCTGGTATTGTAAAAATGTTTCATTGCTATACTAGGGGAGAAATTAACCTGTTCCAACAGGCAAAGAACACCTGCTCGATTGTATGTGTGTTACGCGTGTATCTTGTGTGTGTTAGTGATGCATGTACAGACAGGAATCTCAGCTACCCTCCCCAATTAATTACTAAAATAATTATTTGGGGAAAATAATTATTCACTGTGTGAAAACTAATTACTGTATAAACAAACAAAAGGCACCAAAGTGTGTGTAAATTTTATAGGTATCCACAGTAAGAAAATGACGTTAACAGGACACACTACGCAAAGTCAGTGCAAAATAAATGTGCCAAAAATACGCAAATTACACTAAGACGCTTAAATTAATACAGTGAGTGCTTAATCAAATTAGCTATGATTTGTGCTATCTCAATCCCGTACAAAACATTGCCATTTGCAAAAAATTGCAAATATATGAAAAGGTTCGGGAGTGGGGGCTATCATGTGATCTGCAGGTCTCGACAGGATAATTTTGGAACCAACAGGTGCGGAATCTCGAGAGGGTAAAAATTAAGGGTTCGACTGGAAACCCTTCTCTTCTTTTCAAAACACAGTTGCAGTCGGACATGCTGTCCGTCGGCAGAACAGTTTTATTTTATTATAAGTCTCATCTACGAACGAATAAAGACGTTCTGTAATTATGTTAACACTATTTCGGGAAACATAGAGTACCGGGACCATTTAAGTCAGCAAGAGGATCTACCGAGAAGCTACAAAGAGCGACGCGAGATGCTGGACATTAGGAGATGCTTTTTAGATGCCTAACATCCGAACGAGATCCACCTCGCAGCAGCTAGTAATTCTCTGGGATGGACCACACACTGGTGGAGAACGACGCTGAGCTCTGGACATATCCAGGACCATGCCAATCCAGGAGAAACGGAAACCCAACTCTGGACAACGCTGGACCCCGTCAATAAGTCGTAAGGTCATCAAAACTCGAGGTGACATGCATAATGCATTTCTACATGATATTTTTTTTAAAGAGCTCATAAAGACTATATAAAGAGACAATGAATTAAAACAAAAAAGTTTATAATTAGAAAGAATGTAATAGAGTCTTATGTAAATGTACTAGTCGTAAGAATGAGAGATCGCATATATCGGTCCGTTTTCTCTCTGTGTTTGAAATCGCTAATCTCAGGAAGTAATGAACGGATTTTATTCAAGTTTTCGCCAATAGATAGAGTGTCTATCGAGGAACATTTATGTGTATAATTAATACATATATGTTGTACATTAGCTTAGCTATCACGGTTTATGTCAAGTAAGTGGTATAGTTTACATCTTAAAAATGAATGTTTCTTTGTTTGTCCCGTATGCGTTCCTATACCATTCATCCGATTGCGATGAAACTTCGGTGAGTTGTTGTGCGCACGCCCGCGAAGGTTTCTATATTTTTTTCGATGGGGTCCTTTGGGGGGTTCTTTGGGGTCTTCCACATCTCCTCCTAAACCACTAGACCGATTTCAACCAAACTTGGCGCAAATATTTTACGCAACGGGAGAACCAACATAGAATAGGTGTTTTTTCGATGGGGTCCTTTTGGGGGTTCTTTGGGGTCTTCCACATCTTCTCCTAAACCAATGGACCGATTTCAACCAAACTTGGCACAAATATTTTACGCAATGGGAGAACCAACATAGGATAGGTGTTTTTTCGATGGGGTCTTTTGGGGGGGGGTTCTTTGGGGTCTTCCACATCTCCTCCTAAACCACTGGACCGATTTCAACCAAACGTGGCACAAATATTTTACGCAACGGGAGCACCAACATAGGATAGGTGTTTTTCGATGGGGTCCTTTTTGGTCTTCCACATCGCCTCCTAAACCACTGGACCGATTTCAACCAAACTTGGCACAAATATTTTACGCAAAGGGAGAACCAACATAGGACAAGTGTTTTTTTCGATACAATCCTTTGGGGGGTCCTTTGGGGTCTTCCACGTCTCCACCTAAACCACTGGACCGATCTCAACCAAACTTGGCACAAATATTTTACGCAACGGGAGAACCAACATAGGACAGGTGTTTTTTTCGATACGATCCTCTGGAGGGTCCTTTGCGGTCTTAAAAAACTATTAGATCTGGTTACTATGGCAACCCAATAGAATAGATTCTGTTCTAAATATATTATCGCATTAAATTGAAGACCACGCGAACGAAGTTGTGGGCAACAGCTATTTATTTTTAAGAAGCCTACTTTAATTGAACTTTATTAATTAAACTAACATTTTCATTACGTACAACATGAAACTCCATAGCGAAGCACGGGTATTCTGCTAGTATAATATATAGAAGAAAAAATATAGAAGAAAAAAAAAGAGAGTTTAATTTTGAGATAGTATTTTTTTTTATCAAAGTAAAATAATTGAAATGATTTGATATTTGCATTTAGTAGAAAAGAATAATTTAAATTTTGAATATGAAACAAATGCCAGTCTAAGAGTAAACAATATAATTTTAAATTATTTTAAAAAAAAAGGGAAACATTGGTATAGACTGAGCAAGCTGAGGTCAGATCTGAAATAAATGAATTCAATTGAAAAATAAACTTAATTACATTAAAAAATTAAATTTTTATTAAATCAATTTGCATAAATGTCTAGATTAAGACTATTAACATATTTAGAGGTAAGAGTGTTTTAAATGTGTGTAACACCGTATAGGTTAAGAGATTAATTTAATAATGAGTGATATCTGATCGAAGATTATTAACAGTGTTTTATTATTTATAATGCTTGTTAAAACAATAAACATGAAATTTTAACTACTCATAAATTTACTACTCTTATTATAGTTACACCTGGTATTGTTATAATTATTTACAACCTGCATATACAAAAGGTAGCGTTGTATAATTTTGGCGCTCCATAATCGTGGGGCTCCACAAATTTAAATTACATTATATAATTTGTTACGTTATATAATTTTGTCACCCGTTAATTTGGTGCTCAACACGCCTACATTTAATAATTAATGTATGCTCTATGATTACCAGTGTTTGATAATTTATATGATATAACTAATATTATATTTAAATTATTTTTGTATATTAGTTATTTTTAAATTGTTGTGTGTATTGTATTGTAATAACACAACTGGTGCCCACCCCAATATATAGGTGTAATTGTAACATGAGTAGATAAAAATAAATAAATAATAATAATTAAACAATAAATAAATAAAAGCTCGCATACGGTTCACCAATAATAAATTATAAATAAATATTTTAATAATAATTCACTATGGCAGCCCCAGAAGGCTTAAATATGGAAGCACTTCAAACCATGATGCGTGCTTGGGTGGACGAATTAAGTACAAACCAAAAAGAAGAAAATAGAAAGCAAATAGAAGAGTTAAAAGAATTTAATACAAAGCAAATGCAAAAGAATAGGGAAGAATCTAAAGCCGAATTCAAAGAACTAAGAGGGCTAATAAAGAATTTAAAGCTGAATTAGCAAAAACTAATGAACAAATACAAAAGAATAGCGAAGAAAGTAGGGCCGAATTTAAAGAGTTTAAAGAGCAACTGACTACAAAACTCGAAGAAACTAATACAAGAATAGAAATATTAGAAGCTAGAGTAGAACAGTCGCTAAATGAACAAGCTATAAAGATAGAAAATAGATTTAAAGATCAGAAAACAGAATGGTTGAAAGAATTAATAGAAAGTATTAAACAATTAGCTGAACACTGGAATGACAAGTTTAGACTTTCAAAGCAGGAACAAGATGTAAGGATTAGAACAGTTAGTGAACAAATCTGGGAAAACATCAATAAAACTCAGGAAATAGAAGCCCGAACAACGACATTGGAAACTGCTGTAGTAGAGTCTGCAAAATCCACCAAGGACTACTCAAGTGAAATGAACACACTTAAGGAAGATCTACGTGGAGAAGTAGAACGTCTTAGAACGGAGATAAAGAAACGACCTGCGCAGACAATGATGTTCACTGCACCCATAGAAGAAAGAAGTAAGACAACCTTTGCAGGTAACAAAGGGGAAAATAGCATGGAATTTTTGGTGAATCTCCAGAGAAAGTGCAAAAATTGGAAGTATGAGTGACGACGAGGAGAAAGTGAGTTTTGTCACCCATCATTTAAAAGATTCTGCAAGTCAGTGGTACTCCATAATTCGAGACAATATAACCACGTATCAGTAATTCAGAGAAGCATTCGAAAATAGGTACTGGAATATCCACACTCAAAGGCAAGTACGTGACCAATTGGAGTATGGTAAATATAATCCGCATGGACTCCAGAGTATTGAGCAGTACACTATAGTGCAGATTGAATGCGTAAAACATTTAAAAACAAAATATTAACAAGAGTAACACTTCACCACACAATCAACAAACACGCATTAATTATCACGCTAGTTATGACCGTAGTGATAAACCACGAGAACGTGACGATACGCAAAACCGTGATAATTATAGGCGAAATTATATGCCACCAACGCACAGTGTAAAGTAACACACAGCTGTGAATAACGCATGCGGCACACAGAAGGAACAACACGCTGAGAGAAACGTGAGCAATACAAATTGGAAGAAAAAGTTTAGTAAACCATATGACCGCACCGTATCCACAATGCAGAGCAAGAGAGAGAAAGAGAGTGCAGATGAGGAAATAAAAGTGAGACAGCAACAGGGGCATGTTCAACCATCCTGTTCCCGCGACACAAAACAATGACGGAAAACCAGGACGTGCGGCTACACAATAAACAATATATATCCGTGCGACGTGAGAAATGAGTTATTAGACACCGACAGGAAGGTGACATCAAATCAACAAGAAATAAATTGTCCTATATTTAATGTACGAATTAATGGATGTAGAATTAAAATGTTAATCGATACACTTAATTAACTGTACTAAACAATAAGTGGGTACAACAAAATAAAAGATATTTTAAGCAAACGGCTATTTTACCTGTCAATAATATAAATGTTATTACAGCCATGAATAAGAGAGAAAAGGTTAGACAGCAAACTTACGTAACTTTAAATTGCAAGGACTTAGAAATAACATATCCTATGATCATAATGAATAAACTTATAATATGATGGAATTATTGGAATAGATTTATTAAATACTTTAAGTGCAAGGATTGATATTAATAACAATAAGATTTTATGTAATTATAAGGATGAATTAATTATGAATTAATTATGAATGAAAATGAAGAAAATTGTGAGGTAAGTGGAAAACCTATTGTCGTATCCAAGCCACGTATACAATATGCACCTACTCAGCATGCTAATACAGCCGAAGAAGGCATGTCATCTCAGGAAGAAGCAAAGTTATTTAAATTAATAGAAGAGTATAACGAAGTATTCAGCGATGTACCGACGCAGACTACAGTCTATGAACACGCTATTATGTTTAATATTCATGTTTAATATGGTAACCAAATCACTTGTACGAATTAATAAATTATTTACCTTAACTATCCGGCTTGTGATTTCTTGTAACTTCGTCTATTCCGCGTTTCAGAGCTTATGCTCCATCATCAGATATTAAAATTTAAAACTATCACCCTTGCGAGATCGTTAAGTAGTAAAAAATGTCAAAATTTGCATGTGAACCGTACGCGGATTTGGGTGCACACCCATTCAAGTTCATTCTGCGACTGAGCGGTTGCTACCTTATCGTAGCCCCAGCGAGCAGACTCAAGGCGGTATCGTACAATCGGTTGGATACAAAGTTCAGGTGGTCATTTAACACGATATCGCGACTCCTTGGGTTTGCATATGCACTGTAAATTTCAAATTCCTCCAAGGCATTCATGAAACGGCCCTTCTTACACACATGTAACAGTATTAAATTGGAACTAAAATCTGTGTAATTATGATTGTGTGAAGTCAGGTGTCGGGCATAATTTGATTTGATGTTGTCAATATTTCTTATTTTCTTAGGTAAATGTTCTCAAAATCGTTTAAGGAAACCTCTCTCAGTCTGTCCAATGTAGAAGCACTCGCAATCATTGCATGTTAACTTATATATGCCAGTTTTTTCTTTCGGTTAAAGGTCGAAAATTCAACACAGCTGAGCAGTATGAAATATACAAACACCACACAACACAAACAAACAACATACTAAACGACCAGTTACAATATAAATCACATACACTTTTTGACACAATCATACAAAAAACAAACAATAATTTGGATCCCCACGCCAATCCCCTTCCTCTACACACCACCTCCACTATACCTTCCAAGCAACAACCATTACTAAGTACTGGCAGTCTGTTTGTAAGCTGACGAAGACGAATACGACGCCGAAACGCGTTCAACGAAAAAGACAAGTAAGTTTCACAAGAGAAAGTTTCAATATTATATTAAATAAATTAGTTATGTCGAACGATGCCAATTTGTGGTTAGTTTGTAGTTCAACAGATTTAATTTTATTAATAAAATTATTGTTGTTCATAATACTATGAATATTACGTAATTGTAAATTATCTTTTATCAAAAGAACTAGTGCTTTTGCAGTTTTGAAGCCAGGAGCAGTGGTAAAGTTCACGAGCGGTCTGATAGGTATGTTATGTTTATGAATTTTAGGCAGTCCTGTGAATATCGGGGCTTTAGCGTTGATGGGCTTTAAGTAACGTCGTGTGCTTTCATTGAATAAATTGATACATTTATTAATACAATTGTTAAGTTCCCTGACGTACAATTCAGTGGGGTCAGAGTTTAATATTTTAATGTTGTTGTTAGAAATAAAATCATGAACTTTATCACTGTATGAATCAGTGTCCATGATAACTAGCGTATTTCCTTTATCTGCCTTAATGATAAGGGCATTGTTGTCGATTAATTTTGTTTTCATGTGTTTTAAAGTTTTATATTCACTAGAGTACCTAGACTGACCACATGAAACGAGAGGTAGATTATTGTTTAATTTAATGGCTCTATTGAATTTATTATTTATAAGTACACGTGCTTCATTTTGTAAGTGTGGGTCCGAAATAGATTTGATGGCTGCCTCCGCTTCAACGACTTCATAGATAAGTTTATTTTTACTGACGGGTGGGAGATTATAATTTATCCCTTTACTTAAAAGTTTCATTTCGATATCATCAAAGACTATTGTAGTTAAGTTCATGACTCTAGGGTAAAATGTGTGTTTACAAACAATGGCAGACTCTTGGCGATGTTAAGCGTGTTACAAAATGAAGCACGTGTACTTATAAATAACGAGATCCACCTCGCAGCAGCTAGTCATTCTCTGGGATGGACCACACACTGCTGGAGAATGACACTGGACTCTGGACATATCCAGGACCATGCCAATCCAGGAGGAACGGAAACCCAATTCTGGACAACGCTGGACCCCGTCAATAAGTCGTAAGGTCATCAAAACTCGAGGTGACATGCATAATGCATTTCTACATGATATTTTTTTTAAAGAGCTCATAAAGACTATATAACGAGACAATGAATTAAAACAAAAAAGTTTATAATTAGAAAGAATGTAATAGAGTCTTATGTAAATGTATTAGTCATAAGAATGAGTGATCGCATATAGATAAATATAAATATAGAAAAAAAAGAGAGTTTAATTTTGAGATAGTATATTTTTTTATCAAAGTAAAATAATTGAAATGATTTGATATTTGCATTTAGTAGAAAAGAATAATTTATATTTTGAATATGAAACAAATGCCAGTCTAAGAGTAAACAATATAATTTTAAATTAACTAAAAAAAAAAAGGAAACATTGGTATAGACTGAGCAAGCTGAGGTCAGGTCTGAAATAAATGAATTCAATTAAAAAATAAACTTAATTACATTTAAAAATTAAATTTTTATTAAATCAATTTGCATAAATGTCTAGATTAAGACTATTAACATATTTAGAGGTAAGAGTGTTTTAAATGTGTGTAACACCGTATAGCTTAAGAGATGAACTTAATAATGAGTGATATCTGATCGAAGATTATTAACAATGTTTTATTATTTATAATGCTTGTTAAAACAATAAACATGAAATTTTAACTACTCATAAATTTACTACTCTTATTATAGTTACACCTGGTATTGTTATAATTATTTACAACCTGCATACACGAAAGGTATCATTGTATAATTTTGGCGCTCCAAAATCGTGGGGCTCCACAAATTTAAATTACATTATATAATTTGTTACATTATAATACAGTATGAGGGAGACTGCTTATTTTATAATCTACAGGCATACATAAAAGTTAAGGGCCAATCAGATACATTTAATTCAACAAGAAATCTGGTCACTCATTTATCATAGGACAAAATATAAGTAACCTGCATATTGTTACCTACACTTAACTAAAATGTTTATACGTCTGCTATGTTAAATCTTAATTAACATTTCTTAATATAGGCCTATAGTACTAAGAAATCTACCTAAAAAGACACTGAACAAAACATGGAATCTACTTTTTTGTTTGTAAAGGTCATGTAATAATTAGCGATTCATTTTTTAAACTTTGCTTCTTCCAACTTGACAGATTTTGAAAATTAATTTCATCTCATAATAGTAATATCTTAATCTTCTTGGTACTGTCAAGAGCACGAAAATGATGAAACATGTTGAAGAAATAGGGAGCTATTAACTGTTAGAAAGCATGTAATGTCTTTATAATTGTATGAAAAATGTATATGTATGCAAAATAATTTCATTAAAAGATAAAGAAAACTGTTTTAATTATATTGAAAATATAACTATATTGTAATAATACTTCAAATAAAGCAACATAATATATATAACTTGACGAGATAGTCGTCTCGTAAAATCTGGTTATCAGTTTTATTATTGTTCTTAAAATTTTGTTTTTATTATTAAGTTTTGTTTTATTGATTTATTCTCCCCAATTCAATCTATTATTGAATCCGATATGAATAAATCGGTTCACTTACTTTTTGACGTCGTTTATTAATTTTGTTTAGATTGTTTATAATGTTTTTTGTTCGGTATCTTGAGTTACTGAAGAAGTTGCACTGACTTTTCTGCCTCTAGCTGCGGTGAGTCGATCGGTACTTTCCTGTATAGACATCAACATAAACACAACATGTACATGATATCAGTCGTAATATGTTGAAAATATTAGATAATGTGGTTGGTGATAATCATTCAATTTGAATGTTTGCTCTGGCTTCTGGTACCAACTGTCTCTTGTTACTCACCTAAGCTGTAATTCTATTTTTTTTCTAATAAAGGTCAACACTTTAAATTGTTCATAAAACAATAGTTGTTTATTTAACTCAAGTAAAATGGTGTTTGTTACAATGATATTATTTATCTTCCTTTTTTTTTAAATAATTAAAATTGAACATGGACTCTTAAAATAATTATATGCTCAGGGTGGTATGACTGCATTTGGCTAGTCGATTATTTTCTGTTTATAAATAGTTAGGTTATGATGCTAGATAACATTAGTAGTTTCTTTGAGTCTGTAAGATACACTTCTATAATAACATGCACTACTGTGATAATGAGTAGGCAGAGAATCAAAATATTAATTCTTGTTTTCGCATAACATAAAATATGAACAGCTGTTCATTGTTTACCATTGAGGTTAGCAGCGGTTCATGTAACCTTGCTTATTTAAAATTGATTAATTGATGCTTCTTTGGTACATTTCTTATTTAGTATATCATTATAATTAATTAAATTCAGTGTTATGTTCCTGAATAATCTCCAAGATTGGATATAAATAAAACAGGTAATTCAAATTAATTCGCTACGACTAGGTTACACTCATGTGTGACTCTGAGTTCAAGTACTATAATTAAATACAAAAACATTTTTAAATTATTAATTGTCAGGGTTCATTTTCCCTTCATTGATCATTCAATGTCTTTTCTTAAACTAATATAATTGATTCAATCAAAGAATTAAAATTGTCGTTATTAAAATCGTTCAATTTGATTATTGTTTATTTGATTTTTTCTAAATCCCCTTCCTTATGGAATTAGGGTTATTTATCAATTAATTCAGACAAATTAGATTCGCTATCAGCGTTCTTTAATTATTAAATTGTTATATATATATATATATATATATATATATATATAAAATGTAATGGTCATTTGCACTGGTACTTGCGTAATCTGTTGATCCATAGAATTAACACTTTTTTAACTTTTTGTAATTAACTAATATTTTTAATTAATTTTCATAAATGCACTTCACTCACTGCCTATACGCATTAACTCCATAATAGAACACTTAAAAATAGACTGCACTGTCTTCTCGGGTTGACCTAACCTCAACTCAAAGTTTCGAGGTTAGCTTGTGTACTAACAGCTGTTGGCTGTTAAACCCATGTTTTCCTGGACGTTCACACTGACAATATTTTTATCATTCCCATCGTTTCTATTTTTTGATTACGAGTAATTTGCATACCCTCATCATATAGTTCTGATTTGGGGTTGATAAAACCACACTTGGTATAAATTCATAATACTTTTTAAGTTACCTATTTAATACTTTAAATACATTGTTTTTATCCCATGTTTTCATGGTGATAACATATTGTTTCAGTATTATTCACTTTTCCCTTCTAGTTATGTACTAATAATTATACAATATCTATTTTCATAGGTTCAAGTCCTATGCTTACTGTTACATATTTTGTTTATTAATAATATTATACTAACAGTAATTGTTAATAACATTTTATTATGGCCTATGCATACTGCATTGGTCATTGTGACTTCTGATAGTGTCCTTTTTCTTTATCTTATGGTTTTATTACCTTAACTATAGTTTGCTAAGTGAGTTTACTATACTTTAGCAAGTTACATTTTTACATGAGTAGTAATCCTTTCAAATTATTCTCATTATTGTTTGAATATCTCTTATCAGTGTTTAGGTAACATTGTTATTATTGTGCAGTAGTTCATTCTGCATTTATACTGATAATTGCTTTGGTTTAAAGTTACCAAGATTACTTGCATCTAGCTGTCAACATGGTTTATTGATTACTAGCAAAATACCCGTGCTTCGCTACGGAGTTTCATGTTGTACGTAATGAAAATGTTAGTTTAATTAATAAAGTTCAATTATACAAGAGGAAACTCCAGGCAAAGAAAAAGAAATAAAGTTGTAGCGTGATCCTAAGTGGTCAATTCGCTAAAAAAAAAAAAAAAAAAAAGTTCAATTAAAGTAGGTTTCTTAAAAATAAATAGCTGTTGCCCACGACTTCGTTCACGTGGTCTTCAATTTAATGCGATAATATATTTAGAACAGAATCTATTCTATTGGGTTGCCATAGTAACCAAATCTAATAGTTTTTTAAGACCCCAAAGGACCCTCCAGAGGATCGTATCGAAAAAATGTCCTATGTTGGTTCTACCGTTGCGTAAAATATTTGTGCCAAGTTTGGTTGAAATCGGTCCAATGGTTTAGGAGGAGATGTGGAAGACCCCAAAGGACCCCCCAAAGGATCATATAAAAAAAAACACTTGTCCTGTGTTGGTTCTCCCTTTGCGTAAAATATTTGTGCCAAGTTTTGTTGAAATCGGTCCAGTGGTTTAGGAGGAGACGTGGAAGACCCCAAAGGACCACCCCAAAGGATCATATAGAAAAAACACATATCCTATGTTGGTTCTCCCGTTGCGTAAAATATTTGTGCCAAGTTTGGTTGAAATCGGTCCAGTGGTTTAGGAGGAGATGTGGAAGACCCCAAAGGACCCCCCCCAATGGACCCCATCGAAAAAAACACCTATCCTATTTTGGTTCTCCCGTTGCGTAAAATATTTGTGCCAAGTTTGGTTGAAATCGGTCCAGTGGTTTAGGAGAAGATGTGGAAGACCCCAAAGAACCCCCAAAATGACCCCATCGAAAAAAATTCAGAAACCTTCGCGGGCGTGCGCACAACAACTCACCAAAGTTTCATCGCAATCGGATGAATGGTATAGGAACGCATACGGGACAAAGAAACAAAGAAACATTCATTTTTATAGATATAGATTATTGTTATTATTAGTATTTAGGTGGATATAAACCTTGAATCTACTTATTTGAATGGTATTCTGCCTCATTCAATGTTATTAGTTGAGTTCCTACTCTTTTATGAAAAGTTTACAAGATAATTTTGTTGCATCTGTTATCCATTCTATGTCAGGCATACAGTTATGTTAAATTACATCAATTTAACTTTTATATTTACTTATTACATTATCTATTGTATAATAAATGTTCCTTATATTATCTATTCATGTCACATTATAATACATTTTAGTTTAACATTGCTTTAGCCTTATTTTTCTGTAGTTTTAGTGAAAAATAGTTGACCAGATTAGGTTATGTTATATTCTAAATATGCAACAATGGATTACTGTCAATTTTGTGTTTCTACATTATATCTGATTTATTTACCTTTATGTATTACTGGTACATTTACTGTCTATTATTAGATTACATTTTTTTATCTTTTACCTTCTTTATTATTGGTAATTAGTGGTTATTTATTATATCACTTCCACTTTACAATTGGCCATTAGTGTTTTGGACATACTCCTTTTTTCAAGTTTACACATCATTTAGCTAAGAACTTATCCTTTTATTATTCATTCTCTTTGTTACTTTTTGTGTTCAATAATCAACTGTTATTGAGTACTGTTTGTGTTACATTGTCAAGGAAGGTATTTACTTAATAAGTTTGGGTCAGTGTCAATTTCATAGCTTAGGGGTTTAAATCATGTGGTTTATTTCACTTATAATTTCTTCTTTTATAATAATTCTTTTATTGGCATATATTAGTTCATTATAATTCATGTTGTCTCCCTTTTTGTGTTTGATCTGGATATTTTCTTCTTCTCTTCACTGATTTTTTCCTCACTCTTAATAAGTTTCTTCATGATGTTGTTTTCCTTGGTTTCGTTGTCACTGTTTGATGAGTTTCTTCTTAATTTTGTTTTCATTGTGTCCTTCTCACTGTTTGATCTATTGGGTAATAATGTATGTCGTCTCGTCGTTAGTCTTGCTTTATCTTCTTTTGTTGCACATTTACTGGTAATTCCTTCTTCATTTTATTCACTTGTTTTGACTTATGATACTTCCTTTTTTATCCATGATCGTATGCTTGACCTTGTAGGTATTCTTAATTGTAGTGGCTTTCAACTTATTTGTGGTACGTTGGTGTTGGTAGTGTTATATGTACCATTACATATATAATGCATGAATTTTTTTGGAAATCATTTCTAGCTGGCTTAGTGCGAGAAACTTTTGTGTACAACTACATTATTTCAATATTCAGCCTTTGGGTAAAGGTATAGGTAACTAAAAGACTATCACTAAATCTGTTGCTTACTTCACACACGCAAGCATTTTTTATGTTAATTTAATTGTGATTATTGACTTTGAAAAGTTTCGGTTGAAGATGTTGAAAGTGGAAAATTGTTAATGAACCTTAGAAAAGTTATGGAAGATTACTATTTTGAAGGAAAAAAATATGTCTGCTCTCTGCCATAATGATTTCAAGATGCTGTGCAGTTGTGGTGATTTGATGTGTTCCTATGGTATGTTTTTGTTATAAAAAACAAATTTACATTTTGAATTTTATAATATTAATGCTATGTTTTATAAAACACCAAAAAGCTGCCTAAAATGTTTTTTACTAAGGGGAAAAATATAAAAAGTTTATCTCTCAAGCATATACAATTATTTCTTGATGAATATATGCATTCACATTGTGTTCATATGCATAGCTCATGTGACCTATTTCTGACAATAGCATTTACTAATATATTGTCATGGTGATACAAAAAGCAAAATAGGGGAGTAAAATGTACTTCAGAAAAAATTCTTGGATTTCGTTGTCCACAACTTGTCCGTTATTTAACTAAATATAATTAATTCACTTCCGACTCGGAATACAAAGTTTTTTATGGGTAAAAACGTAGAAGTTTTATGTAAAAGTCAGAGCCTCTGAAGAAGCTTTTTAAAAGCAAAACCCGGTTCAGTCTACAAGGTAAAACTTTTATGTTTTTACCCATAAAAAACTTTGTGTTTGAGTCGGTAGTGAATTAATTATATTTAGTAAAGAAAAAATTTTCTCAAACAACTAGCACAACTAAAAATATTATACATGTAACAGACACAACCTTAATTCGTGCAGTTTCTCTTCTTCCTGTATTGTCATCCCTTCATCTGCTGCATTCATATGTCGAGTTGAACCATATTGTATTGGTGGTTTGGACAAAACAATAGGTGTTTCACTTACCTTAGATTGCTCATGATCTGCACTCATATTTATCTCATACTGAGTGCCTTTATAATTACACTCTATCTTATTCTTATTAATATTTATCTTAGCATCTAGCACGTTCAACAAATCAGTTCCTAAAATACCATCGTATATTAATTTATTCATAATAATCATGGGGTATGCCAATTCTAGATTTTTATGTGTTAGAGTTACATGTGCTTTTGTCTAACTTTTTCTTTTTTATTTGTGGCTGTGGTAATGTTCATATTATTTATGGGTAACATCACCGTATTTTTAAAATATTTCTTATTTCGCTGTATCCATGCAGAATTTAAAACTGGCATCTGACTACCTGTGTCTACTAATATTTTTATATCACAATTATTAATATAGATTATTGAACTTTCACTTGTGAAACTTTTTTCAAGAAAAGTATGGGAGAAAAAATAAGTTTCACAAGTGAAAGTTCAATAATCTATATTAATTTAGTACTGTGAAAAAAGAAGATGAACTATCAAAACAACCACAATTATTAACTCGAACGTTGACAATGGGACATTGTGTTTGTTTCTCCCCTTGCTCTACATCCTGGTCAGTGCATAGCAGTTTGTTGCGTATATCGCTAGGGTAAATATTGTGTATTGTACAGCACTTTTTCCGTCCGCTCTGTCATTGCGTAGATCTTGACGGCTTATTGTTCGCTTCCATTGTTCCTCGCTGCATTGAATTGTTGCCGCTTCCTTTCATTGCACTTACGCCTTTGTCGTATGGTTTTGGAAAACGTTTACGATTAGACGACCACACAACGCCTCTTTATAATTTTTTCCGTCATGCAGTTCTGTTTTCATCAGCTGATTGCCTTCTCCTCGTTGTTTAGCCGTGTTCATTTGTTCGGTATCTGTAGCTGTGTGCATCGTTGTGTTGTGTATTGGTGGTGTATAATTAGCATTATAATTATTATAGTTATAATTACCATGTGGTTGAATATAGTGCTTTGTATCACTACTTTGCGTGACATTTTCTGCTTGTGTAACTAGTATTAAAAATTCTTCAACTGTTTTAATACCTTGGGTATATACAGCTAATTGGATATCTCTCGGAAAATGGTAAGACAACTTGGAGATTATTTTGTATTCTGAAAATTTAGGTTTAAGATGCTTAACACGTTCTATTTGCGCAATTGTGTACTGTTCTATACTCTGTTGTCCGTGTACGTTAAACTTTCTATATTCGAGTTGATCATGTACCTGCCGTTGAGTATGTATGTTCCAGTATCTGTTTTCAAAAGCATCGCGGAATTGTTGATACGTAGTGATGTTATCTCTAATAATAGATCACCATTGACTGGCTGAATCTTGAAGATGTCGCGTGACGAAGTCAATCTTCTCGTCGTCATTTATCGCACTGCCAATCTTCTCTATTTCTTTCTACATTCTCGCTAGGAATCCATACTGTTCTCCCATTTACCACCTGCGAACTTTATTCTGCTCCTTTCTTCCATTTGTGTAGGAAACATCATCATTTGATTCTGTCGTCTTCTCAATTCACCTCGTAGTTGGTTCATTTCTTCTTGGATCTCCTCTTTCATATGGGATACCTCTCCCGAACGGTCTTTTGTAGTCTCTTCAATTTTATTTTCAATAACTACGGTACGCGTTTCTATTTCTCTAATTTTACTGGTATTTGCTTGTGACATATTATTTACAGTTTGGATTTTATCATCCTGTTCTCGCGTTATAGTAGTTAAATTATCATTTATTTGTTTATGTGCTTCTTTTGTATCTCTTCTCCACTCGAGACGTAATTCTTTTTGTTTATTTTCGATCCTTACGGCTTGCTCATGTAGGGCTTGTTTAAAATTATTCTCAAGAGTGTCAATACGTGAGTTGGTATCAACAATCTTTTTGGTTAACTGTGCATTACAGTCAGCTATGCTTTGCTTCAATTCTACGTTGTCTTGTTTCAACTGTAGATTACCGATTTTTAATTCTTCTAAACTTTCCATATTTTAATGGTGTCTTGTTTAAAATTTTCACTATTTCTTTTATGAATTTGCTAACTGCTATATTTTTATTGTTCGACTAAGCTTTTCGTCATCACTGACATCATCAGATCTTAAACAACCTGCTAACTGCTATATTTTTATTGTTCGACTAAGCTTTTCATCATCACTGATGCTAACTGCTATATTTTTATTGTTCGACTAAAAGTCAAACAGTGATGACGAAAAGCTTAGTCGAACAATAAAAATATAGCAGTTAGCAAATTCATAAAAGAAATAGTAAGGATGGCTGCTAATTTAAACAATACGAAGAATTAAAATTTTCAGACTGTTGTTCTAATTCATTATTTAACTTTTCAGTTTGTTCCTCAAGTTTAGCATTTAGATTTTCTGTCTGTTTTGTGCTTATCTCATCTACCCAAGCACGCATCATGGTTTGAAGTGCTTCCATGTTTAAGCTTCCTTGTGTTGCCATAATGAATATTTTGTATTTATTTATTATGTTTTAGAATATTATTCTTATGGAACCGAATTACTAATTTTATTTAAATAGTCAAATCGTCGGGATCATGCCACACGTTCTTGGGCGACAATTAATATACAACAATACATAACATCGATTTGATTTAATTTAATTTGTGTAGCCCCACGCTTTTGGGTGACAATTCATATACAATGATACAACTACATAAATTTGTTATAATGTAATTTATGTGGCCCCACGTTCTTGGGACGCAAATTCTTTATACAATGATACAAATACAATGTTGCAAATCTATTTGTATTTCAGGAGCCCCACGTTCTTGGGACTCACAATTATTATAACAAGACAAGTTAACCAAATTTAAATGTATTTAAAATATTTTCTATTGTATAATTTAACAAATTCAATTTAATTTATTGTGTATTGAATTCATGGGTGTAATCGCAATGAGAAGATGATACGTTAATTAAGTTTAAAATTGTTCCATATTTATTTATTTAAACAAAATCTCTCATATCGGATATTAAACAATGACTCATTATTAAATCGTTTGTACAAAGTTTTCGTACATAACTTATTGCTAACAAATTACATACATAAGTTATACACAACTCTTATTATCTAATTTTAATTACTTTAAAATGTTTATTTTGCTCACGGCTTACTCATGGTGTGTTCATATTTTTGCAATTGCTGATTCATTAGCTTCAAAAATGAATTTACTTCTATTCAAACTTCTTTTATATTACTTTGTTTTACTTTCTACTGCATATGCATTTTTCTTTATCATCAAAGACTTTACTAATTACGTTAATTCAAAAATTACTTATTTCTCTTATCATTTAAGTTACTAACTACTAAATTTGGTACAAGAAATATTATTCTAATTTTTATACTGCTTTTACATTTATGTATCATTTATTTATTTTAATACTGGTTGAATGTCTTTCATTCAAACTTTAATTAGTGTCTTTCAAATGTCTATAATTACAATGGTTTTTTTATTACCTCGTTTGACGAGATTATTCATCTGTACGTCCTCCGTGTCCTTCTGGTCGTGTTCTCTGCATGTGCTGATTAATAGTCGACTCGTCTCACGTCATATGCTCCCGGTGTGTCCATAGACCTCATCGTATGTATTCTGCAGCTCTGGATGGACATCTAGTAGGTCCTGTGACTCTTACGATAATTGTGAATTGGCGTCGTCGACTGACATAGTCTCCTGCGGCAATGGTTGAATCGAGAAGAAGAAACTTTATTAGCGCGACCTGGTATTTATAGTCAGGTCGTGCAAAAATTCCTGTCTGAACAACTTTCAACTTGTCAGATTCTGTCGAGGCGTCACTACCCCCACTCTCGTTCAATTCACTATTTTCGACTATTTTCGCGAATTACGAAGTTTGTTTCACCTCACTCGATGCTCAATCGATCAATAATTTTTATGTGATTACTATACGTAAATTGCACTTCTTTGTGGTACTCACAAAAAGAGTTATTCATTTTTTACGTATAGTAAGTGCACTTTTCGTCACCTCTGTAAGGTTTTTAACACTTTATTTATCTATAATTTCTACACACTTTGGTGTCTTTTGTTTTATCCTATCGTATATAGTTTTCTTATAATTAACATAAACATACAACTATTCTACTTAAAAAGGATTGGTTACATTTCAGGAACGGACAGGTTTCACACACACCAACAAAATACGCGCGTACACAACGCTAGCGACAAGTGTGTCGAAATGCATGTCCATGCATGAATTCTGTCCACCCTATTTTTACTACGATTCAGTTTATGCAATCTGAATCATGTTTATTAATTCATATTTATTTATTTTTATTATTTATTTCATTTATTTGTGCAATGCACAGTATCGTTAGTGTTTGTACTGTTTATAACTTATAAACGTGTATGAGTTTCAATGTGTGTGTACCTCCCGTGTTATTTTGCCACACGTTGGATGCGTCATTTATAACGTTAATATATAAGTGTACAAATGATTATCATAAATGCATATGTGCATATAAATGATTTTAGTGTGAACTGACCTACCTGCTGTGCGTTCTTGCGTCTTCTTCTGACTAGGGCCGTAGGAATTTGTGTTTTGAATTCGCAAGTGGGTTAGTTCAAAGTACAAGCACAAAGAATACAGTTATAATCATTTCGAATAGTTTTGTGATGTTGGTAGATTTTGGAGTACAGCAATAACGAAACAGTGTTGGGTGTAAAATTGGGGTTTATTATTCTAATAGCACATAAAATAAAAAAAAACTTACATCTAACGCAATTCTTACGTACTAAAGAGTAATTAGTAATTTGCTCAGTGTTTTCTGAATGAATATTACCTTTAAGAGGAAAAGCTTATGAATATGAATTTATTCGAATTTTGATTCCTATTGATTTCAAAGTTAATTTTTATAAAATAATTTAATTAATGAGTTTGCAATCCTTTAATATTGATTTTACTACTTCAAGATGCTTTTAAAATACTCTGAAATAAATCAGCCGTGAATCTTGTTCATCGTGCTTTTTATTTACTTGTGATATGTTTCACGTATACTGCAGTATAAGTTTCTAAGTAATTCAATGTTAAGATTTATATAGCGCTTTTTATCTACGTCTACTTCTTATCTATTGCTTCTTACTTAACTTATACGTGTTCTACAGATTATCACAATATTGAGGTTCTTATTAATTTAGAGTCTCTGTTTTATCGGCACCTGGATGAAGTTAACATTACAATTGATTTTAACAGAAAAAGAGAAATGATCTTTTTTTTAAAAAAATGTATAAATGATTTTGACTTTCCTGGTACTGAAGTTCTCGATGATGTCCTCTGGGGTCCCTTGATGTCCTGGTCCAATCAGCTAGTGGCGATGTTTCCACTGCGTCCTGGATTCCGGCGAAAAGTTCAGGGATCAGCAACTCAGCTCCTTCAGCAACTGTTGATGGTTTTAACGTCCGTGGTTTAACTGCCGCAACTGCTTCAGGTTTGATGTATTGCGCAGTACGCTTATTTGTTGACAAATAAGAGTATCGTACGTAGACGCCTTCACAGTCCAGTCGTTACAGTTGATCTGTTTATTGACACATAAGAGTATGGTGAATGTTCTTCTTCACGTCGAGTCGTTACAGAAGAGTCTCTGTGTTGTTCACAAGTTGAGTCCTAACAGAAGAGTCTCTGTGTTGTTCACAAGTTGAGTCCTAACAGAAGAGTGTCTGTGTTGTTCACAAGTTGAGTCCTAACAGAAGAGTCTCTGTGTTGTTCACAAGTTGAGTCCTAACAGAAGAGTGTCTGTGTTGTTCACAAGTTGAGTCCTAACAGAAGAGTCTCTGTGTTGTTCACAAGTTGAGTCCTAACAGAAGCGTGTCTGTGTTCAGCCCGAAACCAACGGTTCTTCAAAATTTTTAGAATGATCTGATTGGCTGAAACACTCTCCCTTCTACTTGAAATGTAGTCACCTCATTCCGTGAGAACAAAAAATAATTCCCACAGTTCGAGAATTGTTATTATTTTTAATATTCTGAAATTCACCGGATCCAACTGTCGGTCGGATATCCGGTTGCAAATTGTATTGCGATTATCTTGGCTGCAAGCCAAGTTATGCTTATTCTAACATATACATTTGATTAGTAATTTTTATAATTATAACATACTCAAATCTGAACTCCCTAGCTCACTCACTATGGAAGTTATTTAAATTAAATAAATTATCTCAATAACTCTTTAATTATATTTATTGAAATTTGCACACCCTATTCTTAATATTTCGGCAAACATTTTGGCTATCTTGGTTTTTGCCTATATTTATTCGTTTCCGAAATATTAATGATTTAAAGTTAGGGCGTGACCCTAATTTATAACGGTGTGTGTGTGCTTACGTAACGCCACCGGACATAGCCGCTGGGCGTTTTACAATTGTTTTGAATGCTCGCTACAGCGCGAGACATGGTTCTATCGATTTAGAATCATTTTATATTTGATTTTTGAAACCTTGTACATATAACCCCAAATCTATGGGATTTGGTAACGTTATATACACCCCACCCGTTAAAAAAAAAATGAATGTAGTCTATACCGTTATTTTTTTTCTACATGTTCATTCGTTATGATTCACAACTATGCATTGTTCTATTTATTTACAAAAAAAAAAATACACTGATATAATTACCTTGATCATACAAGCTTCATATATATAACTTAATTCTAATAAATTAAGATCATGTGCATAAAAATATTGTGTGACAATGTTTGTAGCATGGGTAGTATTTAATAGCGAGGCATTTAACAAAGTATTTCATACAGATGGTGACAGACAATTGCGGCGCGTGCGCTTAGGAATGTGCTTCCGTTTTCCTACTCCTATTATCGCGGAGCAGACGCCATTAATTAGCCTATGCGTTTAAAAACCAGCTGTGTGCGAGCTCGCGGGCGCGCCGTCGCATTGTGAATGCATTTCCGGCAACGGTCCCCTGTCTCACACCCTAGACGTGTGTTTGTTTACCATTGCTACGAACTGATCGTTACCTTTTTATAACTTGCCCACAATTATTATTATTTATACTTAATACTCTAATTTATTTAAACAATTATTATTAATATTTAAATTATTTTTAACTCTATAAGATTTATATTTACAGTGTCTCTATCATTTGGTATCAGCGCGCCTAAGATTTTTATCTCACTCGTAATATTTCCTTAACGAGGCCGCGTGATATTTTCCTATGACTTTTTTTCTATCTAGCGTCGTGACGATAAACGTGTGCGGCGGAAGCTGTTCGGCTAATAAGTAGGGCCCGTTGTACAACCGAAAAAACTTCGTTGCTACATTTAAATCTCTGCGTCCAACCGGGTTTGCCTTTAGGAGTACTTTTTCACCCAACACAAAGTTCGTCAGTTTATGACTGGTGTTGAACCTTTCCGCACGCCTTCGTCCTTTTGCCGCTATTCTCTCTCTTACTAATTGATTTTTACACTGCACCGGCAGAGGTAGATTACTTGTTTTTGGCGTGTGCAAATATTCCTGCCAAAATCTTTCCGGTTTTAGTCCAGAGTCTAACTCCGCTGGTGTGTATTCTGTTGTGTCATGGTAACTAATTTATTGCTGTTTCGAAAATATTTTTTTTATTCGCGCGTAAAAATCTTTCGCTAATACCGGATACAACGCTACCGGTATCCAAAGTACCTGCGTGGGAACGCCGTTTACATGAGCCTGTAATACCGGACACGCTGTGTTATGCGGGCATTGTTGTGTTGTATTGGACTCAAACAATGGTTCTCTAACATCCGGTGGGAACACGTTATTAACCGGCACACAAGTTACATGACGAAAATCACATTTCTTACACATAATATTTTTTTTATTTCTAACACTCTTATTTCTAAACATTTTTACAGGGCTTATTGTGCATCCTTTTTGGGTGCGTCCTGTTGCACGTTTTTTGTATGCTGATACTGTTTTACATTTGCAATAGGGTCTCTAACAGTTTCTACTTCGCTAGTTTGTGCGGTCGTACCGGTGTTTGATGCAGCGACTGTTTGTATGGTTCTCATTGGAGTTCCATCGTTGCCTTTGTTTATCGGTTTCTGCCTACTGAAACTCGGCTTCCCCTTATATTCAAAGGGTTTGTTTTGCGGTTTTGGCGGTGCTTGTTGTGGAGCCGAACTGGTATTAGGCCTTGGATCAGTTTGAGTATGATATTGCCCACGTATATTTTGGCCATCATTATTCTGCTTATAATTCGGGTTATACCTCCACCCGCCGAAATCAAAAACGGTCTCACTTTGAGATACTAATATTAATAGTTCGTCAACCGTAAGTATTCCTTGCGTAAATGCGGCTACACGAATATTATGATTAAAGTGGTACGCCAATTTCGTGACTATATCAACCTCGGAAAACGCTGGTGTTAAATGTTTAGCGCGTTCAACCTGTTGCATAATATAATTTTCGGGCGTTATACCCTGCTTCCGATCATAACGTCCGTATTCTAGTTCATTACGCAAGAGCCTTTGCGTGTGCGAATTCCAATATCGGTTTTCGAACATTTGTCTAAATTCCGTGTATGTGGTAATTTTATCCCGTACTATATTATACCATCTCCTGGCTGAATCACGCATCGCGTTAACTACCCACTGTATCCGGTCTTGGTCCTCTAATCGCGAACCTACCCTTGTCATTTCGTTTTCGCACGTTAGCAAGAACTCGATCGGGTTTTCATTATTTTCACCAGTGAAATAGACTCGGTTCTTTTCGTCTACTTGCCCTTGTACTAAAATATTTGGTGCCGATTTCCTACGTACTTCCTGTCGCACTTTAGAAATCTCCTCGCTAAGCGTTTGTAATACAGTTACTCTATTTGTGTCGATATCGGAACGTGTTTCTACAATCGACGCGTCTAACCTAGCAACTTGTCGTTGTGTTTCGGTTGCGTCGGTTTGTATCGTTACTTCGAGATTATCGACCTTTTTAGCTACATCAGCAGTTTGTTTTTCGCACCTGCCGATGTGTTCTTTAAATCGCCCCTCCATACGCGAAACCTGTTCAATAAACGATTTATGCATTGTGATCTCAAAAACCTTAAAACGTTCATTTATTCTTGCCTCGACCGTATGAATTTTTTCTCCGACTTCGGTGATTTTAGAATCTAAGCCTTTCACGCTTTCATCGATTTTAGCAGTTGATATAGCGACTTGTTCGAATTTTGCATTGATTTTTGCATCGGTTTGTCTTATCTCCACGTTTATATCCGCGTTACTCTGTTCTAGTGTCTCGGTTAAACTTGTTTTCTGTGCGTCTATTTTAGCTGTTAATTCCGCGTTTGTTTGTTCAGCTTTAGCCGCGTCTTGTATCATTTCTTGTAACAATTGTTTCAACATTTTGTCGG
The DNA here is from genome assembly GCA_034769895.1 of Magicicada septendecula. NCBI lineage: Eukaryota > Metazoa > Arthropoda > Insecta > Hemiptera > Cicadidae > Magicicada > Magicicada septendecula. The sequence goes on from CM068373.1 coordinate 479,196,847, forward strand.
TCTCCATTTTTACACAATATTCTTAAACACTCTATTGCTGTACTTATTACCAAATCACAAAACTTTCTTTAGGGATTGTTTGAGTTGGAGTTGGACGCCAGCTGTTTTACTAATTAAAACAGCAAAATTTGTTTTAAATTATTTCACTTCAGTTAAATTTGACAATTTAATATTTTATCAAAATTATGAATAATCGCGCCCCACTGTTGGTCACGCCATTTATAACTTCCAAATTTATATTTTTTGTTGTAATTTATTTAAATTTGGATAGCCCCACGATCTTGGAGCGCCATTTATAACTTTATAAACGTGTATGAGTTTCAATGTGTGTGTACCTCCCGTGTTATTTTGCCACACGTTGGATGCGTCATTTATAACGTTAATATTTACGTGTACAAATGATTATCATAAATGCATATGTGCATATAAATGATTTTAGTGTGAACTGACCTACCTGCTGTGCGTTCTTGCGTCTTCTTCCGACTAGGGCCGTAGGAATTTGTGTTTTGAATTCGCAAGTGGGTTAATTCAAAGTACAAGCACAAAGAATACAGTTATAATCATTTAGAATAGTTTTTGATGTTGGTAGATTTTGGAGTACAGCAATAACGAAACAGTGTTGGGTATAAAATTGGGGTTTATTATTCTAATAGCACATAAAATAAAAAAACTTACATCTAACGCAATTCTTACGTACTAAAGAGTAATTAGCAATTTGTTCAATATTTTCTGAATGAATATTACCTTTCAGAGGAAAAGCTTATGAATATGAATTTATTCGAATTTTGATTCTTATTGATTTCAAAGTTAATTTTTATAAAATAATTTAATTAATGAGTTTGCAATCCTTTAATATTGATTTTACTACTTCAAGATGCTTTTAAAATACTCTGAAATAAATCAGCCGTGAATCTTGTTCATCGTGCTTTTTATTTACTTGTGATATGTTTCACGTATACTGCAGTATAAGTTTCTAAGTAATTCAATGTTAAGATTTATATAGCGCTTTTTATCTACGTCTACTTCTTATCTATTGCTTCTTCCTTAACTTATACGTGTTCTACAGATTATCACAATATTGAGGTTCTTATTAATTTAGAGTCTCTGTTTTATCGGCACCTGGATGAAGTTAACATTACAATTGATTTTAACAGAAAAAGAGAAATGATCTTTTTTTTTAAAAAAATGTATAAATGATTTTGACTTTCTTGGTACTGAAGTTCTCGATGATGTCCTCTGGGATCCCTCGATGTCCTGGTCCAATCAGCTAGTGGCGATGATTTCCGCTGCGTCCTGGATTCCGGCGAAAAGTTCAGGAATCAGCAACTCAGCTCCTTCAGCAACTGTTGATGGTTTTAACGTCCGTGGTTTAACTGCCGCAACTGCTTCAGGCCCTCGGTCCGGATACTCTGCACTCGTGTGTGTGTGTGTGTGTATCTCGTCTCGGGTGTCGCTCTGCGTCGTCAGTTCTTCAGCTCCTACCACGTTCTAGACGGCCTCGTTCTGTTGTGCTCTTGATGTGACTTCACGTAGTATGTGGTCGATCTCTTACATGCGTACGCCAACAGTTTGATGTATTGCGCAGTACGCTTATTTGTTGACAAATAAGAGTATCGTACGTAGACGCCTTCACAGTCCAGTCGTTACAGTTGATCTGTTTATTGACACATAAGAGTATGGTGAATGTTCTTCTTCACGTCGAGTCGTTACAGAAGAGTGTCTGTGTTGTTCACAAGTTGAGTCCTAACAGAAGAGTCTCTGTGTTGTTCACAAGTTGAGTCCTAACAGAAGAGTGTCTGTGTTGTTCACAAGTTGAGTCCTAACAGAAGAGTCTCTGTGTTGTTCACAAGTTGAGTCCTAACAGAAGAGTGTCTGTGTTCAGCCCGAAACCAACGGTTCTTCAAAATTTTTAGAATGATCTGATTGGCTGAAACACTCTCCCTTCTACTTGAAATGTAGTCACCTCATTCCGTGAGAACAAAAAATAATTCCCACAGTTCGAGAATTGTTATTATTTTTAATATTCTGAAATATACCGGATCCAACTGTCGGTCGGATATCCGGTTGCAAATTGTATTGCGATTATCTTGGCTGCAAGCCAAGTTATGCTTATTCTAACATATACATTTGATTAGTAATTTTTATAATTATAATATATTCAAATCTGAACTCCCTAGCTCACTCACTATGGAAGTTATTTAAATAAAATAAATTATCTCAATAACTCTTTAATTATATTTATTGAAATTTGCACACACTATTCTTAATATTTCGGCAAACATTTTGGCTATCTTGGTTTTTGCCTATACTTATTCGTTTCCGAAATATTAATGATTTAAAGTTAGGGCGTGTCCCTAATTTATAACGGTGTGTGTGTGCTTACGTAACGCCACCGGACATAGCCGCTGGGCGTTTTACAATTGTTTTGAATGCTCGCTACAGCGCGAGACATGGTTCTATCGATTTAGAATCATTTTATATTTGATTTTTGAAACCTTCTACATATAACCCCAAATCTATGGGATTTGGTAACGTTATAATTACTATCTTCCTAAGACGTTTTATTTATTATTTATTGTTATTTTAATTTTCAGTCGTTTGTAATGAAATATTATTATTTAAATGTGTTTATTTACTTTCGTTGTTTTTGTGTTTCGAAGAAAATTTATTATTATGATTTGATTATTACTGATAATCTTTAAAAGGTTCACTGGTAGTCTGTAGTTCGTGGTGTATTTAGAGTTTTTATTTTCTTCAATTTGTCGAGATGAATAGGCTAAGTGGACTCAGAGTTTATTTATAAACTAGCGGACCCGGCAATGCTTCGCTATTGCTAAATTTGAGTATATATATGAATTAAATAAATACAATTGAAGTTCGATATTGATTCATTTATTCAATTAAAATGACATGAATTGAATTGTTTGTGATAATTCATTTTTTTCTGTTTCATTGCTGTTTTGTTTTTGATATTGTTTTTTTCCTTCTTCTTCAACTTTAGCGCCATCTGGATATTTTAAGAAAACAATAAAATGTACAATATCAATCCAATATTAAATTTATTTGAATTAAATAAATTGAAATTAATTTTTTATTTACCTTCAAGATCATTGCAATGCTCTTGGATATACGATGTTCTTGGTGATTCCATTTGGCGCATATACAAACAAATCGCTTGGTTTTCCTACACGGGAACATGCAACGTATAATTGACCACGAGAAAAACATGGATTCTCCAAATTCAATCCACATACTGCAACGATTGAATTTATTGTTATTGCAAAAGCCAGTTGAATTGGAAATTGCAATCGTTTGAATTGGAATGGCATATATGTTAGAATCATTGGTATGCGTGGTAGCAGCACATCTTCTCCTTTGAATTTGCCAGTTAAAATTGTTGCTTCGATGACATTTTTTAATAATTAATTTCTTGACTGCCAATCTGGTACCATTGCAAAGACGGGGTGGATCAATGTTTCTAAGAAGAATGATAGGAACACCAATCTTCAAATTTATGATGTGTGGTGGCAATCCAGCTAAATCAAGTGAATTCAAGAATTCAGTTGGATAATTTACTGCTTCATCTTGATTCATAACAGTATCTACTGATTTATAAGTATATGTTTCGCCTGGTAACACATGTTGAATGATGATGTTAATAACATTTACATCCACGTTTTTTGCAGCTAATATTGCACGTTCACTTAACCATTGATGACTTTTGTAATGTTGTGTGATATCTTGAAATACCCATTGAATCATTTCTTCTTTTGAGTGTGTGATACTATAAAAATCGGTTGGTAATTTAATGCAGCCTGTTGATTCATTAATTGTAATTTTGCCATTTCCAATATCCAATAATTGTTTTGAAAACGTTCTGCAGAAGCATCGTTTTGCAATTGAACATGCATGTTTGTCGTCAATGTAAATTTATTAACGTGTCTCCACAAATTTGATGCTTTTAAACACGCATTCAGTTCATCAGCTGGTGTTGAACGTGGTATAACAGGTAATGTCTGACGAAAATCACCTGCTAATAATATTAGCGCACCACCGAATGGCTCTTCGTTTCCACGTAAATCTTGCAATGTTCGATCCAATGCTTCCAACGATTTTTTTGCGCCATTGTGCATTCATCCCATACAATTAACTTGCATTGTTGCAGTACTTTACCCATTCCTGATGTTTTTGAAATGTAGCATGTTGGTGTTTCAATGTATTGCATATTCAATGGCAATTTAAGTGCTGAATGTGCTGTTCGACCACCATCCAATAGAGTTGCCGCAATTCCAGATGATGCGATTGCCAACGCAATATTATTTTGTGAACGTACGGTTGCCAATATCAATGAAATGAGAAATGTTTTTCCTGTACCACCTGGTGCATCCAAGAAATACATTCCACCACTTTTGATCATTTATTGCTCGCATTATCGTATCATAAATTTGTTTTTGTTGAAGTAATTTTTGAATATTTGATTGTACAAATACATTCAATTGATTGATGTCGAAGCATTGTTCGCGTTGTAATTCACTATCAAATATGTCATTTACCAACCGATTAGGTGATGTCATTCCCAGTTGTGCTAATGCTTTATTAACGATTGCCAAATATTTACCTTCAATCAAAATCAATGCTTCATTATACATTTCTGGTGTGAATTGCATGTCGCGGTTTAAACATCTTATACGTAGTCGATGCAGAATATCATCGGTCATAAAATCTTTATATTTATCCCATAATTCCTTTGGATTTGATGATAAACATGTGGATAATATGATTGCAAATAACGTACGTATTTGATTTGGATGAGCAGAAATTGACGCGTCAGCAAGTGAACTATCCCAATGTGCATCATTTTCAAGTAAATTAAATTTTTGACATGCTTCTCGTGTTGCACACAAACGACCATCAACTGTTCTTAAATTTTGAAATGATGTTGGTCCACGAACGTTAACCAATAACAAATGCAAATAATAACATTCTGCATGATTTGGATGAATCTTTCCAAAGCATCTGTTGAAAATAAATCTTGTTGACCTTCAACTGCTTTTCCTTGTTTGCGTCGTTGAAATTCTTTTTTTGATGCATTCCAAGTAAAATATGTTGGTATTTCAGAATATAACAATGTTTTGGCAAATGTATTAGTTTGGCATTATGAAAAAAATGCAGTTAATGTTGTTTGTGGTGGTCTTGCTGCTCTTTCTCGTACATTTTCTGTTGTAAAATAAACACGTTGCCCATTTTCGAGATGAACTGCCAAATGAACAACTGTTGGATGTCGTTCATGTATTGAAAATGACAAAATACGCCACACTGCTTCATTGCTACTAATATACCGTCCCATTTGATACTGACTGATTTCATCAACAGATCCATTCTCACTCGATACTCCAAAAACAGCCATATCACTTCCTTTGTTGACATATTTGGAAATGTATTTGATGGATTTTACAGAATTGCAATATTCAACATTGATGCGTGCTTTGAACGTTTTTGAAAGTAGTGGTGAATATGGCACAACCCAACGAATATCAGCTTCAATGTCTTCGTTTCTGACTTTTAAAATTATCGATTTACCATTTTGATCGGTTGATCGACGACGATATTGTGGGTAACCATCATTGCCAGTAATAGTTTCTGGAAGCAATGCTCTTGGATAACGTTTTGTGCATTTTCCATCAGCCATACATGGTGAATTCATGTTGTGAACACCACATGGACCATGAACCATATTTTTCGTGACAATTTCAAACAATTCAGGATCGACAGTTGAATCGGGAATTTCAGCTGAAATCACGTTATCAATCTCGTCGGGTGTAATTTTATTGATCAACCAAAAATCAAAATGTGGGCATGCGGTAATCCTCGTTTTTGCCATTCAATAGAATACATCCAGCAACGTGTCTCTCCGAACACATGATGTTTAACAATGAAATCCATTAATGATTTCAATTTTTGCTTGAATACACATGCAGTAATGTCATGACGATCTGCTGACGATTGACCGGGCAATAGATGTTCTTTGATCTCAGTCCATGTCGGATTACATGTGAATGTAATGAACAAATCTGGACGACCGTATTGACGAAAATATGACATTGCATCTTGTGCGTGTTGATGCATGTGTCGTGGACTGCCTGTACATGTTGCTAGTAATATTGTAATTCTCCCAATATCATTGATATTGCCATCATTGTTTATTGCATCACGCAAATGTATGTATTCTTCAGAACGTAGTTTTTTCTGATTCATGCGAATATATAACAAACGTTCAGTTTCAGTCTTTGCATACATGTCAACAATGTATTGATGAAACAATTGACGACATTTTAAAATGTGATTTTCTTCATGTTCACGAATCATTAATCTGTATGAATAGTAATTCATAGCACTGACTTTTATGTTTGTTTCTTCACCCAGAAGTGATTAATTAATTATTTTTATTAATTAATTTATTATTAATTAATTAAATTTATTTATTACCATTTGCTGGATTTATCATTTTGATGTTAAAATGATATCCATCTTCTCCTTCCCAGAACAATATTGGATATTGTAACGCAGCGTAGGAACGGTGAGTTTCTGCAACACGTTGAAGACGATCATTTCGACGATGAAGTACGATGTCGCGTGATTCAAATTGTTCTCCAACAATGACTATTGCCACTTCATCGATTGTTGGAGCATTAAATCTTCTTGCGTGTTGCCCAACAGGTGTTTTGTCAGCTCGAATCACAATTTTATGGTTATCGAATGGCATTTGTTCAATGGCTGTTTTGAACAATTTAATCAATTCGTTGTGTTCATAAAATAAATTTTGCAACGATTCAACTATTTCTCTTTTTGTGGCTTTGTTAATTCCACAACGTTGATTTACTTGATCATTTGAATTTCCAATGAAATAAATTTGCAAAAATTTGTGTTCAGCATCCGGAAATGGTAACAAAGAGCCTGCTTTATGGTAGATTTGACCTTGAATCTTGAATGTTGGCATATAATTGTCAGTTATTACATTCATTGCACCAAACGAAATCATTTGAAAGCATGTGTTATAATTTCGTATGTTATTCAAAAAATGCTTCGATTGTGTTGTAGTACCTGGAACCAATGAGAACAATGGCTCAGGTGGTGCATTCAATACTAGCAATTTAACTTTACCATTCAAACAACATATTCCAGGTGCTTAATTTTTGAATTTTAATGCTTTGCCATGTGTGCAAACTTTATTCATACTTTCAACAACAACAACTGGATGCAAGCTATATTCAATTTCAGAATTATACTGAAATGCAATACGATCAAGTGTTACCAATTGATGCAATCGATTCATTTGCATGCGTAATCGATCATTTTCACGTTCATTTCGATCAGCATATGACAAATTTTGTCTTAATTCTCTAATTCTTACTCGACTTGCTTCATTTCGTGCTCATGTTGTTGTGATGATTCAGTAGCACGTGACTGTGACATATGTAATCTATTTCGTTGTGCTGTTTCTTCTTTTGTTTTACTTCTTTCTTCTCTCATTCTCTTGGCTCTATTTGTCCCACGACCAATATTTTGTCGTTTTGGTGGCATTGTTATGCAACAACTAAACACTCCTGGCACTAAATTAACACTGTTTATCAGAGTTTATTTATAAATGAGGTACTTACTTGTAGTGAAGTTCTGCGAGTCAGGTAGAGTTGATGTAATAATCTAAATTTAAAATTATTTAAATTATCTCGTTGCCGCTACAAATGGTGCCAACTGCTGCGAGCTGTCTACCTAGCCTGTAATTGTCTAGTCTAGTAAAACAAGTTGTTCAACTATATTTATCTGGTTAGAATATGTTTTGTTTATCAATAATGCTCATGACTTTACTGTAATAAATAATAAAACTGATAATTGTTAACTTTACAATAATAATTACTTTTATAAAAATCTCTCTTGTGATTAGTAGGGTTGTTATTCTGATATTTGTAACCGTGACATTCCACATGGTTTTTGGTTAACTGATTTCATTAAAACAATGGGTTCTTTTAGACTGCAAGATACAAAACTATAAGATTTACACTACTATATTTTGAGTAGTAGGAGAGTGATTACATCTACAAATAAAAACTTAACTAATAACATAAAATTTTTTAAAGACGTCTGACGTCTGCATTGTAGGTTAGACTGGCTTGGTTGAATTTATACCAGTTCGTTTTAAAATAAAAGATTAATTCTTTAGCATCGTATGAAATATAAGTGTACTAAGGTTATGGTTTCCTTTAGTGAACAAAAACAATCGTCTTAATCGCTAGGTTTGATAACATTCAACAGGTGAGTCGCTAACTCTCGTAAGCTATATAAATATTTTGAACAATATACAAAATTATGAATGCTTAAGGTCCAATGCTCTTCTAATGTTCACTATAAAATCATCTTATTCTCTATATTTTGTAATGTTTCATCAAGTAACTTGAACACTTTTAAAAATCTGGTCAACTGTTATTAAATGCGTCTAATATTAAATAATTGGGTTGATATAGCAAGGTTCAATGCCCTTTTAATGATTCTATCAACTCGTCTTTTTCACTAAAAAGTATAAAATCTATCTTACAAGTCCATAGTTCCTATAATCAGGGTTAATTGTCATTTAATTCTTCTTAATTATAAACAAATTAATAAAGGCGATGAGGTTCAATGCCTCTGCAAGGTTCAGTTAAACCATTTTAGTTTCTATACTCGATAAACGTTTATCGTTTTATGTTATAATATTATTTCTAAGTATAATGTATTGTCACTATACTCCCTTTACTATAATTACCGCGATTTCAATTGATTATACACTTTGCAACCGTTATCGCACTGTTAGCCTATCAATTCACTTCATTCATTAAAACTTTTTTTTTTTAAACTCTACAAAAAATTTGGTTATGTCGACCAAATGTTTAGCCTACGTTCGATGCTCGCACAGGTTAAAGGTTAACTCTTGTCTTCTGGCGTACGGAATGGCAGTCTTTCCTCCTTCATCGACAATTCGAAAGTGTGTTCAAATCTGGCTTGGGTTTCGCTGTTCTCGTCTGCGTTACTTGTCCAAAATCTCGATTTAACCCTTCTGATTGGTGGAAAGATTGATGACATTCTTTCGAGCGTGTCTCCCTTCTTTATACAATTATTTACTTTTATAAAAATGCTGGTGGTTTTGGGTTAGACAGTACGAAAGTGACGTTAAATATTCTGTCCAAAATAAAACAAATACCTTTTAACTGGAATAACTTTCTTATGTCACTTCGTATCGTTAATCTAACTTTACCATGATATGGCGATTATGTTGCTCATTAATTAGAGTTCTCACATGAAATATTTTCGTCCATTATCAACAAAGTTATTAGTTAGAACTTACTATTATTACAAATATTTAATAAACGTAGGCATTATTCCATTAAAATTATCACATGATTTCAATCGTATCTCATTGAGATGAAGCTTTCCAAGTCCTTTTTTGTACTTTCTCCTTAGTAGACTACATACATTAATTATTTACAAAATGCAGAATCTATGTCTAGGCATTATAGTTGTCTTGATTGTTCATCCCTTCTTTCACAGCACTATCACTTTAGTAAAAATGAACTTTATCTTGTGAAAACTTATTTTTCTCGTCGGACGCGTTTCGGCGTACGTATCCGCCTTCTTCAGCTTTTAGTCAGACTGCCATCATTTCGTAACGGTTCTTTGTGTGGAAGGTGTAGTGGGGGTGGTGTGTGGGGGAAGGGGATTGGTGCATGGATTCAACTTGATGTTTGTTTTTTGTAAAATTGTGTCAAAAAGTGTATGTGATTTATATTGTAATTGATCGTTGAGTATGTTGTTTGGTTGTGTTGTGTGGTGTTTATATATTTCGTATTGTTCAGTTGTGTTGAGTTTTCGACCTTTAGGTAAGTAATGTAAAATTTCGAGATTAGTGTCTATGTTGGTGTAACTGTGGTTTTCTGTGTGTATGTGTGTGGCAAATGCGGAGTGTATATTGTTGTTGGTTAGAGCTTTTAAGTGTTCAGAATAACGGGATGAAAAAGATCTTCCTGTCTGGCCGATGTAGAAACTATTGCAGTCATTACAATTTAATTTGTAAACACCTGTTTTGTTATATTTGTCTATGTCTGTGTTTGTATTATTGATGTGTTTTGTAATGGTATTGGTTGTTCTGTATGCTATTTTGTATTTGTGTTTTCTGAATGTGTTGGCGATTTTGTGTGTGTAGGAGTTGTGGTATGTGAGTGTGATGTATTTACTGTGTTGTGTGTTGATGGTATTTTGTGTTTTGTTGTTTTTGTTTTTGATGCGTTTGTGTAGTGTGTTTATTAAATTGGGGTTGTAACCGTTTTTGATTGCTATGTATTTTATTGTGTTGAGTTCGTCGGTGTAATCTTGTTTATTTAAGGGTATTTTAGTTAGTCTATGGAGCATATGGTTGAAGGCCGCATGTTTATGTTGTGTTGGGTGGTTTGATGTGTTGTGTATAACCATGTCAGTTGTAGTTGGTTTCCTGTATATTTTGTACATGTGTGTATTGTTAATTTTGTTAATTGTTAGGTCTAGAAAATTTATACTATTGTTTTGTTCAATTTCCAGTGTAAATTTTAATTTGTGGTGTATAGTGTTTATGTATTTGTGGAAGTTTTCAACTTGTCTTGTGTTGCCTTTGAATAAAAGTAATATATCATCTACATACCTGTGCCAGTATATAATTTTGTTAGTGTATTTGTTGTTGTTTATTATGTGGTTCTGTTCTATGTTGTGTATATATATTTCTGCTAGTATTCCCTATATGGGGGAACCCATCGGGAGACCTTCTGTTTGTGTGTATATCTTGTTATTGTATGTAAAGTAATTTTGTTCAGTTATTAGTTTGGTAAGTGTGATGATTTCTTGTATGTGTGTTTCAGGTGTGTTGTTTTGTCTGAGTAGTTGTTCTAGTGTTTGGATGGTTTCTTTGATGGGGACATTAGTGTATAGATTGGTTATATCAAAAGATGCCAGAGTTGAGTTATGTGGGATGTGGATGTGTTCAGTTTTCCTGACTAGGTCTATGTTGTTTTTGATAGATGTGTTGTTACTGAGATTAATATTTTCTCTGATTATTTTGTCTAGTTGTTTTGCGATTTTGTGGGAGGGTGCCTGTGTGTTGTTAATCAATGGTCTGATGGGAATGTTAGGTTTATGTATTTTTGGTAATGCATTTAGTTTAGGGGGGTTAGGTTTTATTTGTTTAAGGTATTTGGCGCTTTCTGGTTTGATTATATGTTTTGTGTTGTTTATAAACTTGTTAATCTGTTTATGAAATTTTAGTGTGGGGTCTTTATTTATTTCCGTTATATTATTTTCGTTGAAGAAATTTTCGATTTTAGGGTTTAATTGGTGTTTGTCCATTATGACGCTAATGTTACCTTTGTCAGCTTTTAGGATTGTTGTGTTGTGTTCAAGTAACTTGTGTTTTACATTGTTAACACAATGTAAAACACAAGTTGCACAAGTTGTGGTTTGCAAAGGTGGATTTTGTAGTGGAGTGGAGTGCCTTTGTATGTTCAATGTATCTCTGTTTGAAGCTACGTCCTGTCTGGCCTATGTAGAATTTGTTGCAATTTGAGCAGTTTAATTTGTAAACACCGGGTAGATCGAATTTGTTTTGTGTGTGTTTTGATAGTGCGTGTTCTGTTTTGTAAGCAATTCTGTATCCTGCTTTTTGAATTTGTGGGCTATTTTTTCAGTTTGTTTGTTGATGTATGTTAGTGTTATGAATTTGTTGTTTTCTGTCTTTGTCTATTGTTTGTTTTGTGTTTGAGTTTCGTGTGTCAGTAAATGATGGAGTAATCTTGATCTAATGATGGAGTAATCCCGTGTTCGGATAAATTAAATCCTAGGAACTGGACTTCATCCGCGATGAACTTTGACTTTTCGAGTTTGAGTGCTATGTGGTTCTCGGAGAGTTTTCTCAATACATACTCTATTCTGTGGCAATGGTCTTCCCAGCTAGTTGAAGTAATAAGTAAGTCGTCCATGTAGACAGTAGTGAACTGGAGTGCCTCGTGGCCTAAAATCTGATCCATGCACTTAACAAACACTGCTACGGAGTTGACAAGTCCGAAGAGTAGTCGTTTAAATTGGTAGTTGCGTCCTTCGAAGACGAATGCCATATACTTCCGGCTATTTGGGTGCAACTCCACTTGCCAATACCTGCAGACTGTGTCCCACGTGCTAATAAATCTGGTACCGTGGAATTTCTTAAGTATCTCCTCTATCTCTCCCGGAGATGTTCGGTCGTTAATTATAGTCTTGTTGATTTCTTGCGCACCCAAACAAATTCTTACTTTCCCGTTTTTCTTTGGGACTGCTATTATAGGGCTGGTATAAGGAGAATGGCTGTGTTCAATTATGTCTTCTTTTAATAGTCGATTAATTTCCCTCTAACCGCTTCCTTCAGCGAGTACGCAATGGGGTAGGATTTTCTGTTAAAATTTACTTGTTCTTTGAATTTAATCTCACACTGATAGTTTTTCACTTTACCCGGTGTATCTGAAAACACATGTCGGTGTTTGTTATATATTTTGATTATTACCTCTACCTGTTCACTAGTTAGTCGAGCGTTATTCTTTTCTTTCTTTGATTTTCGTATTTCCTCCAACTTCTCATTCCACAAGTGGTCATTGTTATTTTCATAATATATTTCTCCATTCGGCATGTCATTCCTATAGGCTAATCTTTATATTCCGTAATATTATAAATGGTCCGGTCCGAAGGGGCACGTTCGCTTCCTATTAACTCCGCCGTCCAATTTACACAATGTGAGTTCAGAGATAATTTGCCTGTGCTCATATCAATAATGGCTGAGTATTTCCTCAACATATCGCAGCCGATTAACATCCTAAAGGGTAAGCCATTTGCTACCAAAAACCTCATTGGAATTATTTCGCCTTTACTTGATAATTCTAACATCACTTTTTTCCTGCCTGTTTTGTTCTGACGTCCAGTCGCACCCACTAGTATAATATTATTGATGGGTAGAGTAAGTATCATTTTCTTACCTTCTTCTTGTATTTTATTTAATTCGGTACTGTCGATTAACGACACGTTTGCGCCAGTGTCTATCATGATCTTCGTATGTATCCCATTTATTTCTGCTGCTATGTACGCTATTCGTTGTTGTTATGTTCAATGTTGTCGCCATCTTCTTTTAATAATCCTTCCCTTAAATTCTTTAAATAATTGATTTTGATTATAGTAATGGTTTGTTCCTTCCTTTTCTCAATTATTCCGTGATTATACCCAATAGATTGGTTCAGCGAGGGTTTTGTTTGTTTTTTCACTGCCGCTGTAAGTTTAAAGAGGGTTCAGCCCTTATTATTATTTCGACTCGTATAGTTGGATCGGTAATTTCCATTAATATAATTATTGTTATTATCGTTATTCGTATAATTATGTCGGTAATTGTCATTGTTAGATTTGTTATTATTATTGTTATAGTCGGTGTAGCGATCGTTTCTTAGGCGACTCCTTCGGTAGTACCCCTTGTGCTCGTAATTCTCAAGTAGCGCTGCCATGGATTGCACGGTCTTAACTTGTCCACAGACTCGTGATCTAGCGATGCCCTCTTTGTAGTGGTACGATAGTTTTGTGACAAGACTTTCCTCCGGGATCTTCGGTTCGAGGTTCCTTGCTAGGCATACCTTTCCGAGGAAATAGGCTGTAGGCATCGTACCTTCTATTGCAGATGTTATCCCGCACAATGTTTTGGGTGGACTCCGACCAATACTTGGCCTTGAATAGCACTTTGAATTCGGCGTAGTCCTCTATGTCGTGTCTAGTTGCCGTCCACCAATTGTCATTAATTTCCTTGAAGTACTCGTCGATGTTCCCCCGGATTACTGGTCATTTGGTTTCACGGTTTCTAATCAGCTGTTCCTCCACTCATTGTAGAAAGTCCATTGGGTTCCTCTTGTATAACTTGAAGTTAATTGCTTCTCGGTTGTCCATTGTTTGGAGGTATGATACTAAGGTTGGTCGATTGTTCATTATTTCGAGTTCCTCTTAATTTCGGTATTTCTCGTCGCTAGATCTCTTCAATTTTTTCTTTGTTGTTATTGATTTGTCCTCGTACCTCGTTCACGGTCGTATCGATTCCCATACATCGTTCTCCGAAAGTCATTTGCAATCGTACCAGATCTTCTTATGTCTCCTGTCGTAAAGATTCCATCTTGACCTGGCTATCTTCTTCAAGGTTGTTCATCCAGATATCGATGTCTTCCTTGGCTTGTTGTAGTTCTTGATTGGATTGTTTCCATTTTTCGTTTATTTCTGAAATTTCTTTCCAGATTCCCGTCATCTGCTCTTCTATTTTCTTGTTTATTTGTTCGTTGTTTTCGTCTATCTTTTCGTTTAAGGCCTCTATGTTCTTCTCATTATCTTGTTTTAATTCTTCCATTTTCTTACTGTTGCCGTCGATTTTCTCTTCCATTTTCTTACTGTTGTCGTCGATTTTTTCGCTTAATTGTTGATTATCTTCCTTCAAATCTTCCTTTAATGATTTTAGATTTTTCTGGTTATCTTCCATCATCGCCCTCATCATTTCTAGGATGCCCATGTCCCCTGGTTGTGTGGGTTGGTTAGGTTCCGGGGGAGATAATATCGCTTCTATATCTTCAACCGGTGTCACTTCCTTTTCATCCATGTTGATTTCTTTTTCCACTTTCGCCGTGCGTTTCTTCAACGTAGTTCTCCATTGCATCTTCTGGTTGTTTGTATTGCTGCTGCTACTAGAAATTAGGCTATTTAAAAAAATGTTTATTATTTATTTAGAATTAGTCTCGACCTAATTTGAGCCTTTTACGTTAGTGCACCACTTTATAACTATCTTCCTAAAAGATTTATTTATTATTTTCAGTTGTTCGTAATAAAATATTATTATTTAAATGTTTATTTACTTTCGTTGTTTTTGTGTTTCGATGAATATTCATTATTATGATTTGGTTATTACTGATAATATTTAAAAGGTTCACTGGTAGTCTGTAGTTCGTGGTGTATTTAGGATTTTTATTTTCTTCAATTTGTCGAGACGAATAGACTGAGTGGATTCCTCACTGAAATCAGAGTTTATTTATAAATGAGGTACTTACTTGTAGTGAAGTTCTGCGAGTCAGGTAGAGTTGATGTGATAATCTAAATTTAAAATTATTTAAATTATCTCGTTGCCGCTACAAATGGTGCCAACTGCTGCGAGCTGTCTACCTAGCCTGTAATTGTCTAGTCTAGTAAAATAAGTTGTTCAACTCCATTTATCTGGTTAAAATATGTTTTATTTATCAATAATGCTCATGACTTTACTGTAATAAATAACAAAATTGATAATTGTTAACATTACAATAATAATTACTTTTATAAAAGTCTCTCTTGTGATTAGCAGGGTTGTTATTCTGATATTTGTAACCGTGACATTCCACGTGGTTTTTGGTTAACTGATTTCATTAAAACAATGGGTTCTTTTAGACTGCAAGATACAAAACTAGAAGATTTACACTAATATAATTTGAGTAGTAGGAGAGTGATTACATCTACAAATAAAAACTTAACAAATAACAAAATTTTTTAAAGACGTCTGACGTCTGCATTGTAGGTTAGACTGGCTTGCCTGAATAATACCAGTTCGTTTTAAAATAAAAGATTAATTCTTTAACATCGTATGAAATATAAGTGTCCTAAGGTTATGGTTTCCTTTAGTGAACAAAAACAATCATCTTAATCGCTAGATTTGATAACATTCAACAGAAGAGTCGGTAACTCTCTTAAGCTATATAAATATTTTGAACAAAAAACAAAATTATGAATGCAGTAAGCTCCAACGCCCTTCTAATGTTCACTATAAAATCATCTTATTCTCTATATTTGGTAATGTTTCATCAAGTAACTTGAACACTCTTAAAAATCTGGTTAGCTGTTAATAAATGCGTCTGTTATTAAATAACTGGGTTGATATAGAAAGGTTCAATGCCCTTTTAATGTTTCTATCAACTCGTCTTTTTCACTAAAAAGTATAAAATCTATCTTACAAGTCCATGATTCCTATAATCAGGGTTGATTGTCATTTAATTCTTCTTAATTATAAACTGTTATATTAATTACTTTATACAAAATACAAATACAAATAAATGAAATTATTTATCTTCCACCTACCTTGTTTTGAACTCTCATCCCAGAATCCATCACACGAACGTCGAGATGCAAGAGTGATTTAAAGGTTGTGTTAATAATAGACGCAACTCGCATTTTGTGAAGAGAAACAAACTAAGATTTTATTTTCTTCTTTAAATTTTTCAAACTTCAAGTTATATCATTTCTTTGACTCTTAGCTCAAGCGATTATCCAAAATTTAAAATGCATAAAACTTTTACTCATATTTATGACATGATTAAATATATTACAATTACGATTACAATATTACACTTAACATCTTACCTTACATTGGCAGCCCAGACTGCTCGCACACACACTCATTCCATTACAAAACAAAACCCCCTTTTATTTATTTAAAACATCATTTAATACATTATGCAATACCCGTGCTGGCAACGTGGGGTTCCTCCGAACTCGTGGCTTCTCACTTATGAATTTAGTTGTGGGTCCGAAATAGTTTATAATTTATTCTTCTTCTGTTGAAACCATCCGCACTTCTTCATTTTGACTAACTGCACTCACTTTTACTCGATAATGAAAATTTATTCATGAGCCCCGTTGGGCGGCTACCTGGCCAGGTAAGCATCAGTAAGAGAACTGGGAAGAGCGTTCACCAAATCCCCACCCTTTACAATTTTTTAAACAAGGCGGAAACCAATGCCTGGTACTTTAAAGTCATAGTTACGGTTCATTTAACAAGTGCAAACTCCCGTGTGCTGGACATTGACGATATTTGTTGTCCAGTGGTTTACGTCACTGTAGTAGGCATGACTTAATTTCGTTTCCGGCATGTTGAAAGCACATGTTGGACACAACACGCACCAAGCCATGTTGTTTTTCGCTTCTTGGCGTGGTCTGCGCGCCTGCAGGTGGTTGCGCGCTTGTGGGTGTGTGTCACACGGTCTCAAAATTCTAAGAATGGTATTGCGTGATTGCATGTTGACGCATTCCATTGTATTAACTTCGCCTTATGAGTTCTTGGTTCGCTGCGATGTAGATTCAACATGTGACTGGCCACGCATATGAAATAAATTGTTGCAAATATTTAATAAAATAAAACCCCTCCCTTTTGCCCCGTTACAATACCCCCCCAAATGAGAGATTTTCTGTCAAAACAGAAGAAATCTCATTGCTAAACCCCTGAGAGGATCGGTGAGGATATGGTGCCAACAAACCCCCATTAGTTCTTATACACCATGGGTAAACTACCCCCTGGCTCGGCGACTATGGCCGCTCCTGAACGAGATTACTGGACTTCTCTATTCAAGATCCCAACACCATAAAATCGAACAGACACGCACCACAGCGCACCTAACCTTCTAACATGCCACCCCAAAATCCAAACCCCTGGTCTTATACCACGCCAGATCCTCAACCGATATGTTCCCCCTTACCATGCACACTGGGCTGCCTTTAGCAGTTACTGGGCTCGTACATACTCTCATAATATCTCATTAACAAACTCATCATTTAAAATTCACAAAATATTTATCTTTAAATTTACAATTCATTTAAGTTCAAAATCAGATTGTTATATTATTATTATTTTCATCAAAACCAAAAAAAAATCTTTTATCTGAATTTATCAATTTTTTTCATTACTATTAATACTCAGAAAAACAAACAAATTGAAGATCTAATTAAACCATGAATTCATTTATCCCAACATTGATTATACATACATACTAAACAATATAATTCAACAAAACCCTAGTAATACACATAAACAATAATACACTCAAAACTCAAAACATCAATTAGATGGCAGGCACAAAAATAAAAAAAAAAATTTTTGTTTTTTTTTTTTTTTCAAAAAAAATTTTAAATTTAATAAAATATACTCTTCTCAATATTCAGAAAATTTAAAATTATTTAAATCAATTAAACAACAAAATTTGCATCACTTCATTGCCAAAACTGGTCTAGTTTATAACACCAACCATCAGCTGATCAAACTGGGTCAAGTCCACAAACTTGACCTACATATGTTATACATAGATCTACATCATGAAATATCTAAAACATCTTTAAAAATTTTTTTTTATCTTTAAACACAACAACATAATAAAATATGACATTTAAAATTAACAGTATTATTATAATTAACAATAAAATTGACATTTAAATTACTCAAAATTACACATTTTACAACTTTACTTTATTCTCAAATTCTATTAAAGTTTGTCACTTGTTTCCATTAATTTTATATTTTTA
Organism: Magicicada septendecula; assembly: GCA_034769895.1. Classification (NCBI taxonomy): domain Eukaryota; kingdom Metazoa; phylum Arthropoda; class Insecta; order Hemiptera; family Cicadidae; genus Magicicada; species Magicicada septendecula. The sequence goes on from CM068373.1 coordinate 479,215,255, forward strand.
CTATGACTCTCTTTCTTTAACCTTCTCAATCTCCATTAGTTTGGGTGACTTAATTATTCATAATAACTTGATTCACAACTTGGCATGTATACATTTACAATCTTCCCCCTCTGACTTTAATATCACTAACAGCTTTAACTAATATGACACCCATCTCTATCAAAACAAAACATCTATCAAACAATCTCTAAACCCACTTACTACTCAACTCAATTCGCATCATTCTACTCTTATATAAAAGAAATACTCTCTAACCCTTTGTACTCAGGATGTGTGTTTCCCTCCCAAAGCTCATTTCCTTATCTGGTCCCTGGATTCTACCTAGGCAACCCTTTCCGGCGCTAAACGGTCCCTTCCTGTCCCAACACCTTTCGTTGCGGACTCCTCATCACACCACCCCCCTTACAAAATTCCCATCAACTAAATACTCTCCCAATACATCACTTCAACTACAACAAAATATCTCCATTTATTTATTACATCAATATATCAATCAATACTCTACATATTCCCCATAGCTACTGTGTCACTATCAATACTTCTCAAATTCTACATTACATTATTAATAACAATATTATTCATCTCTAGTACCACCTTACTCTCAACTTGGACTGATTTAAATGTCCTAACAAAATATTAATCACCCAACTCCCAATATTTACCATCTTTTACAAACCATTTAAAACTCTTAACTCCCTCAAATTACATCCATTATTTAAATCAACATCTTTTAACACATTAAAATCATTATATTCAAACATTAGTTACATTGCAAATTAGCAAACAATTTATAAGTGACATTCTACAGTGGATCAGGTGATTTTCTTAGCGAGGTGAATGACCTTACTATAAACACATTTCAAAATTATACAAATTACACATTTTATCAACACTTACCTATAACACAGTAAACTAATACACTTATAAGACCGAATAAACACAGTATAATAAACATCTAATGCATCTATCTCTCAAATCATGATACAATTATTTAATTAGTGCAAGAGCAAGTCATCATCTTTAAGTTACAAAATTTTAATTCATTGCTCCCCTGAGCAACCACCCTGCCATACACACTATTATTTTTTGCTGGTGGACTGTTGCGCCCATTTGCATCCACAAGGACGGCATTGGTGGAGGAATTTATCATCTCCGTGTCCTTGCTTCAGCGTTACATTTTAAAATTGGTAGATATCATCATATCTATGTTATATATTAATATGCCCTTAAAACGGGTCTACCACCTGGTTAACTGTTCCTACTCGAACAGAGTGGCAGCCGCTGTTCCATAGTTCCGGGGATTTCCCCTAATTTCACCCCCCATCAATTTCAAATATACACCAATTTCAAGCCAGCTATGGTCAAGGTTCTTAATTTATGGCCATAACTGACCGCTATCCAAAACCACGATTAGTGCTGGTAAGGCAGTAATCGCCCGAAAAGTCGGGGAAATCAACTCTAATTTCAAGCATGTTCTCTACATCATTATTATACACGGCACGGCAATCTATCAGTATATAATACAAAATTATATAAAAGGGTGTGCCGTGTATTATACGCCATTTTGGCCTCCGATGGAGGTAATACTCTCTGTTACCCCCAACACTTACCGCTATCTACCGTGGCACATGCCCCCACGGCAATAGCTAACCTAATAACTAAACTAAACCTTCTTCACTTGCAGTTTCTACACTCCCTAAGTCTGGCACTTCCATTAACACCACTCAACCCCCCAAAAATTTACCCACATATCTTGTATGACAACAAGTTTTTATCTTATTTAACACACTTCAACACATTCCAACTCTCCCTGATACTATGAACTTTACAATTATTTGGTCACTTATTTACTAAAGTTGATATAAATTTAAAACTATAAACATTCCAAATTATATTTTGATATCTATTTACAATTGGAGGCTGTCTAGTATTACTATGATAAGCGGTAGTAAGGCAGTAATCGTCCTGAAAGACGGGGCTTATGCCGCAAAGAGAATAGGGACAAGATAGACCTACTTCGTGAATTCACGTCCTCTTTCTAACACAAAACCCATTCCTTACATTCTCCCATTTATTCTCACCTGCCGTCTACCTCACCCCCACCCCCTTTGCAACAAAACTCAATCTTTTCAGATCACACTGGAATTGTTGTCAATGGCTAAATTCAGTTTCGCCATTGACACTAAAATTTTAATTTCCATGCACTGCCTTTCATATATATATATATATATATATATAGCCTCCATTATTTACAAACACTCGAAGGCAGTGCAGGTACGTGACAGGTACACCTGGCCGCTGCACCTTGACTGTAAAAAAAAATTAATTTATGTCACGTACCTTTGGGGGTCCCCCTCCCCGTTCAAATGCACTGTAAATTTCAAATTTTGACCAATTTTGGTGGAGCCGGACCATCGTTGTTTCACCACCCAAAGGAAGATCCTCCAACCATGGCCTGCCTCCAAGTGCCGAAAACCACGGCCAGGACTGGTAAGGTCGTGACCGCCCGAAAATGGGGGAGAGTCCCTTCTGAAAGATAAAACAACATCTTAATATTCTCTATAAAATTCAAACATTTAAAGTGACCTATATAACTTCAAGTTCGTCGCATTTTGTGTACCCACTATCTCCTGCGTTGCTTGATTCCGTAACACATACACATTTTGCATCTTTATTTCCACAATTTCATATGGCCCTTCATATAACAGGAAAAACTTCTTTATTTCTTTATCTTGTGCACTTGACAAATCATGCCTCTTTACCAACACTAATTGACCTACCTCATGTTTGGTCCATTTACCTTTCGCATCATGTCTCCGCTTCCTCCGTTCTCCTTTTGTAAGTAAATTTTCATTTGCTAATCTGATCTTCATGTTTACGTCTATAATTTGATTTTCTGGTGGGTATTCAAAAAGTTGTTCCAATATTCTGGGTGGCCTCGTTCCTCTGATCAATTCATGCGGCGTAAATCCGGTGGATTCATGGGTGGTACAATTCAGCCACTCATCTACTCTCTTAACGTAGGATGGCCATTCTGTGTGCTTGGCGTGACAATACGCTCGAAATATCCTACCAATCTCTCTCATCACCCGTTCTGCCTGGTTCGACTGTGGATGGTAAACTGCCGTATGCTTGGGTATGATGCCTTCCCACCCCAGCGTCTGTCGCCACTTGCCGCTTATGAACTGTGGTCCGTGGTCGGATAAAATTATTTTTGGTTTCCCTACATTAATCATGTAATCTCTTACTATTTTTTCGCTGAGTACTTTACTCGTCGCTCTCTTAATACTATACAATTTAACAAATTTTGAAAAAGTGTCTAAAACTACAAATACATACAACACACCACCTCTACCTCTGGGTAATGGCCCATACAAATCAACTGCAACTAAATCGAATGGTCTCTCAACTTTTATATAATTCATTTCCCCTTCTACTGTATAGTTCACTACTTTCGACTTCTGACACAAATCACACACTCTTAACACTCTTCTAACTCTCCTCTCCATATTTTTAAATATACATGATTCCTTTAAAACATTAGCACACTTTCTTGCCCCAAAATGCCCATACCTTATATGGCAATCCCAAATAATTTTATCTACCAACCCTTCTGGTATAACTAGCCTCCAATCACGCTCCCCCTTCTACTTTTTTAAACAGAATCCCTTGATATACTTGAAAACGTGTACTATATTCAGACCCATCTACCTCCGCTTCTAAACTAACAATTATTTTACCCAATTTACTTACAGATCTTTGCATATTCTTAATGTCCCTTAACTCCTCACCAAAAATTCTAACTTCTCTAGTTAATCTAAAAATTTCTATCTCTTTAAGGTCCCTACCTGTTTTATTTTCTATAATATCTACCCTGGAAAGTGTGTCTGGTACTTTATTATCTGATCCCTTTATGTACTCCCAGGAAAAGTTGTATTCTTGTAAAGCTAATACCCACCTGGTTAGACGACTGTGCGTTAATTTGCAAGAATTCAGAAATGACAGTGCCTTGTGGTCGGTCCTGATCACAGTTTGGTTCCCCAAGATGTATGTCCAAAACTTTCCTACCGCAAATACGATGCTCAGTAGCTCCTCGGTGGTAGTATAATTTTTCTCCGCAGCCAAAAGAGATCTGCTGGCGAAAGCTATCGTATTATGTTCTTTGTCACTGCCCTCCTGATACAATTCTGCACCCAAGGCGACGTTACTGGCATCAGTCTGTAAATAAAAGGTTTTCAAAAAATCAGGATGATTCATCATAATCATGTTGGAAAATTTTTGTTTTATCTCCTCGAATGCCTCCCTTTCCTGTTCCCCCCATCTCAACTGCTAGTTCTTTTGTAAAACTGCACTTAATTTGGATGTTGTGTGTGCATAATTTTCTTGGAACTTTCTATAGAAATTGCACAGACCTAAAAAGCTTTGTAATTGTTTAATGTTTTTGGTTCCGGGAATCGCATAATAGCTTCTACCTTATCCGGGTTAGCTAAAATTCCCTCTTGAGTAATAATAAAACCTAAGAAATGTATTTCTGTTTGTAAGAACTTTGATTTATCCCAATTAACTGTCAGACCCCCCTTCTGTAATTTGTCTAACACATATTCTATATGCTCTAAATGTTCAGGGAATGTTCTGGATGCTATCAGTATGTCATCTACGTACACTGTTAAAAAATCTAAATCTTTAGGTTGTAATATCCTATCCAAACATTTAATAAAACTAGCAACACTGGTGTTTAACCCAAATGGTAGACGTTTGAACTAATAATTCTTACCATTGAAGAGAAAGGCAGTATATCTCCGACTCTCTGCTGCTAACGGCACCTGCCAGTATCCTGCTGTTAAGTCTAATGATGTCATGTACTTAACGCAGCTAAATTTCTGTAAAATTTCATTAATTGGTTCCGGTAACTCCCGGTCAGGTATAATAATTTTATTTATTTTTCTAGCATCTAGGCATAGTCTTACCTTTCCATCCTTCTTAATCACTACGACTAATGGGTTTGAGTATGGCGATATTGATCTTTCAATGATGTCTCCCTTCATCATCCGGTCTAATTCCTCCTGCACGGTTCTTCTCTTTGAAAATGGTACTGGATAACTCCTCTGCATGTAGGGTGAGTGTTCCCGAACCTTCAGCTCACATATATAATCCTTAGCCCTCCCTGGCGATTCATCAAACACATCTCTGAAACGCTCCACAACTGTCCACAACTCCTCTCGCTGAGTACTTCCTACAACTACACCTTCATTAAAAAATTTATTGGCTCTATTTACCCACACACTCTCATCACTCACATGCATCTCTCCCTCCTCATTTTCTATACTCTCACTCTCTCGACACATATTTTATTTTCTATCTCTCCATCGCCTACCTGCTTTTGTATCATTTTTATTCCCGTAACTTTAACTTCATCTACTACTTTCTTGAAATTTACCCTGACTGGTTTACTCCCATTTTCGAATTTTACTATTTGTTTACTAAAGTCTATTATTGCCCCATTTCTCTCCAAAAAATCATTTCCTAATATTACATCTAAACTCAACCCCTTAACCACTAGGAATGTGTTTTCAAATTCAATCTCGTTTATCAAGATATTTAATTGTACTTGTCTAGTTATTCTTTTACTTCTTACCCCAGTTACCCCCACTACTGTGACTCCCGCAATTGGCAATGATGGTATATTTTTATTTATTTCTTTTAATTCTCCGATTACATTCTCAGAAATTACGGATATCTCACTACCTGTGTCAATCAATGTTTTATAACTCTTACCTTCTATGGTGACTATCACCTCCATCAATCCAGCTTTACGGTCCACAACTTTGGTGTCCTCCTCTTCCAATAACTCCTTCGCCATGTCCACTTTGATTATATTACTCTGATATTCGTCTGTCACTTGGACCCGGTTCTCCATTGACAATGGTTGGGCCTGATTCTCCATTGTCCTCCCTAGTTTACCGTGGAGGGACCTACTATGGCTTGGTTGTTTCCTCCTCTTCCTCGGTTGTAATTTCCACCTCCTCTCGGCGCTCCTCTACTGTATTCTGCTCCTCTCAGCTGCTGATTTGGCTGGTGATGCATTCTCTCACTACGTGTACACTCCCTGTTCTTATGACATCTAAAACAAGTTGTTCTATTTGAATAGTTATCAACATTACAGTCTATACATCGCCAACTCTCGCCCCTATTATCAAAATTTCCCCCACGCGCTCCTCTATGAAAGTTTGGTGTTCCCCTATACTGATGGTAATTATTATTGTTTAGTACCACTGGTGGATTTGGACGCCTCCCTACTTCACATTCCCCAATATTTTGTAACACATCTAACATACTCTCCAGTTCATTTATATTTACGATTTCTCTTGTCATTAATGTAATCTGCACCTCTCTGGGCAGGTGTTTGCTAATATGTCTCACAAATGACTGGAACGGCAACGGCGGTTCTAGGTACTTGGCCTCATTATATATTATCATTACATACATGGTTAAATGGTTATTTATTCTCCCAAAATTCCCCGTTCCCATTATTTTACTACGTAAAATTTTTTGGTCCTCTTCTGACCAATACTTGTTTCGGAATGCTGGCTCAAATTTCTCGTAACTACTCCATTCTGTATTATGTACTTCCGCCCATATTTCGGCATTACCCTTAAAACACTTCAAAATTTTTAATAATTTAATCTCCCAACTACTACTATTAAATCGGCTGAATTCCCTCACCGTATTCAAAAATTGCATCGGGTGTACTCTACGGTTGTCACAACTAAATTGTTCTAGTTCTATGTCATCTTTTGCTTCGCGAGTATACACTACTCGCTCCGCAACACTATTTATATTTTGGCTGACGGCCACATGTAATTCATCTTTAATTTCAATTATATTCTGTTCAATTATTCTTAACTTATTATCATTTTTTGTTTCATATTGAAGGTTATGTTTGTTAATAACCCCCACACTCTTTTGTATTGATTGTTTACATGCACTTTCTACTTCCATTATTTTAATTTCTACATCATTATTATTTTCATTAATTTTAGTTACACATTTATTTTCTATTTCTATACACTGCTCTTCAACTTGAGTTTTAATTTGGTCTGCCATCTGCTCATTTACACTACTGATTTTACTTTCTATAGTTAGTGTGATTTCACAAATTTGTCTGTCAACTTTCTCATCTCTTTCATTAATTTTAACTTCTATACTCTTAACTGCATCATCTAATTTAGTACTTAAATCGTTACATTTGCTAACAAATTTTTCATTGGTATTCTCAAAACGCTCATTAATTTCGTTAATTTGGTTTTTTTAACTCATCAAATTTAATATTTTGTTCATCTAATTTGCTATCAAAACTATTCTTTTGTTCATCGAATTTGCTGTTCTGAACATCAAATTTTACATTGATACTACTAATACTACTATTCATTTTATTGATATCACTACTCAAATTCTCAGACATTGTTTTCATTAAAGTAAATATATCGTCCATCGACAACTCTTTGACTCTTGTTGTCGTTGGAGTAGATTGTGCTGCTACATTATTGTAAGTGAAGCTGAATTCATTACTTTCACTCGTTAAGAGTGACTCTGTTTGGATACCTGAATCGCTTTTTGTTTGACTTTCTGTCTGGCTGTCAGTGAAGCTGACTTCGTTATTAATACTCTCATTCGTATCCATTATTTATTCTTTTATAAGACTTTTTAATTTACTCTACTTAACTTACTTCCTCATAACACAATTTCAATCTTAAGTAGACAATGCGTAAATTACGTACTTCTACGTATTTTTTGCGTATTCCTAACTCAATCCCAAATCACGCTTGCATCTGTTGTAGGTGTGGAATTTTAATGCAATTCAATTAATAAAATTCGTCCCTGTTCGGGCGCCATTGTTATATTAATTACTTTATACAAAATACAAATATAAATAAATGAAATTAATTATCTTCCACCTACCTTGTTTTGCCCTCTCGTCCCAGAATCCATCACACGAACATCAAGATGCAAGAGTGATTTAAAGGTTGTGTTAATAATAGACGCAACTCGCATTTTGTGAAGAGAAACAAACTAAGATTTTATTTTCTTCTTTAAATTTTTCAAACTTCAAGTTATATCATTTCTTTGACTCTTAGCTCAAGCGATTATCCAAAATTTAAAATGCATAAAACTTTTACTCATATTTATGACATGATTAAATATATTACAATTACAATTACAATATTACACTTAACATCTTACCTTACATTGGCAGCCCAGCCTGCTCGCACACACACTCATTCCATTACAAAACAAAACCCCCTTTTATTTATTTAAAACATCACTTAATACATTATGCAATACCCGTGCCGGCAACGTGGGGTTCCTCCGAACTCGTGGCTTCTCACTTATGAATTTAGTTGTGGGTCCGAAATAGTTTATAATTTATTCTTCTTCTGTTGAAACCATCCGCACTTCTTCATTTTGACTAACTGCACTCGCTTTTACTCGATAATGAAAATTTATTCATGAGCCCTGTTGGGTGGCTACCTGGCCAGGTAAGCGTCAGTAAGAGAACTGGGAAGAGCGTTCACCAAATCCCCACCCTTTACAATTTTTTAAACAAGGCGGAAACCAATGCCTGGTACTTTAAAGTCATAGTTACGGTTCATTTAACAAGTGCAAACTCCTGTGTGCTGGACGTTGACGATATTTGTTGTCCAGTGGTTTACGTCACTGTAGTAGGCGTGACTTAATGTCGTTTCCGGCATGTTGAAAGCACATGTTGGACACAATACGCACCAAGCCATGTTGTTTTTCGCTTCTTGGCGTGGTCTGCGCACCTGCGGGTGGTTGCGCGCTTGTGGGTGTGTGTCACACAGTCTCAAAATTCTAAGAATGGTATTGCGTGATTGCACGTTGACGCATTCCATTGTATTAACTTCGCCTTATGAGTTCTTGGTTCGCTGCGATGTAGATTCAACATGTGACTGGCCACGCATATGAAATAAATTGTTGCAAATATTTAATAAAATAAAACCCCTCCCTTTTGCCCCGTTACAATACCCCCCCAAATGAGAGATTTTCTGTCAAAACAGAAGAAATCTCATTGCTAAACCCCTGAGAGGATCGGTGAGGATATGGTGCCAACAAACCCCCATTAGTTCTTATACACCATGGGTAAACTACCCCCTGGCTCGGCGACTATGGCCGCTCCTGAACGAGATTACTGGACTTCTCTATTCGAGATCCCAACACCATAAAATCGAACAGACACGCACCACAGCGCACCTAACCTTCTAACATGCCACCCCAAAATCCAAACCCCTGGTCTTATACCACGCCAGATCCTCAACCGATATGTTCCCCCTTACCATGCACACTGGGCTGCCTTTAGCAGTTACTGGGCTCGTACATACTCTCATAATATCTCATTAACAAACTCATCATTTAAAATTCACAAAATATTTATCTTTAAATTTACAATTCATTTAAGTTCAAAATCAGATTGTTATATTATTATTATTTTCATCAAAACCAAAAAAAAATCTTTTATCTGAATTTATCAATTTTTTTCATTACTATTAATACTCAGAAAAACAAACAAATTGAAGATCTAATTAAACCATGAATTCATTTATCCCAACATTGATTATACATACATACTAAACAATATAATTCAACAAAACCCTAGTAATACACATAAACAATAATACACTCAAAACTCAAAACATCAATTAGATGGCAGGCACAAAAATAAAAAAAAAAATTTTGTTTTGTTTTTTTTTTTTCAAAAAAAATTTTAAATTTAATAAAATATACTCTTCTCAATATTCAGAAAATTTAAAATTATTTAAATCAATTAAACAACAAAATTTGCATCACTTCATTGCCAAAACTGGTCTAGTTTATAACACCAACCATCAGCTGATCAAACTGGGTCAAGTCCACAAACTTGACCTACATATGTTATACATAGATCTACATCATGAAATATCTAAAACATCTTTAAAAATTTTTTTTTATCTTTAAACACAACAACATAATAAAATATGACATTTAAAATTAACAGTATTATTATAATTAACAATAAAATTGACATTTAAATTACTCAAAATTACACATTTTACAACTTTACTTTATTCTCAAATTCTATTAAAGTTTGTCACTTGTTTCCATTAATTTTATATTTTTACTATGGCTCTCTTTCTTTAACCTTCTCAATCTCCATTAGTTTGGGTGACTTAATTATTCATAATAACTTGATTCACAACTTGGCATGTATACATTTACAATCTTCCCCCTCTGACTTTAATATCACTAACAGCTTTAACTAATATGACACCCATCTCTATCAAAACAAAACATCTATCAAACAATCTCTAAACCCACTTACTACTCAACTCAATTCGCATCATTCTACTCTTATATAAAAGAAATACTCTCTAACCCTTTGTACTCAGGATGTGTGTTTCCCTCCCAAAGCTCATTTCCTTATCTGGTCCCTGGATTCTACCTAGGCAACCCTTTCCGGCGCTAAACGGTCCCTTCCTGTCCCAACACCTTTCGTTGCGGACTCCTCATCACACCACCCCCCTTACAAAATTCCCATCAACTAAATACTCTCCCAATACATCACTTCAACTACAACAAAATATCTCCATTTATTTATTACATCAATATATCAATCAATACTCTACATATTCCCCATAGCTACTGTGTCACTATCAATACTTCTCAAATTCTACATTACATTATTAATAACAATATTATTCATCTCTAGTACCACCTTACTCTCAACTTGGACTGATTTAAATGTCCTAACAAAATATTAATCACCCAACTCCCAATATTTACCATCTTTTACAAACCATTTAAAACTCTTAACTCCCTCAAATTACATCTATTATTTAAATCAACATCTTTTAACACATTAAAATCATTATATTCAAACATTAGTTACATTGCAAATTAGCAAACAATTTATAAGTGACATTCTACAGTGGATCAGGTGATTTTCTTAGCGAGGTGAATGACCTTACTATAAACACATTTCAAAATTATACAAATTACACATTTTATCAACACTTACCTATAACACAATAAACTAATACACTTATAAGACCGAATAAACACAGTATAATAAACATCTAATGCATCTATCTCTCAAATCATGATACAATTATTTAATTAGTGCAAGAGCAAGTCATCATCTTTAAGTTACAAAATTTTAATTCGTTGCTCCCCTGAGCAACCACCCTGCCATACACACTATTATTTTTTGCTGGTGGACTGTTGCGCCCATTTGCATCCACAAGGACGGCATTGGTGGAGGAATTTATCATCTCCGTGTCCTTGCTTCAGCGTTACATTTTAAAATTGGTAGATATCATCATATCTATGTTATATATTAATATGCCCTTAAAACGGGTCTACCACCTGGTTAACTGTTCCTACTCGAACAGAGTGGCAGCCGCTGTTCCATAGTTCCGGGGATTTCCCCTAATTTCACCCCCCATCAATTTCAAATATACACCAATTTCAAGCCAGCTATGGTCAAGGTTCTTAATTTATGGCCATAACTGACCGCTATCCAAAACCACGATTAGTGCTGGTAAGGCAGTAATCGCCCGAAAAGTCGGGGAAATCAACTCTAATTTCAAGCATGTTCTCTACATCATTATTATACACGGCACGGCAATCTATCAGTATATAATACAAAATTATATAAAAGGGTGTGCCGTGTATTATACGCCATTTTGGCCTCCGATGGAGGTAACACTCTCTGTTACCCCCAACACTTACCGCTATCTACCGTGGCACATGCCCCCACGGCAATAGCTAACCTAATAACTAAACTAAACCTTCTTCACTTGCAGTTTCTACACTCCCTAAGTCTGGCACTTCCATTAACACCACTCAACCCCCCAAAAATTTACCCACATATCTTGTATGACAACAAGTTTTTATCTTATTTAACACACTTCAACACATTCCAACTCTCCCTGATACTATGAACTTTACAATTATTTGGTCACTTATTTACTAAAGTTGATATAAATTTAAAACTATAAACATTCCAAATTATATTTTGATATCTATTTACAATTGGAGGCTGTCTAGTATTACTATGATAAGCGGTAGTAAGGCAGTAATCGTCCTGAAAGACGGGGCTTATGCCGCAAAGAGAATAGGGACAAGATAGACCTACTTCGTGAATTCACGTCCTCTTTCTAACACAAAACCCATTCCTTACATTCTCCCATTTATTCTCACCTGCCGTCTACCTCACCCCCACCCCCTTTGCAACAAAACTCAATCTTTTCAGATCACACTGGAATTGTTGTCAATGGCTAAATTCAGTTTCGCCATTGACACTAAAATTTTAATTTCCATGCACTGCCTTTCATATATATATATATATATATAGCCTCCATTATTTACAAACACTCGAAGGCAGTGCAGGTACGTGACAGGTACACCTGGCCGCTGCACCTTGACTGTAAAAAAAAATTAATTTATGTCACGTACCTTTGGGGGTCCCCCTCCCCGTTCAAATGCACTGTAAATTTCAAATTTTGACCAATTTTGGTGGAGCCGGACCATCGTTGTTTCACCACCCAAAGGAAGATCCTCCAACCATGGCCTGCCTCCAAGTGCCGAAAACCACGGCCAGGACTGGTAAGGTCGTGACCGCCCGAAAATGGGGGAGAGTCCCTTCTGAAAGATAAAACAACATCTTAATATTCTCTATAAAATTCAAACATTTAAAGTGACCTATATAACTTCAAGTTCGTCGCATTTTGTGTACCCACTATCTCCTGCGTTGCTTGATTCCGTAACACATACACATTTTGCATCTTTATTTCCACAATTTCATATGGCCCTTCATATAACAGGAAAAACTTCTTTATTTCTTTATCTTGTGCACTTGACAAATCATGCCTCTTTACCAACACTAATTGACCTACCTCATGTTTGGTCCATTTACCTTTCGCATCATGTCTCCGCTTCCTCCGTTCTCCTTTTGTAAGTAAATTTTCATTTGCTAATCTGATCTTCATGTTTGCGTCTATAATTTGATTTTCTGGTGGGTATTCAAAAAGTTGTTCCAATATTCTGGGTGGCCTCGTTCCTCTGATCAATTCATGCGGCGTAAATCCGGTGGATTCATGGGTGGTACAATTCAGCCACTCATCTACTCTCTTAACGTAGGATGGCCATTCTGTGTGCTTGGCGTGACAATACGCTCGAAATATCCTACCAATCTCTCTCATCACCCGTTCTGCCTGGTTCGACTGTGGATGGTAAACTGCCGTATGCTTGGGTATGATGCCTTCCCACCCCAGCGTCTGTCGCCACTTGCCGCTTATGAACTGTGGTCCGTGGTCGGATAAAATTATTTTTGGTTTCCCTACATTAATCATGTAATCTCTTACTATTTTTTCGCTGAGTACTTTACTCGTCGCTCTCTTAATACTATACAATTTAACAAATTTTGAAAAAGTGTCTAAAACTACAAATACATACAACACACCACCTCTACCTCTGGGTAATGGCCCATACAAATCAACTGCAACTAAATCGAATGGTCTCTCAACTTTTATATAATTCATTTCCCCTTCTACTGTATAGTTCACTACTTTCGACTTCTGACACAAATCACACACTCTTAACACTCTTCTAACTCTCCTCTCCATATTTTTAAATATACATGATTCCTTTAAAACATTAGCACACTTTCTTGCCCCAAAATGCCCATACCTTATATGGCAATCCCAAATAATTTTATCTACCAACCCTTCTGGTATAACTAGCCTCCAATCACGCTCCCCCTTCTACTTTTTTAAACAGAATCCCTTGATATACTTGAAAACGTGTACTATATTCAGACCCATCTACCTCCGCTTCTAAACTAACAATTATTTTACCCAATTTACTTACAGATCTTTGCATATTCTTAATGTCCCTTAACTCCTCACCAAAAATTCTAACTTCTCTAGTTAATCTAAAAATTTCTATCTCTTTAAGGTCCCTACCTGTTTTATTTTCTATAATATCTACCCTGGAAAGTGTGTCTGGTACTTTATTATCTGACCCCTTTATGTACTCCCAGGAAAAGTTGTATTCTTGTAAAGCTAATACCCACCTGGTTAGACGACTGTGCGTTAATTTGCAAGAATTCAGAAATGACAGTGCCTTGTGGTCGGTCCTGATCACAGTTTGGTTCCCCAAGATGTATGTCCAAAACTTTCCTACCGCAAATACGATGCTCAGTAGCTCCTCGGTGGTAGTATAATTTTTCTCCGCAGCCAAAAGAGATCTGCTGGCGAAAGCTATCGTATTATGTTCTTTGTCACTGCCCTCCTGATACAATTCTGCACCCAAGGCGACGTTACTGGCATCAGTCTGTAAATAAAAGGTTTTCAAAAAATCAGGATGATTCATCATAATCATGTTGGAAAATTTTTGTTTTATCTCCTCGAATGCCTCCCTTTCCTGTTCCCCCCATCTCAACTGCTAGTTCTTTTGTAAAACTGCACTTAATTTGGATGTTGTGTGTGCATAATTTTCTTGGAACTTTCTATAGAAATTGCACAGACCTAAAAAGCTTTGTAATTGTTTAATGTTTTTTGGTTCCGGGAATCGCATAATAGCTTCTACCTTATCCGGGTTAGCTAAAATTCCCTCTTGAGTAATAATAAAACCTAAGAAATGTATTTCTGTTTGTAAGAACTTTGATTTATCCCAATTAACTGTCAGACCCCCCTTCTGTAATTTGTCTAACACATATTCTATATGCTCTAAATGTTCAGGGAATGTTCTGGATGCTATCAGTATGTCATCTACGTACACTGTTAAAAAATCTAAATCTTTAGGTTGTAATATCCTATCCAAACATTTAATAAAACTAGCAACACTGGTGTTTAACCCAAATGGTAGACGTTTGAACTAATAATTCTTACCATTGAAGAGAAAGGCAGTATATCTCCGACTCTCTGCTGCTAACGGCACCTGCCAGTATCCTGCTGTTAAGTCTAATGATGTCATGTACTTAACGCAGCTAAATTTCTGTAAAATTTCATTAATTGGTTCCGGTAACTCCCGGTCAGGTATAATAATTTTATTTATTTTTCTAGCATCTAGGCATAGTCTTACCTTTCCATCCTTCTTAATCACTACGACTAATGGGTTTGAGTATGGCGATATTGATCTTTCAATGATGTCTCCCTTCATCATCCGGTCTAATTCCTCCTGCACGGTTCTTCTCTTTGAAAATGGTACTGGATAACTCCTCTGCATGTAGGGTGAGTGTTCCCGAACCTTCAGCTCACATATATAATCCTTAGCCCTCCCTGGCGATTCATCAAACACATCTCTGAAACGCTCCACAACTGTCCACAACTCCTCTCGCTGAGTACTTCCTACAACTACACCTTCATTAAAAAATTTATTGGCTCTATTTACCCACACACTCTCATCACTCACATGCATCTCTCCCTCCTCATTTTCTATACTCTCACTCTCTCGACACATATTTTATTTTCTATCTCTCCATCGCCTACCTGCTTTTGTATCATTTTTATTCCCGTAACTTTAACTTCATCTACTACTTTCTTGAAATTTACCCTGACTGGTTTACTCCCATTTTCGAATTTTACTATTTGTTTACTAAAGTCTATTATTGCCCCATTTCTCTCCAAAAAATCATTTCCTAATATTACATCTAAACTCAACCCCTTAACCACTAGGAATGTGTTTTCAAATTCAATCTCGTTTATCAAGATATTTAATTGTACTTGTCTAGTTATTCTTTTACTTCTTACCCCAGTTACCCCCACTACTGTGACTCCCGCAATTGGCAATGATGGTATATTTTTATTTATTTCTTTTAATTCTCCGATTACATTCTCAGAAATTACGGATATCTCACTACCTGTGTCAATCAATGTTTTATAACTCTTACCTTCTATGGTGACTATCACCTCCATCAATCCAGCTTTACGGTCCACAACTTTGGTGTCCTCCTCTTCCAATAACTCCTTCGCCATGTCCACTTTGATTATATTACTCTGATATTCGTCTGTCACTTGGACCCGGTTCTCCATTGACAATGGTTGGGCCTGATTCTCCATTGTCCTCCCTAGTTTACCGTGGAGGGACCTACTATGGCTTGGTTGTTTCCTCCTCTTCCTCGGTTGTAATTTCCACCTCCTCTCGGCGCTCCTCTAGTGTATTCTGCTCCTCTCAGCTGCTGATTTGGCTGGTGATGCATTCTCTCACTACGTGTACACTCCCTGTTCTTATGACATCTAAAACAAGTTGTTCTATTTGAATAGTTATCAACATTACAGTCTATACATCGCCAACTCTCGCCCCTATTATCAAAATTTCCCCCACGCGCTCCTCTATGAAAGTTTGGTGTTCCCCTATACTGATGGTAATTATTATTGTTTAGTACCACTGGTGGATTTGGACGCCTCCCTACTTCACATTCCCCAATATTTTGTAACACATCTAACATACTCTCCAGTTCATTTATATTTACGATTTCTCTTGTCATTAATGTAATCTGCACCTCTCTGGGCAGGTGTTTGCTAATATGTCTCACAAATGACTGGAACGGCAACGGCGGTTCTAGGTACTTGGCCTCATTATATATTATCATTACATACATGGTTAAATGGTTATTTATTCTCCCAAAATTCCCCGTTCCCATTATTTTACTACGTAAAATTTCTTGGTCCTCTTCTGACCAATACTTGTTTCGGAATGCTGACTCAAATTTCTCGTAACTATTCCATTCTGTATTATGTACTTCCGCCCATATTTCGGCATTACCCTTAAAACACTTCAAAATTTTTAATAATTTAATCTCCCAACTACTACTATTAAATCGGCTGAATTCCCTCACCGTATTCAAAAATTGCATCGGGTGTACTCTACGGTTGTCACAACTAAATTGTTCTAGTTCTATGTCATCTTTTGCTTCGCGAGTATACACTACTCGCTCCGCAACACTATTTATATTTTGGCTGACGGCCACATGTAATTCATCTTTAATTTCAATTATATTCTGTTCAATTATTCTTAACTTATTATCATTTTTTGTTTCATATTGAAGGTTATGTTTGTTAATAACCCCCACACTCTTTTGTATTGATTGTTTACATGCACTTTCTACTTCCATTATTTTAATTTCTACATCATTATTATTTTCATTAATTTTAGTTACACATTTATTTTCTATTTCTATACACTGCTCTTCAACTTGAGTTTTAATTTGGTCTGCCATCTGCTCATTTACATTACTGATTTTACTTTCTATAGTTAGTGTGATTTCACAAATTTGTCTGTCAACTTTCTCATCTCTTTCATTAATTTTAACTTCTATACTCTTAACTGCATCATCTAATTTAGTACTTAAATCGTTACATTTGCTAACAAATTTTTCATTGGTATTCTCAAAACGCTCATTAATTTCGTTAATTTGGTTTTTTTAACTCATCAAATTTAATATTTTGTTCATCTAATTTGCTATCAAAACTATTCTTTTGTTCATCGAATTTGCTGTTCTGAACATCAAATTTTACATTGATACTACTAATACTACTATTCATTTTATTGATATCACTACTCAAATTCTCAGACATTGTTTTCATTAAAGTAAATATATCGTCCATCGACAACTCTTTGACTCTTGTTGTCGTTGGAGTAGATTGTGCTGCTACATTATTGTAAGTGAAGCTGAATTCATTACTTTCACTCGTTAAGAGTGACTCTGTTTGGATACCTGAATCGCTTTTTGTTTGACTTTCTGTCTGGCTGTCAGTGAAGCTGACTTCGTTATTAATACTCTCATTTGTATCCATTATTTATTCTTTTATAAGACTTTTTAATTTACTCTACTTAACTTACTTCCTCATAACACAATTTCAATCTTAAGTAGACAATGCGTAAATTACGTACTTCTACGTATTTTTTGCGTATTCCTAACTCAATCCCAAATCACGCTTGCATCTGTTGTAGGTGTGGAATTTTAATGCAATTCAATTAATAAAATTCGTCCCTGTTCGGGCGCCATTGTTATATTAATTACTTTATACAAAATACAAATATAAATAAATGAAATTATTTATCTTCCACCTACCTTGTTTTGCCCTCTCGTCCCAGAATCCATCACACGAACATCAAGATGCAAGAGTGATTTAAAGGTTGTGTTAATAATAGACGCAACTCGCATTTTGTGAAGAGAAACAAACTAAGATTTTATTTTCTTCTTTAAATTTTTCAAACTTCAAGTTATATCATTTCTTTGACTCTTAGCTCAAGCGATTATCCAAAATTTAAAATGCATAAAACTTTTACTCATATTTATGACATGATTAAATATATTACAATTACAATTACAATATTACACTTAACATCTTACCTTACATTGGCAGCCCAGCCTGCTCGCACACACACTCATTCCATTACAAAACAAAACCCCCTTTTATTTATTTAAAACATCACTTAATACATTATGCAATACCCGTGCCGGCAACGTGGGGTTCCTCCGAACTCGTGGCTTCTCACTTATGAATTTAGTTGTGGGTCCGAAATAGTTTATAATTTATTCTTCTTCTGTTGAAACCATCCGCACTTCTTCATTTTGACTAACTGCACTCGCTTTTACTCGATAATGAAAATTTATTCATGAGCCCTGTTGGGTGGCTACCTGGCCAGGTAAGCGTCAGTAAGAGAACTGGGAAGAGCGTTCACCAAATCCCCACCCTTTACAATTTTTTAAACAAGGCGGAAACCAATGCCTGGTACTTTAAAGTCATAGTTACGGTTCATTTAACAAGTGCAAACTCCTGTGTGCTGGACGTTGACGATATTTGTTGTCCAGTGGTTTACGTCACTGTAGTAGGCGTGACTTAATTTCGTTTCCGGCATGTTGAAAGCACATGTTGGACACAATACGCACCAAGCCATGTTGTTTTTCGCTTCTTGGCGTGGTCTGCGCACCTGCGGGTGGTTGCGCGCTTGTGGGTGTGTGTCACACAGTCTCAAAATTCTAAGAATGGTATTGCGTGATTGCACGTTGACGCATTCCATTGTATTAACTTCGCCTTATGAGTTCTTGGTTCGCTGCGATGTAGATTCAACATGTGACTGGCCACGCATATGAAATAAATTGTTGCAAATATTTAATAAAATAAAACCCCTCCCTTTTGCCCCGTTACAAAACAAATTAATAAAGGTGATGAGGTTCAATGCCTCTGCAAGATTCAGTTAAGTCATTTTGGTTTCTATACTCGATAAACTTTTATCGTTTTATCTTATAATATTTCTAAGTATAATTTATTGTCACTATACTCCCTTTATTATAATTCCCATGATTGCAATTGATTATACACTTTGCAACCGTTGTCGCACTGCTACCCTATCAGTTCACTTCATTCATTAAAACTTTTTGTCTTCATTCAAGGTTAACTCTTGTCTTCTGGCGTACGGAATGGCAGTCTTTCCTCCTTCATCAACAATTCGAAAGTGTGTTCAAATCTGGCTTGGGTTTCGCTGTTCTCGTCTGCGTTACCTGTCCAAAATCTCGATTTAACCCTTCTGATTGGTGGAAAGATTGATGACATTCTTTCGAGCGTGTCTCCCCCATTTACACAATTATTTAATTTTATAAAAATGCTGGTGGTTTTGGGTTAGAGAGTACGGAAGTGACGCTAAATGTTTTGTCCAAAATAAAACAAATACCTTTTAACTGGAATAACTTCTTATGTCACTTCGTATCGTTAATCTAACTTGACCATGATATGGCGATTATGTTGCTCATTAATTAGAGTTCTCACATGAAATATTTTTGTCCATTATCAACAAAGTTATTAGTTAGAACTTACTATTATTACAAATATTTAATAAACTTAGGCATTATTCCATTATCACATGGCAATCATATCTCATTGAGATGAAGCTTTCCAAGTCCTTTTTTGTACTTTCTCCTTAGTACATACATTAATTATTTACAAAATGCAGAATCTATGTCTAGACATTAGTAGGCCTATGTCACTACAAACTAGTTTTACTCATGTGACGGTACATAAGTCCGTCTAAAGAATTTATTGGTACAGGAAAACAATTTTATTGTATTTTCATATATTTAAAATGGTTAAGTTAACTTTCCCCCAATGTATTACACACGACGCAGTTTGTCAGTACAACTCAACTCCAAGGTCATTGGCCTACGTGATTTTCTGCACATATTTGAATACTGCACTGTTCGACAATGTTGAGACGTCATGAATAATATAAAAAACATAACGACTATGATGCAGAACAATGGCGTCAGCCGCCTTAAACAAAAGAACGATGACGGAATACCCTTCCACATACGAAAATGGCACTAGTTGTTCGCTCTCAGTCTGCAACATATACTCAGAGCGTTAGCCCGCAAAATATTTGCTGGCAGATTATTGCCAGCAAAAGTGTCTTGAAGTTATAAAATGTAGTCAAAATGTAACAAAGTGAAAATTTAACCATCAATCAGTAAATAACAGTTCATATATGTAAATTAGTGTCAGTGATAAAGAGAAAAGCAACAAGGAACCTTCGGCCGAACATCTGCCAGCCAATGTGGAGCACCTGACGACAACAGCAATCCTACACCCTCAGGGAAGTCAAAATTATCAATACACTTTAATATTCTTCTGAGCTCAAAAAATTATGATAAATTAAAAAATGTACCTTTGTTAACGTGTGTGTGTGTGTGTGTGTGAGCATGGAAGCGTGGATGTGCCGGCATTCATAACAAAAATTTGAGGCATTGGTTTGTGTCACACAATGATCGGAACTTAATAGATCAATTTTATAAGAGCTGCAGCCGATTTTAAAATGGTTTTGTACTAAAATTAAATATAAGAAAGAAGTACTGTAATTGAAAGTAATGAGTAATTAGTATGGGCGGAAGTATATATAGACGCCATTTTGTCTTTGGTTGTATAAGACACCATCTTTGGTTTTCGTAAGTGTAAATAATGCAAATTTAGAATTATTAAACAAAAGTTTTGTCACCACAATCGTGGTTAGAGTTATTATTTCGAGATCCCACACTGTCTCTGATCTCGCTTAGAAAGAATCCTGGACCCTAGTGATAAAATTAATATTGGTTATGGAGCCACGTGCTCAAACCGGATGTGGAGTGAATCGTACGGTAAGTACATATTACTATAAATAAAGAAATTGTAAAAGGAGAAATTAACAATGGCAGCCCGAACTGTGACTTTATGTAAAATATTTATATAAATAAGCCAGAATCAGAGACGGAGTGGGTGTCGAAAGGGTATACCATAACACGTAAATAGTGTATTACGAGTGTTAGGTTATGTTGTTGTTAGGTTAAGTAGATATAAAGCAACAGTTTAAAAAGAAACAAAATTTTTCTTTTCTCTTTAAAATGGCAAACAGTAATGAAAATATCAGCCTCACTGTAAATGAAAGCCAAATGAGCATGACTGAGTCACAGATCACGAGTGAAGGAATGATTCACTCAACGCCAGTCCCGACTAAAAGGACTGAAGATAATGAAATAATGAGAATGATGCAAATGCTTTTTAATATACAGAATAATAAGTTTGATGAGAAATTTAACGAATTGAAAGAACAGAACAATGAACAGAAGTGAAATTAGAGAAATCAAAAATAATTTTAACGATAAATTTCATGAGCAAAATGTAAGGTTTGATAACTTTGATGAAAAATTTGACCAAATTGATGAGAAGTTCAATGAAATAAAAAATGAAATCAAGAAACGAAATGAGAATTTTGATAAACAAAAGAATAAAGTAGACAAAAATTACAAGAGTAAAATGGGGGTAGAAAATAGTAGAGAATCAAATAAATTAAATGAAAATAAAGACGACAAGGTAAGTAGTGGTGAGAATTATGATAATAGAATTAAAAATATGGTATTAGAAAATAATGGTGTGAATATTGATAGTGATAATGAAATTTTAGAGAGAGTACAATATAATGTTGGAATGTTAGTATGTGTTGATGAGAGAGAGAGAGAAAGTGGAGAAAGAATATACAGGTAGAGGGGTTGCAGGGGGTAAATTTTTCCCATAATGTTGTAGTCGGCGTTGAAAAAAAGGCTTCACGTGCGTATTTGGAAGACAAAAGGTCTCCAAATAGTTGTCCCTGGATTTTTTGTGCACCTGATAGGTGGTGCAGTAATTATGAGTTAGTGTCCCCTGCATATATTGAGAGAGAGAGTATGATATGGTGTTATGGTGAGAGATATTTAGAGAGAGAGTTGTGTGTAGATAGCAAGATAGAGATTTTAAAAGTAAATAGAAATTACAGAGAATTTGTGAAAAGGTTAGGTGTAGAGATTGTGTACAATTATATTGAAATTTTACCTTGCATTGATATAGGAGCAGTAGATGATGTTATAAAAGATGATAATATGACTTACCAGAGTGCGACAGACAATACTAAAGGTGACAGGACCATACGCGATCATGACAAATTATATGAGATTGTGGAAAATTATAAAAAATTGAATAGTCTGTACATTTATGATACTAATATAAGAGATTCAATAATAAATAATGTATGTAGACCTAAGATAAGATTATTATTTGATGATGGTGGATAAATTGTTTTATTGTGTTATGAACATTTATAGATGTGGACAGTGTTTTTAAAATGGATTGTATTATGAACTGATTAATGGTCAATGATAACGAATAATAAGCTGAATTGTATATATTTTTGTGTGTTAATGTTAAATGTATTTTTGTATTACAATATGTTGTATATTATATGTATTTTTGTGTAAACCATGTATGTAATAGGAATGATTAGCAAATGATGAAACAGGAATATGGTAATAGAGTGTGTGGTTAGGAGGTTGCTGCAGGGGTAGCAACGGTAACAATTATTAAGTATATGATGTCAATAATAGTGTTGAAAAAAAAAATGGTTCTGATTCTGTGGTAAAAAAATTTTGAAATCACGAAAGCTGATAAATAAAATTTTAAAAGTTAGTTGGTTTGCCAGGATAAAAGTTATGTTTTGAATTCCATGTATTAGGGATATAGATAAGTTGTTGTTGCTTTTGAAATCTTAAGAAATTATTTTGCGTGTTATGATCTTAGTTTAAGAATGTATTTTTTCTTGTGGTGAAAAGAATGAAGTAATATTGACTGGAGTCAGAAAGTTGGTAAATGTAGGAATGCCTAAGGAGAAAGACCTTCTGTTATAAATCTTGTTGTTTTTTTATTTGAACTTAGGAAGTAAGAAAACCAATGCCTCTTAACATAAACCAATGTAGCTAAGGGGAGACATAACAGTTATGGATATGGGATTATACAAGGCCACTATTTTAATTTTTTGTACTCAATGTTTCAGAGTTTAGTGATGCTGTGACGGCGGTCCTGAGCTGGCCTGCGTGTCAGAGCAGGAACGTTGAATGCCTAAATGGCCTTGCGGTGTTGGGATCTCACTTGAGAAGTCCAGTAAGGTCATGCAGGTACTGTCATCATCATTGGACCAAGGGTGAGTGATTGATATTCTTTTTTATGTAAACACTACAGGGGGTTGTGGCGACATATCCGGGCTGATCCCTTCAGGAAGTGTGAATGAGTCAATGAGAGTTTTTATGTTTCGACATAAAACCTCTCATTGAGGGGGTTTTGTGATGGTACATAAGTCCGCCTAAAGAATTTATTGGTACAGGAAAACAATTTTATTGTATTTTTATATATTTAAAATGGTTAGGTTAACTTTCCCCCAATGTATTACACACGACGCAGTTTGTCAGTACAACTCAACTCCAAGGTCATTGGCCTACGTGATTTTCTGCACATATTTGAATACTGCACTGTTCAACAATGTTGAAACGTCATGAATAATATAAAAAACGTAATGACTATGACGTAGAACAATGGCGTCAGCCGCCTTAAACAAAAGAACGATGACGGAATAACCCTTCCACATACGAAAACGGCACTAGTTGTTCGCTCTCAGTCTGCAACATATACTCAGAGCGTTAGCCCGCAAAATATTCGCCGGCAGATTATTACCAGCAAAAGTGTCTTGAAGTTATAAAATGTAGTCAAAATGTAACAAAGTGAAAATTTAAACATCAATCAGTAAATAACAGTTCAAATATGTAAATTAGCATCAGTGATAAAGAGAAAAGCAACAAGGAACATTCGGCCGAAAATCTGCCAGCCAATGTGGAGCACCTGACGACAACAGCAATCCTACACCCTCAGGGAAGTCAAAATTATCAATACACTTTAATATTCTTCTGAGCTCAAAAAATTATGATAAATTAAAAAATGTACCTTTGTTAACGTGTGTGTGTGTGTGTGTGTGTGTGAGCATGGAAGCGTGGATGTGCCGGCATTCATAACAAAAATTTGAGGCATTGGTTTGTGTCATAGAATGATCGGAACTTAATAGATCAATTTTATAAGAGCTGCAGCCGATTTTAAAATGGTTTTGTACTAAAATTAAATATAAGAAAGAAGTACTGTAATTGAAAGTAATGAGTAATTAGTATGGGCGGAAGTATATATAGATGCCATTTTGTCTTTGGTTGTATAAGACACCATCTTTGGTTTTCGTAAGTGTAAATAATGCAAATTTAGAATTATTAAACAAAAGTTTTGTCACCACAATCGTGGTTAGAGTCATTATTTCGAGATCCCACACTGTCTCTGATCTCGCTTAGAAAGAATCCTGGACCCTAGTGATAAAATTAATATTGGTCATGGAACCACGTGCTCAAACCGGATGTGGAGTGAATCGTACGGTAAGTACACATTACTATAAATAAATAAATTGTAAAAAAGAAGGAGCAAATTAACACTCATTACAATTCAATATTGGTCTCTTTACAACTTCTGTTGTGTCATAATTACCCTCAGATAACCATTACAACTTTGGGTTATCTCAGTTTGTGGTATTACACAGTTTTTTACTGAATTTGGTCTTTTAATCCACCTATAGTTTTGTACTATATGGTGTTACATGGATTACTTTCATTCTTAATTATATACTTGATTTTAAGTCATTATCTTTTACAAAATTATTCATTATAGTTATTATGAAGTTTTACAATCTTTTGTTTGGTAACAGGATATTCCTATTTGTTGACAATTCAGTCATAGTTCTTGCATCTAGTGTGTAACAAGACATATGAGCCCAAATATTTCAGTAACCCAAAATATTAACACATGCCAGTAATTGAATCAAAGAGACACACCAAGTAACTAATCCAAAATGCCAAGCATGAAACTACACGAGCTACTCATCACCAAGGATAAACTCACAACAATAAGAGTTAATAAAACTAATGGTAACTAACAAGTGAAATAACATTATAAGGAAGAAGATGCACCAAACAATGATTGTAACACAGGAACCAACAACTCAATAGTTTTCGGTCAGTAAGGAATCAATGAAGACAAGGAAGAATCATACTACGAGAAAGACACCTAACAACCATGGCATAAAATATAGATTCCAAGAGCCAGTCAACTATAGATCAACATCTTACCCGTATATGCAATAACTGAACAACTTACAGATTGAAGAGATGGACAAGAACTGACTAACTGAGATGACCAATATACAACAGATAATATTATAAATGAATTGGACAAGATATGTTATAAAAAGAATGAAAGTAACAATACTGTTAATTGAATAGAAGCTGTAAATAAAAGCATAGTAACATGTTATGCACAGCATCCATGTAACATAAAGAAGTATTAAAATTGTCTCATAATAATAACAAATATTAGTCAAACAATCATGTAAGATAAGAAAAGGAAATAACTAAGAAATTACTAGTTATCATTAATAAAACCCAAACTTGAGAAAATAAGGTTAAAAGAATGTAAATTTGTATCAACCTAACATACACATTGTTGGTACAAATGATGAAATCACATAACCTAAGATACAGGTACTGTTCACCTAAATTCACATCAATCAGTAGGAAAAACATACCTAAACTAAAATGTTTTGTACCTCAAACCAAGTAGAAATAATAAGCTTTCTACAGGTACCAATATAAGATACCCAAAATGAGTTTTAAATAAGAATTTAAGTAAATAAAGTGAACCAAAACCAACCCAAATGGGATTCACTATGTAAAACCTGAACACAACCACTTTATAATAACAAATAGAAGTAAAAGGCTAATGTCTATACCACAAGTAGGGTATAATACCACTATTGTAGTAGTACAAGAATATTATAAGAAAGGATATAATGTATTATAATACTAATTAAGAACACCTGTCATGTGACACCAGGTGCTGTTAATGTTATTCAATGATATACACTAAAGGACAGACTAGTGTATTAAAAACACAAAACCAATTATAAAGATACTATTATGGTTCAACTATTCTAACTAAATGATAGTAGAAAAAGAAGAGAATACCAAATAAGAGTGAAAATAAGTGTACACCTCATAGTGCAAAACAGTGGCCACCTTATTAACAGAAATAACAAGGAATACCAATATTCCAACTAACAAAAGCTCACAGTAGTTGAAACCAATTATTGTTTACAACTGGAGTCATACAGAAGGTACATAAATACCTTCTATTATTAATAATATGTAAATACAAATATAGGGACATAGGCTAAGGCAATGTTAGCTTAAATAATATGTTTTGTCAGTAGATTTAAGTAACTAGTAAGTAAGAAGTGTAAGAGAACTTGGAAGGCATGCCCTCAAGTGGGTATGAGTGCCATTAAATCATTTTAATATAAAAATAAATATAAATAATAGTGAATAGTGAATTGTGATAATCCCAAACATTAACTTCCTTAATAATGGACCAAAGCACACCATGAGTGGACTCAAAATAAAGAGCCTAGTGTTACCAATCCAGTGATATGCTCAGATTTCAAATCTAAGCCATATTAAAAAAGTTATTACAATTATAAGGTATTTGTGTCAAATCAAGCAAATATTTATACTCTCGACACCAGCTACCTCACGCCAAAACCAACAATTGAAATAATTCGCCGGGGGGGGGGGGGTATGTGCATCAAATTAAAGATCGTCAACCAATCAGATCCAAGAAATTAACAAAATTTTGGACGATCGCAAAGCGGAACGGCAGAGAGAGATGCGTGTTCTCGTCACTTTTTAATCAACTTCAGAAGGGGACAGACGGCTACAATCCAGCGCAAAGAATCAGCTGTTCATATGATTTGTGCGCGTCACTGATGTAAACAGTGCAACCTAACCTCAATTTGTGATAACATAAATACTTTAGTATCGAAGGTGTTAAGTGTAACAGTGCGTAACAAGGATTGCTCAGTGTATAATCCAGAGCAATTCCGGGATTTAAATTATAAATGAAAGGGAGTACAATGATTTTTACATTATTAGTTAAGAATTGAGAAACGATATAATCGAAACATATTTAACAATGTTCGTAAACAATGAACCTAGGTTAAGGTGTATTCACGAAATTATTTAATCAACAGTAATAATGACAATCCTCAGATTATTTTGAATATTCTAATTTTATGAATTTTCAAACATTCAATTAATTATTATGTATGAGTACATAGTGTGACTGACATAACCACACCTAATGACAGTTGTCAATTATTAAATATAAATCAAACCAACCAGTATTCACCAATGACTGACATTTGTCAACTGGACAATCAATTAACGAAAGTTAATAAAAATTTCAATGTTATTTATGTTTTATAATTTAGGAAGAGTCTACCATTATAACCATTTAAATGTTTATGTTTACTACGAATAATAACCAAGGTTGTTAAGCTACATGATTACTTACAGCCATGCAATTACCTTTATGTAGAACCAAACAATGAATCAGATGTTTCATTCAATGACACTGTTTCAACATATTACAGTATATTATTGTTCACTTTTTAATTGTTTTATCAAGAATTATTTTAACGTTAAACGATGTTCTTCAAACCATTTATTGTCAATTGAGTTTAATAATTTTGCTAACCTGAAATGACTAGAACAGACATGGTTATTATTTTGAATGTTAATTATAAGTGATGATTGAATTGTTATCATCCTCAAACTGCCTAATAACGGTAGAATAGTAGTTCTATTCAATAATCTGGTATTCTGTCAGCTAAAAGAACCTACACAGGTATTAAATTATTTTAACCAAAAAGCATTTAGATACACTGACTTTGTAAATCAGTTCTGCCACCCTGAGGCAAATTTTATAAAACCAAATACTCATGTTACTTAGTTTGAATTGAAATCATAAATGATACTTCAGATCATTTAAATAGAGCATATTAAACTGAATAAAAATATTATTTGACACAAGAAAACGGAGTCAGTCAGTTTATTTCAAAAGACTAAGGTTGAAAACAGGTGAACGAATTTCATTGGTCAGCTCGACAAGCAGCGGCGAATTTAAACACGGTAAGTCCCTCTACAAGTTAGATTGTTATATCGACCCTGCAAGATCGACAAGACTTAACACAAATAAGTGATTGTTCATGCAAAATATTTGTGTTTTCAGTGCGGAACTTACATCACCATTTCAACGAGTCGACAGAAGAACAACCGTATAAATAAATTAACCGAAGTAGAAAATTACTTCGCTAAATAAACTCCAGTGCATTAATCAGATTTATTTACGTTGGATTCAATGCTAGATTGAATTCAAATAAATAAATCAATAATAATAAAATATTAAACTAAAAGTTATTGCAATTTTAAACAAAAATAAACGGGCAGTTAGCACCCTAGAACCTTAAAACACGGTTTCGTTACAAGTCTCAGATGGCAATTATATTTTATTAACATTATTATGACTTATTTTTATGATAATCATGATTGTTTTACATTATATTAGTTATATGGAATCTCACTTATCCTACTGTTATCACTTTCTATTTTCTTTTATTTTGTAATTCTAATGTTTCTTAGTTTGCTTATTAGGTAAATTATAGGCTGTCCATTTCAGTGTGTTATTTTACTCTAATTACAATACATATCATTCTATGGTAGCTAATCTTCGTACTGGTATGGTCCTTATAATATATAGGTTCAGTACAGTAGAATAGAAAATGGGTTGATAACATTTTTATTATTTATTTTTGTCATTATAAGGGCAAAATGCTCACTGAGTTAGGTTATGTGCTTCACCTATTCTGGTTGTAACAATAAAAAAGAGCCGAAATATATTAAACTAAATAAAATACCCTACCAGGACTTACCTGTACGCAATCGCAACTACTTACCGTGTTAAAATTTGTTCAGAAGACCAAGGTCGCCACGATTATTTTTTTTTTTATAGGTAAAATATCGAAAACCTTTACACTCCACCTTAAATAAAAGGACAATTTCGCTATCTGACCACACCCAATTAATAATTCAGAAAGATTCCGGAACGTTTAGACGAATTTCGCAACACAGAAATGAGAAAGTGGTAATGACGAAATAACTTAGTCTAACACATTTTTGGTTATGAAATAAATGCTTTTTACTTGCATATGACTGGAATTCCTTAATACAAGCACAACACAATAGATATTACAAAACACCTTTTGAATCCGTTACATATAACTTACCCTTTAATACGTTTTATAATTAAATATAAATGAAAATAACATAAAACAGCCCAGCTTTGCTCTCACACACACTCATACAATTTAACATATTCCCCCTTATTCGTGTTTTACGAAGTTCTGTTTCTTTATTCGCGGTACCCGATTAACACCGCCGACCGAACACGTGTTTTCGTTTCAGTTACATTGTCCGTTATTCCTTTAAATCTGCCACTGTCACTGCCCGGCAACTGTTTATAACTTCGTTCAATTCCTCGGGTCCCGGTCGGTCTTATTGAATTAACTACATTTTGCGAAAACTCGACCAACCGGGCCCGACACAAAAATATAGGCGTCTGTTACTTGAGTTGGCTTCTCGTGGACTGCGTCGCGTCTCTGCCTAAGGTAGACTGTGTTTGGGCGGTAGGAAACTGCAGTTCACTGCCACCTGATTTTCGTCGTCGTTCAAGATCAATTTGTTGTGGCGTATGAGCTCTATGCATGGCACATAGTGGTTTTTTTTTGCAAAGTGGGTTGGCGATATTTGGCGCTGTTAGATTGACGTCACTAGCAGTAGGCGGGGCTTAACTACATTTCCTGTAGTTGGCTTGTCCATCTCACAAATTGTCCGCTCCAACGCCATTTTTCTACAGCGTCGTTTGTTCTTCGCGGCGTCTCCACAGCGCACATGCTTGAGTCTGCGCACATGCTTGAGTCTCACATGTGTGAGTGCGCGCATCGTCACACTTATACAGAGTTCTGAGAATTCGAGGGTGGTACGAATTCCTTGCCGAGTTACACAATAGAAATTGCGCCTTGCCTTTGTTTCAACACTGTTTCTTGCCACGTGGTCTGTTATAATGGAATGAACATTTGTCGTACAATAAAACTTTCACAATATTTTTATAAAATCCCGCAAAATAAAATAAATAAAAATACAAGTACCCCATAACTGTAAGAAATAAACTGACCCAATTTTGGACACGTTACAATACCCCCTCAATGAGAATTCTGCTGTCCAAAACAGAAGAAATCTCATTGATAAACCCCTAAGAGGATTGGTGAGGAACTGGTGCCAACAACCCCCTTTTACTTATACTTCATGGGTACATGACCCCCCTGGCTTGGCGACTATGGACGCATCTGAACGAGATCACTGGACTTCTCCATAAGAGATCCCAACACCGAAAACTCGAACAGACAAGTACCACAGCACACCTCACCTTCGAACATGCTACCCCCCAAAATCCTCAATCCCTGGCTTAGATTACGCCAGATCCTCCACCGATATGTTTCCCCTTATATGCAAGCTGGGCTGCCTTTAGCAGATACTGGGCTCACACACACTCACATTACATATTATACATTGAAAAATTCTTTAAAATATACTATTTCATCTAAGGAAAAAAAATTCAAAATTCAAAATAAAATATTTTATCAAAAAATTCTCTTCCTTGTTTTCTGTTTTTCTTTAAAATGAGTTAATTTAAACATTTCTTCTAATTGAACATATCCTTACCCTAACATGTGAATACTTAGAGTCTAACAATACAAATCAATACAATAAATCAATAAAATAAACAAGGTTAGTACACGAACAATCAAATAATCAATACTTAAAATATTCATTAGCTGGCAGGCGAAAACTCAAGGTTTTTTTTTCTTCAAAAAAATATTTTCTAAAAAATTTTAAAATTCAAAAAAATTTAAATTTATTAAAATGTTTCCTTTACATATCGAAATTATTTAATATTTGTGTAAATTGATCAAAAACCAAAGGTGAATTAACTTCCTTACTATACAAGCTTAGTATGCATATGACCTCATCAGCTGATCAAAACTAGGTCAAGTCCACAACCTTGACCTACATATGTTGTGTACAATTATGTCTGAAAATACATTCAACATCTGTAATAATCTAACTTGAAACACAAAACATAATAAAATAAAACATTTAAAATAACAAAATATTATTATAAATAATAAGCAGATTGACACTTAAATTATTCAAAATAAACAATTCTTAATTTTACATCATTTCCACATTCTATCAAAATTTTGTCACTGGTTTCAAAATAAAAATTTTTTACATTCTTATTACAAATCTCTTTCTTTGCTTAACAATCTCATTCTACATTACTGTGGGTGATTTAAACATTTATCTCATTTAATTTACTACTTGATCTGTATACATATACAATCTTTCTCTTTATGACTCTATCAACTTCAACTAACCTGACACCCATCTCTATTAAAAACATCTACCAATCAATCTCTAAACCCAACTTATCATTGAACTCAAATTCGCCACCTTCTCTCGATACATAAAAAAAATACTCTCTAACCCTTTGTATATAGGATACGTGTTTCCCCCCCCAAAAAAAACTCATTTCCCTTATCTGGCCCCTGGATTCTACCTAAGGCGGCCCCGTCCCACTAAAATCGGTCCCAATCCCGTCCCAACTTATCATTTTGTTGCGGACTCCCACATTACACTACCCCCTACTACAAAATTGCCATCCCCAAAAATCTCAATCTCATTACCTTACTACAACTACAACAAAATAACATCATTAATTATAAACATCAATATATCACTCTAAGACTTTACATATATTCTCCACTACTACTGTGTCAACATCAATACTTCTCAAAATTCTATAACATTACATTAACTCAAAACAACATTACATTACTTCAAAACAATATTTCGATTTTTTCTACTTCAACTCTAACTTCAACTTGGACAGATCTATATGTCCCGTCAAATATTCATCACCCAAAACTATCTTTTATTAACTTGCACAAATTATTACTTTGCTTCTCACTTTATCAAATTATTTTTATCATTACTTTAAAACATCTGTAATACATTAAAACAATACATCGAACTTTAATTACTTGGAACATTTATAAACCATTTTACCAGTGACCTGTTATTGCTGATCAGCTGATCTCCTAACACAATGAAAACACATCTCAAAATTGAACAAATTACATGAAATATACATATATATTTATTTATCATTACTTCTCACCTCATTGTTTCCCCTTTTTCTGATTCTGATCATTTATGTTGACCGCCTGCCAGACGGCTTAATTATTTACTCAGGTTCAAAATACACCCATAATGAAAACACATATTTTTATCAATGCTTATATCTAACGTACAACAATAAAATAATACATTTAAAATTATGGAATGAGCACCTTATAGTGAATGTATGAGCAGCTAGTTATTTAAACAGAGCACAAGTATTTCTATAAGATCAAATTTGAATTAGCAAACTTATGTTGTAAAATTTAAATTCGTGACTCACTGGAGTCACCTCCCATCCACACACTCTATTGCAAATTATGGAGGACTGTATCGCCCTTTCGCTTCTGCAAAGACGGCATATTTTGGAGTAGTTTGACCTCTCCGTGTCTTTGCTTCGGCTGTTACATTTAATGTCTGAGTATCAACATACTCGTGTCTATAATTAAACGCCCTTAAACGGGTCTACCACCTGGCTATGCTGTTCCTACGCGAACAGAGTGGTAGCCGCTGTTCCCTAGTACCTGGATTTCCCCTAAAATTCACCCCCATTTAATTTCTACTATATACCAATTTCAAGTCAGCTATGGCCAAGGGACTTGATATGACCATAGCTGGCCGCTAGCCAAATCCACGATTAGTGCTGGTAAGGCAGTAATCGCCCGAAAAGTCGGGGAAATCTAACTTGCATTTCAATGCCTGTTCTACATCGTTTTAGTATGTGCGACACGATCGTCTATCAGTGTGTAAATTGAATTTACACGAAAAAGGTGTGTCGCACATTTTCGCCATTTTCGCCTCCGATGGAGGTAACACTCTCTGTTACCCCCAACCCATTTCGCTATCTACGAGAGCACAGGCCACCCCCGCAATAGCAACTTAATAACTAACTAATTAAATTTTTATCTAATATAACATTGTCATCAACAACCATTTAACTCATTCATAACTTTCTACCATTGGACTTTCTTAAAATTTTCAAAATTTATTATTAATAATTGGTATATATCATTTTTCAGTTATTATTAAGTTTTTCAATTATCATT
Source organism: Magicicada septendecula (assembly GCA_034769895.1). Taxonomy (NCBI): domain Eukaryota; kingdom Metazoa; phylum Arthropoda; class Insecta; order Hemiptera; family Cicadidae; genus Magicicada; species Magicicada septendecula. The sequence continues at coordinate 479,248,909 of CM068373.1, forward strand.
TTTATTTAACACAATTATTTTAAATAATCTCACTATTGAATTAAAATCTGAATTACACCTGTAAACATTTTTTTTTATACATGATTCATATTGTAAAAGTTCTATACTTACAGTCCATTTAACATGATATACACAAAACATATTCACCATACCATATTACTTTCACCTCACCTCTGAAACATTTAACACAAATATTAGTTTACATCAACCAATCTATTATTTAATTACCAAATTCATCTCGAAAAAAAATAATTTAGCTTCCTCAGAAAATTTAATTACATAACATTCAAATAATCAATCAAAATATTTTAAACATTTCAAATTGTTTCAATTAAATTCATTATTAAAATATAAATTCCATTATTATTGTTTGCCATTATACAAATTAGCCAATTACTGTTTCCAAAATTAATGTTATTATTTCTTTAAATTGCAAAATATTAATCTTATTATTACAACAATTAATTACCTACATACACTGTTCACTTAACCACAACACATACAATTGGCTTTACTACATATTTATTTACAAATCTGATTCATTATTTATTCAGTTATCATATTTCAATGTCAAAACCAGCTAGGTCAAAACCCCTAAAAACAAAATATTTAACTGTCTGTTACTGTTTTATGGTTTATCCTCCATCGTCATAAAGATATCTCACATATTTATAGACTAAATGATTTTTGTCTACCTTGAATTTATTATTCTTATCTTCATGAACCATTATTTCTAAATTCTTCATCATACCATTTATTATTTCATACAACCGGTCGCTATCAGTTAATTTTGTCCAGTCTCCGTCAGTAATTTTTCTAAACATCGAATCAATTATGTTATCATTATTTACAACAGTGTTATTCAAATATTCCTCTCTCTCTCTCTTTCATCATCTCTCTCCATATCTAACACCTGCACCAACATTTCATACCCTCTATTGATCTCAAAAATTTTTATTCCTCTCTCCCTTTCATTACAACACCTCTCATGACCATACTGAACTCTCTCATTCCATGCAGAGGGCAATACCATAAAATTATTTAAACACCATCTGGCCTTACCAGATAAACACAAAAAACTTATATAACCTCCTGAAGAACTCTCGTCTTCTACAAAAACTACTGAGGAACTCTTGTCCTCCATCAACTCTCGTGAATTCTCTGCTTCACATTTAACCCCATAAAAATTTGCCCCCTGTTTCATACCCACAATATAACTCTCTTTCCACTCATTATCTAGCTCATCAACATTAATTACTACGCCTTTACAATCTATTACTTTCTCTCTCTCTCACTCACTATCTCTATCTCACCGCTATCCAATACTTCATTATTATTATTTAACATTATTACATCACTGGAATTAATTATATCAACATCACCACTTACCTCTGAATTGTAATCACCATAATTATTTTCACTAGTTAACCCTACTTCTCCCCCTATTTTATCACTGTTATTTACGAATTCGTTATTTGAATTACCACTCACCTGGTTAATTATTTCTTCACTATCGTTAGCAACATTATTACCACTTACCTGTGTTAACTCAACTTCTGTACTCTCTTTTAATTGATATCTATCCTCCTCCCGCTTCTCGTCTGGTTTATCAAAAGCATTTTTTACTGTATTACAACCCTTACTCATTATTTCCTTTGTTTTGTCTAATCCTATGTGTAGCTCATCAAAACATTTATTCATCATTTCCTCCCTCTCCTCCAATTTTTTCTTAATCATTCGCAACATATCCATTACACTCATCTTACAATCAGATTCACTCATATTATCATTATTTACCTTATTCTCTGCCACCTGATCGACTTTATTTTTATTAAATTGGTCTGTCTCTCTATCTGTATTTACCACCACCACACTCTCATCATTATCACTAGGCCTATTTACTGCCTTATTTTCTACCACTATTACTTCAGTTATCTTACCTTTAACATTGGTCATCTCACTACGTTTATTGATTTCTGCAAATATTCCTTCCTCTTGTTCTTCCATTCGTGTTAACCTATCGTCTAAATTACCCCATTCCTCGTCTGTCATCTCACTCACAACACCTCTAAATTCACTCTCCCACTCAAAATCAATATCATTACTTTCTCTTTTTGACATGTTTAAAGTTCGTTTGTATCACACTTTTATATATAAAACTACTATTTTTCTATACTCAAAACGCCTAATAACTACTGTGAATCACCACACAAACATAACCCCCTCACACGTATTCTAAATATTGTTTACAACTTCGTCATTACCACATCCTATTTTCTGTGCATTAAAATAGGTCTATCACGTATAAATAAAATTAAAACGAAAATCCTGGCAGGCGAGAGCCATTTGTAACAATAAAAAAGAGCCAAAATATATTAAATTAAATAAAATACCCTACCAGGACTTACCTGTACGCAATCGCAACTACTTACCGTGTTAAAATTTCTTCAGAAGACCAAGGTCGCCACGATTTTTTTTTTTTTATAGGTAAAATATCGAAAACCTTTACACTCCACCTTAAATAAAAGGACAATTTCGCTATCTGACCCCACCCAATTAATAATTCAGAAAGATTCCGGAACGTTTAGACGAATTTCGCAACACAGAAATGAGAAAGTGGTAATGACGAAATAACTTAGTCTAACACATTTTTGGTTATGAAATAAATGCTTTTTACTTACATATGACTGGAATTCCTTAATACAAGCACAACACAATAGATATTACAAAACATCTTTTGAATCCGTTACATATAACTTACCCTTTAATACGTTTTATAATTAAATATAAATGAAAATAACATAAAACAGCCCAGCTTTGCTCTCACACACACTCATACAATTTAACATATTCCCCCTTATTCGTGTTTTACGAAGTTCTGTTTCTTTATTCGCGGTACCCGATTAACACCGCCGACCGAACACGTGTTTTCGTTTCAGTTACATTGTCCGTTATTCCTTTAAATCTGCCACTGTCACTGCCCGGCAACTGTTTATAACTTCGTTCAATTCCTCGGGTCCCGGTCGGTCTTATTGAATTAACTACATTTTGCGAAAACTCGACCAACCGGGCCCGACACAAAAATATAGGCGTCTGTTACTTGAGTTGGCTTCTCGTGGACTGCGTCGCGTCTCTGCCTAAGGTAGACTGTGTTTGGGCGGTAGAAAACTGCAGTTCACTGCCACCTGATTTTCGTCGTCGTTCAAGATCAATTTGTTGTGGCGTATGAGCTCTATGCATGGCACATAGTGGTTTTTTTTTGCAAAGTGGGTCAGCGATATTTGGCGCTGTTAGATTGACGTCACTAGCAGTAGGCGGGGCTTAACTACATTTCCTGTAGTTGGCTTGTCCATCTCACAAATTGTCCGCTCCAACACAATTTTTCTACAGCGTCGTTTGTTCCTCGCGGCGTCTCCACAGCGCACATGCTTGAGTCTGTGAGTGCGCGCATCGCCACACTTATACAGAGTTCTGAGAATTCGAGGGTGGTACGAATTCCTTGCCGAGTTACACAATAGAAATTGCGCCTTGCCTTTGTTTCAACACCGTTTCTTGCCACGTGGTCTGTTATAATGGAATGAACATTTGTCGTACAATAAAACTTTCACAATATTTTTATAAAATCCCGCAAAATAAAATAAATAAAAATACAAGTACCCCATAACTGTAAGAAATAAACTGACCCAATTTTGGACACGTTACATGGTGGACAACAATGGGTTCATTTAATGATTTTTTTTTATACCTTTCACTTAATTATTTTAAAGTACTAATAGTGTCAATTACTATTTATTGTTTGGTATTCATTTTTAGTTTATCTTATATTCTGGTTATAACTTTACTGATAATTGTCAGTCTGTATCTGATATCCCTGGGTTTACACTAATTACATGAATAGCAGACAAGATGCAATCTTGTTGTTATCTCTAATACACAGTTAAATCATATTAATACAATCTTTTAATTTTACTCTCCTGATCATTATCTATTACATCGTTAATTTAAATTAGAGTTTTGGTCAGTCAAGTCATCTTATATAGTCTGTCAATGTTTTACTGTCATTAACTGTTCTTCACTCTGTAATTCTCTTGTTATATTTTATTCATTCACAGCTATTCTCATCTTTGGCATATAGTGTTGGACATATCTTATTTCTTACTGATGTTATCTATTGTTTTGAGTTTTATCATAGTGTCATTTACTTCATTTCATTTTTCTCCACTCTGTTTTAAGTTTCTCACTTACCTAATCTATTGGGTATTTTGGGTTAATCACTTTTAATATATTTTCTCCTTTTTTTAAGTTTCATTACAATATTATTTATGGTTCGATGATGTGTTATTTAGTCATTCATTCATTAGCTTGTTTTACTACTAGTTACACAATTGTCTGTACTTGGTGTTTCTTGTGTCATTCAGTTGTCCTGTTATGTTTGGATTTGGGTCCACAGTTATGGTGATGATAATTATGTATCATTACAACATATATATAATGAGTCTATTAAATGAATACATTATGTGATTGATAGAATAACCATTGTGATCTGAAATATAAGATACAGAAGGTGTTTGTACATGTATATGTGGGAATTATATTAGCAATTAAGGTCATGGGCACACAATGCTTCTCCTTGTTTTTTTCTAAATCTTAATAGAATTTATTAAAGCTATCAAAAACTTTATACACATAATAGAATAATGGAATTTAATCGAGTAATTTATTAAAGTAACCGCATTTATGGATATATATATTTTTGGTGATGCCATGAAAATTGAAACACCTATTGAGATGTAATTTGATTGGATAGTTCAATTAATTGAATAACTTATTAATGTAACTAATTATCCACACACACACACATATATATACCAGGTCAGAGCTGTTGGGTTGTGCGTCGTGAGACGACCCAATGGTATCCTAGTACCGAGCCTCCTATGAGGGGCTCCTGCCTAGTGGTCCTGTCCAGACGGAATATTGATTAATTGAATTTTATTGGTCGTTACAACGACATGCTCGTACTAGGTCGACTAGTACAGTATTTGTCGAGGCCGTTTCCAAGATTCACCTGGACGTATTCGGTACCTGCCAAGGCCAGCTATGAGTGGGTTTGTCTGGGTCCTCGCAGCTCGGACGTAAAATTTACGTGCAAGTCGCCTTGCGGTGTCATCCAAGGAGCGGACACCGAGTCCTCTTCTCAGGAGACGAGAAGAAAACCGATAGGGGACTTTGGCCGCTAGCCGAAGCCCTCTATCGAGAACGCTTTGCAACCTTCTTTTATGAACGGTTGCGAGGTAACCCCAGACGGGAAGAGCGTAGGTAATGATCGGCAACAGATACGCGTTGACAATCAACTTACCCAGCTTGCGGGTCATAGCCTTGTTGGCAAGTATCGGAAACAGTTGACCGAGACGAGCGGACGCTTTCCTTCGCATCGTCTCAGCGTGGGTACGCCAGGTGAGCCGACGATCTAGGTGGACACCGAGGTACTTAACTTCCCTCGACCAGGGCAGGTACGTTCTACCGAGTCTCACTCGGCCTCGCGGTTCTTTCCGGCGCTTTGTGAATAGCACCGCGGAGCTCTTGGTTTCGTTGACGGCAACTTTCCAGCTCTCCGTCCACGTCGAATACGCATCGAGTGCGCGCTGAAGTCGTGGGATAGCAAAGTCTGCGTTCCGATCGGCGGTATAGACCGCCGTGTCGTCGGCAAACAAAGCCATCTGGACTCCAGGCTCTCTGGGTGCGTCGTTGACATACACGGAGAACAGGAGAGGCCCTAGCACGCTACCTTGAGGTACCCCGGCTGTGATACGTCTCTCGGAAGAGACGTGGTCGTCTATTCGCACGCAGAAAGTCCTCTCCGTCAGAAAGCTAGCAATCAAGCGAAGGTAGCAATCTGGGAGCTGGATTTCCCGGAGCTTGAACAAGAGCCCGTCGTGCCAGACACTATCAAAGGCCTTTTCCACATCTAGGAAACAGGCGACAGTCTGCTCTTTCCGACACCCGGCGTCCGTGATGTATTCCACCAGTCTCATCAGTTGATGAGTGGTGGAATGCCCCACACGGAAGCCGAACTGTTCGGGGACCAGTACATCGAAATTTCGTAGATGATCTAGTACTCTCCGTTGTACGAGACGTTCGAGGACCTTTGACGTGGCTGACAGTAGACTAATTGGCCGGAGGTTGCCGGGACGGGAAGCGTCCTTTCCCTGCTTCGGGATCACTATAACCGTTGCCTTACGCCATTTCTGGGGAAAATAGGCCAGTCTAAGACACGCGTTGAACAGCGCGACCAAGAAAAGTACTCCTCGCTCCGGGAGTCGAGTAAGAGCGGCGTTCGAGACGCCGTCCGGGCCAGGAGCTTTTCTTGGCACGAGTGCAACGAGCCGATCTGTGACCTCTTCCCTAGTAATGGGTTCGGGCTCCGCAGTGATCGGAAGAGACAGAAAGTCTTCCACTTCGTTCTCGACTTCTTCGTCGAAGTCCCAGTCCATGGGCGGGTTAGGTGCGAACTGTCGCTCAAAACACGCGCCCAAGTACTCGGCCTTCGCCTCCGGGCGAGCCAGGATTTGACCGAAAGGTCCAGCAATGGCCGGGATGCGAGGCCGGCGCCTCTTCCCTACCAACGCCGAAGGTATCCGGTAAGGGCTACTTTCGTCCGATCCGTCCCCTGCCTGGGCCACGGCGAGTTCCCAACAGCGTCTCCGGTAGGCCTGCATTTCACGACGTAAAATGCCGGTCGCCCGGTTGTACGCTGCCTTGTCGGCCGGATCACGGGTCCGCTGCCAGCGTCTCCGGAGGCGATTTCTCTCGCAAGCGAGAGCACTCGTCTCCTCTGGGATCCGCTGCCAGTGGGGCGTGACGCCAGGCTTCAGTCTGGAAGACGCGTCGATCGCAGATACGACTGCCTCATCAAACGCGGCAACTGCCTCGTCGACTTGGCGGAAGGTTTCGAGTGGTCCCGCGTCTGGCAATCGGCGACTTAACGCCGGGCCATAGCGATCCCATTCTACCACCTTCCTGACATCTCTGCGTACGACGTGCTGGGTAGCGACGTGTATCAGGATGGGGAGATGATCTGACGATAGTTCCGTTAGCGCGGACACATGGACCGGACAGTCAATTCCTTGAATCACCGCTATGTCCAAGACATCGGGAGCCGCGTTGCGTTGTGAGGGGTAGAACGTAGGTTGGGTAGGCCCAATCACTTGTATCCTGCGAGAATCGGCAAACCTGCGTAAACGTTTCCCGTTTGGGGCAGTCAAGCGACTGTTCCAATCGCGATGTTTACAGTTCAGATCGCCGGCCATGATGACCCTCCTGTGTGCATCGAACGCGACAGCTAGATCGGGGTGAAGGAGCTCTTTTTGCGGCGGTTTATACGCCGCTACCATCTGTACACCGCCTAGAGTGTTTAACAACTCCACAGCGGTGCCTTCGAGGTGAGTCATTGCAGGCAAGACGACTCGGTGATGCTCGAGAGTGAGCCTCACCGCGACGGCAGTACCGCCACCAGCAGTGCCCGGTCTGTCGTTTCGATAGCACACATAGTTGGCCAGTCGTAACCGACTCGCAGGAGTCAAGTGGGTCTCATTGAGAAGTACTACATCGGGTTTGAGTCGGGCCAGTAATTCTTGGAGTTCCTGGATCTTGTTGGACAACCCGTTGGCGTTCCAGGAAAGAATCGAGAGATCTCGTTTGAGGACCCGACTCATAGAAGACCTACACAAGTGGCGGCTTCCACCAAGAGCATGAATCTCTCAGTTATGTCGGCAGTCTCCAAGCGGGAGCGGATGGACCTGAAGGTCTGGGCGACTTTGCTGAGGTCGAACTCAGCAAGGAAGTCTTTGACGACCTGGTAGTCGTCTGGAACGGTTCTTGAGGCAGATTGCCCGGAGACTGCGTGCGCATAAGAGCGCCGAGGCTTATCAATCGGGGGATTGGTGGAAGCCAGGGGTTTCTTGGGGCCAGGTGTAGCACCTCTAGCGGAGGTGCTAGGAAGAGGGACAGATGCGATTGCGTCGGACTTCGCGCGCTGTGCAGGCTGTCTGGACTGTGCGGCCGGGTTGGCAGGAGCCCGGGATCTAGCGCCACGGGGCTTTCTATGCCGCTTCTTTTTGCCTGCGTTGGGAAACCGCGGGGGCGGGAGGTCAGGCGAGGCTGCTTCTGAAGCAGGGGCAGGATTCTCCGTTGCTGGGGGGGATTGAGAAGGCTCAGGCTCCACAACCGAGATGTTTTCTGTTGGCTGAGTGGTCTCACTTTTAGAAGCCACGAGGTTACGGCGCTTTTTCGCCTGAGGCGGGACAGGGGCCTGTGAAGGAGCCTGAGGTGGAGTTGCCTGTGATACAGGTGTTTGCTTCGGGCCTTTAGATCGCTTCTGTTGCCTGTTTGAAGCTGGGGCGGAAGACACGGCAGCCGTAGCAGGAGGCGCAGGGCCTGGCTGCTCGGTTGCAGGTCTGGAACCAGCTACCGGATGCCTCGGTGGTGGCAGGCGCCCTTTCGGCTTTCGCCTCTCGAGCTCCTGCTGAAACACCGGACATGCCCGGTAGTTGGCGGGGTGACTCCCGCCGCAGTTGATGCATCTTTTGAATGCAGGTGCATCGCAAAGTTTGGAGGCGTGAGGGAGAGAACACCTCACGCACGCCGGAGCGTTTGAACAAGAGTCGGAGTGGTGCCCGAAGCGTTGGCACCTGTGACACTGAGGCAGAACCCCGGGAGCGCGGCTTCTTTCCACTTTTACGCGGAAACCAAAAAGCCGCGTAAGTGAGAGTAGGCTAGTGCCTGCCTCGCTATTCTCCACCAGGATGCGGACCAGAGGAATTGGACGCCTTGGTCCGGCAGGAGTAAACACCCGATGGACCGCGCGAACAGGATAGCCCAGCTCGCGCAGCTCATCGAGTATTTCCTCCAGAGGGGATTCCACGTCCAAGCCTCTGAGGACAAGCGACAGAGGCTTCACGTGTTTGGTCGAGAAGGTGTGGTACTGGAATTGCTGGGATTCCACGTACGCCACGACACTGCGGTACACGTCCATTCCGCGGACAACGATCTTGACTGTATCGCCCCCAAGGAGCTTCAGGTCAACGTTGGCCGGGGAAAGTCCGGGAGCCACTATCAATCGCCGGTAAAAACCGGTGACGTTGTTCACGCCATGAACGTAAACGGGCGGGATGCGAACCGCGGCCGACGGTGCTTGGGCACCGCCGGACGCAGTCGGCCCCGGGCCGGATTCGCCATCGGCGGGGACAACTTCCATGGCGGACGCCGAGGAAGAGGTTGAGGACGATCGGTTCCGCCTCGGTTTCTTAACCGGGCGCCCCCGTGGCCCAACCGCCACGAAAGCGTCGGTCTCGTCACCGGGCAGCGGAACCGACCGGGGATCGACTTGGCCCGCATCCATAAGCGGAGAGCACGGCGAGTCGCTCGTGTGGGGCGGGGCAGTGGCGAGCGACTGCGAGCTCGATGACGCGCCCGGAGCGGGCATTTCCGCCATCGAGCGGGAGGTTCGCCGTCCAGAGGCAGCCAGGCTGCCTCCGGCGGTAACCAGGGACCTAGGGTCCGGCCCGAGCCGGATCGCTTGCGGGACTTCTGGAACGCTCAGGCTTACTACGAGCTGGGCAAATGACCGGCTTCGTTAGATACCTCTCCTTACCAAGAGAGGTGTCCACCGGCCTCTTTACCTAGGCGATATCCAAGCTCGCTTACCACTGGTGGGGGCTCGCAAGGATCGTCCTAGGCAGCGCTACCTAAGAGCCTGAGCGTCAGCGGGCAAGATGCGCTGCGCAACCTTAAGCTCTGGCAGGCTATTGGCTTCCTCTTCAGCGGCAAGGTGGTGGTCCTGAAAAGGGTCACTTGGCTGGTGGCCCTTAGAAGGTCCGACGCACTCAGCTGTGCTTGTGCTGGCTACTCAATTCACCAGCCAGCTGAGTTGTGGTCTTCTGTCTTCTTGGTGTCAAAGGCAGCAAGCGGGCCAAGATGTTGGCTGTCCAGCGGCGAAGCAGTAGGCAGCAGGGCAGCGGCTGATCACAGCGAACTTCAGCTTCCAAGCTGGAGAGAGCAGTCCAGGAGAGAGATCTGTACTGTTCCAATGCTGGTTCCGAAGTAACGCCTCAACGAACAGTTGAACAGTTGCCCACACACATATATATATATATATATATATATATTGTGACATAGCGAGGCGAAGATCTGCTCTCGGCGCCAGCCGAGACGTGACACGAGAAGGCGAGGCGACCCAATCAAGGATCGGCAGCAGCTTGATTGGCCTCAACGTGACCATCTAACGTGCTCGAGGCGAGCCAACCAGGGACCAGCGGCACTCTGATAGGTTCGTGGCATACGACCTGTCAGGGCATAAAAACAGCGCCGCTAAAAATTTTTGGCGCACTCCATTGGACGTCGTCAAGCCAGCTGGAAGAAAAGGAAGAAGGAAGAATGGAGAACGCAGGAGAAGCAGTGATGGACATCGACTGGGACAGCAGCGGGCTCTACATACCGCTGCCGAAAGAAGAGAACCGCAGCACGCCCGGAACAGCGGACGCAGCCGCCGAACATCACAGCGCGGCTCGGGCAGCGTACGCAAATGATTTAGCGTACCCGACAAACGGTCCTTTTAAGGGCCTAAAAAACTATAGTGTGTACGATTGGCGCCATTTGTCCTGTGACAAGTGGCGCCCAACGTGGGGCGACGATCATCTTGCGGATGCAGGATCCAGCCACGCCAGAGAACTACCAGCCGGCACACAAAACAACATGGCGCCCAACAGCTACACCCAGCGGGACACCGGGTTCGAAATAGAGCAAGGCTTTGCGCAATTCGCCGCAGCTCTGAGGTGCACGTTGCCACCGGTGATCACCGCTACATACCATGGCCTCAAGTACGAGGATCCAGAACGATATCTTCAACAGCTAGAGCGACAGCTGCGGGACTACAGAGTCCCACCTGAACAGTGGGCAGATTACGCAGTGCGGCAGCTCCGAGGAGAAGCTGCCACGTGGGCAGAGAGATACACGGGACTGCAGATAAATTGGCCCGAGTTCTGCGACCGCTTCCGGCATCACTTCTGCGGGATGCAACGAGACGCAGAGCTGCTGGCCGAGCTGTACGGACAAACGCAGCGGCAGGAATCGGCGGAAATCTTCATCCTGAGAAAAATCAAGCTGTTTCGCCGTCTGTACCCCGGAGGTGACGAGAGGACGAGCATAGCCATGCTTACACAACAGCTGCAGCCACGCCTTCGACCTGCGCTGAGGTTCCCGCCGCCTATGACTTTAGAGGAACTTTTACAACGGGCAATGAGCATCGAGGCGGACTTGGATCAAGATAGTCGTGCGCGAGGTCGGGATGACTCTGCTGAAAACTCCCTGGATCGAGTAGGGGGGTCGAAGCAGTGTCGATCGGCCTCAAGCACGAAAGAGGAACAAAGATTGAACAGCCTAACGCCCAAGTGCCGCTACTGCCCGGGAAGACACTTCCATCGGGACTGCCCTGTGAAGAACCGGCAGGGAAACGACCAAGCGCCCCGGTAAATAGCCCACCGGGGCGCGTGAACCAACTAGGTGCGGACATACCGCGCATTCCAATAGAGATCGCCGGCCGAAAACTGACCGCAGCCTTGGACTCCGCCGCAAACTACGACTTCGTACGAGCCGGTCTGCTGCCCGGAGGAAGGAAGACGGAGCCCCGAGTTGTCCAGCTAGCGCTACACGGTCAGCAATGTCACTCAACGGCCACCGTCGTCGCAGACATTATAATTGGAAGTCTCGCGACCACCACCAGTCTGCTAGAAGTGCCCGGACTGCAAGAAGAAGTTTTATTGGGCCACCACTGGCTCACGGCCAACCAAGCAGTTGTGGACTACCGACGGGGCTGCCTTCACATTGGCAGCGAGAACCGACAGACGGTCTTCTGGAATGACCGCGCGGAGCCCGAGGAAGAGGACATTGACGAAGCTAGCCTTCAAACGTCAGCAGGTGGCCAACACCATAAACGGCTTCTGGAAATGTTACACCGTCATCGCAGTTTGTTCTCCCGTGGCCCGCTCCGCACTACATCTGCGGCCAAGCACGAGATCCGGCTGATAGAAGGTAGCCAGCCATTCCGGCTCCCAATGTACCGGTACTCCGACGAGAAGAAACGCACCATCCGGGAACAGGTAGAAGAGATGCTGAGGCAGCGTATCATTGAACCGGCCACCTCGCCATACAGCTCTCCGGTGGTGATTGTGAAGAAGAAGGACAGCACACCCCGGTTCTGCGTAGACTTCCGGAGGCTGAACGATCAGACCGAGGATGTGGACTCACCACTGCCGCTGATATACGAAACAATCAAGGACCTCAGCGGGGCCCAAGTCTTCTCGACCCTAGATCTCAAGAGCGGCTACTGGCAAATCCCGCTGGAGGAAGAAGCAAAGAAGTACACAGCATTCTCGGTGCCCGACGGAGGTCGCTACCAGTTCCGGGTGATGTGCTTTGGGCTGAAGAACGCGCCCAGCACCTTCCAACGGCTGATGCAGGATGTTCTCACGGGACTATTACGGGAGTGCTGCCTCGTCTATCTGGACGACATCATTGTCTACTCCCCCGACTGGGAAACGCACCTGCGACACCTGGATCAAGTCTTGGAAAGGCTGCAGATGCACCAGCTGACCTGCTCGCTCAACAAGTGTCACTTCGGCCGGGAAGAAGTCGCCTTTCTGGGCCACGAGATTACTCCGGACGGCAACCTCCCGCAGCAGCAACATCTCAGAGCGATTGAAGACCAGCCGGCCCCCAGCAACAAGAAAGAGCTGCAACGCTTCCTGGGAACCTGCAACTGGCTGCGAGAGTACATCCCCTGCTTCGCCATGATTTCGGAACCGTTAACGGACCTGCTGCGGACAAGAAAGTGGCATTGGGACGACACAACTCAGCGAGCCTTCGAAGAGGTTAAGGCCGCTTTCCGGCAGCCGTTAAAACTCTCACGACCGGATCGAGACTTGCCGATGTTTCTGCAGACCGACGCCAGCCAAAAGGGACTTGGAGCGGTGCTTTATCAATGCACCGAAGCCGGAGAGAGGCGTATCATCTCGTACGCCAGTGCCAAGCTCCACGAGGCGGAGAAGAACTACCACTCCAACGAACTGGAGTGTTTGGCAGTCGTCTGGGCCATCAAGAAATACCGGCCATACTTGGAGGATCGACATTTCACCCTAAGGACCGACAACAAGGCGCTAACTTGGCTGAAGCAGGCGACGGGGCAGAAGACGAAGTACGCTCGCTGGGCTCTACTGATACAGAGCTTCAAATTCACCGTCGTCCACTGCCCGGGCAAGGAGAACGAGTTGCCTGACTTCCTCTCGAGGGAACCTGGGCTTGAAGATACTGCCGGCGTCCAAGAAGAACCACGGATGCAGCCTGAAGAGAGGCCACTTCGCAGTGTTGCGGCAGCTGCACCCCGACTACAAGAAATCACAGCTGTCGGCATCCATCAGGCAGTGCAGGAGGCGCAAGAAGGCGACCAGGAGTGCCAAGCGTGGAGAAACGACCCTGCGGCGGCTACAGCGAGAGGATACCGGGTGGACAACGGCCTGGTTTGGAAGGACAGACGCAACCAGGAACCAGGATTGTACGTGCCGCCGAGTGTCCGCATGGAGGTCATCAGGCACTTCCACGACTTCCCTGAAGCCGGTCATCCGGGGGCCGAAGAAACGTTTCGGGCCATCGGCAAGGACTTCGTCTGGACCGGCCTAACCATTGATGTCCGCAGATACGTCCGGAGTTGCAGAATATGCGCCCTACACAAGCGCGGCGCAAATCCCGAACAGGACCAACAGCGACCTCACCGACCCAGGAGATGTTGGAATACTGTCGCCCTGGACGTCATGGGACCATATCCGCTGACTCGAGCTGGCAACCGGTACATCGTAGTGGTCACGGATATGATGTCGAGATGGGTGGAAGCAAAGGCCGTGCGCAAGGCGGACGCCGACACCATTATCCGCTACCTGGAGGAAGAAGTGTTCCCTCGTTGGGGATACCCAGAGGCGTTGCTCACCGACAACGGAAAGCCGCTCACGGGCCACAAGTGGAAGCAGATGTGCGACAAGCTGCACATACGACCGTGGACTACAGCCAACTACCATCCCAGGGCGAACCCGACCGAGCGGCGCAACGGCGAGATCAAGAAGGCGCTGCGGATCCAGCTCCATGACTGCAAGGACCATGGCGACTGGGACAAGCGTTTGCCGACGATTCTGTTCTCGCTGCGGAATCGTGCAAACGCCGCCACTGGAGTGACACCGAGCGAGCTTCTGCTGGGCAGAGACCTACGCCGACCCGGCGACTGGAGTCGGCCACACGCAGAACAGGACGTCCGGCCAATTGAGGAACGAGAAGAGGCGGCCAGGTCACACCAGACGCAGTATCAGCGGCGGCGGTATCCGGAACGGAGGACACAGGACCCTACACTGGCCGTAGGGCAGCTGGTGTACGTCAAGAGCCACGCCGGACCAGCCAAAGGACGGAGGTACCCTGGATGGGAGCCAGCCTGGGAAGGTCCCTTTAGCGTTGCCGCAACCCTCGGCGGGCAGATTTACACGGTGGAGAAGGACGGACGTCCATACAAGGTTCACCGCCAACGGCTCAAACCCGCCGGAGAAGAACAATGGGCTGGCCACCGGAGAGCATTCAAGACCCGGGGGAGTTGTGACATAGCGAGGCGAAGATCTGCTCTCGGCGCCAGCCGAGACGTGACACGAGAAGGCGAGGCGACCCAATCAAGGATCGGCAGCAGCTTGATTGGCCTCAACGTGACCATCTAACGTGCTCGAGGCGAGCCAACCAGGGACCAGCGGCACTCTGATAGGTTCGTGGCATACGACCTGTCAGGGCATAAAAACAGCGCCGCTAAAAAAAAAAAAAAAAAAAAAAAAAAATTTTTGGCGCAACTGTCGTTCGGTTAAGATCGTTCGTTCACTTCACTTCAGCTGCTCGTACTGGAAGGACCTGCTCTCTTGAACCAGCTCCTCTGGACGACTCCGGAAGATTGTCGCTGTTACCAGCTGCTGCCCTGCTGCCTTCGGCCTGCCGAGGACAGACGTTCTTTATCTGCTGCCCTGCTTGTTGGACAACACCTTGCCTTGAAGAAAGAAGACTGCAACTCAGCTGGCTGGTGAACTGAGTAGCCAGCACTACAGCTGAGTTCGCTCGTCGGACCTTCTTAGGGCCACCAGCCAAGTGACCCTTTTCAGGACCACCAACCGCCGTGGGAAAGGAAGCAATTCCAGCCTGCCAGAGCTGTTGGTTGCGCAGCGCATCTAGCCCGCTGACGCTCAGGCTCTTAGGTAGCGCTGCCTAGGACGATCCTTGCGAGCCCCCACCAGTGGTAAGCGAGCTTGGATATCGCCTAGGTAAAGAGGCCGGTGGACACCTCTCTTGGTAAGGAGAGGTATCTAACGAAGCCGGTCATTTGCCCAGCTCGTAGTAAGCCTGAGCGTTCCAGAAGTCCCGCAAGCGATCCGGCTCGGGCCGGACCCTAGGTCCCTGGTTACCGCCGGAGGCAGCCTGGCTGCCTCTGGACGGCGAACCTCCCGCTCGATGGCGGAAATGCCCGCTCCGGGCGCGTCATCGAGCTCGCAGTCGCTCGCCACTGCCCCGCCCCACACGAGCGACTCGCCGTGCTCTCCGCTTATGGATGCGGGCCAAGTCGATCCCCGGTCGGTTCCGCTGCCCGGTGACGAGACCGACGCTTTCGTGGCGGTTGGGCCACGGGGGCGCCCGGTTAAGAAACCGAGGCGGAACCGATCGTCCTCAACCTCTTCCTCGGCGTCCGCCATGGAAGTTGTCCCCGCCGATGGCGAATCCGGCCCGGGGCCGACTGCGTCCGGCGGTGCCCAAGCACCGTCGGCCGCGGTTCGCATCCCGCCCGTTTACGTTCATGGCGTGAACAACGTCACCGGTTTTTACCGGCGATTGATAGTGGCTCCCGGACTTTCCCCGGCCAACGTTGACCTGAAGCTCCTTGGGGGCGATACAGTCAAGATCGTTGTCCGCGGAATGGACGTGTACCGCAGTGTCGTGGCGTACGTGGAATTCCAGCAATTCCAGTACCACACCTTCTCGACCAAACACGTGAAGCCTCTGTCGCTTGTCCTCAGAGGCTTGGACGTGGAATCCCCTCTGGAGGAAATACTCGATGAGCTGCGCGAGCTGGGCTATCCTGTTCGCGCGGTCCATCGGGTGTTTACTCCTGCCGGACCAAGGCGTCCAATTCCTCTGGTCCGCATCCTGGTGGAGAATAGCGAGGCAGGCACTAGCCTACTCTCACTTACGCGGCTTTTTGGTTTCCGCGTAAAAGTGGAAAGAAGCCGCGCTCCCGGGGTTCTGCCTCAGTGTCACAGGTGCCAACGCTTCGGGCACCACTCCGACTCTTGTTCAAACGCTCCGGCGTGCGTGAGGTGTTCTCTCCCTCACGCCTCCAAACTTTGCGATGCACCTGCATTCAAAAGATGCATCAACTGCGGCGGGAGTCACCCCGCCAACTACCGGGCATGTCCGGTGTTTCAGCAGGAGCTCGAGAGGCGAAAGCCGAAAGGGCGCCTGCCACCACCGAGGCATCCGGTAGCTGGTTCCAGACCTGCAACCGAGCAGCCAGGCCCTGCGCCTCCTGCTACGGCTGCCGTGTCTTCCGCCCCAGCTTCAAACAGGCAACAGAAGCGATCTAAAGGCCCGAAGCAAACACCTGTATCACAGGCAACTCCACCTCAGGCTCCTTCACAGGCCCCTGTCCCGCCTCAGGCGAAAAAGCGCCGTAACCTCGTGGCATCTAAAAGTGAGACCACTCAGCCAACAGAAAACATCTCGGTTGTGGAGCCTGAGCCTTCTCAATCCCCCCCAGCAACGGAGAATCCTGCCCCTGCTTCAGAAGCAGCCTCGCCTGACCTCCCGCCCCCGCGGTTTCCCAACGCAGGCAAAAAGAAGCGGCATAGAAAGCCCCGTGGCGCTAGATCCCGGGCTCCTGCCAACCCGGCCGCACAGTCCAGACAGCCTGCACAGCGCGCGCAGTCCGACGCAATCGCATCTGTCCCTCTTCCTAGCACCTCCGCTAGAGGTGCTACACCTGGCCCCAAGAAACCCCTGGCTTCCACCAATCCCCCGATTGATAAGCCTCGGCGCTCTTATGCGCACGCAGTCTCCGGGCAATCTGCCTCAAGAACCGTTCCTGACGACTACCAGGTCGTCAAAGACTTCCTTGCTGAGTTCGACCTCAGCAAAGTCGCCCAGACCTTCAGGTCCATCCGCTCCCGCTTGGAGACTGCCGACATAACTGAGAGATTCATGCTCTTGGTGGAAGCCGCCACTTGTGTAGGTCTTCTATGAGTCGGGTCCTCAAACGAGATCTCTCGATTCTTTCCTGGAACGCCAACGGGTTGTCCAACAAGATCCAGGAACTCCAAGAATTACTGGCCCGACTCAAACCCGATGTAGTACTTCTCAATGAGACCCACTTGACTCCTGCGAGTCGGTTACGACTGGCCAACTATGTGTGCTATCGAAACGACAGACCGGGCACTGCTGGTGGCGGTACTGCCGTCGCGGTGAGGCTCACTCTCGAGCATCACCGAGTCGTCTTGCCTGCAATGACTCACCTCGAAGGCACCGCTGTGGAGTTGTTAAACACTCTAGGCGGTGTACAGATGGTAGCGGCGTATAAACCGCCGCAAAAAGAGCTCCTTCACCCCGATCTAGCTGTCGCGTTCGATGCACACAGGAGGGTCATCATGGCCGGCGATCTGAACTGTAAACATCGCGATTGGAACAGTCGCTTGACTGCCCCAAACGGGAAACGTTTACGCAGGTTTGCCGATTCTCGCAGGATACAAGTGATTGGGCCTACCCAACCTACGTTCTACCCCTCACAACGCAACGCGGCTCCCGATGTCTTGGACATAGCGGTGATTCAAGGAATTGACTGTCCGGTCCATGTGTCCGCGCTAACGGAACTATCGTCAGATCATCTCCCCATCCTGATACACGTCGCTACCCAGCACGTCGTACGCAGAGATGTCAGGAAGGTGGTAGAATGGGATCGCTATGGCCCGGCGTTAAGTCGCCGATTGCCAGACGCGGGACCACTCGAAACCTTCCGCCAAGTCGACGAGGCAGTTGCCGCGTTTGATGAGGCAGTCGTATCTGCGATCGACGCGTCTTCCAGAATGAAGCCTGGCGTCACGCCCCACTGGCAGCGGATCCCAGAGGAGACGAGTGCTCTCGCTTGCGAGAGAAATCGCCTCCGGAGACGCTGGCAGCGGACCCGTGATCCGGCCGACAAGGCAGCGTACAACCGGGCGACCGGCATTTTACGTCGTGAAATGCAGGCCTACCGGAGACGCTGTTGGGAACTCGCCGTGGCCCAGGCAGGGGACGGATCGGACGAAAGTAGCCCTTACCGGATACCTTCGGCGTTGGTAGGGAAGAGGCGCCGGCCTCGCATCCCGGCCATTGCTGGACCTTTCGGTCAAATCCTGGCTCGCCCGGAGGCGAAGGCCGAGTACTTGGGCGCGTGTTTTGAGCGACAGTTCGCACCTAACCCGCCCATGGACTGGGACTTCGACGAAGAAGTCGAGAACGAAGTGGAAGACTTTCTGTCTCTTCCGATCACTACGGAGCCCGAACCCATTACTAGGGAAGAGGTCACAGATCGGCTCGTTGCACTCGTGCCAAGAAAAGCTCCTGGCCCGGACGGCGTCTCGAACGCCGCTCTTACTCGACTCCCGGAGCGAGGAGTACTTTTCTTGGTCGCGCTGTTCAACGCGTGTCTTAGACTGGCCTATTTTCCCCAGAAATGGCGTAAGGCGACGGTTATAGTGATCCCGAAGCAGGGAAAGGACGCTTCCCGTCCCGGCAACCTCCGGCCAATTAGTCTACTGTCAGCCACGTCAAAGGTCCTCGAACGTCTCGTACAACGGAGAGTACTAGATCATCTACGAAATTTCGATGTACTGGTCCCCGAACAGTTCGGCTTCCGTGTGGGGCATTCCACCACTCATCAACTGATGAGACTGGTGGAATGCATCACGGACGCCGGGTGTCGGAAAGAGCAGACTGTCGCCTGTTTCCTAGATGTGGAAAAGGCCTTTGATAGTGTCTGGCACGACGGGCTCTTGTTCAAGCTCCGGGAAATCCAGCTCCCAGATTGCTACCTTCGCTTGATTGCTAGCTTTCTGACGGAGAGGACTTTCTGCGTGCGAATAGACGACCACGTCTCTTCCGAGAGACGTATCACAGCCGGGGTACCTCAAGGTAGCGTGCTAGGGCCTCTCCTGTTCTCCGTGTATGTCAACGACGCACCCAGAGAGCCTGGAGTCCAGATGGCTTTGTTTGCCGACGACACGGCGGTCTATACCGCCGATCGGAACGCAGACTTTGCTATCCCACGACTTCAGCGCGCACTCGATGCGTATTCGACGTGGACGGAGAGCTGGAAAGTTGCCGTCAACGAAACCAAGAGCTCCGCGGTGCTATTCACAAAGCGCCGGAAAGAACCGCGAGGCCGAGTGAGACTCGGTAGAACGTACCTGCCCTGGTCGAGGGAAGTTAAGTACCTCGGTGTCCACCTAGATCGTCGGCTCACCTGGCGTACCCACGCTGAGACGATGCGAAGGAAAGCGTCCGCTCGTCTCGGTCAACTGTTTCCGATACTTGCCAACAAGGCTATGACCCGCAAGCTGGGTAAGTTGATTGTCAACGCGTATCTGTTGCCGATCATTACCTACGCTCTTCCCGTCTGGGGTTACCTCGCAACCGTTCATAAAAGAAGGTTGCAAAGCGTTCTCGATAGAGGGCTTCGGCTAGCGGCCAAAGTCCCCTATCGGTTTTCTTCTCGTCTCCTGAGAAGAGGACTCGGTGTCCGCTCCTTGGATGACACCGCAAGGCGACTTGCACGTAAATTTTACGTCCGAGCTGCGAGGACCCAGACAAACCCACTCATAGCTGGCCTTGGCAGGTACCGAATACGTCCAGGTGAATCTTGGAAACGGCCTCGACAAATACTGTACTAGTCGACCTAGTACGAGCATGTCGTTGTAACGACCAATAAAATTTAATTAATCAATATTCCGTCTGGACAGGACCACTAGGCAGGAGCCCCTCATAGGAGGCTCGGTACTAGGATACCATTGGGTCGTCTCACGACGCACAACCCAACAGCTCTGACCTGGATTTTTGGCGCACTCCATTGGACGTCGTCAAGCCAGCTGGAAGAAAAGGAAGAAGGAAGAATGGAGAACGCAGGAGAAGCAGTGATGGACATCGACTGGGACAGCAGCGGGCTCTACATACCGCTGCCGAAAGAAGAGAACCGCAGCACGCCCGGAACAGCGGACGCAGCCGCCGAACATCACAGCGCGGCTCGGGCAGCGTACGCAAATGATTTAGCGTACCCGACAAACGGTCCTTTTAAGGGCCTAAAAAACTATAGTGTGTACGATTGGCGCCATTTGTCCTGTGACAATATATATATATATATATATATATATAATTTTGGTGATATAATGAATATCAAGAACTTATGGTTGAACACTGTAAAACAAAAATATTTTTATGAAACACTAATAAAAAGCTGTTGTTGTTTAAACAAGTGTTTTATTGCGAGTTCTGTCACTCTGGGTCCCAGCACAATTTTCTTCCGTCTAGACCAAGAGTCTAGTTTAAAAAAAATTAAGTGACGCCCCTCAAAAACAAAAATTTGTAAAAAATTTTGGGGGAAGTTTCAGCATTATTCATAAGGTTTATTCATGAGTGTCATTTCTTTATTTTACTTCATTTATTGTGTAATTATATATAATTTTTTTAATTATAGATCAGTTTTTATGGTGTCACTGTACATACCACTGATTCTCAGTGGCTGAAGCATTGTGTGTGTAATTAATGTTTAACAATGGTGAAAGTCTATAGTGTAAGATGTTGGCATCATCATCCAACAGAGATACAACCAATCAATGAACCTGACCTCCTAAAGAAATCTTTACCATTTTGGATGATTCTCTGCTGCTGTTCTCCACCAGACTCTAAGCACCTTCTGTCAGACACTTACCTAGCATGATTCTTCAATATTTAGTGTCATTAAATTTAGGAAACTAAATTTGCTTATCACCTGTGTGTGTTCACGGTAACTGTAGCTACAGAAAATTAATTTTACAGACCTACACATGAAGGTAAAGGTTATATCTACTAGTGAGCTCCCCAAGCTGCAGAACTTGCTCACTATTTTAAATGAGATACTTGTTCTTAAATACAATCAGATTAACGAAGTCTAATAGGGCTGTGAGTACAGTTCTATCTATATGTCAGTACAGTACACATGCGTTCATAGGTTCTAATGACTTTCATCTTACCATGTGTATGTGTGTGTGCGTGTGTGTAATAAAATTAGAATTTGGGTATATGTTTTAATGTCTCTGATGTGTTCGTAATGGGGCGAAAAGGGGTATTATATTTTGTTGTACTTTTATTTCTGTTTTATTCAATTTATATGGTCCCAAAACAGCGAGTCACCTACATGAAATGACTGTAGTCAAGCAGAGCAAAGTTTTGAAAGTAAGCGGGGCGTTGGAATGCGGCGTGTTGTCCACAACAGTTTCATTCCAAGAACTTCAGTGCTGTGTGGCGCTCACCGACGCGCAACATTAACATGGGCACATAGACGACGCAGATCAGACTCCAACCGACGCCACGAAAAAATGGAGAGAGGCAAAGATTTTTGTTCCATGCGGTCCGGGGATGCCGGATATATTTCGAGACCATGCCCATATGCGTGACGTAGTCAGTGTTGTCAAGATTTCATCAACGTCCAACATACGTAAATAACACATGTTAAATGAACAGTGACGAATGATTCAACACCTAAGGCATTGCTTTTCCTCTTCAGCAAGCCAAATGGTGGGAGAAATTTTGGTAGCGCTCAGCCCAGTCGACAGCAACACCAGACCACGCGTGGTTCTATAAAATTTGTTCTTCATTAATTACGGTCGGCCGGCCAAAATTCAAGTTAATTCTCTGTAAGTGTGTAACAGTGTTAAACAGTACGAAACCGTGAAACAAGAAAAGTATAAAAAATGCAATCATAAACTGTGACATCAAGCAAAAGAAATTCAATGAGACGCGCCATGCGGTCAGGAAAAAGGACGCCACCCACGTAACGTTCTACAAAACTTAATATTACTATTATTTTTCCACATATAATGGGCTGTTAACTTCTATGAATGAATGAGTATGTGAGCATACTGGGTGCTTTCTTTAGTATAAGAATTAGGGTAAGTAACTTGTAGAAATCATGTTTGGTTAAACTTAATTCTTAGAAACCTGTAATGTCTTAAAAAAGAGAGAAAAGTTGAGTTTTAGAGAGGAATATGAAATGAAATAATGATATAATAAAATTTTTTTGAATTCCATCACATAAATGAGCATAGCGTACATTTTTCAAATAACCTCGGAGCCTCACTTGCATTTCAATGTTCGTGTGACGTAATCCTGGGCAGAAACAAGGTAGGTGGGAGATGTACATTATTATTACAAAAATATATTAAATAAATAACTTCACAAATGGCGCAACCGGAACAGGGACAGTTTTTATAAATTGAAATCTATATATAAAAACCGCACCTACAAGTGAAATGCACATTTGATTTCAAGGTTAAGTAACTACGTAAAAAATTACGTAGCATATATAAAACGGTACATCAATGTTCAAATGTTAAGAGTTAAGTGGTAGATGTTTTTATGTAAGAAAATTTAAATCAATATACTTATAAATATGGCAGGAAATGATGAAAGTATTGTAAGTGAAATAATTAATTTTGACGAATCAGCTGTTATAAACAGCCCTGAAATACATTCAACACCCAATGTAGGTGAAGACGATAAAGATATAAATATAAATGTTACAAGTGAAACGAATATTACAGATGATTCGGGGATTCAAATAACCCCAAAATTGAGTAGGGAAAGTAAAATTAATGATAATGAAGTCAGCTTCACTGACAATAAAACAGAAAGTCAATCAGCACCTATTTCAATGAATCAAAATAAAAAAGTTGATGACAGTAGTATGTTAAAAGATTTGTATAGTTTGATATGTAGTATGAAAGAAAATTCAGAGAAACAACACGATGAAGTGAATAATAAATTCGATGAACAGAGTAGAAAATTTAACGAGCTTGAAATTGATATTAATGAGGTTAAAATTAAATGCGAGAGTAATTTTAATGAACTGAAATATGAATTAAATGAAAAGTTGAGTCATTCATTAAACAGTATGAATAATAGAATCGATGAAATAGAGAGTTGTATGGCAGAAAAAATCGATAAACAAATACAGGAAGTAACTGAAAATTTTGAAAGTAAAATAAATGAATGTAATGCTAGTAGTGAATATAAGTTTAACTGTGCAGTTGATAAGATTAATATATATGAAACAAATACCAATTTCAAAATAAATGAAGTAGAAAATAATTGCAAAACAGAGATACAAGCTATACAAAATACAGTGAATATTATAGATAAGCGTAACGTACAAGTTGAGTGTTTAAACAATAATAAATTTATATCAATTGAACAAAGCATAGCTAGTGTCAAAGATGAATTAACTGTAGAGATTAGTAAAAAACTTAATAGTGTTACTGAACAAGTAGTAATTACTAGAGATATGAATAGTGATATTGATTTGGAATTGTTTAATTGTGAAAATAGGGGGGTACACCCCATGCAGTTTTTAAATAGAGTGAAAGAGTTCCATCAGTTTTGTCGAAGTAGTTGGGAAGTACAGTTGTTAAAGATAATGAAGTGTTTTAGAGGGAATTCCGCGGTATGGGCGGAGGTACATAAGATAGACTGGGTAAATTATCAGAGTTTTGAGATGGCATTTAGAGAGAAATATTGGTCAGAAGAAGAACAAGAAATATTACGGAGTAAAATTATGGGACCAGGTAATTTTGGGACCCAAGGGGGTAACGTGACTATGTACGTAATGCGACTATATAATGAGGCAAAATATTTAGAGTCACCGTTACCGTTCGGATCACTCGTCCGTCACATAAGTAAGCATTTGCCGAGAGAAATACAAATTACATTAATGACTTGAGAAATTATAGAAATCACGGAACTAGAAAAATATTAGATATATTTCAGAATATAAGAGAACGGGACATGAGTAGGTGTATAAACACACCGGCATCACATATAAATGGGAATTATAATCAACCCAGGGGAATGCCCAACTTTCACCGAGGGGCACGTGGGGGAAATAATGACAATAGAGG
This sequence comes from Magicicada septendecula, assembly GCA_034769895.1. Lineage (NCBI taxonomy): Eukaryota > Metazoa > Arthropoda > Insecta > Hemiptera > Cicadidae > Magicicada > Magicicada septendecula. The sequence continues at coordinate 479,273,202 of CM068373.1, forward strand.
CGAGGGTTGGCGATGTGCAGATTGTAATGTTGAAAACTATGCTATAAGAACAACATGTTTTAGATGCCACAAGCCGAGAGAATGTCAACGCAATGAGAGAACGTACCATCAACAGAATCAGCCACAGAGAGGAGCAGAGAACGCCAGAGGAGCACCGAGGGGAAATAGAAGTGGTAACAGAGGAAGAGGAGGATATAACCAAACAGTGGCAGGTCCATCCACGGGAAACTAGAAGAGACAATGGGGAACCAGGCCCATCCATTGTCGGAGGAGAACCTGGGGGTCCAAGAGGAGTGTAACTACCGAAGCTATATAATTATCAAGGACATGGCGGGGGAGTTACTGGAGGAGGACGATGCAGAAACGACAGAAACCAAAACCGGATTGACGGAGGTAGTTGTAACCATAGAAGGTAAGAATTATAAAACATTAATTGACACAGGGAGTGAGATATCAGTAGTTTCAGAGAATGTAATAGGCGAATTAAAAGAGATAAATAAAAATATACCATCATTACCAGTTGCAGGCGTAACAGTAGTAGGGGTAACTGGAGTACGAAGTAAAAGAGTTACTAAACAAGTACAATTAAATATATACATTAATGAAACAGAATTTGAGAATACTTTTCTAGTAGTTAAGGGTTTGAATTTAGATAATTTTGGGAAACAATTTTTTGGAGAGAAATAAAGCAGTAATTGATTTTAACATGAGAATGGTAGAATTTAATAAGGGGCGTGAACCAGTCAGGGTAAATTTTTTAAGAGGGTGTTAGATGAAGTTAGAGTTACGGGTGTGAAGATGATAACAAAACCGAGTAGGCGAGGGAATTATAGAAACAAGAGTGAATGTATGTCAAGAGAGTGAGAGCGTAGAGAAGGATGAGAGAGTATGGGAAAATAGGGCAGATAAATTTTTTAATGAGGGTGGAGTTGCAGGGAGTCCCCAACAACAGGAGTTGTGGGCAGTTATTGAACGTTTCAGAGGTGTGTTTGCTGAGTTGCCTGGAAAAGCCAGGGACTACGTATGCGAGTTGAAGGTTCGAGAACACTCACCCTACATGCAGAGAAGTTACCCAGTGCCGTTTTCAAAGAGGAGAGCTGTACAGGAAGAGTTGGACCGGATGATGGAAGGAGACATCATTGAAAGATCTATATCGCCATACTCTAATCCGTTAGTAGTGGTCATCAAGAAGGATGGAAAGGTAAGGTTGTGTTTAGACACTAGAAAAATTAATCAGATTATAATACCTGACGATAAATAATTGATGACTAATTAATGAAAGTTTAGAATTAATTAATCAATTAATTGACATTGTAACTTAAATAATTTAAATGCAACTTTAAATAGATAAAATGTGCAAATCTTAATCACGATTAAATATAAACAATATTTCAATGTATTACTGTATTAATATAATGATAATGTGTATTATTATGTATCATATATTATGTATTATGTTATGAAATTTTAACATGATTTATAGAAATAGTGTGTGTGGAGGAGAATGAGGGGTAAATATTGTTAACAGCGCCAATTATTACCTGTTAATAATGATTTTAATAACAATTTTAATTTCAATAAGATTTATTAATTTTTTTTTCTATAATTTTTTTTTCTCCATGTGTGAGTAATATTGGGAATTTATATAGGGATTTCCATGTTTTCTTTTATAATTAAATTAAATTCTTTTTTATATCAATATTTGTTTCTTTTATAATTATAATAATTATAAAACAGAAAGAGTTAATTATTATCGATGGGAATCGAAACGATTGTATAATTCAGGGTTGTCCATAAAGAGAATGGCAATTCTATGTAATTCTTGTATGTTACATTTTTGTATTTATATTTTTAGTTGTTTAAGCAAACCCAGTGCTTATTAGCACAAACCAGCACATAGCTAAGGGGAACCAGATCAGTTAAGGATAGAGTAATATACCAACCCACTATTTTGATATTTTTCATTTATTGTTTCAGTGTCTGGTGATGTTATGACGGCGGTCCTGAGCTGGCCAGCACGTCAGAGCAGGGGTGTTACGCGCCTAATTGGCCTTATGGTGTTGGGATCTCGAAGGAGAAGTCCAGTAAGGTCATGCAGGTACTGTCATCGTCATCAGACCACGGGTGAGTTATTGATTTTCTTTTAATATAAACTGTAAGGGGGTTGTGGCGACCTATCCTGGCTGATCCCTTTAGGAAGTATGAATGGGTCAATGAAAGTTTTTATGCTTCGGCACAAAATCTTTCATTGAGGGGGTTTTGTGATGGTACAATTCTGGTACAATATTAAATTAACAAAAACATGGTATAAAAGACTATAAGTATTGTATTCCTTCATTTTTTAACAATTTGGTCATAATTAATTAAACCTTTAATAATCCCTGTAAAGTTTCAGTGAGTGAACTATATAAATAAATCAATTCAGTGAGTGAAAAATTAACCAGATTATAATACCTGACCGGGAGTCACCGGAAGCCATGAATGAAATCTTTCAAAAGTTTAGCGGAGTCAAATATATGACGTCCTTAGATTTAACAGCAGGCTACTGGCAAGTTCCATTAGCGCCAGAGAGCCGGAAATTTACTGCGTTTCTCTTCAATGGTAAGAACTATCAATTTAAGCGTCTGCCATTCGGACTAAACACTAGCGTAGCCAGTTTTATAAAATGATTAGATATGATACTACAACCCAAGGATTTAGATTTTTTAACTGTATATGTCGATGACATACTAATAGCATCAAGAACATTCTTTGAACTTTTAGAACACATAGAATATGTACTAAGTAAATTGCAACAAGGGGGATTAACTGTTAATTGGGAGAAGTCAAAATTTCTACAAACTGAGATACACTTTTTAGGTTTTATTATCACTCCCGAGGGTATTTTAGCAAACCCAGACAAAGTAGAAGCTATCATACGTTTTCCAGAACCAAAAAATATTAAACAGTTACAAAGCTTTTTGGGATTATGCAATTTTTATCGAAAATTTCAGAGAAATTATGCACATATTACCTCTAAACTAAGTGTGGTTTTACAAAAGAACAAACAATGGAAATGGGGCGAGGAGGAAAGAATTGTTTTCAATGAAATTAAAGAGAAATTTATAAATATGATAATGATGAATCACCCGGATTTTCAGAAAAAGTTTTATTTACAGACAGATGCCAGCAACATAGCCCTCGGCGCAGAACTCTACCAGGAGGGTGAGGATCAGGAGCACCGGACCATCGCTTTTGCCAGCAGGACTTTATTGGCAGCAGAGAGGAACTACACAACAACAGAGAAAGAACTGCTGAGCATCGTCTTCGCAGTGAAGAAATTTCGCACGTACCTGCTAGGAAACCAAACAGTCATCAGAACAGATCATAAGGCCTTATCGTTTTTGAACACATGTAAGCTGACGCATAGCAGATTAACCAGGTGGGTGGTAGCATTACAAGAATATCATTTTTCATGGGAATACATTAAGGGAACAGATACCAAGGTACCAGACACTCTTTCCAGAATAGATACAATAGATAATAAGACAGGGAGAGATCTGAAAGAAATAGAAATTTTTTGATTAACAAGGGAAGATAGAATTTTTGGGGAGGAATTAAGGGAAATTAAAAACATACAAAGATCAGAAAACAAATTAGGTAAGATAATAGCTAGCTTAGAAGCAGATATAAATGGTTCAGAGTACAACACACATTTCCAAATATATAAGGGAATTCTGTTTAAGAAAGTAGAAGGGGTGAACGGGATTGGAGATTAATGATACCTGATGAGTTAGTAGATCGAATTATTTGGGATTGTCATGTAAGATACGGGCATTTTGGTGCGAAAAAATGTACAAATGTTTTAAAAAAATCTTGTGTTTTCAAAAATATGGAGAGACGAGTTAGAAGAGTATTAAGAGTTTGCGATTTGTGTCAAAAGTCAAAAGTAGTAAATTATAGGGTTGAAAGGGAAATGAATTTTATAAAAGTAGAGAGACCGTTAGATTTAGTTGCGGTAGATTTGTATGGGCCATTGACTAATGGTAGAGGAGGAGTGGTATATATTTTTGTTGTTTTAGACACTTTTACCAAGTTTGTTAGGTTGTACAGCTTAAAGAGAGCTACTAGCAAGGTATTGAGCGAAAAGATCACCAAGGACTATATGATTAACATAGGTAAGCTGAAGGTAATTTTATCCGATCATGGACTGCAGTTCATCAGCGGGAAGTGGAGACAGACTCTTGGCTGGGAAGGCATCATACCCAAACATACGGCAGTTTACCATCCACAGTCGAACCATGCAGAGCGGGTGATGCGGGAAATCGGCAGGATATTCAGGGCGTATTGTCACTCCAAACACTCAGAATGGCCTTTATACGTAAAGAAGGTGGAGGACTGGTTAAACAGCACTACACAAGATTCTACAGGGTTTACACCATACGAATTAATAAAAGGAGCCAGACCACCCAGAATATTAGAACAACTTTTTGAATATCCACCGGAAGAAAGAACTATCGACCAAAATGTAAAAATACAACTCACCAACGAGAATCTACTCACCAAGGGAGAGAGAAGAAACCGGAAACATGATGAAAAGGGTAAATGGGTCAAATACGAGGTAGGCCAGTTAGTATTGGTAAGGAGACACGATTTGTCTAGCGCTCAAGATAAAGAAATAAAGAAGTTTTTCCTATTGTATGAAGGACCTTATGAGATTGTAGAAATAAAAATGAATAATGCATATGTACTACGCAATCAGGTAACACAGGAGATAGTGGGCACGCAAAATGCTACGAATTTGAAGTTGTATTGGTCAAGGTAAAATTTTATTTTTTTAATTGTAATATGTTATTGTATGTTTTCAGAAGGGACTCCCCCCATTTTCGGGTGGTCACGACCTTACCAGTCCTGGCCATGGGTTTCGGGAATTGGAGGCGGACCATGGTTGGCAGAACTTCCTTCGGGCAGGGACACGACGATGGTCCGGCTCCACCAAAATTAGTAAACATTAGAAATTTCACCACATCATTGAACGGGGAGGGGGACCCATAAAGGTACGTGATACGAATTATTTTTTTTAACACTCAAGGTGCAGCGGCTAGGTGTACCATATCACGTACCAGCACTGCTTTCAAGTGATTGTAAATAGTTATGGAGGCTATATATATTAAAGGCAGTGCATTCACAGTAAAATTTTTGTGTCTCATTGGTAAAAACAAATTTCACCAATGAGAGCAGTTACAGAATATTTAAAAAAGATGAGTTTTGCGGGGATGAGTTCGTGCAAGAGCAGACGGCGGGTTAGGATAAATGGGAAAGTAAGAGGAGTGGATTTGGTGTTAAGTGTAATAGAAAGAGAACGTGAATTCACGTAGTGTGTCTGCCTGTGCGCGAGCGCGTCCCAGTGAAACCCCGTCTTTTCGGGCGATTACTACTGTATCAGCAATAAGGAATAAAATTAGCCTCCAACTTATCAATATATAATTTGGAATGTTTATAATTTTAAAATTATGGAAGTAGTTATAGTGTATTTTAGTATATTTTAGTAAATAAGTGACCATTATAATCATGAAATTTGTAGTACAAGCTAAGAAAAGCGAAAGGTTTGCTGTGTAAAGGTTAAAAATATAGATGTGTTTAAAAAAATGTAAAAATGAAAATCAATCAAGTAATTAATATACCCAAACATATAAGAGCTGACCTTCTGTGAACTGTAGTAGCAGTGTCAGCGTTGGCCTTATATGTCTTTTGGTAGTTTCCCCACATTTCGGGCGGTCACGGTTTCACCAGGCCCTGGCCGTGGAATGATGTAAGTAGTTACAAAATTGGTGAATTTTGAAATTGAACCAGGGGGTAACAGGGGAAACTACATAACTATGGAACAGCGGCTATCGTCGAAGGTGTCAATAGTGCCGTGATTAAGGGTGGGTGAATCATTTTAGTAGGATTACTGGTGTCCTCGGACATCAGTAATACCGAATTTTTATGTAACGCTGAACCAAGAACGGTATAGTCAGCGATTATACCTTATACATGTAACTTCAGTTATTGGGGATGCAAATGGGTGCCGCAGTCCACCAGTAGTAAACAATAGTGTGTGTGGTAAAGGAGCTGGCAGTTACAAGCCAGGGGCACAGATAACGCATCTGTGCACAAGGTAAATACCTAGACCGACCGGCAGGTGGTTTACCTAAATGTAGCAGAGTCAGAAAAGGGGGAAACAATAAAGCGATGTAGTGGGAGTGTAGCTGTAAATTCAGCGAGAGGGTGACGACCTCTGTAAACAGTGGGCGGTCAACTTGTGATGGTACAATTCTGGTACAATATTAAATTAACAAAAACATGGTATAAAAGACCATAAGTATTGTATTCCTTCATTTTTTAACAATTTGGTCATAATTAATTAAACCTTTAATAATCCCTGTAAAGTTTCAGTGAGTGAACTATATAAATGTTTTGTAAACGCAAAAGTGAATTGACAGGATTCTGTTTTCATCGCAAAAAACAAGAAACACAGCAAAAAACGTATGTCGCATACCGAGATAACGAGACGAGCCCTGACGACGTCAGCGCTGAGGAATGTTTTTCCGTAAACAAGTCGATGCTGTAAACAGATGGACAATAGCTTGATGACGTAGTTTTCGCCCCACCTACGCAAAATGAAACAAAGAATCTGGGTCATTTTCTTCTAGAGCGTGAACGCAGCCGGCCGGCAAACAGTTCACCGAGTGTGAATTTTAACTTTTACACCACTAAAAGTGGTTAATTACAAGAGTGTTTAAGGTGCAATACTCCGAGATGTGACCGGTAGCAATCGGTAAACTCGCGGTGTGCGACGTTTTACCGAACGAACAACCACTGGAAATTGGGTGAGAACGTTCCAGCATCATTTTATTTTCACGTAAAACAATATAATTCAATATAATGACCAACTCAAAAGTCACTCAATGTTAAAATGAAACTAAATTTTATTTAATATTTTAAAATAAGCTCAAATAAATAAATCAATTGTACCAGAGCATGAGAGAGAGAGAGAGAGTGCTTTAATTTCTCTAAGTGCTGGGTTGTGCAAGGTATATAAATGTATTTGTTTAATGTTACATAATTGCATATTCAATGTCTCATATTTAATGTTTATTTTGGAGGGTTAAAATTGTTTTGCTAACGCCCATGGCGTATTATGTGGGTACATATTCGAGTCAGTTTCCAGTATGTATTTAGATTCAATTTAAAAAAATAAAAAGTAACTTGTTTATGTTATCTTGAGTACAATTATTTCAGGTAGTATGTTTCACAAACCTGGTTCGTGTTACACGAATTCTGGCCCTAGATGTAAATTTGTATGATGTTGCCCAATCTGACAACATGGCGTCCGGTTTCAAAAGTGAAATTAATTTACTAGTACACACAAGATTATTGTAACCAATAAAAACAATAAAAGCAATTAGTTACAAATTGCGCCCGTAATAACAGGGACATTAGTTAAAAATGGCGCGTGCCGAAAGGGACTTGATATAAAATCTAATTTTATGTGGGGTATACTTACCTGAATGTGAAATAACTACCTGGGGTAAGAGTACGAAAGTACGTAACACGTGCGCAAGGTAAGGTTAAATTTTAAGGTTATAAACATATATGTTTTAGCAACATAAAATAGCAAATATGAGTACTAATGACAATATTACATTAGAAATCAGTACAGCTGAGGTAGATTTGACTAGTGAGATGGATATTCAACCAACTCAAACTAGTCAGACTGACGAGGCAAATACGCCTGTATCTGTTGTATCTGTAGAGACAGAGAAAGTCGATACATCCATTTCAACTAGTTCAGAACGTAAACTAGATGGTACGGCTGCAATGATGCAGCTATTATTAAATAAATTTGATGAAAAATTTACTAATTGAAATTACAAATTAGATGAGCAAAAAAGCGATTATAATATTAAATTTACAAATTTGAATAACAAATTTGATAATTTTGATAAACAATTTAATGAGCAGAAAAATGAAATCAGAAATAGTTTTGATATCAAGTTTAACGAATTAAAAACTGAAATTAAAATTCGTAATGATAATCTTATTAAGCAGTGTGATAAAGTGATTAAAAAGTTGGACGAGAGTTTAATTCAAATAGAAAATCAGAAGGAGAATAGTAGTGAAAATAGAACGAAAAATGAAGTACTGATTAATAACGTAAATAACAGTGACAATGTGAATAATGAACTTACAGGTAGTAAGAATATGATATTAGAAAATGATGAAAGTATTATGAGTGATAATGAAGTGTTTGAGTGTACTGAGTCAGAGAGAGAGCTTGGAGAAAGTATTTTTGTTAAAGGGGTGCAGGGGTTAGAATTTTCTTTTGATGTTGTGTTAGGGGGTGAAGAAAAGTCTTCACGTATTTTTTATAAGGACAAGAGTTCCTTCAATTTATATTTGGGAGACGATAGGTCTACAAATAAAGTTTCTTGGTGTTTTTGTGTACCTCATAAGTGGTACAGTAATTTTGAGTTAGGGACCCCTGCATATTTTGAGAGAGAGAGTGTAATTTGGTGTTATGGTGAGACAAATATTAAGAAAGAAAGTATAGAGAGATATAGTGAGAGAAAGAAAGTAATAGAAATTTTTAAAGTTAATAGAAAGTACAGAGAATTGGTAGAAAGGTTAGGGGTAGATACGGAGGATGAAAATAATGAATACTTACCTTGTAGTAACAGTGAAATTGAAATAACAATAAATGATGAAATAATGGTATTAAGTACTTACCTGTGGTAGAAAATTATGATGATAATTACAAGATGAATAACAAGATTATAACATCTGGTCTTACTGATATAGACAGAACCCTACTCGATCGTGACTTGATATATTTGTTTGATAATTGTTTGATATATGAATATGAATATAATGTTTCTAATCATAAAATTTATTCATTAGACAATAAGATAAATAGAACTAAGATTAGGTTGTTATTCAACGATGGAGGATAGAGTGTTTCAATTGGGTAATGAACATTAAATATATGTGAACAGTGGTATTGAATTGGACTGCATATGGACTGATTTCGATTAATGACAAAATAATGTGTTTGAAGTGTATATTTTTCATTGTTTTATATGTTTTATATATCAATGTAGTTATGTATTTTTGATGTTGTGTATTGCAGGTATATTTTGTGTACAACATGTATCAAGTATGTTTTAACAATTAATATGTTTTGTTTACCTAAACAAGTAAAAATTTTTAAATAGTTGAATAATAATTAAAGTAATTATTCTTTATTACTGAATTAAAATGGTATAAAAGGAAGCTGTACTATCTTGGCAACAGAAGTAAATTATTAATTGTCATAGAAGGTAAATTATTAATTAATTTGTAATGAAGGTAATTCCTAATGAATAATAATAAATGATTAAGTAAGAATATATATTTGAAAAGGGAGATGTATTGTTATGAGTAGGTGAGAGATGAATTATATAAGACAAATGTCAATGATTACAGTAAGGTAGAATGTTTAAACAGGGATAGAGCCTGGGTATAAATAGAAGCAGGTGAGTTATTTAATTAATGTAAATGGAGTTAGATAGTTAAGAATTTTTAAAGAAAATAATACAAAGAGAGTATTAGATATTTAGGGACACAGTAGTTAGTGATTATTTGTAGAGGTGAGTAAAGTAATGGTGTACACATATATTTGTTGTTGATGATATTTTGTAGTGGGGGTGAGGTGATAAGGAGTAGCCAACGTATAGTGTTGTGGCAGGTAATAGCGTAGTTTAAGGGAGTGTTTGCCGAATTTTTTGGAAGAGCAAAATATTATGAATGTATATAGCCAGATAGGGAACACCCATCTCTATACAAAGACGAGCGGTGCCATAGGATTTAAATGAAATTAGTAAAGGTGTTTATAATTGAGATATTGGTGTCATGAAAGGTAAATTTGGTTGTTAGTTAGAAGAAAGGTGAGTAAGATTATAATAAGTAAAAGCATAGTGAATACAGGAGTCATCCAGACTAAACAATGATAAAAATGTGAAAGGTTAGGTAGGTAGAAAGTTCAGAATAGAAAGGTAATGAATAATGAAGTAATAATAATAATATTATAACAATATTAATAATAAATGTGAAAAAATAATAATGATAAATAATTGATGACTAATTAATGAAAGTTTGGAATTAATTAATCAATTAATTGACATTGTAACTTAAATAATTTAAATGCAACTTTAAATAGATAAAATGTGCAAATCTTAATCACGATTAAATATAAACAATATTTCAATGTATTACTGTATTAATATAATGATAATGTGTATTATTATGTATCATATATTATGTATTATGTTATGAAATTTTAACATGATTTATAGAAATAGTGTGTGTGGAGGAGAATGAGGGGTAAATATTGTTAACAGCACCAATTATTACCTGTTAATAATGATTTTAATAACAATTTTAATTTCAATAAGATTTATTAATTATTACTTTTTCTATAATTTGTTTTTCTCCATGTGTGAGTAATATTGGGAATTTATATAGGGATTTCCATGTTTTCTTTTATAATTAAATTAAATTCTTTTTTATATCAATATTTGTTTCTTTTATAATTATAATAATTATAAAACAGAAAGAGTTAATTATTATCGATGGGAATCGAAACGATTGTATAATTCAGGGTTGTCCATAAAGAAAATGGCAATTCTATGTAATTCTTGTATGTTACATTTTTGTATTTATATTTTTAGTAGTTTAAGCAAACCCAGTGCTTATTAGCACAAACCAGCACATAGCTAAGGGGAACCAGATCAGTTAAGGATAGAGTAATATACCAAGCCACTATTTTGATATTTTTCATTTATTGTTTCAGTGTTTGGTGATGTTATGACGGCGGTCCTGAGCTGGCCAGCGCGTCAGAGCAGGGGTGTTACGCGCCTAATTGGCCTTATGGTGTTGGGATTTCGAAGGAGAAGTCCAGTAAGGTCATGCAGGTACTGTCATCGTCATCAGACCATGGGTGAGTTATTGATTTTCTTTTAATATAAACTGTAAGGGGGTTGTGGCGACCTATCCTGGCTGATCCCTTTAGGAAGTATGAATGGGTCAATGAAAGTTTTTATGCTTCGGCACAAAATCTTTCATTGAGGGGGTTTGTGATGGTACAATTCTGGTACAATATTAAATTAACAAAAACATGGTATAAAAGACCATAAGTATTGTATTCCTTCATTTTTTAACAATTTGGTCATAATTAATTAAACCTTTAATAATCCCTGTAAAGTTTCAGTGAGTGAACTATATAAATGTTTTGTAAACGCAAAAGTGAATTGACAGGATTCTAACTGTTTCATTGTAAAAAACAAGAAACACAGCAAAAAACATATGTCGCATACCGAGATAACGAGACGAGCCCTGACGACGTCAGCGCTGAGGAATGTTTTTCCGTAAACAAGTCGATGCTGTAAACAGATGGACAATAGCTTGATGACGTAGTTTTCGCCCCACCTAAGCAAAATTAAACAAAGAATCTTGGTCATTTTCTTCTAGAGCGTGAACGCAGCCGGCCGGCAAACAGTTCACCGAGTGTGAATTTTAACTTTTACACCACTAAAAGTGGTTAATTACAAGAGTGTTCAAGGTGCAATACTCCGAGATGTGACCGGTAGCAATCGGTAAACTCGCGGTGTGCAACATTTTACCGAATGAACAACCACTGGAAATTGGGTGAGAACGTTCCAGCATCATTTTATTTTCACGTAAAACAATATAATTCAATATAATGACCAACTCAAAAGTCACTCAATGTTAAAATGAAACTAAATTTTATTTAAAATTTTAAAATGAGCTCAAATAAATAAATCAATTGTACCAGAGCGTGAGAGAGAGAGAGAGAGAGAGAGAGAGAGAGAGAGAGAGAGAGAGAGAGTGCTTTAACTTCTCTAAGTGCTGGGTTGTGCGAGGTATATAAATGTATTTGTTTAATGTTACATAATTGCATATTCAATGTCTCATATTTAATGTTTATTTTGGAGGGTTAAAATTGTTTTGCTAACGCCCATGGCGTATTATGTGGGTTACATATTCGAGTCAGTTTCCAGTATGTATTTAGATTCAATTTAAAAAAATAAAAAGTAACTTGTTTATGTTATCTTGAGTACAATTATTTCAGGTAGTATGTTTCACAAACCTGGTTCGTGTTACATGAATTCTGGCCCTAGATGTAAATTTGTATGATGTTGCCCAATCTGACAACATGGCATCCGGTTTCAAAAGTGAAATTAATTTATTAGTACACACAAGATTTTGTAACCAATAAAAACAATAAAAGCAATTAGTTACAAATTGCGCCCGTAATAACAGGGACATTAGTTACAATAACACGACTCTATAGAGAGAGTTGGGGGTTGACAATCCATAGAGCTGTTCAGTAACTGTTGCTATGACTATGTCTCAATGAGTAGCGATGTATGTCCCTGTGAGAGCAAAATGATTTTAAGTACCAGGTTTAAATAGTAATGAATTCAAATAACATTGTAGGATAACTATATACTTTTGTGTATTTATAGTGATTGTATGTAGTATGTTAGTGATAAGGATTAAAAAAAAAAAGTACTTTATATAATATTGTTGTTTACATATCTATAGAAACGTCATTCACCTTGCCAAGAAAATCAGTTGATTGCTGCACTTACAAATAATTTACAAATTTTTCAGTGCCATTAACTGTTTGAATATAATTAATGATTGACTAATAGATTTTCAATGTGTTAAAAGATTTTAATTTAAATGATGGAAATAATTTGAGGGAGTTAAGAATTTTAAATGAGTTGCAAAAGGTGGTAAATGTTAGAATTTGGGTGAGTAATATTTCGTTAGGACATTTAAATCAGTCTAAGTTAAGTTTGAAAGGGGAGTTGAAAAAAGTAAGATTGTTGTGAATAAATGTAAGGTAAAGTTTGAGAGGTAATAGTGACACAGTAGCTATGGGGAAAATATGTAGAGTAATGATTGATATATTGAGGAAATAAATAAATGGAGATATTTGGTAGATGAAAGTGATGTAATGGGAGAGTAATTAGTTGATGAGTAATTTTGTAAGGGGGTGGTGTGATAAGGAGTCCTCAACGAAAAGCGTTGTGGCGGGAAGGGAACCGATTAGCGCCGGAAAGGGTTACCTAGGGGGAGTCCAGGAACCAACATAAGGGAGTGAGCAGTGGGAAGGGAACACACATCCTGAGTACAAAGGGGTAGAGAGTATTTTTTGTCATAAGGGTAGAATGATGCGAAATGAGTTTGAGCAGTAAGTTAGAGGTAGGGAATGGTTGGTAGATGTTTTGATAGATGATAGTCATACTAGTTAAAGCTGTCAAGTGAGTATTAGAGTCAGAAGGGGGGAAGATTATAAATATATAAATGCCAAGTTGTAAATCGAAATGTTGTTATGAGTAAACAAGAGTCACCCAAACTAACTGAGAATGAAACTATTAAAGAAAGAAAGTCATAGTCAAAATATAAAATTAATTGAAACAAGTGACAGATTTTGATAGAATTTGAGAATAATGTAAAGCTATAAAATGTGTGATTTTTGGTCAATTTAAATGTAAATTTTGTTTATTGTAATAGTAACCATGTTAATTTTAAATGTCTTATTTTATTATGTTGTACTATGTTTGAAGGTAAAGGATTTTAAAGAGGTTTCATGTATTTTATGATGTAGCTTTGTATAACATAGGTATATCAAGGTCGTTGACTTGACCCAGAGAGATCAGCTGATGGTTGATGTTATAAACAAGACCAGTTTCTGGCAACTGATTGATGCAATTTGGTCGTTTCATTGAATTAAATGATTTTAAATGTTTCTGAATATTGAGAAAAGTATATTTTAATAAATTTAAATTTTTTTGAAAAAAAAATTTATTTTTATGCCTGCCATATAGGTGATGTTTCAATTTCAAGTATATCATTGTTTACGTGTATTACTAGTGTTTTATTGAATTATATTGTTTAGTATGTATGTATCATCAAATGTTAGGATAAGTGAGTTCATGTTTATTTATGATATGATAATGAGAGGTTCAGTTTATTTGTTTTATGATTGTTAGCAGTAGTAAAGAAAATTAATAGAGTTGATGGATTCATGTAAAAGATTTTTTTTTTTTTTAAGAAAGTAATGGAAATATAACAATTTGATTTTAAACGAAAATGAATTTTTTTTTTTGAATTTAAAGATAAATATTTTGGGAATTTTAAATGATGAGTTTGTTTAGAAAGTAATCATGAGTGTGTGTACGTGCCCAGTACTTGCTAAAGGCAACCCAGTATGCATGACAAGGGGGAACATACCGGTTGAGGATCTGGCATGGTATAAGACCAAGGGTTTGGATTTTGGGGAGTGGCATGTTAGAAGGTTAGGTGAGCTGTGGTGCGTCTGTTCGATTTTATGGTGTTTGGATCTCGAATAGAGAAGTCCAGTAATCTCATTCAGGTGCAGCCATAGTCGCCGAGCTAGGGGGGTAGTTTACCCATATCCTTACCCATGTGTTAAGAATTAATGGGGGTTGTTGGCACCATATCCTCACGGATCCTCTTAGGGGTTTAGCAATGAGATTTCTTCTGTTTCGGCAGAAGATCTCTCAATGGGGGTATTGTAATGGGGCGAAAAGGGGTATTATATTTTGTTGTACTTTTATTTTTGTTTTATTCAATTTATAAGGTCCCAAAACAGCGAGTCACCTACATGAAACGATTGTAGTCAAGCAGAGCAAAGTTTTGAAAGTAATCAGGGCGTTGGAATGTGGCGTGTTGTCCACAACAGTTTCATTCCAAGAACTTCAGTGCTGTGTGGCTCTCACCGACGCGCAACATTAACACGGGCGCATAGACGACGCAGATCAGACTCCAACCGACGCCACAAAAAAATGGAGAGAGGCAAAGATTTTTGTTCCATGCGGTCCGGGGATGCCGGATATATTTCAAGACCACGCCCATATGCGTGATGTAGTCAGTGTTGTCAAGATTTCATCAACGTCCAACATACGTAAATAACACATGTTAAATGAACAGTGACGAACGATTCAACATCTAAGGCATTGCTTTTCCTCTTCAGCAAGCCAAATGGTGGGAGAAATTTTGGTAGCGCTCAGCCCAGTTGACAGCAACACCAGACCACGCATGGTTCTATAAAATTGTTCTTCATTAATTACGGTCGGCCAGCCAAAATTCAAGTTAATTCTCTGTAAGTGTGTAACAGTGTTAAACAGTACGAAACCGTGAAACAAGAAAAGTATAAAAAATGCAATCATAAACTGTGACATCAAGCAAAAGAAATTCAGTGAGACGCGCCATGCGGTTGGGAAAAAGGACGCCACCCACGTAACGTTCTACAAAACTTAATATTACTATTATTTTTCCACATATAATGGGCTGTAAACTTCTATGAATGAATGAGTATGTGAGCATACTGGGTGCTTTCTTTAGTATGAGAATTAGGGTAAGTAACTTGCAGAAATCATGTTTGGTTAAACTTAATTCTTAGAAACCTGTAATGTCTTAAAAAAGAGAGAAAAGTTGAGTTTTAGAGAGGAATATAAAATGAAATAATGATATAATAAAATTTTTTTGAATTCCATCACATAAATGAGCGTAGCGTACATTTTTCAAATAACCTCAGAGCCTCACTTGCATTCCAACGTTCGTGTGATGTAACCCTGGGCAGAAACAAGGTAGGTGGGAGATGTACATTATTATTATTAAAATATATTAAATAAATAACTTCACATGTTCAATTACCAGGAACTGTTGCACATTCATGGAAATCTATTCTCTTTCTCCAATGTAGACTTGGGACAGTAATTGAAAAACATCAGAGGTTGAATATTTTTTGTTACTTACAAGAGACAGTTGAAAAGTTTGCAGAATGGAAATGAAAAAAACCAGTTAATTGTTACAAAAATGACTTTATTTTTTTATATAATCTCCCCCAACTTCAATACACTTGGTCCAATGTTCTCTAATAATTCGATCCCTGTCTTGAAGTAATATTCTGAAAGATCCGTAAAATACCCCTTTACGGCTGCCATTATCTCTTCATTTAATGAAAAACGCTTTCCAGTCACAAATTTTTTAAGGTTTGGAAATGGATTTTCAGAATCACTTACTATGAAATGGGCCGACGACTACAGATTGTATAGGTAATGTATACAGTTCGAAACTAATTTCAAATTATTGGGTACAACTGTACCACTGATTAAAAGTTACTGACAAAAATTGAAAAACTTCCTCACTAGTCACTTCTTGAAGTCATATTTGATGTCCTTATTTCATTTCACATAAGAAAAAGTGTCTGACTTAGGTAAAATAACTATCCATTGTATTCATAAGTTTACATTGTTTAATTTTGTGTACATAATATTCTTATTTTCCAACACAGTAACTACAAATTTGAGCCCACAACACTTTCAGTCAGGCTAACATCAGTGAAATCTCCATCTGAATTATATTCCCAATGCTTTCTTTACACTGTCTAATAAATAGTGAAAAGAGGATTAGATCAGTATTTATCAAACTTTTATCCCCCTTCAGGACTTGTTTTTTCCAGTGCCCTTTGCCCTACCAGCGAAACAATTCACAGATCTTTTCTTTATCTCTTTGTAATTAAAAAAAACAAACAATACAATTATATAAAAATGTATACTTAGTATTTCTTAATCGTCACCCTTGTGTTTGGTGAACACAAACAAGTTTTTTATATCTCGTTCTATTGTTGACAGGTTATTGTACATTGTACAGGTTATTTCAGGTTGCACACACACACACTTATACATATATATTTCCGTTAGCTCATGTAGTGGTTTTGCAATAGTTGCAAAGCCTTTCACAAAACGTCTGTAACATAAGCATAACCCCAGGAAACTCTGAACTTTATGTTTACTCTTCGGCACTGGCCAGTCTCTTGCGGCGTCTACTTTATTAGGATCCATGCTAACACCCACTGCCAAAACCAGATGGCCCAGATACTGTACTTCCTCCTGGAATATAGAACACTTCTTTGGGCTCAGTTTTAGTTGGGCACTGTGAATTATAGTCAGAACCTTAAGGTTTTCCAAATGGTCTTTGAAAGTTTTTCCGATGACTATGACATCGTCTAAATAAACAAGGCAAGTTTTCCATGTCAGTCCTCAGAGTACAGATCCATCAATCTTTCGAATGTTGCCAGTGCATTACAGAGTCCAAATGGCATGACGTTAAATTGGAATAAGCCACTTGGGTCGAGAAAGCGGTCTTTTCTTTGTCTTCTTGCTGAAAACCACTTGCCAATATCCACTCTTTAGCTCCAATGTGGAAAACCACTGTGCTCCGGACAGCGTGTCGAGTGTATCGTCAACGCGAGGTAACATATAGAAGTCTTTCTTTGTATTATCATTCAGCCTCCAGTAGCCTACACAGAAATGCAATCCACCATCCTTCTTCACTACCAACTCTTCCGGAGAAGACCAAGCACTTGACGAAGACTCGATTACTCCCTCTGTCAGCATGCCCTGTACTAACCAAGATATTTTCTCTTGCTTAGCTAATGGAGGCCTTCGAGGAGGTTGGCATATCAGTGTTGTGTCCCTGGTATTGATGCAATGTTGTATAAGAGAGGTTCTTCCCAATGACTGTTCCCAAACTGCAAAGGAATCTTTGAATTCATGTAAAAACCATCTGAGTTCTTGTACCTCACCACTTGAGAAGTTGTTAGAAGATCTGTTCAATAATTCCTGCAGTTCCTCTGGTAATTTGAAAGTATCCGAAGCACTGGATCTTTGTTGTGTCATTCCGGCCACCCAGACCACAGGAGTCAATTTGCCTTGGAGTGTATTGTGTTGTAAAGTGACAGCTTGATCCAAAATATTCACCAATCTAATAGGTACATTTCCAGTTTCATCAGGTTTTACTAAACTTCTGGCAATTAGTATGCCCGGTGTGCTGACTACATGGGGTTTGAATATAGAGCACTGGTTGCCCCTAGTATAGCAAAATTTAAAGTTAAGGGCATGGAAATGTGCGAAACGCTTACAGTCAGAGGGGAAAGGTGATGTGGAGGGAGTCACTGTGAGATGTGAGAAGAGAATCGTTGTTATCAGCAACGCTGTTGCCAACCTACTAATATCGTTTCTAATAGTAACAAAAATTCGCAACTGTTAAGGTTTGTTTGTAAATGTGTCACCACAAACCTCTGTGTGTGTGCCTACAGTCACGCAGCTGGCTTAAAAAAAGAATTATACATTTACTGTTTCCGACGTAAATCAAATGATAATAATATTGTAATTGTATTACTATACAAATCAAGCAAATGATATGTACTGTTTACACGTATCGGAATTTGTTGCTGTTACATATCAGAATGTTTTATAAACATATATGAGTGTTTTAGTACGTAGGTATATTTAATTAATTATATATGAGTGTTGTTTGATTCTCTCATTGTGTACTGCTGAGACGTAAAAAACTACAGCCTTTCTGACCATTCTTATCACAATGGAATTTGCAAACTGTACACTTCCACTCCTTAATTACACTCGACTATCTCTACAGTCTATAATTACATAAAGGATTATATAATTACGTTCTTATCTTTTTATTCCTGGACAACAAAAAACTGTGTATTATTACTTCCCGTGCTTTACTATGAATAACTTTCCTGTCTTTGCTAGTTGAAGGAGAAGTAGCCATTTTATAAAATCTCGTTACTGTACAATAACACAAATAATTACGGTAATACGTAATTATAGAATAAAAACTACCAATAGAAATTAACTAAAAAATTAAATAACTAATAAAAATGAGTGACTGTAAAACAACTATATAATTAACAATAAATTGAAATAGTAGTAACAAATGCAAGACTGAGATAGTACATCATACAGTAACTAACAATGTACGGGTAACTAAAACATCACACGCAAAGTTGGCAACACCCTCAATTGTATACCATCTGATTCTCCCTTACCCTCCCGCCATTCACAATTTCAAAGTGGACTCGTCCATCTTTAAATTGGTCTCTGCACATATGCCCTTAAGTTTCAATTTTACTGTATCTACCTCAGTTCTAAAAATGATCTTTTCGGAGTTTAGCGGAACAGTTATGGCCACTTGGTTTATCTCTTCCATCGATTTTTCTTACGTAGTCATTGTGGAGAGCATTACCTCTTCTCCTCCGATTCACAAGACATTGTTTTTGAAGTCAACTATAAATCTGTATGCGTTCGTAACGTCCACACAAAGAATTGCTTCATCCACAATGTCTGCAACAAGTACTTGGTGATTAAACTCAAGTTGACCAAGGTGTAGGTGTATCTCTACTTTAACAGGCCGTCCAGTAGCTGTTCGCAAGCTGCACGAGCACCAGATTGGCTTGAGATCTTTCACCATGTCGGGCCGCACAATGGAAACTGTTGTGCCTGTGTCAACTGTACTGTCTGGCCGCGACTGGATGATTGAAGCTGCTCTTCCCTACCACGCGGCCACTTGTAAGCGACATAGGGTAAAATACGTGTACTAGCCGTTTGGTTTGTCTATGCTAGTAAGAGCACAGTTCCCCCCTACTCAGCGTCAGCAAACTGACTTCTACAAAAGCCGTAGTTTCAAGTGTTCAAGTGTGTATTAATAACTTTAATAACTTCCCCTGTAAATGTATCCCACATAAATAACTTTTGTATTCAACAAAAGAAAAGACTACTAAAAGTTTGGTAAGGTGATCAAAAATGTGAGAACAAGCGGTGTTGAAAGTTAACGAAATAGCAAATTTTACTATGTACAAAAACTAAATTTTTATTATTTATCCAAAAATAAATTTATGTATTTAGCATATTAAAACTAAATACACAAGTACATAAAGTGAATCTAAACGTAATGTTTGCTATATGAAAACACAATCGGCTTAGTTTAGGTGTGAATACATGTACCGAAATAATAATACAAAAGCATATGCCAAGTTTTTGGTCACTCTAATGATAGCTAGTGGCTTTGCAATTCAACACCTGACTATGCTTATCTGTGTGCCGTGTTATCTGACTTCTTGTCACCAGACTGTTGCAGTTATCTAACGTTGCAGTTAGATAATTCAATAATTACCTTGCTTTTATTTTATAGATTCAACTTTGGTTCTACTGACCAATTTATTTCAGATATGGAATGTTTTCTTATACAAACTGATAATAAAAGTATTTTTTTAACCTAAACTAATTATCCTTCTACGAATGTATTACAGAAATAAGCAAAATCTTTTGTAATGTACATACAGTATACCATAGTGTACGTTGTATTTTAAAACCACACGTTTCACATGGAATGATTGACATGTTGTATTTTTCGGAATTTTCCATTTCTTAAATGGTTGCTACTCATTACCTGTATATCTTTTGTTTTGCCACATAGGCCTAAGAATAGGTACTGTATTTTTGGACCCTATTAAGTTTACTTTTACAGCATTACTTTCACTTACATTTAGTTTGAATCTGCCATCTGTCTGTTAGTGTGCAGTCTACTGTATTTAAAATTCATAAAATATCACGCATCAAACGATAAATCTTAACGATTTATCAAAAAGTATGATTAACTCGGGTTTAGGAAGTGGTACTTCTAATTCAACAGTGTCTAAGAAATACAGTTTATCGGCATTTGAATTATAACATTAGATTTAAATTTACTCGAGCTTCTGTGCACTATACAGTGAACTGTAGTGAATTACAGGTAACTTAATTATTTTAGTGTAATTCTGTAATTCATACATCTTTTTTTTTATCAATACGAAGCCTATCCCTTTATGGGAAAATTTTCTGTATTTCACAGGGAAAACTAATATCGGTTACAAGAAAGAAATTTACACGTTCATTATAAACAAATTCCACAGGATTTGCTTCTTAAGTACATGGTAATATGATTGTGTTAGGAATGCGTTGAGAGAGCAAGAGAAGAGCTAAATGGCAGGGGGTGTGGGACTAGTGAGACAAGGTAATGTTCTCAGCTTAGAGATTACAACACCCTCACTTAGCCTACCGTAGTACCCGGCCTGCTTCTCCCACCTTACCCAATGCTTGATCTTTGAATCACGGCCAGACAGTAATCGAGGTTGGCCTTTCTTGAACGAGTCCGGTAACCACCAAGCTCCCGCTGTTTTTCTGAAGTGTAGAAATTGAATATTGTCTAGGAGCTTCGTTCCTCCAGTTAGTCAGCACACGCCTTGTACTGACTACTGACAGGCCATGCACATAAGAACCTTCAGTCAGAATGCTTCGCACATCTTCCCCTCCATCCGTTCAAACACTCACTCCCCCACCACTGACTGGCAGTTGTAGACTCACTCAGTCACATTACATTCAGTCACACACTGCTATGGAGGAATACCCCTCCACTGTACAGTTTTATGCGCCAAGTACGATGCTCAGAACACTTGGTTCCATGCAGGCTCTTATATCTGTGGTTTTACTATGCTTGTTTCCCTGCTGGTGAATTGTAACCCCATAATCACGTTGTAGATGTCAAAGTTTCCCACATCTATAACACTTTGGTCTTCCGTGCTTTCTTATTTTATTCTGCAGTGCCGACCGACGAGTCTCTGTTCCTTGTTCTTCTTCCTCGTCTGTGCCATTGGGATCTTTTAGCGCACACTTTATGACTTGTTCACCCAGACACTGATTTGGCGGCCTCAAACTGCAAAGCATGTATCAGGGCATCCGCACTATTCTGGTGCCTTGCCATTCATAACACTTGCTAAAGTTTATCATCTTGGACATAGGCAGTAAACAGTGAGATGAAGTAACCTCAAATTATGTAGGCTTACCTGTATTGTAAGATCAAAATGTCTCTTTATTTTCTACATTATTCAATTCAGATCCAGATTTGAAATTAAATTACCATAATATTTTATCTTCAGTCAAGAAGTTATCAGTCACTTTGTAATATAAAATTACAACAAAAATCACTCAAAAATGCAAACACTCCACATGCCAACACTATACCAAATGTGTAGTTCACAACAAGGAACCGTTACAAACATTGACATGTAAAGCATCGGGAATTAGCAATTTTGAGATACAATGCCATCTGTCAGTAATGCACTAAACTAATGTTGAACTGTAAAGAAACAGTATGCATGCAGTAATAAAAAATATGCTAGATGAAATAACCTATGAGATTTAAATACAACTTACAAATTCTGAAATACCATGCTACATTAACTTAGGGGACATCCCACGTGAATCATTTTGCCAAGCACTAATGCAGATGTGTTAAGACCCCAGGACTCTGTCATTGTGAAGGTTGTAGCAGCCAGACAAAAATCTTGTGTGACAAGTATAATCTATGTATGGCAAGAAACAAAGACTTTCAAATTATTTCAACTAAACATATATATATCACTGTAACTCATGGTGTTAAATTTAATTAGAGGATAAATGTGTATCAATGATGTCACACCACATTACAATATATAATTACATGATTTTAATTTGCAAGGTAAAATGTTGTTACAAATTTCACTACTGTTTTGTAGTGCCAAATATTATAGACATGTTACATATTTGCAGTGGCAATATTACAGCAATTTATTTGTACAATTATGCTTGTTTAAGGGTTTCTGTTTAAAAACATTATATTGATGTTTTATTACATTGCTAAAACTTCTTGGGCAATAGAAACTATTCTTACACACCACACAGTAATGGTTTGTAATAGTATAATGAATTAATTACACTCAAAATGTACAAACAGAAAAATTTGTTACAAACATCAGTTATCTTTTTTGACAGCACATTATTTATAATACAAAAGGCTATGCCAAATTAAATACTTTTGTAGAAACAACTCACTGGTACTTCTTAATGCCAGAATGTATTAACTTGTGTTTTGACAATCTACCTGAGTAAATGATTTTTAACAAACATCACAATGGAATTTCTTAATGCCAGACTGTATCAATTTGTTACGACAATTTCCATGAATAAGTAAATGATTTGGAACAAACATCACACTGGCACTTCTTACTGCCAGTATGTATTAACTTGTGTTGTGACAAGGTGCTTGAGCGAGTAAATGATTTTGAACAAACATCACACTAGTACTTCTTAATGCCAGAATGTTTTGACAAAGTGCCTGACTGAGTAAATGATTTTGAACAAACATCATGCTGGTACTTCTTAATGCCAGTATGTATTAACTTGTTTTGACAAATTGCTTGACTCAGTAAATGATTTTGAACAAACATCAACTGGTACTTCTAAATGCCAGAATGTATTAACTTGTGTGTTGACAAATTCTGTGACTAAGAAAATGCTTTTGAACAAACATCACACTGGTACTTCTAATGGCCAGAACGTATTAACTTTTGTCAAACTGACTGACTAAGATTTTGAACAAACATCACACTTGTACTTCTTGTTGCCAGTATGTATAAACTTGTGACAAAGTGCTTGAATGAGTAAATGATTTTGAACAAACATCACACTGGTACTACTTAACACCAGAATGTATTAACTTGTTTTGACAAAGTGCTTAACAGAGTAAATGATTTTGAACAAACATCGCATTCGTACTCCTTAACGCCAGAATGTATTAACTTGTGTGTTGACAAATGCTGTGACTAAGAAAATGCTTTTGAACAAACATCACACTGGTACTTCTAAATGCCAGAATGAATTAACTTGTTTTGTCAAACTGACTTGACTAAAAGATTTTGAACAAACATCACATTCGTACTCCTTAACGCCAGAATGTATTAACTTGTGTGTTGACAAATGCTGTGACCAAGAAAATGCTTTTGAACAAACATCACACTGGTACTTCTAAATGCCAGATGTATTAACTTGTGTTTTGACAAGCTGACTGAGTAAAAGATTTTGAACAAACATCGCACTTGTACTTCTTGTGGCCAGTATGTATTAACTTGTGTTTTGACAAGGTGCTTGGTTGAGTAAATGATTTTGAACAAACATCACACTGGTACTCCTTAATGCGAGAATATATTAACTTGTGTTGTGACAAGGTACTTGAGCGAGTACATGATTTTGAACAAACATCACACTCGTACTTCTTAATGCCAGAATGTATTAACTTGTGTTGACAAATGGCCTAACCGAGTAAATGATTTTGAACAAACATCACACTGAAATTTCTTAATGCCAGAATGTATTAACTTGTGTTGTGACAAACCGTCTGACTGAGTAAATGATTTTGAACAAACATCACACTTGTACTTCTTGTGGCCAGTATTAACTTGTTTTGACAAGGTGCTTGGATGAGTAAATGATTTTGAACAAACATCACACTCGTACTTCTTAATGCCACAATGTATTAACTTGTCTCTTGACAAATGGCCTAACCGAGTAAATGATTTTGAACAAACATCACACTGGTACTCATAAATGCCAGAATGTATTAACTTGTGTTGACAAATGCTGTGACTGAGTAAATGATTTTGAACATCACACTCATACTTCTTAATGCCAGAATGTATTAACTTGTGTGTTGACAAATGGCCTAACCGAGTAAATAATTTTGAACTAACATCAGACTGAAATTTCTTAATGCCAAATGTATCAACTTGTGTTGTGACAAACCGTCTGACTGAGTAAAAGATTTTGAAC
The DNA here is from genome assembly GCA_034769895.1 of Magicicada septendecula. Taxonomy (NCBI): domain Eukaryota; kingdom Metazoa; phylum Arthropoda; class Insecta; order Hemiptera; family Cicadidae; genus Magicicada; species Magicicada septendecula. The sequence goes on from CM068373.1 coordinate 479,297,807, forward strand.
AAACATCGCACTGGAATTAATTAATGCCAGAATGTAACAACTTGTGTCGTGACAAACTGCTAGACCGAGTAAATGATTTTGAACAAACATCACACTGGTACTTCTTGTTGCCAGTATGTATTAACTTGTGGTTTGTTAAACTACCTGACCGAGTAAATGATTTTGAACAAACATCACACTGGTACTTCTTGTTGCCAGTATGTATTAACTTGTGGTTTGTTAAACTACCTGACTGAGTAAATGATTTTGAACAAACATCACACTTGTACTTCTTGTTGCCAGTATGTATTAACTTGTGTTGTGACAAGTTGCTTGAATGAGTAAATGATTTTGAACAAACATCACACTCGTACTTCTTAATGCCAGAATGTATTAACTTGTGTTGTGACCAACCGTCTGACTGAGTAAATGATTTTGAACAAACATCACACTTGTACTTCTTGTGGCCAGTATGTATTAACTTGTGGCTTGAAAAGGTGCTTAGTTGAGTAAATGATTTTGAACAAACATCACACTGGTACTTCTTAATGCCAGAATGTATTAACTTGTGTTGTGACAAACTGCCTGACTGAGTAAACGATTTTGAACAAACATCACACTGGTAATCCTTAATGCCAGAATGTATTAACTTGTGTGTTGACAAATGCTGTGACTGAGTAAATGATTTTGAACAAACATCGCACTGGTATTTCTTAATGGCAGAATGTATTAACTTGTGTCTTGACAAATTTCTTGGATTAGTAAATGATTTTGAACAAACGTCACACAGGTATTTAATACCAGAATGTATTAACTTGTGTCGTGACAAATGGCTTGACCGAGTAAATGATTTTGAACAAACATCGCACTGGTACTTCTTAATGCCAGTATGTATTAACTTGTGTAGTGACAAATTTTCTGACCGAGTAAATGATTTTGAACAAACATCGCACTGGTACTTCTTAATGCCAGAATGTATTAACTTGTGATTCGACAAATGGTGTGACTGAGTAAATGATTTTGAACAAACATCGCACTGGTATTTCTTAGTGCCAGTATGTATTAACTTGTGTTCTGACAAAGTGCCTGACCGAGTAAATGATTTTGAACAAACATCGCACTGGTACTTCTTAATGCCAGCATGTATTATCTTGTGTGGTGACAGATGGTCTCCCAGAATATTCTGAACTGACTTTCCCCTATATAGTTCACAATCCAGAGTAGAATCCTCTTCTTCACAGATATTATTCATGGGTGTAAATAAGTAACACTGGAACAAATGAATACACAACTGTAATAATTCATAATTGGAACACTGAAGCAGTAGAAAATAGTGTTAAAAATCATGTTCTATCTGTGAGGTAGCTTTCGGCTTGCAAACATTCATAGGAAGAATAGTAGATTTTTGAAAGCAAATGTGTATATAATTGAATGGTGAATGGCACGCACACACACACACACACACACACATTTGCATATTTAACCACACTAGAATTTTTGTAAATAATTAATATAGAGCAGTTGTTGAAAATAGTTTCAGTAGTGCTGTGTATGTGCAGGGAAAGCTTACAAGCTGTAGCTTGTCAAAGTGAACACATGTTGATTTTAAGCTCTATGTGTGTGATTTTAAGTCAGTAAAACGGTATTTGAAAACATAAGGAAGACACAAGTGTTAGAAGTCTGAACTATTCATTGGAAACTGCCATCGTTTACCAAAATAACAAAGGACTAGCCAAGTCAAATAAATACGTTCTACAATGATTTACACATTGAAGTAGAAAATCTTAGAATTGAATAAAGAGAAGTCTGGTTCAGACGATTGTGTATCCTACATGTATGGAAGAGAGGACTAATTTAATATTCAAAGATTATTAAAGAACAAACTGAATTCCATCTGAATAGTGAACGAGAAATGGAATCGATAGGTAATAATATAATTGACAGAGAAGTTTGCTTATTAAATAAACATTTTCAAGATTCTGCTGCCACATGATTGTTTGAGCAAGTAAACTATTTGTGAACAACATAAGACTTGTATGAATATTGCTGCTATTGGAATATTGATACACAAAGACAGGTACAATACCAATTGTGGTAGATATTAAACACATGGAAAACTTACCCTTAAAGAGAACATCACTCAGCCAGTTGAAATGAGTAAACAAATCAAAATTCACTGAACACAAGTTTGTGTTAAAATTAGCATACCACTTGAACTCAAATATAAGATTAGGAATATATATGTAAAGATACATACAAGGAATTAAAACCATTGAAGAATTACTAAATTTGCTCACACAGATTACAAAAATAAAAGCAATTCTCTAGAGGTGATATGTGATGGCAACCAAAAGGAACTGCAAGAAAGAAGAGAGAAGAGTGTAAGAGAAAATTTTGGGGAGAAAGAGAAGGAATCACTATGAAGAGAGAAATGCGAGCAAGGTTAGAGAAGAGCAAAACGATATGAACAACGAAATGAGAGAAGACAGAGAAAGTATTTCCCACAAGAAGAGAGAGAGATATAGATAGAGACCAAGGGTGAACACAGTACGAGTCTCAGAATAAACAGCATGTTATTAGAGAGCCAGGTAGAAATAGCACCATGAAAAGAAAGGTAAAAATCATTGTTATTGTGCCGGGGTTTGAATTTTCCCGGCCTGCTTTGAATGCGATCAGTGCCGTCAACGCGCTTAGCGGCTGTGCTCGCCACAGCTAACTAGATCATTAACATGTGATCGCCAAGGCCGTGTCTGTGCTTCGGCAACACAATCTATCAGGCCTAGTCAAACATATCAGCTGCTCGCTGTAGTAAGCAGGTTACCAAAGGTTATGTTCGGCAAATCGGAACAGGTCGCTTTTATGCCGTATAGTGGGACCGACTAATTCAGGTCTCATTCTCATTCCTTGCCAACCTTCAGGGAGAGTGTTTCAACAGTCTGACGGCTCACGATTAAGTAAATCTTTCCGCATGAGTTCGTAATCCAGTAAAGGGCTTTCAGGTTACTCAATTATATTATTCTGTTATTTAATGATGGATTATGTTATGTTTGTGTATGTGTGTGTGTGTGTGTGTGGCCTCGACATCTGTTAAATCTATTTCACTGTAAAACCTTTGTATTGTAGAATTGACTTACACGTTACTTCCGGTCTGGAAACACGTGGTGACATTGTATTTAATTGTCTTTTGATAAAGTTAAAAGGAAAAGATTAAAAGTAATGGCTATAACTGGATAAAATAAGCAAATAAAATGTTGATAAAAATTGTGACAGTGAGTGTGGTGTCTGTGTTCCGAGGCGAGAGAGTGTATGGGTGGGTGTATTGACTGACGGCTAATCTCCAAATAAAAATGTTATAGGGTCTCCGCACCAGCCAGGAGAAAGGGGAAGCAGAGGTAGTAACATCAACACCTGTCACTATCCGTAGAGCAGTGCACCCAGGATGCTCCCCGAAGCCGTCAGGCCCAGGAATACTCATCCAGCAGAACACCGACGGACCCACATCTGCCCAGAATGACACTCGCTGGAGATTCAACACACTCTAAGGACAGTCTGCAGTACTCATGGCACACTGGGCAGCATGGTACCAGTTGATTTCTTCAACAAAAGTACAGGTGGGAGCGTTCTAATTATTACCATTCAGTCAACATCTACTCAATAGACTGGCCCACTGGTGTTCACGTTATACATCTTGAGAGCTCATAATGGTCCAATTGAGAACTCATAATAACTTAGATCAAGAACTCCACGTGTTTAAAAAATTTGTAACTGAATAGTTTATAATAACTTAAATTAATGTTCTTAAAGAAAATGATACGAGAATCTAGCTGTTTAAAAAACTTGTAACTGAATATTTTCTAATAACTCAAATTAATGTTCTTAAAGAAAATGGTTCATGATCATAACAATGTGTCACATGTTAGCACTAATAAAACTTGTTACTGGTTACAAGAGTGTTGATTGCAAATCCTGTCACTCTGTTTGGGCTACAGCACACTTTTCCTTCGCTTCCTCTAGGTTAAGTAGCCTAGTTTTTAAATTTTGCATAACGGCCTAAGTGGCCATTATATTATAGAGCCTCTTCCTACAAAGCACGTAAATGTGACACAGGATATCGTCAACGGAGAACAATACGTCCAAAGAAAGGTGGCAGAATATTGTATCCCTCCATGGGAGTGTTTACTATGTTTGATTAAATCTTTTTTTATAAGAAGCTGTTTTAAAACGTATTGTTATGTGAATAATTTAAGTATGTGAAGATATAAATAAAATACGAATACCATTCAAATCCAATAATACCTGGGGAATATATGCAACAACACAATATATTTGCATATTTAACAATGGCAGTATTGTTGTAAATAATTCATAGAGAGAAGTTGTTAGAAATAATTTTACGTAGTGTATGTACAGGCAAAGATTACAGGCTCTAGCCTGTCAAACGTGATCACCTGTCGATTTTATGCAGTGTGTGTGTGTGTGTGTGTGTATGGTCTACCAGCAGAAACAGGTATTGTGCTGCAAATGGGGACCATCTCTGTCTACGCATGTATTTTGCTTGGTTAGAGAACTCCTGTCCAGACATGAATGAATTAATGACAATAATTAAACATGGTTATTTAATCAAATTTGAAGTCGACAAAACACATTTTGCAATTCAGACAATGCCATAAGAAGAAATGTACTTTCTTTCCACTGCCACCGGAAGACACAAATGACTTACTCATGCGGCCACTCTTGAGGTTTTATTAGCGACAGGAAATCGGCATCGACAACATCTTCACCATCAACATCGTTGTCATTGTCTCATATATACAGAAACTGCACACACACACACACACACACACACACACACACACACACAAAGTTAAAAATAATTATTTTATTCAAAACAAGAAACAACTCACAAAGAACTGAAGTATGAGTTAGTGAAGTAAAATCAATACAAAAATGTAAATAGTTGAAGTAAAATAATATAGAATTTTAAGTTTTATTAAAAATAATTTTTCCAGTCAATTTAAAATGGGTGCTTCCTTGTAAACAATAATTATGTTTTTCTTAAAGTGAATATTATTTTATTAAAATATTAATAAACTTACAACTTGATTTAACAAAAAATATAATACTATTTTTGCAGATTATTTGCTAAGATTTAAAATTTTAATAATGATTCAAAGTTTATATTCCTGTCAGACACCTGAGAAATTTACAAGAATTTTACAATTGTTTTTAAATGTCTTTTGTTTTGATGTTATAGATTATTATTGTTGTGTGTTACATATAAGAGGCATAATACTATGTAATTGTATCTTCTTAACCCTTTCGCTGCTACTGACATAAGTGATCTACCCTACACCCCAGTGCTAGAAAAAAATTTGTGTTCACATGTGTTCTATAACTAAACTTTCTAAACTACATTTAATTGATTTTTAAGCATTTGTACTTACAATAATCAATCATTGTTCATACACAATGAATCCACAGTATTCTATGTCTATCATGTATCACTTAAATTCCTAATTTATTAACACAAACTAATAAACTTAACGTTTCACTTCACTATAATTACATTTCACAACATATACACTAATTCATACTTCTAAATTTAAAATTTATATATATTATTATTAAGTAATTATATTATGTTTATAAATGTTGTATATATTGTAAATTTTAATTTTTCAAAGAATGATATTCTTCAAAACATGGCACAACACACACAGCAACATTACATTTAGCACATATATATCTGGACTCTTCTTTTTTTCAATCCTCTTTTCGAATTACTGCAAACATGACAGTGCCTGGTAGGATTTGTTTTCTTCTCTGTGGGGAGTACATATGATGGAAAATGTCTTTCAGCCAGTCTTAGTGGTGAATCGCTGCTCGGTGCTACATGTCTTTTATTATTAGTTCTGTCAACGTGATATTTTTCTAGGATTTGAGTAATCAATTTGAGCTGGAAATCTGCCAGTGAAACTATTTTCCCACCATTAGTTTGGTACAGGGAATGAGAATTTAAAATTGCCATGTCCAGAATATGAAAAAATAGTTTTTTGTACCATTTTACAGTTTTCCTCACTGAGCCAACTGAACTAAGGAGCATGTCAGCTTTATCTACTCCTCCCATGTTTTTATTATATTCCAACACTGCACTTTGTTATATTCTTTACATTAAGTAGGCTTACTTACTAGTGTAGCATTTTTCGGAAGAAAGGGAAACTGTTGCTTAGTGGCAACGCTGTAAGTAAGCGGTGTGACCTTGATGATACTACTTCCATGCAGTTAACTATAGGAGAGACAAGTCTGTTTATGTCTGGACATTTCGTCTAGACGTATTATGTAATCACTCGCAACTCATGCTGCCTTGAATTACAGTAAAACGTAATTACCACAAGCCAGTTTCAACCGGCAGAAAAAATTAAGGATTCCCGCGCTGAGCATCGGGACATGCCGCCCAATCAGAGAAGGCGAAGTACAAAAACACATACGTTGGCGCGCAGCTGGGCCAACGCCTAACACCTCAGTAGTTGACTAACAGCAGAGCTGAAAGCAGTATTCAAACAGAGTGTTAACAAGTCAACAGTGGCCTCGGGCATATAAGATGGGCCGAAAACACTATAATCGGCCTATCTAGTAGAGTGTGCGAGCAATATACCACAGTCGACGAGATTTTTCAGACCGCGTGGTCAACAAATATTAGTGCTCAAGCAAATACATCGCCGGCCGGCAAAATAATGAGTATTATTTTAATCCAAAACAACAGTGAAGTACAAGTTAAGGAACGATAACGATGTTGGTATAAGTTGACTATAAAATCAGAAAGTTCGGAGTGTAGTAAATGAAGACAGTGGGGTAACAACAATAGGAACACCGGATGGATGGGTAACTGTACTGAACAATTCATTGATAAAAATAAATAAATAATTTTACTTTAAGCATAAACCCCAGTTACAAATTAATATTTCAAAATTAAAATACTTTGTTAATGAGATCTCAGTAAGGGAATTAAAAGAGTATGTAAGAGAGAGAGAGAGAGAGAGAGAGAGAGAGAGAGGACGCAGAGTGTTGGTTGCATAAATAACGCTATTGTTAAGTCATTCTTTGTATTAGGTTATACTGAGTGATTAAATATCCATGTATTCTTGTTTTGTATTGAAATTTTAGTATGCAGATAAAGTGAAAGAAAATAATTCAGTTTAATAAATGAAAATTAATTTATTAGAATCCAAACAATCTGTGTTAATATAATTATTTCGCACCTCAACCCAAGTAATCCTTCTGCAACTGTTTTCATCTATAGACCCTGGACGTAGCACAAAGGTAAGAGAAAAGCGAAGTTTTGATAAATTTAATAAAATTATTACTTGCACGAAAATCGTAAAGTTTCAATATGACCCAGCTTGTGGTTTACACAATACAGTTAGGTTGGGTATAAACACAGAATTGTATTCATTAATATTATTTTTAACATTGCATAATAAATATTAGTGCTGCCAATCTGTGACACAAGAATTAGTACACTGTTGTATTATTATTAGTATTTTATATTTTATTGTATTCAAAGATAGTATTATAATTTTATTATTGCTGTGTATTTCATAACTGGCGCTCTGCAAAATTTAAAGAGAAAAATTGTTGTCATGAGATAATTATAATAACAAAAACAGTTAAGTAGATAATATTAAATAAAGAACACATGGAGTCAAGGTTTACCAAGAATTAGTACACATAAAACCATGAATTTAAATTTATTTTGGCTAAAACGAAAATGGCTGAACTTATCAAACGATGTATATATGTATACGTATTGTGATGTACAGGTGTCACATAGAATAACTAGTCAGAGATAGGCCTATGTTTGAAGTGGATGCTACTATTTTTGACAATCTCCTGAGATTTTAATACAGTTTATAAAAAATAAAATAAATATCCCTGTGTTGACCTTTGTAATACAAAATAAAAGATTCCCATAAAGTCTTTACTGATGTGATAATTATTCATTTAAATTATTTTTTTAATTGTGCATAAATAATATAGGGTGTCCCATAATGTACGCAATATTTAAATTACGCGCCACTGTCATCTTGTTAGGTTGGTAGCACTGCAACTGTTGTATTGTTGTTGCCGTTTACTCGCCATTAGTCGTCATGGAGCAGTACATGAAAGAACAGCGCGTTGTTGTTGTGAAAACACATTATAAGAACGGTGAATGTTATGCGGAAACTGTTCGTAAATTGCGTGGAATTTTTGGATGACGAAAAGCACCTAATCTGTCAACTGTGCAGAGATTGATTAAGAAATTCGAAGAAACAGCTTCGTTATTAGACGTTAAATCGTCTCGACGTCCTTGCGCTACCCGTTCTATTGAAAACGTCGCGGTAGTGAGAGATAGTGTCGATGTGAGTCCAGGGAAATCAATTCGCCGTCGATCACAACAACTGGCCATTCCAAGAAGCACAATGCAGCGAATTCTAAAAAACGATCTTCATCTGAATGCCTACAAAATCCAACTAACACAAGAACTCAAACCATGTGACCATTTGAAGCGCCGAGAATTCGTCAGTTGGATATTGGGTAAACGTGAAACGGATGGTGATTTTTCCCACAAAATCATCTTTAGCGATGAGGCACACTTCCACCTCAACGGGTACGTAAATAAACAAAATAGTCGGCTTTGGGGTACAGAGAACCCTCGTATCATTCACGAGAAGCCTTTGCATACACAAAGAGCGATTGGGCCGTATTTCTTTGAGAATGAGGCTGGAGATGCAGTAACAGTGACTGGCGAACTTTACCGGAACATGATAATGGAGTTTTTGTGGCCTCAACTGGAAGGTATGGAATTCGAAGATATGTGGTTTTATTTTGTATAACCATACTGCCCGCGAAACAATTGCTTTCTTATCTGAAAAGTTTCCTGCACGTCTTATTTCACGCAACGGTGATCAGAACTGGCCACCGAGGTCTTGTGATTTAACACCATGCGACTCCTTCCTTTGGGGATATGTGAAATCACGCGCTTATGTCAGCAATCCACGAACAATTTTTCAACTCAAGGAACAGATTCAACGAGTTATTGGTGAGATTGAGCTAGAATTGTGCATGAAGGTCATCGAAAATTTTGATCGACGGACAACAGTGTGTCAGCAGAGTCGTGGGAGACATTGTCTGATATTGTGTTCCACATTTAACCGCAGTAAGTGTACTTTGTATTAACATTAAAACATCTGATATTTTTCAATAAATAAAAGTTTTTACAACATTATTAAATCTTGCGTACTTTATGGGACACCCTTTATAAGTCTGCTTCCCTTTTATGTAGACTTCAGATTCTTCAGATAATGGGTTGTTCCTGGATGATACTGGATTGTGGATTGATATAGCCTATTCTGTCCAGCCGCAGGGTTGTTTTCAGGCGTGTAGTTATTTCTCATGGGCATGGTTACATACTTTCACGGCAAACTAATATAATACTGATTACTAAAATGGTGTGTTATGCTAACACCCTTTTTCCAGTCAGCTTAAAGCGTCTATATACCTAATCGGATATCTTGCACTTTCACAGAATAGCACTACTATATTTCTCACAGTAACTGTAGTAATTTTCTAACTTGTGTATGTGGTGGTGATTGGGAGGTCAAATAGAGACTGATCAATCGGTTAAAAATAATTTTCAACTGAATTCGCATAATCAGATTGGTTCTTAGGTAACCTCTACTCATGATTTTCTACAGATAATGAAAGTTCTTGTCGAAGGAGGCTTCTGAACAGAATAATTCTTGTTCAAAAAATCTCAATATTTTTACAATCAAATTTATGGCCATTAACCCTTTTTACTTAAAAAACATACATTTAGTTACTAAATTTTAAAATAATTACAGTCATTAATTAGGTTGAACCTTTTTATTTTGAACATTCTGATATAAGTCCCATCTCAAAAATTTACATATCACAAAAATTATTTAAATTAACATGCTTTATATATATATATATATCCAATAAAATAATTTTGTACCCTCACACATGCATACTACAAACATGGCTACACATCCTTACATACCAATCCACTATATTTAGCATTTTGAGTGCGATCACCTTACGAACAGTTCCACACCGAGGAACAAACTACTTTTTTTGTAAAACTGGTTGTTTTTTGAAATGTATACAAATTTTAATTTTAATGTAACTGCCGCACATTGTTACATTCAATGTGGCAGTTTGAATGTAATAGTAACCACAATTACACAGATGTTGCTACAAATCTTATACCCATACATGTTTGCAAGTAAGGCCGGTACACGAGTGCTGCCGAGGAGTTTGACGTGTACAAGGCATATAAATTTTATCCAAAGTATTTGTTAAAAGACCAGCTGAATATTCATTCCAACACATTGTATGATACAGCATTGCAATTATCTGAACGCCTGAAGCCCGCACCACAGATAGCGCACACACAACAATGACAACAGATGGCAGTATGGATATTACACCATACGGTGCGCACTGTGAACTTCGCGCACGATTGTTAATTAGTTTTTTGTTTAAATATGTGTTGTATCTTAATGTGTTGACGACCTCCAAAGACTGAAATGCACCTGATGATGGAACATAAGTTCTGAAACACATTGTTTTTACATCTTTAAAATTTATATAAGGAAGCCACAGGACGGACTACGAAGGTAATACTTATTCATTTAGTTCATTAAGAGCATCCCTGCTTAGATATAATGACAAAAAGAAGAACATCAGTAAGAAACAGAACACATAAAAGCACTGATATATAGGAACAAAGGCATTTGCAAGAGCATACTGCTGCAGAGTTGGGTTCTACTATGTGGAGGTGTGGGTGAATTACATGCCGATCTCAGTGGACAAGAGGTAAGATTATCTGTAGTAGAGAAGTGGACTGCAAATGTAAAATAACAGATTAAAACAGAAGCTGAACAGTCAATGAAAAAACAACCCTGTGTTTCAAATCAAATTGCTCAACAGATTGTACCAAACAAGGTAAAGTCCAAAAAAAATACAGAAAATAAGGTAACAGAGAGAGTTACTTTGACTGCAGTCATGCCTATTCATATAAAGGGCCCAACAATTGATGGAAGCACTACTGGGCCAACATATCTTCGGCAATTTGAAGTCGCAAGCACATATTATTGGTTTCACTTATTCTTGCTTTCAAGTATCTGCCTCAGAGCTACTACAGAAAGTGTCACCTGACAGCCAGAACTCTTATGCAGAACAGTTTGAAGCAAGTATTGACTTGCTAGTTAGACTGGCCTACCATAGAGCACCAGAGAATTTCTGAATGACATGGGTGATACAGATATTTACTGATGGTGTCAGAGATAGTGAACTACAACAACTGTTACAATGGCAATACACCAGAATAGAGTGGATGCGCTTGTCTATGCTGTACAGTTTGAGGCCGCCAAGTCAGTGTCTAGTTGGCTGAATCATAAAGTGCGCACACTAACAGATTGTGATGACACAAATGATTAAGAGGAAGAATAAGAGACAGAGTCTTAAAAGTTCAGCACCACAGTATGAAGGTAGAAAGTATGGAAGACCAAAGCTTTTTAGATATGGGGAACCTGGGCATCTACAAAGAGATTGTCGGTCCATTGTTAAGCAGTAGGAAAATGGGAAGTAGTCAGTACAACTAATTGGAGGAATGAAGCACCTAGACAATACACAAGTTACACACTTTACAAAAACAGTAGGAAGTAAGTATATTATCTGAAATGAAGTACGACAAATAAAATGGCGGCAATAAATTCATTTTGTTATAGAGCTTACAGGTTCTTAAAAGCAGTGGCGTGCAGTGAAGGGAAGCAAGTGAAGCACTGTTTCAGTAATGATTGGCGCACACTAACTGCAATTATTTAAAGTAAATTTTATAATTTAATTTAATCTAATTATAAGTAACCAAAATAAAAATTCACTGGATTTTTCTACGTCTGTTTCCAAAATTTTTTAAGTAGACTGATTTCACACGCTGGCTCTGCAGTGGTAGGTGAAGCAGGTTCCTCACAGCTTGAGTTAGCCTGGTGTAGAGAGATGGGCGCGCACGTACAGCGAGATAGAAAACCGCCTCTGCAGTGGTTGGTAACTGATGCTAGCTTGGGTTGAGTTGGACTGCATGCTGTTGAGTTTGTTCGTATCGCTGTGCGTGTTACATTACTTAATACCGCATTTTAACCATACGCGTCTTCCGTTTTTAACATTTGAATTTGTAATTATTCCTTCTTAAATAGTGCGTCTTACTTTTATTTACGTTTCATTTAAATGATAAGCATTATATTTGAAGTTATAGTTATATGTTGTAGAATAGTTTCAATGTTGGTTTAATATATTTTCTACAGTGTCGGTTTGTATAATAAAAGACTTTTTATCATAACCTTTTTCTTCTCGGTCATTCACCAAAAAAACCTCAAATGATAAAAATTGGTAAGCTGGCCCCGAAGCTTTTAAACTTAACCCAGCTATCTGGAAAGTTTACTAGGCATTTCCAGTCTAGTATGTAAACAAATGTGAGTGGTTGGCTGGTAGTGGTGAACTAAATGCACTATTATGCTGGTATTTTTTGTTGTTTGGAAAGGACAGGAACACTAGCTGGGCCAAGACTGGATTCAAACATTTAGGAAACCTAGTTGAATCTATTGGCGGACATGAAATTGCTGTGAATCATCTTCCTTTATCATTGTGTATTGCTGCTTCCTGTCAGAGTAGAATAGAAACTGCGTTAGATGACCAACTTAAATAGGAGATATCGGCTCACAATCAGAAGGTTCAACGCAATAGAGATTTTCTTAGGAAACTAATGCTGTTTGATATCTCGGTAAATAAGAATTATCATTTCGAGATCACGACGAAATAGAAAAGACAGTTAATCGAGGTAATTATGTAAAACTTCGTAAGTATACAGCCGAGTATCACCCTCTTCTTGCAGAACATCTACTGTGTTTAGGAAACTCTAATTTCATTAGAAATGATTAGCTCAGTTCTTTTAATGAGTATAAAAAATTAAAGAAAGGAGGTACACTTTGTAGCTCTATTAGTCGATGAAACCAGAAATATTTCAAATAAAGCATAGTGCTCTATAGTTTTGCATTATTCGTATAATGGAGAAATAAAAGAGATTTTTAGGATCCAATGATGTAAGTTGTGATCGACATGCCCAGGCTATTTGCAACGCTCATTCGCCAGTTCCTGACTGAATTTGAGTGCAGTGAAAAACTAGTCGCTCAAGCCTACGATGGGGCAGCAACAATGGGGAAATTTTAATTGGAGTACAGACCGTAATTAAATGAACTAATCTGCAAGCTCTCTTTGTCCATTGATATGCTCATGTTTTAAACCTTGTTGTGTCTCAAAGTGTCAGGCAAATACCAGAGAGCAAAATTTTTTTTAACATACTTAGTGGTATTGCAGCCATTTTTCAAGATCTCTGAATCAGACTAAATTTTTTTGAGTTTGTGCAGCGATGACTTCCCGATCTGTGCCCAATGAGGAATTATTCCTCTAGATTTGTAAATACCATTTACAGGAACAGATGTCAATTGTGTAATGTATTCAATGCCACGATAGATCACTTTGAAGAGATCGAGTTTAATATTTTAGCTCCCATTAGTGAATTTTTGTCAGTGTTAAGAGACCAAATACTTTCGACAAAATATTTTCATATAGGCCTACAGATGACAGACTAAAGCGAGTGACATTTTGTACTAACGAAAGAAAATTGCTGAAACTCAGCAAAATATAGCATCTCTCTGTGATGCCTTTGAAGGCGTTTTTCAGCAAACTCTGTCTGTAATAGGGGAGGCATCACAGAGAATTAATGTGAACTACAAGCGTATCTATTGTGAGTGTTTGATAACATTGACAATCACTTGTATACACGGTTTCAAGATTATCCTTTTTAAAGCCTTTTGGAAACATTTGGCAAATTCTTTGACAGTGTGCGTTTATAAAACGAACTTGTTGTGTTGTACAGTAGTGACGATTTTGAAGGGAAAAGTATATCCAATCTTTTAAAGCTTTAAAGCTGTTAAACTCTAATACGATATTGAAAACTAGTTAAATGTTTGTATATTAAAGGAAAATGATTTTATGTGCAGAAGAGTTTTTAGTATGATTCAACAATGTACGTCCTGTTTTCATAATTATGGTGTTCAAGAATTTTGCATTGTATTTTTTATTGTATTTATACATATAAAGCATGGTTAGGTCAATTTCCCCATGTCTAAAGAAACGACGCAGTTCATCGGTACAATTCATCTCAAGGCCAAGAGCGTACGTGCAAAACAAAACGTATTCGATGGCTGTCCTGATCGACAAAAGCAAATTATTATAACAAATTATGACACACGTCATAGTGATGACAAGAAACAATGCCGTCAGCTGTCTCGAACAAAGGGTTGATCACAATTAATCCCCACCACCTGTCGACAATACGACAAAAATGTCGCCCCAGTCAGCTACAAGTCGTCATGAAGTGAGCACGTTTCGAAAGTGTGCTGGTACAAAGTTTGCCAGTAAAAGTGTTTATAATTAAAAAAAAAATGTAAAGTCAGCAGAAAACAATACAAATTCATTAACAGTCCAATAATGTAGATTCGGTGACAACAGCCAGACGATCAGTTTATCAGCACGTCAAACATCAGACTAGCCATGGAACGCATATAATCTCAGGAAACCTCTACATTCAGGGAAGTGCACTTTTAAATAAGTTTATCAAAAAAATGAGCTCAGAAACAAAATATGAACAGTAAATTGTAACAAAATCAAAATTAGTAACTATAGAGAGAGAGAGAGAGAGAGAGAGAGAGAGAGAGAGAGAGAGAGAGAGAGAGAGAGAGAGAGAGAGCGTGACTGAATGGGCCGGCCATTCACAACACTGAAACACAAGGAATTTGCTAGAAAAATATGTAACTGTACAGATGGTGGGGCAGGGTTTAGGGGGTGAGGAAAGGTCGTTAATTTACAGCTTGTTGTGTGTGAGCAGGGTGGGGGAGAGGGGTGAAGGGTTTGTTTTTATATATTTCCTGTCTATTTCGATCTGACGATGGGCTGTGAAGCTTGAAAGCGCTAATCGGAATAATTTTTATATAGTGGTGTGCAACAGTGATCATTCTGATTGTGATTTCAACCACTAACACAAATTTCTTCATTAAATGTTAAATTGTTTGTATGAAATAACATTGTGGTTAAATGTTTCAGAGGTTACGTGGAGATATTGGTGTGTGTGTGTGTGTGTGTGTGTGGTGTGCATTTTGTGTTCATGTCAATAGGTGGATAAGGTACTGTAAGTATAAAGTTGATAATACCAATTAGATAAAATAAAATGTTTACAGGTGTGAAAGAATTTTTGATTCAATAACATAAATGTATTGAGACAATGGTATTAAATGAAAACTGTAATCAAAAAGTAATAATAACTGAAAGGTGAATTAGAATTATATTTGGTTGAACTGTAAGAAATAGACATTGATAAATATGTTATCTAAAAGATTTATAAAAATTTGAAAAGTGAAGTACAGGTGTTAGTATGATGTAACCATGAATGTTGAAACTGAGAGTATTTATAACACCAGCCTGGCAGACTAGTGTTTATGTAAACAGGTATGTTGTATGTTTTGACTAATGTGTACAGCCAGAGGTGTTGAAGCTGAGGTGACAATAACAAAAAATGTTGTTGTCTGCTGAATCAGTATCTGGAGCAAAATCGTATTGTGAAATAAAAGAAATGAAGGTAAATTTTTTGAATGACTTTAATGTTTTGATTGTAAGACAGTTAATATTTGTGTGACAGGATGTTGTTAATGTAAAATCATTTTGGTGAAATGTAATTAATTCCGAAACTGTTAATTAAATAAAATTAAATTAATTTGGTAATTAAATTAATTGGAAAAATGATTTTAATAAGAAATTTAAATTTATTCTGATTTAACTTTCAAATGTAATTGTGAAATAAATTAAATATGTACTTTATTTAAATGGGAACCTGAAGGAAATTTTGTGTGAACGCCATCAAAAAATGTTTGAGAAATTTAGAAGTGTATATTACTGTTCAAGTAACGGGCATCAGGGGTTAAGGGATTAAAAGGGGGGTAGTAGAAGAAAAAAAATATATATGTGTATATACTTTTTGTACCTGCCATCAAATTGATGTTTTGTATTTTTGGTTGTATTATTGTTTATGTGTATTAATAGTGTTATGGACTTATATTGTTTACGATATAAGTGTAATCAAATGTTAAGATAAGGCAGTTCATATTTTAATTAAATATTCAATTTTTTTTTTTTTTTTTTTTTAGTAATAATAACAAAGAGATTTAATCCATTCAGATAAGAGATTTTGTTTTGTTTTGATACAATCTGATTTTGAACTTTTAAAGGATGAGTTTGTTTAAAAAAATATTATAGGTGTATGTATGCGCCCAGTATTTGCCAAAGGCGACCCAGCTTGCATAAAAGGGGAAACATCGGTGGAGGATCTGGCATAATAAGCCAGGGATGGAGGATTTTTGGGGGTAGCATGTTAGACGGCGAGGTGTGCTGTGGTACGGGTGTTCGATTTTTCGGTGTTGGGATCTCTTACAGGGAAGTCCAGTGATCTCGTTCAGATGCGTCCATAGTCTCAGAGCCAGGGGAGTCGTTTACCCATGAGGTATAAGAACAAATGGAGGGTTGTTGGCACCATATCCTCACCGGTCCTCTTAGGGGTTTAGCAATGAGAATTCTTCTGTTTCGACAGAAGATTTCTCATTGGGGGGGTATTGTAATGGGGCGAATCAGAAGGCTTTTTATTTTTTATTATTAATTTTGGTTTTGATTCTATTAAATTGCACAATTCATTTCATATATGTGGCTAGTTACCAGTTTGAATCTAACTTGCAGCCTAAACAAAGAAACGGTACACTGCAACGGGGTGATGTAACAATATAAAGGAATGTCGTGCTGTTGATGATAATACGATTCCTAGAACTTTGCGTCTGTGTGACGACCACTCACCAATGTGCGGGCACCTGCATCTGCGAAGCGCCTAATCCATGCTAAACGAAAGTAAAGGCTGTGAAATATCGTCGTCGCATGGCACACGAAAATCCTGTGTGCCAGGTATGCAGCTACTAAAAATTGGACAACGAAGGCTGTGAACGGCGATGAAATTCGTTTGCAGGCAAGGCAGTGCTGCCCGCCCAATGTCACATCGTCAGATAAAGTTTGCCGCCCAGTTCATCTCACCTACAGACCGCATGTGGTCAGTTTAAATTCTACTGAAAGTTTTTTTTAAAAAAAGGTCGACCGACCTAGCCGGTAAAACCACGGAACCGTTATCTAAAAAGTGAAATTAAATCAGAAAATGAAGTGAGTGAGTTGAAATTAAGATAAACGTATAACTTTTGGGACATGTAAACGAGGACTTGGTGCGGGTCACGCTACGAGGTCGGAGGAGACGCCGTTACACAAGTAAAAGTATTTTAAATTGTTAATGAGGCCTTTTTGTAAACTCTTTACAAATTTAATCAAGTAAATAAATACGGGGTTTTTAGAAGTTGGTGTGTGAGTTGTGTGTGGGCATTGCTGGGCCGCCTTAATAACTAAAACAAGAATGTAGAATAAGTTGAAACATTTATTTTTTTGTTGTGTAGGTATATGTTTAAAATTAGAACGAGAAAAAGTAACGCTATCAAATCACTATTTTAAAGAATTAAAATCAAGGTACTTTTACAAGAATGTTTTTTAAATTATAACTTGAGATAAAGTTTGATGAGAATTATAATTGGAGGAGAACGTAAGATTGAAATTAATGTTAATAAAATGAGTTAATAGCGTAACTATGTGTTAAGCGAATTATTACGCCACATTACCAGCATGAATCCAGTATGAAAGATTTCGTCTAACGAACCTGGCAGAAAGTGTAAATAGGTTTCGATTTTGAACCATAAAAAAAAAATCGTGGTGACCAAAGAATAGTTGGGGATCTTCTGAGTGCAGTAAGTCAGAGTGGCGTGTGTTAAAGGTAAGTAAAAGAGTAGACGATAACAATTGGCGACGCTGCCAGAATAACTCAGATGAATTAACAATTCATATGAGTTAGGCCTAATCTGAAGTATGAAATAGGTGGTGGTAGTAGGCGGATTTTGTAATAAAAAGACTATTACGAGACGTGTGAATAGAGGTTAAGACGTAAACTACAGTTAAAGAGTTATGAGACTTTGTTCAGATAATAAATAAGTTGTATAATAACAAATAATCAAGTTATAAAAAAGAGTATAATTAAGTTTATAAAAATGGAAAATGCAGAGAATGAAGTCGGTTTGTCCGACTCAACTGGTATAAGCGAAATAGCTGAATTTGATGAATCAGCTGTTATGAGTAGCCTTTAAGTACATTCGACACCGAATGTAGGTCAAGACGACAAAACTACAATACAAATATAAGTAACACGAATGAATCAAATAGTACAGATGATTCGGGGATCCAAACGACCCCAAAATCGAATAGAGAAAGCAAAATCAATAATAACGAAGCTTCACTGACAATAAAACAGAAAGTCAGTCGACACTGGTCCAAGATAAAAAGCCTGACGATAATTACGAAATGTTTAAAATGTTACAAACAATGTTAGATATGAAATTCAGTGAACAGAAGAGTGATTCTGACGCTAAATTTAAAATACAGAATAACAAATTTGATGAACTGAAAAACGAAATGCAAGAATTTAAAAGTAGTGTCAATGAGAAATTAGATACACTACAAATTGAATGAAATTAAGACCGAAATTAAAAGTGAATTTAATTGCAAATTGGATGAACTTAAAACTGAAATTAATAAAGTACAAATCAAATGTGAGAGTAACTTTATCAAATTGACAAATGAATTAAATGAAACGTTGAGTCACTCATTAAATAGTATGAATAACAGAATTGACAAAATAGAGAGTAATGTGGTGGAAAAAACTGATAAACACAGACAAAAGGTAATTGAAAATTTTGAATGTAAAACAGAGGATAATTATAATGATATGTGTAAAAACGTAGTAGTAGAGAGTAAGATAACAAATAGTAACAATGATATTGAAAGTGGTAATGTAATTGAAAAGGTGGTATCAGAGAGTGAAACGTTGAAACTAGATAGTGAAATAGTGAGTGAGAGAGAGAAAGTTATATGTAGTAATGAAGTTGTAATTAGTGTTGATGAATTAGAAAAAGAATGGAGAGAGAGAGTAGCTGAATGTGTAGGGCAGAGGGTAAATTTTCCCCTTATTTGTGATGAACCAAGGTGTTTAAAAATGTTATTAATGGAGGGCAAGAGACCCTTATTAGTGAAAGATTTGAGTTGTTTATTTTTGTTGAATAATTTTGTACCCTCTGCATGGAGTGAGATAGTTCAGGGGGGGAGTGACAGGTGTTATGATGATGAAAGATGTTTTGAGAGAGAGTTGTGTATTGATAAAGAAATAGAATTATATAAACCAATGAGAGATTATAATGAGTTGAAAGAGATGTTAATTGATATGAAATACTTACTTGTTAAAATAGAGAGTGAAGATTATTTTGATGATACAGTTTTAAATAATAATAACTTACCTTATGTTGCAATGAATGATAAGATAACTGACTTGATAATGAATGTAATTACTGATGGAGACTTAACCGATGTACTTAACGTTGACTTGTTTTATGATTATTTTGGTAAAATGAATGAATTTGGTTTTTATGGTGACGATACACAAGACTGTAGTTTGTGTGTTAATGAAATTGAACAATGCTATATAAAACAAAGACTTATCTATGACGATGGTGGTTGAGCCTCAAATTCACAAATGAACAATTTTAAGCAGTTTGTTTATTGGTCCTGACCTCGCAACCTTGGACAATGAAGTGTAATATAACTGAATAATTATTGCTGAAGAATTGTAAATACATGTTTAGTGAAATTGATTGTATGTATTATAAAATGTTAAATAAACAATGTATGTATGTAGTAGAAATTGTTGTGATGATGATAATAATATTAATAGTTTGCAGCTTAAATAAATAACAAAAATAATTGGGAAGAAGATAATGAATGAGTTGTAGTTATTGCAATGGGTGAAAGTAATAAAAAATGTTGTTTTCAATAATTGACTTAATTAAAATAATTTGAAATGTTTAAATATTTTGCTTGACTTAAATGTTATATGGCTGAATTTTTCTAACGAGTTTAAATTGTTTTATGAGATTTGATATTAATAAATAAATGTTAAATTGTTTGTATGAAATAACATTGTTGTTAAATGTTTCAGAGGTTACGTGGAGATATTGGTGTGTGTGTGTGTGTGTGTGTGTGTGCATTTTGTGTTCATGTCAATAGGTGGATAAGGTACTGTAAGTATAAAGTTGATAATACCAATTAGATAAAATAAAATGTTTACAGGTGTGAAAGAATTTTTGATTCAATAACATAAATGTATTGAGACAATGGTATTAAATGAAAACTGTAATCAAAAAGTAATAATAACTGAAAGGTGAATTAGAATTATATTTGGTTGAACTGTAAGAAATAGACATTGATAAATATGTTATCTAAAAGATTTATAAAAATTTGAAAAGTGAAGTACAGGTGTTAGTATGATGTAACCATGAATGTTGAAACTGAGAGTATTTATAACACCAGCCTGGCAGACTAGTGTTTATGTAAACAGGTATGTTGTATGTTTTGACTAATGTGTACAGCCAGAGGTGTTGAAGCTGAGGTGACAATAACAAAAAATGTTGTTGTCTGCTGAATCAGTATCTGGAGCAAAATCGTATTGTGAAATAAAAGAAATGAAGGTAAATTTTTTGAATGACTTTAATGTTTTGATTGTAAGACAGTTAATATTTGTGTGACAGGATGTTGTTAATGTAAAATCATTTTGGTGAAATGTAATTAATTCCGAAACTGTTAATTAAATAAAATTAAATTAATTTGGTAATTAAATTAATTGGAAAAATGATTTTAATAAGAAATTTAAATTTATTCTGATTTAACTTTCAAATGTAATTGTGAAATAAATTAAATATGTACTTTATTTAAATGGGAACCTGAAGGAAATTTTGTGTGAACGCCATCAAAAAATGTTTGAGAAATTTAGAAGTGTATATTACTGTTCAAGTAACGGGCATCAGGGGTTAAGGGATTAAAAGGGGGGTAGTAGAAGAAAAAATATATATATATGTGTATATACTTTTTGTGCCTGCCATCAAATTGATGTTTTGTATTTTTGGTTGTATTATTGTTTATGTGTATTAATAGTGTTATGGACTTATATTGTTTACGATATATGTGTAATCAAATGTTAAGATAAGGCAGTTCATATTTTAATTAAATATTCAATTTATTTGTTTTTTTTTAGTAATAATAACAAAGAGATTTAATCCATTCAGATAAGAGATTTTGTTTTGTTTTGATACAATCTGATTTTGAACTTTTAAAGGATGAGTTTGTTTAAAAAAATATTATAGGTGTATGTATGCGCCCAGTATTTGCCAAAGGCGATCCAGCTTGCATAAAAGGGGAAACATATCGGTGGAGGATCTGGCATAATAAGCCAGGGATGGAGGATTTTTGGGGGTAGCATGTTAGACGGCGAGGTGTGCTGTGGTACGGGTCTGTTCGATTTTTCGGTGTTGGGATCTCTTACAGGGAAGTCCAGTGATCTCGTTCAGATGCGTCCATAGTCACCGAGCCAGGGGGGTCGTTTACCCATGAGGTATAAGAACAAATGGGGGGTTGTTGGCACCATATCCTCACCGGTCCTCTTAGGGGTTTAGCAATGAGAATTCTTCTGTTTCGACAGAAGATTTCTCATTGGGGGGGTATTGTAATGGGGCGAATCAGAAGGCTTTTTATTTTTTATTATTAATTTTGGTTTTGATTCTATTAAATTGCACAATTCATTTCATATATGTGGCTAGTTACCAGTTTGAATCTAACTTGCAGCCTAAACAAAGAAACGGTACACTGCAACGGGGTGATGTAACAATATAAAGGAATGTCGTGCTGTTGACGATAATACGATTCCTAGAACTTTGCGTCTGTGTGACGACCACTCACCAATGCGCGGGCACCTGCATCTGCGAAGCGCCTAATCCACGCTAAACGAAAGTAAAGGCTGTGAAATATCGTCGTCGCACGGCACACGAAAATCCTGTGTGCCAGGTATGCAGCTACTAAAAATTGGACAACGAAGGCTGTGAACGGCGATGAAATCGTTTGCAGGCAAGGCAGTGCTGCCCGTCCAATGTCACATCGTCAGATAAAGTTTGCCGCCCAGTTCATCTCACCTACAGACCGCATGCGGTCAGTTTAAATTCTACTGAAAGTTTTTTTTAAAAAAAGGTCGACCGACCTAGCCGGTAAAACCACGGAACCGTTATCTAAAAAGTGAAATTAAATCAGAAAATGAAGTGAGTGAGTTGAAATTAAGATAAACGTATAACTTTTGGGACATGTAAACGAGGACTTGGTGCGGGTCACGCAACGAGGTCAGAGGAGACGCCGTTACACAAGTAAAAGTATTTTAAATTGTTAACGAGGCCTTTTTGTAAACTCTTTACAAATTTAATCAAGTAAATAAATACGGGGTTTTTAGAAATTGGTGTGTGAGTTGTGTGTGGGCATTGCTGGGCCGCCTTAATAACTAAAACAAGAATGTAGAATAAGTTAGTTGAAACATTTATTTTTTTGTTGTGTAGGTATATGTTTAAAATTAGAACGAGAAAAAGTAACGCTATCAAATCACTATTTTAAAGAATTAAAATCAAGGTACTTTTACAAGAATGTTTTTTAAATTATAACTTGAGATAAAGTTTGATGAGAATTATAATTGGAGGAGAACGTAAGATTGAAATTAATGTTAATAAAATGAGTTAATAGCGTAACTATGTGTTAAGCGAATTATTACACCACATTACCAGCATGAATCCAGTATGAAAGATTTCGTCTAACGAACCTGGCAGAAAGTGTAAATAGGTTTCGATTTTGAACCATAAAAAAAAAATCGTGGCGACCAAAGAATAGTTGGGGATCTTCTGAGTGCAGTAAGTCAGAGTGGCGTGTGTTAAAGGTAAGTAAAAGAGTAGACGATAACAATTAGATATAAACGAAGATGACAAGGTAAGCAGTGGTAAGAATTATGATAAAATAAATAAAAGTATGATATTAGAAAATGATTGTGTAAACATGGGTAGTGATAATGAGAGTTTAATGGGAATTGAATATGATAATGATGAAATGTTAATGTATAACAATAAATCAGAGAGAAGGAGGGAGAGTATAATTGTAAAAGAGTTGCAGGGGGTAATTTTTTCCCTTAATGGCGTAGTTGGGGGTGAAGTACATGGTTGAGGAAGGACGAGAGTGCCTTCAATATATATTTGGGAGACGATAGGTCTACAAATAAAGTTGTCCCTAGGTTTTTTAGTGCACTTCACAGGTGGTGCAATAGTTGTGAATTAGTGTCCCCTGCAAATGTAGAAAGAGAGAATGTAGCTTGGTGTGGTAGAGAGAGATATATTAAGAGAGATGTTTTGAAAGTGAGAGGTATTATGAGAGAAAGAGAGAAATAGAGATTTTTAAGATAAGTAGAACTTATGAAGAGTTTATGGAAAAGTTAGGAGTAGAGATGATGTATAATAAAAATAAGAACTTACCTTGTAATGAAGCTGATATAGCAGTAGGAGAAGATGATAATGAAAATAATGACTTTATAACGTACCTAGTGGTGACTAATTATACTGGAGGTGACAGGACAATAATCAATCGTGACAAGTTGTATGATGAATTGATAGGGAATAACCCTATTAATGATGACGGTTTTGTAAAATATAAGAATTTAAATAAGTGTTATATTAATGATGTTAATATAATGTATTTAATAAAAAATAAATTGTACAGACCGAAGATAAGACTATTGTTTGACGATGGAGGATAGATATTTTATTGTGTTAATGAACATTTAATTATGTGATAGTGTTTTTCAAAATGGACTGTTTATGAACTGATTTATGGGAAATGATTAAATGATAATGTGGATTGTATATTTTGTGTATTAATGTCAATGTAGTTATGTACTTTTGATGTTGTGTATTTTATGTATTTTTTATGTAAACCATGTACTGTAGAATTTTAAATAATCAAGAATAATTAATTATGATAATGATTTTAAATAATTATGAGATTTAGAGTCTAATGAATAATAAATGATTAAACATGTAATATATTTGGATATTGAGATGTATTGTTATTAGTAGGTGAGGGGTGAATTTTCTAATGCAATTGTCAATGATCACAGTAATGTAAAGTATTAAAGAGGAATAGAGCCTGGGTGATAAGTATTAAAATAAAGGCATTTGAGTTAGTTAAGCAGAGTTAATGGGAGTTAGAGAGAATAAGAAGCTGAGATACAGATAATATACAAAGAGGGTGTTAGATATTCTAGGGACACAGTGGTAATAGTGATTATATATAGAGTGTAACAGTACATAGAGACCCAATACTGTAATTATGGGATCTGAGGGTATTTTTTTCAATGTTTTATTGTATAATTATAAAATACAGAATGGTTAGGTCCATTGTCCCTATATGAGAAGGAACAACGCAGATTCAGTAAGAGTACCATGCCAAGGTCACCGTTGGACGTGCGAGAGCCGGTCAAGGACATGGCGGTGTTTGTGACGACTGACTATAAATATTCATTATGACTGGATAATAACACTGTTTCGTCATAACAAAAAACAATGACGCATGAACCACAACGCATACAACTAGGCGTTGTCCCGTTTAACAAAGACTGATGACGTCAAACACACTAACACAAGCATAAATTTGCATATTCGTCGGTCTCAGTTCAACACAGTACACCAAAGAGGCCACAGCGATGTATCGCTGTTGGCATTAATTTTCATACAAAAGTTGTAAAAGTTTATTCAAAATTAACAAAATGTGAGAACAAAGTCAGAGAATAATTAAATAACAATATACAGTAAAGACATTAAATGTAGAGTCAGTGCAGACGATTTAAAAACCAGAATGATGAGGCGAACACAGGCCATACTCCTGGGGAACATCTGATACCAGCGAGGGAGCGACGCTACACCGTTTTCAGAGAAGTCAACAATATCTTTTTATTTTTGTATTAATGAGCTCATTAAATAAACCCCAAAATTGTATAAAATGTAATGGTAACAGTGAGTGTGAATGAGTGTGCGATCGAATGAACGCATGGCCATGCTTCTATACATAGAGGGCATTGGTTTGTGAATTATATGATACTATGACTAATTACATGATAAGTGCTGCAGCTAGAAAACAAAAGAGAATATATATCAAGAGCTGGCAATAAGATTCACAATTAATATACAGTCAAAATAATTGAATAAGTTTGGGAAGAATATAGCCACCATTTTGTTTTTAGTAATAACACTTGACGCCATTTTGGGGCACCGTTTAATGTATGTTTATTTTGTTCATGAAATTAAAACTAATAATCATATTCAATCAAGAAGTAGTGTTATCATTTGTGTCACCTTCTTTGAATAAAAAATCCCGCTGTTAATGAATCCTGGCCCCTTAGGAAGAGAGTATCACAAAAAGAAAAGCACGTGCTATCAAGTAATTAAAATCGGTAAGTACACATATGTACCATATTATGGTAGTAATTATACATATATAAATATAAATAAATGTGTGTAGTACGGAGTGTAGTGACAAATGGCGCCTGAACTAGGGACATTATATAAAGTCACTTTATATAAAACAGGCCAGATTTAGAAACAAAGAAGGTGATATAAGACGGGACATAACCTAGTGCACGAGAGGTTATGTTGACGAAACAAAGTAAATAGTAATTGTATAATTAATTACGAATAAAAAATAAATAGTTATTTAAATAGTTAAATTAACAATGGCAGAAAGTAATAATAGTCTGGAAATGGATAATACAGATACAGAATCTATTTTGTTAGAAAGACATGCCAGCTCAACACCTAAAACAGTTGAAAATAAAATCTCATTGGAAGATTTATTCACGTTAATTAGTGACAAATTTGAACAACAGAATCTTAAATTTGAAGACAAATTCAACCAAATGAATAGTACGTTTAATGTAAAGTTAGATAGTTTTGAGAATGAGCTCAAGAAACAAAATACCTTACAAAATGTAAAATTAGATCAAGTAGAGGAGAAATTTGAAGAATTTGAAAATGAAATGTATAAACAAAATGTTGAGGTTAACAAGAAAATTAGTAAAATAGAGACACAATGTGATGATGTTAAAAAACAAACAGAAATTGTAAATGAGCAAGTTAAAACTAAGATAAGTAATTTAGATGATAGAGTCAAACAAATTAATGAAACCATTCGAAATCAGATAGAAACCCAGAGTAGAGAAGTAGAAAATAAATATGTAGAGACAGTAGAACAGTTAGAAATTAAAACTAAGAACGAAATAAGTAAACAATTAGAATTGAGAACTCATATTTTACAAAACAAATTAGAACAATGTGAATCAAATGTAGTAGACCTAACAAAAGGTGTTCAAACAATAGATAACACTATATCAAAATATGGAAACAATACAACCGATAAAATAAGTATGTTACAGAATAGAATTAAAGAAATAGATAGTTTACATATACAAAATTATAACGATGTGCATGATAGATATAACCTAGTTGAGAGTGATTTCACAAAGATGAAAAATGAGTTGCGGGGGGAGATTAACAAAAATTTTACGGGAACCATGGAAAGGGTTGTTATTACGAAAGATTTTTACAATGAAATAGAATTAGAATTATTCAGTTATGAAAACCACACAATACACCCCATGCGATTTATTAACCAAACCAGGGAGTATCACCATTTTAGTAACAGTAATTGGGAGATACAGTTAACCAAGATAATCAAATGTTTCAAGGGTAGTGCAGCGGTATGGGCGGAAGCACACAGAATAGAATGGGGTAATTATGAGAGGTTTGAACAAGCTTTTAAGGGAAAGTATTGGCCAGAAGAGGAACAAGAAGCGTTGAGGAGTAGAATAATGGGAACAGGCAGTTTTGGGAGCCACCCAAATAATAATATAACAATATATGTAACCCAATTGTACAATGAAGCCAAATATTTAGAACCCCAAATTCCCTTCAAATCATTTGTAAGGTATGTTAGTAAACACTTACCTAGGGAAGTACAAATAACGTTGATGACTAAGGAAATAGCAAATTTGAGTGAACTTGAGAAAGTCCTTGATGTTTTACAGAGTATTAGAGATAGGGAAGTGAACAGGCGATTACCACCGGGTAGTTATAAACCAAACCATGTAGAATACAATTCACAAAGAAATAATTACCATGAACATAGAATTACGAATAAAGATAATCATTATAAACCAGGTGATTGGAGATGTTATAGGTGTCAACAGGAGAATTTTGCATTCCGTCGACTGTGTTTCAAGTGTAGACTGCCGAGAGAAGCACAACGGAGGAGAGAGGAGACGAGACAAGACAAACCACAAGGCAGAGAGACACAGGACACAAGAGGAGCAGTGAACAATAACCAGAGGCCAGATAAGGGACACCGAGGCCCCACCATCAGCAGACACCAGGAAAACTTGTTAACTTTCACCTTTTTGTGTGTATTTATTTATACAATTATTATTACTGAATGTATGATACTTAATATTTGTATAATTTGAATAATAAATCTTATCACCGGAGTAACACGTGTTTTACTCATTTACTTGCATTAGGCTTTTGGTCCAGAATTGCGTTAAGCAAGACAAGACAGAGGTATTCGGGTACTGAAATAAACATTCACACAACATGAGGATAACAAATTAGATTTTATTTAGTTATTACTGTTTACGATTACAAACAATTAGAGTCAATTAATACTTGATAAAAATGCAAAATGGCGGCTTCATGACTTCCGTTTTCTAGCCATGCTTTCATGGTTACCTAGCCGTTTTCTTTGAAATTAAGGCTTTTATCAAATTCATTTACTGCAGTTAAAACTTCAAGAGAAATGTATTTAAATTTTCTTTCTGTTAATAGTTACTCTAAACTTGATCACGAACCAACGCCTCAGATATATTTACTTAAGGTTGGCCAACTCTCACGTTCACACTATCACACACAACATTCATTTTCTGATACTGAATACATTTTACTTTATATACTTAGAGCTCATGTTTTAAATTTAGAAAGTAATTTTGAAAGGGCTTTCCTGAAATTGATGTGGCGTAGCCTCCTCAGAAGACTCCCATGTTGGCTGGCAGATGTTCGGCCGAATCTCTCTTTGTCCTTTTTTGTGCACTGAATTTACTAAACTTTTACATTGGTTGTCCACTGATGCTACATTATTGTTGATCATTACATTTTTTTAAACAATTCTTTCATTTTTATGGCAAAACTGCCCACTACACTGTTTGAACATGTGCTCTCTTTGAGTTGTTACTGACGACTGGGGGCGATTCAGACGCAAATGTTATGTAAATGGTCGTGCATCTGACGTCATTGTCTATTGTTCTCTAACCACTGTTTTGGTTAATACGTAATTGTTTTTTAACTCGTCATTGTTTTGGTGACGATTTATTATCGTAGACCAATGGAAAGTCAGTATTGTCCGTGTTTTAGCGCCAACACTGCCATTTTCGTGGGTTCAATTTGCTTGTACGCCTCTGACCTTGGATCGTCTCTCCACCGGCGAATTTACATATTTATTGGGACTTGGGCCAAAACTAACCTTGTCTGACTTAACTTGATGATTACCATAAAATTCATAATAAAAATACCCTTACATCCCATTATTCCGATACAGACAATTTTGTACTGTTACAAAACCCCCTCAATGAAAGGTTTTGTGTCGAGACACAAAAACTTTCATTGACTCATTCATACTTTTCTAAAAGGATCAGTTCAGATATGTGCCACAACCCCCTGTAATGTTAATAAAATAAAAAAAAAAACTCAATCACTTACCCTTGGTTCCATAGTGTCGATCGTACCCGTCTGACCTTACTGGACTTCTCCTGAGAGATCCCTACACCATAAGGCCATGAGGCACTGCACGCTCCTGTTCTGACGCTCCGGCCAGCTCAGGACCGCGGTCACAACACCATAAAAACTCTGAAACATTCAATACAAAATTTTAAAATAGTGGTCTCATTCATTTACATATCCGCAACTGATATGTTTCCTCTTAGATGCATTGGTTTGTGATTTGAGGCGTTGGTCTCATTTATTTATAAACTACCAAATAACACAATAAAACATAACAAGATTTAGGATAGATAAGCCTTCTACTGAACAACACTCCTACATATTTGTATCAATTGCTTTGACTCCCGTCAATATTAACTTGCCTCTTTTATCATAAAATTGTACTCTTATACTAAACACAACATAAATTTTTTGATTCTCAAACAACAACTACTATTTTTATTCACTTACTTCAATTAATCATTACATTTATTTGGCATGGCAGTACTTCAATACTATCTAAATTTCTTTGTTAATTTCTTTACTTTAATTTCAAACCCTTTTCTACAGAATCACTTTTTTTTTTTTAGATACTGGTTACTATAACACAATTTTTTATGTTATTATGGTCACTACCCTTACAGTAGCCTCCTAACCACACACTCTATCATCAACATAATAAAACATCATAAAACATTGTACATTACATATTAACATTGTTACATTTACCTTACATTAAACAATTTAAATTTACATGATTTGTACTAAACTTTATCACATTACTACTTCAACAATTCTCTATTAACTTTTATTCATTTAACATTCATTTAGATTCTATACAACAACAAAATTTCAAATATACCATTACCTTTCTACTATGAATTTTCCCTTTTCTAACCCTTTTATCCTGACTAGTTTGGGTGACTCTCAATTACTCACTATTTTCTCTATCTTATTTTGGTATTCGTCAATCTAACCTTACTCACCTCCTTTTTTCTACTAACAACCGCTTCTAACCATTAATACATTATGACACCAATATCTCAATAATAACCCCCTTTCACAAATCCCATTTAAAACCTCTGGCACCGCTCATTTTTGTACTAGTATGTGTGTATTCCCTCTAACCAACTCATTCCCTTATCGGTTCCTGACCCTTTCAGATAACCCTTTCCGGCACACAACGATCCCTTCCTGTCTCAACATCTCTCGTTGGACTCCTACACCAATACCCTTATTACAAAATATCACCAACAACAACAAATATAATTACCATCCACATTACTCAACTCTACATATAATCGCTAACCACTGTGTCCCTAAAATATCTAACGCCTCTTTATATATCATCCACATCTCAGCACTTTATTTTTTCTAACTCCCAATAACTCTATTTAAATAACTCCAATGCCCTTATTTATCACTATCCCCAAACTCTTTATAACATTTCAACATTAATATACCATTAGAAATTCATCACTTATCTGCTAACAACAATACCTCTCACCATCCAAATATATAATCATCTACTAACCCTTTAGAATCTAAATTCCATAATATCCTTTCAAAATCATTATTAAACTTCTTTCACTTATTTAAAATTCTACAATACATGTTTACATAAAAATACACAAAATACACACCAGCAAAATACACAAATACATAGACATCAATACACAAAAATATACAATTCACATAATCATGAAATCATTTACCATAATCAGTCCTAATCAGTCCATTTTTAAAAACACTGTCCACACAATTAAATGTTCATAACACAATAAACAATAAACAACTACCCCATATCGTCAAATAATAATCGCACCTTAAAACTATATACATGGTTTAATATTAGATATTTTATACTAACATCCTTACACATGCACCAACTATTCAAATTTTTATCCGTTTCCACAAATTCATATAATTCCTGATCGGGTATGTTTCTGTCACCTTCAGTAAAATCAGTCATAATTAAGTATTTCGTCAAGTCATTATTCTCATTGTTCTCAACACTATCTCCTATTACCTCAGTTTCAATACAAGGTAAGTGCTTGCTATTATTTTCATTTCTCTCTCCACCTAACCTTGCTATAAACTCTTCATAGTCTCTACATATCTTAAAAATTTCTACTCCTCTGTTTCTCTCAATATATCTCTCACTATTAAAACATCTCTCATAATAACTCTCCCAACAACATTTCTCTCTCTCAATATATCTCTCTTTACACCCACTCTCTCTCTTTAACCCTTCAACACACACTATCATTCCATTATTATTATATTCAATTCCCCATAAAATTTCATTTATACTACCAACCTCTACACTATTGTCTCCTATTACTATATTTTCATCTATTTTATCGTAATTTTCTACCCCACTTACCTTGTCTTTGTTCCATTCAAATTTGTTTAATTCTAATTTCTTCTTTTCTAATTCTATTTTTTCTAACTTTGTACATATTTCATTTAATCTTTTGTCAAAATTGCAACCTTGTTTTTTAATTTCTTTTTTAATATCACTCAATTGTACATCGAATTTGATGCTCTGCTCATTGAAAAGCAGTTTCATCGTTTTTATTATGTCATTTTCTTCCATTCTGGTATTTACTATAGGCGTTGAGTTCGCCTGTGGCGTGCTCAACATCAATGATTCTGTGTTTGTATTTTCTACGTTAATGCTTTCGTTATCTGCCATTTTATCGTACTGATGGTACTAAACTTTGTTTTTATTTGTTGTGTACGTCTTTTATACTATAGGTAATCTCTGTAGATAACCTCTCTTTTCTGTTTATTTCTTTACCCATCTAACCTCCGCTTGTCTGCTTATTTATATATTTTTTTATGAATATATAAAGTCCAAGTTCGGGCTGCCATCTGTTAACTTTCACCTTTTTGTGTATTATTTATACAATTATTATTACTGAATGTATGATACTTAATATTTGTATAATTTGAATAATAAATCTTATCACCGGAGTAACACGTGTTTTGCTCATTTACTTGCATTAGGCTTTTGGTCCAGAATTGCGTTAAGCAAGACAAGACAGAGGTATTCGGGTACTGAAATAAACATTCACACAACATGAGGATAACAAATTAGATTTTATTTAGTTATTACTGTTTACGATTACAAACAATTAGAGTCAATTAATACTTGATAAAAATGCAAAATGGCGGCTTCATGACTTCCGTTTTCTAGCCATGCTTTCATGGTTACATAGCCGTTTTCTTTGAAATTAAGGCTTTTATCAAATTCATTTACTGCAGTTAAAACTTCAAGAGAAATGTATTTAAATTTTCTTTCTGTTAATAG
Organism: Magicicada septendecula; assembly: GCA_034769895.1. Lineage (NCBI taxonomy): Eukaryota > Metazoa > Arthropoda > Insecta > Hemiptera > Cicadidae > Magicicada > Magicicada septendecula. The sequence continues at coordinate 479,330,108 of CM068373.1, forward strand.
TTACTCTAAACTTGATCACGAACCAACACCTCAGATATATTTACTTAAGGTTGGCCAACTCTCACGTTCACACTATCACACACAACATTCATTTTCTGATACTGAATACATTTTACTTTATATGCTTAGAGCTCATGTTTTAAATTTAGAAAGTAATTTTGAAAGGGCTTTCCTGAAATTGATGTGGCGTAGCCTCCTCAGAAGACTCCCATGTTGGCTGGCAGATGTTCGGCCGAATCTCTCTTTGTCCTTTTTTGTGCACTGAATTTACTAAACTTTTACATTGGTTGTCCACTGATGCTACATTATTGTTGATCATTACATTTTTTTAAACAATTCTTTCATTTTTATGGCAAAACTGCCCACTACACTGTTTGAACATGTGCTCTCTTTGAGTTGTTACTGACGACTGGGGGCGATTCAGACGCAAATGTTATGTAAATGGTCGTGCATCTGACGTCATTGTCTATTGTTCTCTAACCACTGTTTTGGTTAATACGTAATTGTTTTTTAACTCGTCATTGTTTTGGTGACGATTTATTATCGTAGACCAATGGAAAGTCAGTATTGTCCGTGTTTTAGCGCCAACACTGCCATTTTCGTGGGTTCAATTTGCTCGTACGCCTCTGACCTTGGATCGTCTCTCCACCGGCGAATTTACATATTTATTGGGACTTGGGCCAAAACTAACCTTGTCTGACTTAACTTGATGATTACCATAAAATTCATAATAAAAATACCCTTACATCCCATTATTCCGATACAGACAATTTTGTACTGTTACAAACTAGAAACGACAGTGGTAGCCAGGACCCGACCACTGTTCACGGAAACGCAGGAGGTCCAACCAGTCGAGGAGATACACAGCAACATAATCAAAGCAGATATTGTAGCCGACCTGATGGAAGAAGCGAATAATGCCAACAGCGAGGTGAGAGCCGGATTGACAGAAATTCAGGTAACTGTAGGAAATAAGATTTTTAGAACATTGATAGATACGGGTAGCGAAATTTCCGTGATAGCAGAGAACATTTTAGCAGAATTAAGAGAGTTTAACAAAGATATTCCAGTTTTGCCAGTAGCCGGAGTCACGGTGATAGGAGTTACGGGTGTACGCAGCAAGAGAGTAACTAAACAGATACATTTGAGTTTTCTAATAGATAATGTAGAATTTGTAAACACATTTTTGGTAGTAAGAGGGTTAAGTTTAGATGTCATACTGGGTAATGATTTTTTGCAAAGGGCAAAAGCTGTTATAAATTTTAGAGAGAAGGTGATAGAATTAGATGGGGGTGACCGGTTGGTAAGAGTAAAATTTGAACAGATAATAGATAAAGTTAGAACATGCGGAGTTAAAATACTACAGAAGGGTGTACGTGAGAATGGTATAGATACTAAGGTAAGTGCATGTATAGAGGCAGAATATATGAGTGAGTTGGAGAGTGAAAAGAGTAATATTAATGATGCAGTATGGGAGTTAAGGGCGGACGAATTTTGTAGTGAAGGTGAGGTGGTAAGGAGTGGCCAGTGTGCAGCATTATGGCGAGTGATAGAGCGGTATAGAGGAGTGTTTGCCGAGGTTCCAGGAAGGGCAAGAGAGTATGAATGTGTATTGCAAATAAGGGAACACACACCGTTCATGCAAAGGAGCTACCCCATCCCTTACTCAAAAAGAAGAGCGGTGCAGAGAGAACTCGACAGGATGATGGAAACAGGTATAATCGAACGGTCAGTATCACATTATTCTAATCCACTAGTAGTAGTAATTAAGAAGGACGGACGAGTACGTTTATGTTTGGACGCTAGGAGAATAAACCAGATCATAATCCCCGACCGAGAGTCACCAGAGCCTATAAATGAGATTTTCCAGAAGTTCAGTGGAGTGAAGTATATGACATCGTTGGATTTAACAGCTGGATAATGGCAGGTTCCGCTAGCAGAGGTTAGTAGAAAGTATACAGCATTTTTGTTTAATGGCAAGAACTACCAGTTTCGACGTCTACCCTTCGGATTGAACACCAGCGTCGCCAGCTTTATAAAGTGTTTAGATATAATTTTGAGGCCCAAGGATTTAGAATTTTTGACTGTGTACGTGGACGATATTTTGATTGCATCCAGGACTTTCGAGGACCATTTAGATCACTTGGAATATGTATTGGCTAGACTAGAGGAAGGAGGACTTACGATAAATTGGGACAAGTCGACGTTTCTGAAGACACAAATCAATTTTTTAGGATTTATTATCACGCCGGAAGGGATCTCAGTGAACCCCGACAAAGTCGAATCCATCATGCGTTTCCCTGAACCGAGGAATGTGAAACAATTGCAAAGTTTCCTTGGGTTATGTAATTTCTACCAAAAATTTCAGCAGAACTATGCAGATCTAACCGCAAGATTGAGCTCAGTACTCCAGAAAACCAAACAATGGAAGTGGGGAGAGAGGGAGCGCACAGCATTTGAAAAGATTAAAAAGAAATTCAGCCAAATGGTAATGATGAACCACCCAGACTTTGAGAGTGTTTTATTTACAAACGGATGCAAGCAATGTGGCCATCGGTGCAGAATTATACCAAGAAGGCGAGGACAAGGACCAAAGGGTAATAGCATGTGCAAGTAGATCGTTAATACAGGCAGAGAAGAACTATACAACGACGGAGAAGGAGTTATTGAGTATAGTATTCGCCATTGGAAAGTTTCGAACATACATTCTAGGAAATCGCACAGTAATTAGGACGGACCACAAAGCCTTGTCATTTTTAAACACATGTAAACTTGCTCATAGCCGTCTAACCAGGTGGGTACTGGTATTGCAGGAATATAATTTTGAGTGGGAATATATCAAGGGATCGGAGAACAAGGTACCGGACACTCTGTCAAGGATAGATATGCTGTACAACAAAACAGGTAGAGATTTAAAGGAAATCGAGATTTTTCAGATCAGCCGGGAGGATAGAATTTTTGGAGAGGAGATGAGAGACATCCAGACCATGCAGCGAGCAGATGGCAAGTCAGGTAAGGTTATAGAGAGTTTAGAAAAGGAGGTAAGTAGATCAGAGTATAGTCAGTATTTTCAAGTTTATAATGGGTTGTTGTTTAAGAGGATAGTAGGGGGTGAGCGTGTTTGGAAATTAGTAGTTCCAGAAGGGTTAGTTGAGAAGGTTATTTGGGATTGTCATTTAAGGTATGGTCATTTCGGAGCGAAGAAGTGTGTGGGTGTGTTGAAAGAGTCATGTGTTTTTAGAAATATGGAAAGAAGGGTTAGAAGGTTGTTAAAGGGTTGTGATTTATGCCAGAAATCAAAGGTAGTAAACTATAGGGTCGAAGGGAGATGAATTTTATAAAAGTGGAGAGACCATTTGATTTGGTTGCAGTGGATTTGTTTGGACCGTTACCAAGGGGTAGAGGCGGAGTGCAGTATGTGTTTGTAATGTTAGATACATTTTCTAAGTATGTGAGGCTGTATAGTATTAAAAGAGCTACCAGTCAGGTATTGAGCGAAAAAGTGACTAAAGATTACATGATACAAGTGGGTAAGCCGAAAATAATTTTGTCAGATCATGGGCCGCAATTCATCAGTGGAAGATGGCGTCAGACGTTAGGATGGGAAGGAATCGTCACGAAGCATACGGCAGTGTACCATCCTCAGTCCAACCAGGTTGATCGTGTAATGAGAGAGATAGGCAGGATCTTTAGAGCCTATTGTCATGCTAAACACAGCGAGTGGCCGTTGTACGTCAAGAAGGTAGAGAGTTGGCTGAACAGTACCACCCACGAGCCCACCGGCTATACACCTCACGAGCTGATCAAATGAACACGCCCTCCGCGAATATTGGAACAGTTGTTTAATTACCCACCTGAGAGTACACCTATGGACGTGAGCATTAAGATTCGTTTGGCAAATGAGAACCTGTTGAGCAAAGGAGAAAGACGGAAGCGTAGGCACGACGCAAGAGGTAAATGGATGAAGTATGAAATCGGACAGTTGGTATTGGTGAAGAGGCACGATTTGTCAAATGCACAGGAGAAGGAAATTAAGAAGTTCTTCCTGCTCTACGAAGGGCCTTATGAGGTAATTGAAGTTAAAATGCAGAATGCCTATGTTTTACAGGATAGCAGGATAGGGAGACTAAAGAAAGAAATAGTAGGTACACAAAATGCTACTAATTTGAAGTTGTACTGGACGGCGTAGAAAGGAACAATGGGTACTTGATCAGATGTGTGAATGAGAATTAATTTTGTTAGTGGAAAAAAAAAATAAAAAAAGTATTCCATTAACACAAATAGTTTGTTGAAAGATGTGAAGTAAAATATGTCAAAATTGTTGTAATTACAGAAGATGAGTGTTGCTTGTTTTCCCTCTGAAAACAAGGAAATGTATGTGTGTAAGGTAAGCAGAGCAGGTGATCCAGTGTTGTAGTTCCTATCTTGTTATAGTTGTGAAAAAAGGTAAAGCTTGAACTTGTAAAGTGTCTATGTGAAAATTTTAAATAATTAACGAACTTGTTTTTGAGCAAGAGTGAAGAGTGTTTTGTAGTTATTTGGTGTTAGTAAATTATAAGTCAAAATTGGACTGTGAGAACAGCTGATGTATGGGAAGCTAAATTAGAATTAATTGGCTAGAACAGTAGTGACATGTACTACTGGGACTAGCAAAGTGGGTTGATGAGCAACGCATAGAACGTTGCCATCATCGGAGGCCTCATGTGGGCGTAAATACACTGTACACCTTGAATATAATTTATATTACATGTGATTTTAGCCGTACAGTGTATCAATGATGTTAGAGTGTAAAACAAGCAAATGAAATTGATTTCCCCCACTTTTTGGGCGATTACTGCCTTACCAGCACTAATCGTGGTTTTGGCTAGCGGGCAGCTATGGCCATAAATTAAGTCCCTTGACCATAGCTGTCTTGAAATTGGTCGATAGTAGAAATTAACACGGGGGTGAACCTAGGGGAAATCCCCCAGAACTATGGAACAGCGGCTGCCACTCTGTTCGAGGAGGAACAGCAGAGCCAGGTGGTAGACCCGTTTTAAGGGCGTGTGATTATATAATTTTAGATATTATATCTTGTTGTTTCAATGTAAAGCCAAAACAAGGACAAAGGAGATGACAAATTCCTCCACACTTACAGTCCTTGCAGAGGCACCGGAGCGCTACAGTTCGGTTGGGGGGTACAATAGTGTGTGTGGTTAGGAGGTCAATACAGGGGTAATGATGGTAACAAATGTCAAAGAATAGTAGCTTTTAAAGGTTGAAAGTCTAAAGGTACAAATGAAGTTGAGCAAAATATAGTATAATACCAGTTACAAAATAGAAAAATGATTATAAGATTGATAATAAAATTTGAGTAATAAACTTGTCTGCCATAGTAGTTATAGGTTGAATTTTGTAGAAATAATTAGGTGAAGGTGTTTTGGGGAATATTAAAGAATTGTTTATGTATTGTGTTATTTGTAGGTATATATATATAGTTTTTTTTCTCTCTTACAAGGAAGAGAGTGAGTTTGGTGGTAAAAAAATCAGTATATGCTGAAGTCTTGTTGATGTTATGTTGAAACTTTTAAATTAGAACAAACCAATGCCCTAAACACAAACCAATGCATCTAAAAGGAAACATATCAGTTGTAGATATGGAAGTGTATTAGACCAGTATTTTAAGTTTTTGTATTCAATGTTTCAGAGTTTTGTGGTGCTGTGACCGCGGTCCTGGGCTGGCTGGAGCGTCAGAACAGGAGCGTACAGCGCCTCATGGCCTTATGGTGTAGGGATCTCTCCGGAGAAGTCCAGTAAGGTCAGAGGGTGCGATCAGCATCATTGGACCAAGGGTAAGTGATGACAAATTTTATATAGTAACATTACAGGGGGTTGTGGTGACATATCTAGGCTGATCCTTTTATAAAAGTGTGAATGAGTCAATGAAAGTTTTTGTGTCTCGACACAAAATCTTTCATTGAGGGGGTTTGTAACAGTACATAGAGACCCAACACTGTAATTATGGGATCTGAGGGTATTTTTTTCAATGTTTTATTGTATAATTATAAAATACAGAATGGTTAGTTCCATTGTCCCTATATGAGAAGGAACAACGCAGATTCAGTAAGAGTACCATGCCAAGGTCACCGTTGGACGTGCGAGAGCCGGTCAAGGACATGGCGGTGTGTGTGACGACTGACTATAAATATTCATTGTGATTGGATAATAACACTGTTTTGTCATAACAAAAAACAATGACGCATGAACCACAACGCATACAACTAGGCGTTGTCCCGTTTAACAAAGACTGATGACATCAAACACACTAACACAAGCATAAATTTGCATATTCATCGGTCTCAGTTCAACATAGTACACCAAAGAGGCCACAGCGATGTATCGCTGTTGGCATTAATTTTCATACAAAAGTTGTAAAAGTTTATTCAAAATTAACAAAATGTGAGAACAAAGTCAGAGAATAATTAAATAACAATATACAGTAAAGACATTAAATGTAGAGTCAGTGCAGACGATTTAAAAACCAGAATGATGAGGCGAACACAGGCCATACTCCTGGGGAACATCTGATACCAGCGAGGGAGCGACGCTACACCGTTTTCAGAGAAGTCAACAATATCATTTTATTTTTGTATTAATGAGCTCATTAAATAAACCCCAAAATTGTATAAAATGTAATGGTAACAGTGAGTGTGAATGAGTGTGCGATCGAATGAACGCATGGCCATGCTTCTATACATAGAGGGCATTGGTTTGTGAATTATATGATACTATGACTAATTACATGATAAGTGCTGCAGCTAGAAAACAAAAGAGAATATATATCAAGAGCTGGCAATAAGATTCACAATTAATATACAGTCAAAATAATTGAATAAGTTTGGGAAGAATATAGCCACCATTTTGTTTTTAGTAATAACACTTGACGCCATTTTGGGGCACCGTTTAATGTATGTTTATTTTGTTCATGAAATTAAAACTAATAATCATATTCAATCAAGAAGTAGTGTTATCATTTGTGTCACCTTCTTTGAATAAACAATCTCGCTGTTAATGAATCCTGGCCCCTTAGGAAGAGAGTATCACAAAAAGAAAAGCACGTGCTATCAAGTAATTAAAATCGGTAAGTACACATATGTACCATATTATGGTAGTAATTATACATATATAAATATAAATAAATGTGTGTAGTAGGGAGTGTAGTGACAAGAGAGGTGAGTAATGTGAATGGTAAATATATTTGTTGATGATGATACTTTGTAGTAAGGGTGGTGGTGTAAGGTGTGATCAACGTGCGGCGTTGTGGCAGGCGGAGCAATTTGGGTTAGAGTGTTTGCCGATATTTGGTGGAGGGCAAATGGTTAGGAATGTGTATGGCCAGGTAGGGAACACACATCCTAGTACAAAGATGAGCGGTGCCAGACGTAAGTGGAATTAGTGAAGGGGGTTTATAATGAGAGATTGGTGTCATAATATGTTAATGGTTGTTAGTAGTTAAAAAGAGATGAGTAAGGTTAGACAGACAAATGCCAAAATGAGATATAGAAAATAGTGAATAATGGTGAGTCACCCAAACTAGATAAGTATTGATGAAAGGGTTAGAAAAGGAAAATTCATGGTAGGAAGGTGATGTAACTGAAAGGTAAATGATAAGTTTGAAATTTTTTTTTTGAATCTAATGATATAACAAATGTTAACTAATTAAAAGTTGAAAAGAGAATTGATGATAATGATGTTATAAAGTTTTATACAAGTTATTTAAATGTGAATTGTGTAATGTAAATGTAACAATGTTAATGTTTGATGTACAATGTTTTATTATGTTTTTATTATGTTGATGGTAATAGTGTGTGTGGTTAGGTCGTTACAGGGGTGCAACGGTAACAAATGTAAATATGTTGGAAAGATAAAGTCAGAAATGGTTTCAATTAAAAAATATAGTTTCTGTTGCAAAGAAATATAAGAATAAAGAAAGTCGAGTAAAGAAAATTTAAAATATTTGAAGTGTTTGCCATAATAGTTACATTTTCTGTTTGTAATAAAGATGATTAGTAGTTGTTGCGTTTGAAAATTAAAAAATTGTTTTATGTGTTATGTTTAGGATAAGAATATGTTTTCTTATGGTAAAGAGGATAAATAATATTGACTGGAGTCAGGAAATCTTGATAAATGTAGGAGTGTTGAAAAGAGAAGTGGATTTTCTGTTTTAAATCTTGTTTGTTTTATTAGTGGAGAATTTTAAGCTAAGCAAACCAACGACTCAAAACACAAACCAATGCATCTAAGGGGAGACATATCAGTTGTGGATATGGAGATGGATAAGGCCACTATTTTAAAATTTTGTATTTCATGTTTCAGAGTTTGGTGGTGTTGTGACAGCGGTCCTGAGCTGGCCGACACGTCAGAGCAGGAGCGTTAAGTGCCTAATGACCTTATGGTGTTGGGATCTCTCCTGAGAAGTCCAGTAAGGTCAGATGGTACGATCATCATCATTGGACCACGGGTAAGTGATTATAATTATTTTTCTATGTAAACACTACAGGGGGTTGTGGCGACATATCTGGGCTGATCCCTTTAGGAAGTGTGAATGGGTCAATGAAAGTTTTTACGCTTCGGCATAAAACCTTTCGTTGAGGGGGGTTTGTAACAGGACAAACAGCCTGTTTTCATAATTATGGTGTTCAAGAATTTTGCATTGTATTTTTTATTGTATTTATACATATAAAGCATGGTTAGGTCAATTTCCCCATGTCTAAAGAAACGACGCAGTTCATCGGTACAGTTCATCTCAAGGCCAAGAGCGTACGTGCAAAACAAAACGTATTCGACGGCTGTCCTGATCGACAAAAGCAAATTATTATAACAAATTATGACACACGTCATAGTGATGACAAGAAACAATGCCGTCAGCTGTCTCGAACAAAGGGTTGATCACAATTAATCCCCACCACCTGTCGACAATACGACAAAAATGTCGCCCCAGTCAGCTACAAGTCGTCATGAAGTGAGCAAGTTTCGAAAGTGTGCTGGTACAAAGTTTGCCAGTAAAAGTGTTTATAATTAAAAAAAAAATGTAAAGTCAGCAGAAAACAATACAAATTCATTAACAGTCCAATAATGTAGATTCAGTGACAACAGCCAGACGATCAGTTTATCAGCACGTCGAACATCAGACTAGCCATGGAACGCATATACTCTCAGGAAACCTCTACATTCAGGGAAGTGCACTTTTAAATAACTTTATCAAAAAATGAGCTCAGAAACAAAATTTGAACAGTAAATTGTAACAAAATTAAAATTAGTAACTATGTAATGAGAGAGAGGGAGAGAGGGAGAGAGGGAGGGAGGGAGGGAGGGAGGGGAGGGGGGAGGGGGGAGAGAGAGAGAGAGAGAGAGAGAGAGAGAGAGAGAGAGAGAGAGAGAGAGAGAGAGAGAGAGAGAGACTGAATGGGCCGGCCACGTCTCTTAAAAGAGCCGTTGGTTTGTGTTTTTAAAAAAGATCTTATAGTATGGTAAGGTTAAATTAAAATTAAATACTGCAGTAAAAACTAATTTTGATATGACACGAATACAGAGAAAGTAAATATTGGAAAACAAATTATATATAAAGAGCGGAGATAAATGGCCACCATGTTGGGTGTGGTGTAAGCCACCATTTGTAAATTTACTGATTATCAGAATGCAGTAATTAAACCAAGTTTTATACCTCTTAATGCCAGTTCGTTTTATTATTTCATACCACCCAATTGTTTCTGTACTTTCGCTTAGAGAATTCTGGACACTGGGCATAAAACGTAATATATATGTGGGTAGCACGTGTCTACCGGAAGTGTGACCAACACATGGTAAGTAACAAAAGTATATATTATTCACATATTTATGTATTATGTTGATAAGTGTGAGTGAGTTAACATGTATTAGTGTTTATTCGTAAAAAAGTTTATATTTTACCACTGCAAATGTGCTATTACAGTATTTATTTTTTCAGACACATGTGATTTAAAAAGAATTTGCACCTTAAGTTAAATCCTGTATTGTGCCAGTGTTTTTTAAAGCGCTAGTAACTTGGTGTTAAAGATTTCGAACCGTGGGGTATACGTGTTCTATGCTTTCTGCATTGAATATAATATTTTATCATACTATAATGAAACATTAAGATATTAGACTTAATAATGGATCCTATACCCAAAATTCAGTCATAATCGTGTGTGTCACCTACTACAGGTAGAGAGATTAATAGGTAAGCCACTATACGGTAATTTTAATTATAACTAGGGCTTCCGCTATCTTTTTGAAACTGAATTAGGCCTACGGTATCGGATATAACTCAGCTTCACCAAAATGTTTACGCACTGCACGCCACTGCTTAAAAGACACAGAATCAAAAGATAGGGAGATAAAAAAGATAAAGAGAATTGTAAAGAACAATAACTATAACACCAACATAGTGGACAAAGTTATGGAAAGTATTAACATGCAAAAAGCTAAAAATGAACCAAAACAAAAGAATTATGCACAGTCACTGACATATGTAGGATCACATACCAGAAAAATTATACAATGTTTTAAAAAATACGAGTAGATATAGCAATTAAAAAACGTTAAACAGTATTTGATAAGATAAGAAATAAACATAGAAAAAATACCAATCTTACAGAGAAGCGGAGTTTATAAATTAAAATGTAAATAATGCAACAAAATGTACCTAGGTGAGACAGGATGGAAATTCGAATGCAGGTTATCTAACCACAAATGTAGAGAAGGTAATAGAACAACAAATTCGTTATATGCAAGACATTTCATAGAAGAGAACCATGTTTGTTAATCCTTTAGAAGACTGAAATTTTGAAAGTAATACCACAGTTAAAAGAAGGCTTAGAGAGGAGTTAGAAATATTGAAAGAAAGAGAGAAAGGGTTAGAAAATTTAATGAATACTAAAACTAAATGAGAAAGGATTTAAAACGTTAGGTATTAAAAAGAATGTACACAAAAAAAAACACACACAACACAGAATGTACTAGAAAGAAATGTAAAAGTACCAACATGGCTGACTGAACTCACTAGTTAATAATAGCCAGAAAGGACATTTAACTTATAGCTTGTTTATGAAAATGTGTATGCTAGTGGTAGGGCAAGTGGGTATAAAGAAGTTGTCTAGTCCTATTATTGTTATTTCCTATCTGACAATGAGCTGTGAAGCTTGAAAGCTCTAATCGGAATAATTTTTCTATAGTGGTGTGCAACACTGTTAATTCTGTTCAAAAAAATATGGTAATCAGGATTTTCTGCTAATCGAAAATGATGTAATATAAAAGTTCATTCAGTAATAAATGTACTTTGTTCAAAGTAGTGAACAAGTTCCACAGCTCAGGAAGCATATTAGTGTTGTTACATGTCCCATCGTTGTCTCTCACATGTCTAAATAGGTTTCATGACTGTTTTGTATATAAAGAGTGGCCCACATAGAGTTGACTGTGTGGTAGCCATTATGGTTTTTAGGCATGTGATAGCTCATTTTGTTGACTGTAGCAAACTATACACACAGGAGAAATGCTACTATATATAAGGATCACCCTCACACATTTTTACCACTTTCCCACCTACATTTTGCGGGATCAGTGTCAAAAACAACAGGGTTCTGTAGGGTAGAGTTACAGACACACAGGCCAAGGTTTACAAAAACCATTTGATGTGTTGAAAAGTAATCATGACACATTACCCCAACAGACAGAAAGACAAATGCCAAAAAAAGGTCGAGTAAAAACAAAACTCGATTCGTTCGTTCAATTATTGATGTACTTACAATGTATTCATATTATATGTTGATAACAATCATCAACCTACCCATTGCTCACAAGGAACAAAAGTGTAGAAGACAACATTCAAGTGTTTCACTGGTATAGGAAATTCAATGTTATTGTATAAACTAACAACTGAAATTGAATCACCAACCCCAATCAACTAGCACTCAACTTGTTGGGTAACAGCACCAATGCAAGACACCTCAGGTGTCTCCATGTTTTAACCTTTTCGCTGCCAATACGAGTGAGCAGTTATGGTTTGCCCATGTGCCATATTTTCAGCAGCAGTGTGTGTATATACGCGTGGAGCACACTACCATTTACAAAATGGGCTGCAATAACAATTATACATGTCATTTACTGCAAAGACTACACAACTCAAAACACACAACTGTCAATTAGCAAATTTAGATAAAAAATAAACTTGCCACAACAATTATTACATATCGCTAATGGCAAAGATTACACAACCTGAGCAACACTCACCTGTCAACTGCAGACGTAACTAAAAGGAACACACCACAACAACAAATATACGTATCACTTAATGGCAGTGTTTACAAAAACTCACCTGCAAATTATCTCAACTTTATCTCAGTTTCTACATGACACCAGACACACTGAATGAACTGTCTTTGTTTCAACAGCTGACTCATAACTAAAGACAATTCGTTGACCTTGTACGCACAATGCTTGTTCCGTGTGTCATAGCCATGTTCTGAGCACTTTACCAATTTAAAACGACGTGCGACTTACCACATCCGGAGCATCATATTGACAAAAATTGCGTGTGTATACACACCCAGAACACAGGAGAGGCTAAGACTGAATCTAATTTTCAACTATAAACGTTCGACCCAAAAATATTTTGTTAATAAAGTGACCGCCTTCAATGGAAGACTGATTGTATATTAAAAAAAAAAAACTTTACCTCTTGTGTATTCATTTCTTTTTCCACTTCTTCTAAAAGAATTTCATCCTTTATAATTGTAGTGATGTCTTCCAAATGCTGTAACAAAATAAATATAAATACAGTACACTCCCGACTATCCGGCCTAATGTGGCGGAAGGGCAGGCCGGATAACAAAAAAGCCGGATAGGCCGGAGTTCTATAATTACTCGCTTCCTGCCCCACCCATACCATTAAAATCACACTTTTTATACCAAAACTCGCTCTTATTCATATTTTCTGACGTCTTAGTACAGTCCAGTACTTTATAAATGTTTGTTACGTCCTGTACTGTACGTTTTAAAAATTTATTACAGAAAAGCAAGTCCAAGAATAAAAATATTGTATACACATTTTAAGATAAATTTTATAATGTCTAACTTAACTGCAGGAAACATAAAATGATGTACACTGTTCAGTATAAAAACATACAATTTTAAAATAAACAAAACATTAACGTAAAACGTAGGCTTAAGTCTTAAAAAAAATGATTTAACCTTATTTTAGTGTTCATTGATACTTGATTACACAAATGCGTAAAATCTTAAGATAAAAGAGTGAAAACTTAGTTTTTAGTTTTTGAAAAAGCCCTTGATAGATGACTGCTTATCCGATTTAGCCCTCTTCCGCGACGCAATGTCCCTCCACTTACGCAACCAGATGATATCAGCTGGCGTCGCTTCCTCCTGCTGACTAATGTACTCCAGCGCTGCCTCAATCGTCTTGAACCCTTCCGAATGTGGGATGAGATTCTTCCTGTCATCTAAAGATGCCTCATCCTCCTCTTCTTCTAGTTCATCTCCCAGTGTCAAAATTTCCACACTATCTTTATCTGTTATTTCATCAACTTCGACGTTTGTCATCCATTCTCTAATGTCCTCTGCACTGACATTGTCACACCCCAGTACTTTTTCTAGCAATGAAACAAGTTTATCGTTTTCATCTTCCACTTCGCTTTCACACACGGGTTCAAGGTTGAAATATCCACCTTCATGGTTCAAAAGAATTTTCCAAGACCTTACAAGTGATATGTTTGAAATCTCTTCCCATGTTTCAGCCAACCACCTTATGGCATCTAAGTAGAAGAGCGCGGGGGGGGGAACCATGCTATTCATGTCACTCAACTTGTGTTTTGCACATGGCACGTAGGTTCAAAAATAGGCAGGATAGTGGCGAGCCGGATAGTTGAGTCTACTGTATAAATAAAATATCTACTCTAAAGTCAAACATAAAGTATTATTTTTCCCAATGAAATACGGCTGTTTTAACAAACTGTAAACATTTACTGCAACTGTTCAAATTGGTCACACACACACACACACACACACACACACACACACACACACAATTTCAAACACTTTTGCTACAGTCTATTTCTTGATGCATATATAATTTATTTAATATTTATAATTTCTTTACCTGAAGATGTTACAGCCTATTTATAAATACACAAACACAAAACTAAACAAACTAATACACAAATCAATACAAAACATGACACAATTTTCAAAGTACTCAACATCGAAAACACTCAAAAAGTTAATACAGTAGGACCTTGATAATCCGGCATGGTCGGGACCGAGAGCGTGCCGGATTATCAAATTTTCCGGACTGTCAAGCTGTTTAGATTAAATATAAAAAAAAAGGGATAACGGTACAGTACACCTGTTATTGTGCAGTTACATAGGTAAATTTATTATTTAAATTATATAGGATCATGTTCAATTACAACAGTAAACATTTTGTTAAAAATTAAACATTTAAAACACATACAATAAGTCGTCCATGTTAGGGTGAGTGTTAGTGATTGTCCATGGAGGCCGATGCCATGTTGGTTGTCATACTTGAGGTTTGTTAAAAAAATGATCTTTTATCGACTTGTCTTTTGTTGTTAGATCTTTTATTTAAAAAGTCATTATGGATTATATGAAGATTCATAACTTCAACCATGTTGTAATGTTTATTTGTCTCCACAAATTTTACAAAAGTGTGTATCACGTCAGTTGCCTTGCGCCAAGTAACGTTATTTGATGCACTACCCTCTTCTTCCTCCTCACTTTCCACTTCTTGAACTGTTTGAGGATTTAACACACTTTGAATGATCAGTTCATCATTTATCTTCTCCACAGTAGGTTCGTCCTTGTCAACATCTAGCCAGTCAAATACTTCATTATCAGACATTTTTGACAATGATGAAGAGCCTTCTGCAGCATTTTCAACAGTCTCTAGCAACTGACTTTAAGGATCGTCTTAGTCATCTAGTTCATTATGTTCACTAAGGGGATTGTTCATTGCAGCTGGCCATAACTTTCTCCATGCTTTTATTAACGTATTATTTTTTACTTCTTGCCAAGCAACAGCAGCTGCAAAAATAGCATCTTTCATGTTAAAAGTTGATTAAAAGTCTTTTACACTACAGTCTGAGTTTATGAGTCATTGAATAAATGAAACCCTGTATTTGCACTTAAAGTTCTGAATTACTCCTTGATCCTTAGGCTGAATCAAAGGGGGTAATGTTTCAAGGGAGGTATTTCACTGTTATATTTGCTTAATTTAACTCACTAGCAGGAAGATGGGCTCTACAATTATCTACTAATAGAACAGCCCGTGTGTTTTCAGGCAAACCAAGTTTTTTGAAGTTTTGTTTAACTGCAGGAACAAACTTAAAAAAAAAAAAAATTTTAAAGAGCGAGCATCTATCCAAAAGTATCTTTAAATTCATTTGCTGCAGCCTCATCAGCAGATTTAGATTCCCCTGAAAAATCTAATTTGCGTATCCCATGACGTGTAATGGTACGTTATGTAATGAATTCTATTTTTAGACAGTGACTCACACAAAAAGCATGTTGTTAACAAAGACGAAGTAAATCAGAGTTGGGAGCGGTCGACGGCCAGACGCCGTGATGATCAAGTGAAAAACAAATGACATCAATCCAAAGGAGGAACGGGTGGAGGTAGTGTTAGAAGTTAGTGGTGAGGTAGTAGTTGATGAGATTGAGAGAGAGTGTGAAGTGAGGTTAGGTGAGCATGAGAGGCAAAGAGCAAATTTTCCCTGTGGTTTAAGTGGAGTAAGGACTCCACATGTGGTTTTTGAGGACAAAGGTTCCTCCAGAGGTTATGTGGGAGACACAGTGTCTCATAACGGTCCCCTAGTTTTTTGTAGTTTACCTGGTAGAGCCAGGAGGTGTTTTAGTGATTTTGTGGTGCCATTTGCAAGGAGTGAGGTAGTTCAGGGGGGTTGTGATAGGTATTATGATGAGAGGTGGAAAAAGAGAGAAATAGAAATTTTTAATGTTAGTAGAGGTTATAAAATGTTAGTAGAGGTTATGAAATGTTAGTGCAGATTGTACATATTGAGAGAGGGGAGAAAACTGTTGACTTACCTCATAATGAGACTGGGGTAACTGGTGCAGCAGATGATGATGATGATGATGATGATGATATTGTGACTTACCTGATAGTGACAAGTAATCCCAAGGGCGACTTGACTGTACACGACGTTGACAAAGAATATGATATAATACTATGGAATAATCCTCCTTTTGATTATTATGATATACGAGGTGTGTTCAAAAAAAGACCGAACTATTTGTGTAGCACGTCAACTAGCGCATAAAGCGAGCTGCAGAATTAAGTGCTGCTAGCGACAGGTTTTGACGCCTAAATGCCGTTTTCTCTATCCCGTCACGATCTTCAGTCTTCGAGCTACACGCGCTGTAGTGGGCACGGGCACACACCGTCTGGCGGATTTATAACGAAGTGAGAATGAAGATCATAACACAACATGTGTGTATAAAATTTTGCTGCTGACTTCGTAAAATCTTTACAGAGCTATTTCCATTGTCTTCCAAAGTTTTCATTACCATTTGCATTGGTACGCAGTTGTTGACCAATTTCAAAACGGGTCTCTTTCTGATCGTCGTCAACAAACACGTAAGAATTTTTCAGTGATACGATACATTTAAAATTTCTATCAAAATTTAATTTTACGATCTTAAATGGATTCTGTCAGAAAGTATCAGCATTTAAACGATGATTTACAATTACCACATCACGAGCTCTCTTCCCATGATCTTTGATATCGGTTTGATCTGCACCGACCATTGTTTTTCCCTCTTTAAAAATATTTAAACTAATCGTTCGCCTCATGCAGGCTTCCGCGTATGCTTAATTGAAAACCAGAATGTCTCTGAAAAGTTTTAACCTAGTTTTGCTGCAAAATTTCATACGCACACGTTGATCTCGCGGTCTTTCTTAATCGCTTTGTCACTAATCCGCCGGCCAGCGTGTGCACGTCCCCACTTGATGTGATATACCTCAAAGACTACTGCTAATAGCGGAACACAATAAGAGGCAGTTTGTTGTCAAAAACTATCACTAGGTGCGTGCAAAGTCGCGGCGCGTCGTTTGTGCGGGTTGATGTGTTACTCAAAAAGTTTGGTCTTTTTATGAACACACCTCATAGTGGACAATACAAATTCAAATGGTTATTATATTGAAAGAGATGAGATTAGATTAGACAATACTAAAATGTGCATGTACAGTATTAGGTTGATTTATGATGATGGAGGTTAGACACATGTTGATGATGGACATTTATTTGGTTTTAATGGTTTTGAGAGTTGGTTTCTTTGGAAAAATGATTATGGTCAAGATTAATGAATTATATTATATTTTATGTGAAGTATATTGTATATAAATTTGTATTGGGGTTAAATGTATTATATATTAGGTTATGTCATTGTTATTGTAGGGTATCAGAGGATACATTTTGTTGTGTATGTATATTGTATTTTGTGTAGTAATGTTTATAATTTTGATTAAGTAATAATTGGCATTACTAAATTTTTATTATGTAATTAAATTGATTTGAAATGGTTTAAAATGTGAATTTGGTAATAAATTCAAACAAAAAAATGTTAGATTTGAATTTTGTAATAAATTATACATGATCAAAATTTTATAATTGAAATGTGCAATTCAAATTTGTTATGTTTATTTTAATGTGATGTATTTGCGAGTAGTTATATGTCATATTATATGGTTTATAATGGGGTATTGAGATATTGTATTGAGGGGGTATAGCTACAACTCTAACTACATATAAAATGTTTATCCTTGTAATAACAATATTGTTTGTTATAATTTAATGTGAGTAAAGTTAATTATAACTATTAGTTATGTTGTAAAATTGTAACATTGTAATTTTAAAGAACAATGCAGAAAATATAAACCTTTGAGAAGTTATAAAATATTGTGACAGATTATGTTAATGGAATTTGAAGTTGAGTGTTAATGAATTATGGACAATACATTGCACCAGTTGAGATGAAAGTAAACATAAAATGGAATCAATAGAATATTGAATTTGAGTATTTTTAATTATTTTTTTATATTTACAATTGTATTTTGATATATGGTTACATACTTATGTAAGTTGATATGTTACTTGGGTAAAATAATGTGTGTTATGTTAGCATAAGGATATCTACTTTTGAATTGTAATATGTTATGTGGGTGTTAAGATACTACAGGTACCACAAATCAGTACTTTGGTCAATGCAAATCAGTACTTCTAGAGGCACCCAAATCAGTGAAAGGATATGGACTAATGAAAGACCATTTGATAATGTTTTTGCTTTTGTTGTCACAGAATCTGTGTGGAACTGTGAAGGCGAACCTGTGCTGGCCAGCTCATCAGGGCAGGGTCGCCAAGTGCCTGTATGGCTTTACGGTGTTGAGATCCTGATGAAGGAAGTTCAGTAAACTCATGTGGGTGCGACCACAGCCACTGGATTATGGGGGTAAGTACCCAACGTTTAATCAGGAAGTAAGGGGGGTCGTGGCACCACATCCTCACTGATCTGCCTAGGTTTAGGCAATGACAGTTTTTATGTTTTTAGACATAAAACCTCTCATTGGGGGGGTCTTATAACGGTACATTATGTAACGAATTCTATTTTTAGACAGTGACTCACACAAAAAGCATTTTGTTGACAAAGACGAAGTAAATCAGAGTTTGGGAGCGGTCGATGGCCAGACGCTGTGATGATCAAGTGAAAAACAAATGACATCAACCCAAAGGAGGGACGGATGGAGGTAACCGGTAAAAACTGGTTTCAAATGCGTATTTGAACTGAACCATGGCACAGAAATGAAAGCAAAGCTCAGTCTCCACCCAGCCGCCGAACAGTACAGATGTAGTCTACAGTACGTGTGGACAATCAAGGTAGGCTGAACAGTTATGGCAGGCCTACCGAGTTCCTTGGAAAAAGTTTTAAAAATGGTAATGAATGTGTGAATTAAATAGAAGCAAAGTGTAAACATAAATTTGAACTTTCGGAACATTATTATTGTGATTTTTCATCAGGAAAGCGAATTACAACTCATTGTGCAACAAGCAAGAGACTCCCCTTCGGAAGAGATAAGTACAAAATAAGGACATAACCAGTTTCCCACAAATGTTGAAAATTCATTTTTTCAAATAAACTTACTTTTGTGAGAAAAGAAACAATATCAAACACTTCTCAATAGCGTGTGAAAGCGAGTGAAAGAACAAAGGGTGTAGCAAGCGCTAAAACAAGTACCGATTTGAAATTAGATTTTCTATTATCTTATTTTTTTGAATTATATTTTCTTAAACGTTTAAAAAAAGTATGTGTTTTAATAAAATAAAATCAGATTTCTCATTATAATGTGTTAGTTTAGCTAATTACGCAGTTTACCCGAAACCTATTCCCTGTGTCAGTAAGTTCGCCTAGACGACCCTGGAATTTTTTCTGTAAGGAAGTTTTTGTTTATTTGTCTAAATTTTTTTCTTCGGGAAAGTGAAATGGTTTCCACATTTCCTCCAAAAAATGTGGTGGCGACCTTGGGAATCTTCTGACTTTGTAAAGGTAAGTCGAAAAGAATAGTAATATCCAACTGGTCAAGTTTAGGCTATTTTAATGTTTGACAATTGTCAGTAGCTTTTTTTTATCTGCTTGAGTCAAAAATTGTTGAAGTTTCTCTTATTGTTTTTTTATATCATATAAGGTTGAGGATCCAATATTAAATTCTTCCATAATTACGTTCCTGTTTTCTCCCTTTTCTAACCTCTTTATAATATCAAGTTTTTGTTAGATAGTCAAAGTCACATGTTTTCTTTTATTAGAAGCACTGGATTCTGGTTTTTGTGTTCAAAAAACATTGTGATCAAAACTGTGAAGCAACAACTTAAAACTGAACTCCACTGAACAAAAACAGAATGTAACTGTAGCGGAGTTCACTAATACTGTAACTCAAATACGGTACATACGGTACGGCACGCACTGTGTAAACACAAGAAGCAGACACTCATAACTAACCAATACGAAATGGTGCAAATGACCCATACAGTAGTCAGCTCACAAACTCTCCAGAGAGTTCCCAATTGTGTCAAGGACAACTGAGCATTTTCGATGAAACACGATCGCGCCAACAGCAGCAGAGACGTTAAAAATGCATTCCAGTGTGGCTGAGTATGTCAAATTACGTCATTCTACTGAAACATCTGAGACTACAAACGCCACCTGAAGCATAACAACAACAAGGCTGAGGATGGGAACAATAGGATTCCCAAAACATGTTCCAAATACAGGAAAACACATCCTGAGGTAAAGAAATTAAAAATATTCAATAAATTTCTCTAGGTACGGTAGAGAAATTTTGGTCAGATGTTTGAGTCTGAACAGTGCTATGAAGAAGTATAGAGTTAACAACTGTGAATCTACTTGCTGTAATGGGACTCATATAGGGCAGTTGCAGAATTATGGAGTCAACTTATTTAATGTAAATTATATAATCAATGAGAGTGAATGACATAATATTAGACCAAAGGATGTTCATTAACAAAGATATGTGTACATTTGGCTGTTATAGCAAGTGTGACGGTATATTTATATGGTACCTTTTACATTTATAAGGTATTTATAAATGTATAAGGTACATGTGGACCTTAAAGCAAGCATGACAGTATGCACACATGCTGTAAACTCGATTAAAGATAACATTCAAAGCCAGTCACAACAAGGTTCTGTATAGCCTTAACTTGGAAGCAATCCATAACAGGGACGTGTTAAAATATCAGTTAAACTGTTAGCATAGAAAAAGCACTGATTTACTGACATTCTTGATACACCATCATCATCTTCACAACAAGGCATAAGCTAGATGCTGCCTGTTCCACCTTAAAAATCCTCCAGCCATCTCTTCCTGGGTCTACCCACACACCTGTGTCCTATAGGTTTGAATTTCCAGACTTGTTTGGTCAGTCTGGAATCTGCCATTCTTTGTAAGTCTTCTTTCCACTGTTGTTTTTAATCTTTTAATTTTTCATTCAAGTTAACAACTTTTAACTCTTCTCTTATGGCCTTATTTCTTATAAGGTCAAGTTTAGAACACTTTTAAACTCCTCTTGAGAATGCCATTTCCGAGCTCTGTATTTTACCATCTTGTCTTTTCGTTGTTGCCCATAATTCACACCCATAGTGTGTGTCCCTTTACATAGTAGAGGGACTCCCATAACTTTGTAAAAGTTTAATTTTGCATCTCGATCTACCTTGTTCCTAAAAATATGTTGATTTTTCCACAGATTGTTTGGAACACCTAACTTGTTGTGCACTTGTTACGGTGCAGTGGAAGAGGAAGCGATCAAGTGATCTGTTATATGGTCATTTGTATTTGAGAAATGGAGCAGTGCGGACAGTATTTCTTAGCTCGGTTCCACACTTACTACATCATTCAATATCGTGTGAACATGAAATTTTACATTTGTTTTTCTATAAGGTGAGACCTAGTAATTTTCTATTTATTCAATCTATAGCGGTTTCATTTGTAATCTCTAATTCCGTACATTGACGTCTGTGATTCACTGCTGATGTTAAAACCATCTGACAATTCTATAGGTACTTTATGCATGTGTGTGTGTGTGTGTTTTATTGCATTATGTAATGCATAACTGTGTATATTTATTGTACCATTTTTAATGGTGTAATTATACTTATACACATGATTGATGTCATGTTTTATTTCATACATACTGCTTCGCACTGTGAGCGAGGAGAATTATTGTTTTCATTAGGTTACAACAATACACAAAATCTATGTGCGCACATATACATCAAGGTGCTTTTACGCAAAGGCTACCCGACCCACACACATTTTATCTCTACACAGCCAACATGCCCATATACACATTTCGTTTTCCTCAACACTCATTAATCATTTGTGTGAAGGTTAACCTTACTTTTGAACACTGAAAAACCCCTGCGACAAAGACAAGAAGAGCAGTCAAGACACAGTGTTTTACTTAACACACACACACACACACACACACACACACACACACACACACACACACACACACACACACACACACACACACACATGTCCATGAACGTTAACCTTATTTATGAACATAGAAAAAACAAGACAAGAAGAAGAAACCAGGAACTGGCCACTTTATTTTCTTTCATACACACGTATACATTAAGTTACCCAATGTTATGCCTCACACGACATTGCCCTATTAAATCAAGACAAGCAGAGGACAAGATCCCCACGGACACGCTGGATACACTTGTTAAGAGAACATAAATCCGTTCCTGCCATAACGTAGACAGATATGTCGGTAGTGGCAACACTAAATTTTCCCTCACACATCCTTCTTTAACCTATTTCCCTTCTAGAGGGAATTTTCTTCTCCCTTATCACATGTTGCCCACACCGACTACCGCCATTCAAACACACCAATCACAACTGATTCTGCTAAATGATGACGTGACATATATGGTGACATGACATGCCTGAGCAATCACTACATTTCGCACCAGTGCTGTGGTACCCCCACATGGTGCCTGTCACATGGTACTCCCACCATGGCCACGTGATATCCCTACTTCAGTCACATTCTACCACCACCATGGTAACGTCGTACTCACACCCCTGACATTATAAAATTTAATTTCCTGCCATGTGGTACTGGTACATGTTATGGCTAAATCGTATGGACTGAAAGTGCACATAAAAATTACATCCATGGGACACCAAACGGTTTCCAACAGTTTTAACCAATAAGTTTACAAATAACAACAATGCTGTTCATTATAACAATAAATGCTTGTTACTATAAACAAATTTATAACTATGTATAATACCTGATCAACAAACTGTTCATTCTCTTCTTTGATGATTTCTTCTTTTACATGCAGTTCTCCTTTTAGGACAGAATTTATAACTGGGATTACATCCTGCAAATTGAACAATTATAAAATTTACTTTGTCTTCTCGGTGATTTATAGAGTACTATATAAAGAGGTGATCAATACTAAATATGAAATTTCAATCACTTTCTGCTTTTAGTTATAAATTAAAGTATTAAATATGAAATATATAGAATCACCTATCAATTTTTCCAATAAATATCCATACTCTGTACGTACATGGTATGTGTGCGCGGACGCGCTCGCACGAGTGTGCGATTTTACTTACTTCATCTCATGTAGTTTATATGTATACAACACACTATGATACAGTTTGTGTATTCTGTTGATTTTTAATTACATATCTACAAACGAATGTGATCCAAATCTCTAGTGGTACATGACATGGAACAACCTAACACATTAGCTATGGGCTAAATAATGGTTATGCACATTACCTGTTCAGTCTCAGCCTCTTCTGGATCTGGTTCTTTCTTTACACTGACCGTTAAAACATCCTACAAATAACAAGGAATTAAAATTTACTTTTATATAAATTCATTACCATTATACGAGAATGCTTTATAAGAGGCTGTAAAGGAAACCATAAAGATGTTCAAGACCGTAATAACACTTCATGGACAGTATAAGAGTTAAGAGTGAAGAGTTACAGATGGTATGGTTTCCACTCACAGAAAACAAGGTAAATTGAGAACGCTATTGAATATTATAAAAAATTATTAGGGGGAAGAGGAGAATCAGGAACAAAAATAGGTAAATATTAAAACTGGTAAAGATAACTAAGAGGAATCAGTGTCAGAACACAGGCCAAATGGAGAAACAAATTTGCTTCTGTCAAATACTGGATTCTAAATTAGGAAGAAATTCCTCAAATTATATGTTTGCAGCATGCTATTTTAGAAGTTGCATGTGAAACCTAGACAATAGGGAAAAGTGAAAGACACAACCACAGCATTTGAAAACTGCTGCTGTAGGAGTATATTAAAAATATACTGGATGGTCAAAGTAATTAGAAAACAAAAATGAACAGGTTCTGGAAACAATGGGAGAATGGAGATGTTTGTGAAGATAAGACAGTGTGGTGGGGTCACTATTGGTTGAGACCCAGTAATAACTTTGCTGATGGGCGCCCAGTGAGTGGAAAGTACTGCAGAGGAAGGCAGAGACTAGAGTACCCAGGTTGACTGTTCGGTTGTGGGACGCTGTAAGCTCTCACAGATAAAGAAGGTGGTTCAGGAAGAGTCAAAGAAGAAGAACATACGAAGAGTCTGAGAAACATGCAGACACATCACGTGACACCACAGTTTCCTCATGAACAGCTGTAAAGCAACATGTTGGTCTGCAGTATTGTTAATTACAGTCATGTAAACAAAAAAAAGGAAAGTCAATTTTGTCTGTTAGAAAGGTATGACTTGATTTTCTGAGTGGCTAAGAGAATGTTGTTAAGAGATTATCATGGATGTGCCAATAAATAAAGTCTGATATTCTAACTTTTTAGACCAAATAATTGAAAATACTTGTAAACAAGTGCCAGGTTTAGTATATATAAACAGATAATTTTGTAGTAGGATAATGGAAGACCTCAGACAAGCATTGTTTCTAAGGCAAAAAATCGCTGAGCTGAAATACAATCTGTTGCAACATCACACTCAAACGCCTGATTTGGAGCTATTTAATTTTAATTATTCCCAAAACTCAGAAATTCCCTGGCGAGGGAGGGATTTTTCTGGAGATGACTGAAAGCGGCAGTAAACGGTTATCAGAGGACCTAGAACAATCAAACTTCTGAATGGGATAAAAGCACTGGAGCTTCACTAAATCAAACGTGTTCAACTACATGGAGACTATGCTGAAATATGAAAAGTGATTCCAAAACGAAAAAATACTGGTAAGTCTTTTATTATTAGGCCACGAACTTTTCAAATTGCCCTGTAAGGTATATGTAAGGATAAATGATCTTTATCTACAAAAAGCCATGTTTCAAACAGATTTCCATCATATATTGTTGCATTAAAGATCGCCTATTAGTTATGATGAAGTGAAATGAATTTTAATGATGTTAAAGTAAGATAACTATTTAATTATGTCAAATGTACTTAATTATCTAGGCCTACTGTCTACTGTAGTTAAACTTATTAACACACTTTCTACATTAATAGTTTGTTAATTATACAGTTAAAAGCAGCGTGCCTACAGTATCCTTGACTGACTTGTTTATAACTAATCTTGAGAGCAGTGGCTTAGTAAGAATGAGGTAAGAATTACATTAATCTATCTGTAATTAATGAGGTATGAAGGGTTACCCTCACTCCCCACGAACGGGTAGGTCATGCACATAAAATCTGAAATAAGCAATTGTATAGCTAACGGTTACAACATTAAAAGTGGGCAATAAATTGTGAATTTTGGACTCCCCCCATTTGGCACAGGAGCGGGTGGTAAGATAAAAAATTCAAATGCAAGTCATGATCACTCATAGAATAGTCAGTTGTGTCCCTGGCTCTTATTATCTGCCTAACAAACATTTGAGACAAAACACAAAGGTTTGAATATGTACATCAATTACATGTTTAATATCGACTTTTAGACATATAATACTAATAATGCATACAAGGTATAACATAAGACATATAATACATCTAATACTGATGTATTCTGCAAAAAACTGGGAGTGAGGCAATGCAAGTCAAAACAGCAAAATGAGATGTCACAAGTATGGAGTTCAGAATACCAGGAAGACTTGCAGAGGACAGGACTACCAGAGTGGACAACACAAGAGAATGAGTGATGATAGAATAGTATGAGTATGTTGACATAATTGGTCAACACAAAGACAGAAGACTGGCAGATCAAAAAAAAGTTTTGAAGCTACTTTGCAACTAACAAACAGACTACAAGTCTAAATTGGACGAGGGAGGAAGAGAATTGCTTGAAAGTTACGAGGTTATGGAAAATGCATATTGTCAATGTGAACCCTACACAAAAGAATACATGTATAATTCATATTCTGTACAGCAATTAATTACAAATCAATATGATGATAAATAAACTATTGTTAATATAAGAAATGAATGTGTGTATACGATATGTGTATATAACACGTGTATCAATTAAATACATACATTAAACAGCAAAAAATATAATTTATTTTTAAACTTTATACCTTGTCCTCAAATTTGATCTCTTCCATTTGTTAGATGATGGATTAATTGATCTTGTTAACACCTGAAACAAATGAAAACAAGTTGGCAGTCAATGAAGACTAAATCTACATCACCCACAAGTTACCACAAGAATAACATCTGATTAAGGACACTTTTAGATTAAATGCACATGTCTTTATTAATAAATAATGTCTTCCCATTGTCAAACCTTAGTTTAACCAATGAGGATGCCTTATCTTAGTGTGGGCAAGGTACTTCATTTAATACAATAAAGTGTTCTTGGCTGAAAGGAGATACCGAGACCACTTATGTAGAGGAAAAGTCACATTACTTCTGCACATGTAACTGGAATGAGCTAACGTACAGAAGAGCATTCAACCTACAGTGTTAATTATACTGAAGACTCCTGGAAAATGTTTTCCCCATAAAGGTACACTTTTCTTTGAAGCCATATAAACATGTGTCCACAATTCTTTTTATCAGTTCGTCATACCATGTTACTTATTTTGACACAGACTTTGTTTTTAAATTCCTATTTACCAGAAATTATAAGACTTTTGACATAATTTTAGAATTATTTTGAGAAGGAAACAACAACTGCTTATCAATTGAATGCTAAAATTTTTATGAAACCTCAGAGTCAAAATGTTTGCAGAAGTTATACAGTATACTCTGTTTCACATAACTTCCAAATTGACAGCTGTGGGAATACACTGCCATACTACTAGCAAACTGTTGTTTACAATGGAAGTTTGAAGCGTTTGACAGATTTAAAGAGTTGAAATATTAGTTCTGCTTTATCTAGTCTGAAGACGCGTTTCATCTTATTTATAGCTTTCAGGGTGCAGTAAATTTAATCTGGTCTTAAACAGAAAATCTTTGACAAATAATATTAGAAAATGTGTAGAAATTATAATTTTTAATGACTTGAAATACCACAATGGACAATGGAACAATATTTCATAGTTTGTAGACTGCATATAAAAAGGAGAACTGGGACTGATTGAATTCATGATCCACTGAAACCACTTTGAAGAGTTTTCCAGTAACATGAATGGTAACATTAATGCTATTCATGTCACTGATATAATTTCTGACAGCCTAATAACACATTACTAAAACAAACCACATACAAAAACAGCTAACAGATCCAAAACGTGATTTGTTATATCACTGAAAAGGGACATTTGTGTAAGCTGATAAGAATTGGCAACATTTATTTGTTGGTATGGGAAGGTCATCTTAACATCAGCTATGAATGGCAAAGTGAAAGAGCACCAAATCTGAATTTCTTGTGCATTACCAAGTGTCAATACTGATGATATATGAAAGATATTGTAGGATTAAAAACACAATTATATTTTATATTTTATTTCTTTGAAAAATTCATCTCATGAAGAATTTAACATAGTGAAAATAGGGATATCCACCTTCCAATCATATTATGTTTATGTTGAACAGTTTGTTTATAATAAATGGCTGTGCATGGCCAAATAATAATATTCAGTAGTTGGTTAACATACACATTTATGTAATAGATTTTAAGTTTACTTTGTGTATTTTAATAATATCTAATGTCATGTATTGGCTTAATACAATACAGTACTGACCAAACCAAAAATATTATATACAATCCGTTTTGAAAATAAATTACTTACAAGAAACTATAAAACTACTTCATGCCACCTCCGCGACAAAGCTATTTCATGCACAACATAGCATGGCTCCATTACTGTTACTGTTCAAGATAAACTGCACTGCCTTTACATTAAACACATTGGGTAATTGTGCACGATCCGGATTATGCTCAAATTGCGGTGAAATATTTCTTTTCCTATTCTTCGATACTATATAAACACGAGAAAAATAATTTTAAACAGCGGTCGAACCTATTTACAGAGAAAAAAATTAAATAATTACTCCCATAAGCGCGCATGTAAAGTGAATGGCCGCCATGTTAACTGAGCGACGACGGTATCGGCTCAACTCGCTTTGCATCCAACTCGCTTGTAAATGTTTCAAAAATGGTTCGCCTTAATTTTTGCAAGAATTATATGGAACAATGAACTATAATTTGTTCATTATAGTTCAAATAAGCTATAGTTCAAATAGGCCCGAAGGGCCGCCCCTCCGAATCTAACCAGCAGGTATCGGCTCAACTCGCTTTGCATCCACCCTGTTCCATGCGTTCTTATGTGAGTAATTATTTAATTTTGTTTTTCCGTAAATAGGTTCGACCGCCATTTAAAACTATTTTTCTCGTCTTTAGATAGTATCGAAGAATGGGAAAAGAAATATTTCACCGCAATTTGAGCATAATCCGGATCGTGCACAATTACCACACATTGACTTAAGTAAAAATGGGTATTTATTACTTACATAAAACATATACTGACAATAATGTCTAAACAAAAAGTGTTCAGAATCTGAAAGTTTTATTTTGTTTTGGAATTCTACAAAAAGTTTTATTTGCTTTAGTTCAGTTCAATACAAATTATATAATAAATCGTTTCAATAATAATATAGTGAGCATCATAATTTTCTTGTTTTCATTTGTAAGAACTGTAATAAATTCATTTGTCATTTCAAATTGTCGTTAACCTGAGCAACTACAATTCATTGTTTAATCTGCATTGAATCGTTGTGAAAACATTATCACAAAAGCATAGTTTTGAGAAATCATCACATATTTACTTATATTCACATGCCTAAAAATATATTCATCTACTGATACTTTCCATAAATGGCACTAACAGCAATTTTCCGTATTCTGTTGAATGTCTGTATGTTTCATTATTTCATATTTATAGTTATTAGTCACCTTATGGTAGTAGTCAGTTATGCAGGTAAGGTGAGGTTATGTTTGCCCAGGTGTGGGTTATGCAAGCTGTAATAATATTACATTTAGTCTTGAACTTGTCCTGTACGTTGTATAACAATATTCGACTATTCCATTACTTTCAGTAGCACTCTTATACTGGTTAAATCCACATACATTAAATTAGTGGTACCTTTAGAGCTACCAACCTCCAAGCTTAGTCTAGACATTTTGTTGTGTTTACAGCATATGCAGGCCTGAAAAAAATCTTACATTTATATATGCTGATGTGAAAGTTTGAATTATTAATTCAGACAGTAAAACAGAAATAAAAAGTAAACATGAAACCTTGGTAACTTTTTACTGTAACGGAGATATTTTAATGTACAATCGAGTAATATTCTTCTAGCTTGTGGAAAGTCATCACACAACGAAGAACCACATCCAAACTGAAATTAATTTTTGATAATGAGTCTGCATTATATTACAAATGAAATTATCTGTAATTATACTTCATACCCATCAACGACTATTATCGTTAGTTCCACCATAGCGAATAGAAGATTCTTCTGTCTCTTCTACTCGCTATGTTTCCACCTTAACCTAACGTCGTTGTCTTTAAATAAGTAAATTACCTTAGTCTTTCGTAAGTATACTACGGCTGCTATAATTTAGTTTCACTAACATAAACTATTTAATACACCGCTGCAGGTAATAAACTTTTCGCAAGCACGGTAACAATAATTAATTGATGAATATGTAAATACAAACTATGCTATTCCCACATTTTCACGTTATTCAAATTCAGTGCCATACAAATCACGTAATACGAAACTAACATACAAACAACATATCTTCCAACATAGAAATAGAGCTCTATAACATAGATTTTTATAGATCCTTAATAGAAACTAAAAGTCTTTCAGCATAATCTGACACGTAATTATATGAATAAATATCACTATAGTATTGACGACTCGGAACACTAAGTTTTTTGTAAGTAAAAACGTAAAGTTTTACCTTACAGCCTAAACCGGCTTTCACCTTTAGAAGGCTTCATCAGAGGTTCATTTATATGAATAAATAACCGAACAATGTCTACAGTCAGATCTAGCTAAACAGTCGTCTAATTGCTTCTGCGTTACAGTATAAAATTATTACATCTCACTGCATATAACAACAAGGTGTACACAAACGGAAGGTATAGTCCTATTTCTTCGAGACTCAAAATGTTTAGCAAACGCATGAAATCAAAGTCAAGCTAAATGGCTTATAACTTATAATGCAAACAAGATATATTTAGTCACAGAATACAACCAAGTATGTAATTAATCTTCCGTCAGGCGCGGCTGATCTGATTGATACTCGTCTTACGTTTTTTTGTTCCATTTGTCTCTAACAGATGACAGCACCACCTGTCTCTCAGTAGCTTAACATATTCCTTCCCTTTATCAGTCAACAGCGTTTAGTATGCCAACAGTTATTAGTAGGGAGGCGCATTTAGTAAAATTACAAAGTTGGCTCACCCTGAAACCTAACTAGCAACCACCATGCTAAATTTTATATTACAGTAGTACAGACGATATTTTGACCGGTGGTCACTGTGTAAGAGTGGGACCATCTTTTCTGGACGCCATTTTGGAAAATGGCGGATGTAAATATTTGATTGTTCCTACTTTGGAAACCACTCAACCTAAAAACTTGATCTTGGTGTCAAATTATATGTTTTTGGGGTCAAGGAATTCACAAAAGTCATTAATTTATTCATACATACAACCCATCTCCCATTTTTCAAAATGGGGACCAATATATGGTATTAAATGAACTTTTATTTAATTATTTTTGAACTATTACAATCTTCCTTTATTAAACAAAGATAATGATATTTCTTCTTACTCAAACATGAAAACCACAATTAAACATGATATTTATTCTTTTACTCAAACATGAAAACCACAATTAAAAATGTCTTTTATGCGGGGCCTAACTTCCCTGTGTGATAGAATATAAATTCAAGAGTTACACTGTTTCATCCTCATCATCCTGGTTTGAATATATGTTCTTACACTGCTCAAGAGAACACCCACACACTTTGAGACATGGTAGCTTGTTTACTGTACACACACAATTAGATCAAGCACAATCTGTAGTACATCCGCACTGCACGAGCTGCTTGTATGTGGGTGGAAATGGATCTTTTCCCATCAATTTAGGTTTTAATTCACCATTATCATCGTACCATCCGCAATCAAGTAAATCAGGCAACAATGGCTTAGCCTCCAGTGCTTTTTTCCACACAAATGCTTGGTAATGTGCACGTTGGATGTGTAGCTTCAATGAAGCATATGTAGGAGAAAGCATTTCTGGTGATTTTTTCCCAAACTGTAATTCCCGAAGTTCATTGATTGATTTTGAAGTATCTGCATTATGTAGAGAGCGCGAGTAAATGCTAATAAAAAAATCTTCAGCCGATTTGATTGCACTATCCGATAATGTTCCAACACCAATTTCTGCAAGCAATTTAGGATTTTTCAGATAAACTTCCCATGCAGTCTTCTTGCCAATGCCATTTGGCTGACTGGTTGTGTCACATCCAGTTATCGAGTGAAAACCAATAATAGATTCTCGCACATCAGTTGGTATGCCTGAGAATATTGTATGCACAGGGACGAATATTTTCTGTGATGATGTTCCTTTGGACATCCATACTTCGTCTGCGTGAATTTCTTGAAACATGTTCACTAACATAACTAGCACATCTGTATCTTTGCATTGCACAACAATCCGACTGTATCCATTATTAGTTGCATCTTTTGCATGAAGCAAAATCCTCGTATCTGCTTCTTCGTGGTTTGCAAATAATGAATCTGACAGAATTCCAGATGTGGAAGTAGCCTTATCACACTGTTCATAACCACCTGCTGTCACTACAACCTGGTTTGGTTTTAATTTCTTAGAGGATACATCCATCATCTGATTTGAGAGGAAGTGAGTTAGAGCTTTTTTATTCTCAAGAAGACTAATAAATCCATTCCAATTCTGTGGCAAGGGAACATTTCTATCTTGTATGTCACGTCTTACAAGGGGGGTGCTCTTGCTTTTGCGTTTGGCCCTAGTTGCTGATTTAATAGAATTATTTTTGTAGCTATCAAAGACAACATCAATTCTCATAGTGTGTTCAGAGAAATTCTGCAATACTAACTTCACAAATGAGTCCGCTAGATCACCAAAAGTTTTTGCTTTACTTGGCTTTCCGGAGTGCTTGTACTACGCCCATAGCATCAATGATGTAGCATGTACGCATACCACGTTCTTCTACAGGAAGGATATCTACACCATTGTCCCCTATCAAAATTGTACCGAGCATGGCTTTATTTGTTGGAAGACGAAGACATCCGTCATATGTTGCTAGTGACAGTGGGACATCATGCAATTTTGGTGGGACAATGGTCTATTACTGTCCATAATGTGTCATAATCAGTAGCTGGTGCCGGTATGATAGGAAGGTATCCAACAGTAGTTACCTGAGTATTCGTTTCAGAAACTACTTGGTTAAACCCTCTCCATGCTGGAACATGTTGCTCATCTTCACTATTGGATGTACGGGATAGTAACCAAGCAATGTCCAAGGCATGCACTTTTTCTTCAACAATTTCATTAGTTTGTAGTAGATCATCTGCATTTTGTGTATTTGAAAATTTTGGAACAATACGTCTTTATTTTGAAGGCAAGATTTTATTCAACTCGGAGGGAATGTCCTTAATAACTCGCTCTAGTCCAATTGTTTCTGGTAGATCGGGTGCATGATTCGGAGCAGGACCTCGCTGAAATGCAACCATTTGTGTTACATGAAAAGTTCCTTTTCCATCTAACGTCTCTTCATTGATATCTAAATTATCAGCCGCAAATTGTGCAAAGCGACCAAACACAACATTTTCTGGAATAAATATGTTTCCATTTGTTGTAAACCTCTGCAGCTGATTTTTATAAATGCTAGCATGAATACGTTGCACTCGTTCATAACTGAGGCTATGTCCACTAGCATGCAGGAGCTGTACAAGTTGTTTTGACCGTGTTGCTTGATGCACAGATAGTCCTATTCCAATTTGCTTCGGTGTTACTTTTCGCCCTTTAGATGCTACGGATACTATATCTTGAAGAATGCTTAATAATTTTATTTCCTCTGGATCGTCTTCTTCACTAGTTCTGTTGATTAACATCTTGAGAAGGATATACAAACTATCAGGAATGGTCTTTTTTGCATGATCAATATTGAGATTACCATACGATGTATGTCCTTCAGTTGAATTTAAACCTGTACGAATCTTGGTTGTAATAAGTTGTAGAGCTTGAAGAAACACACCTTCTTCACTTGAACAGTCAGCAATTGTTAGTTCATCTTCTACATCTATTTCATGAATTTTGTCTGTCTCGAATTTCAGTGGTTGCATTGCTACAGAAACTGGAACGCAAGGGAATATTATCATTGATTGAGATCGCTGAAGTGGTTGCACAAAATCAATTCGGTCCCCATAGTATGACTGTAATCTTCCTTTCAGTTTCTGTGTACTATAAGAGCAGTCGGATCCTTGAATTTCAGCCACCAATCCATGATAATGTTCAGTAACTTGATCTAAGGAATACACATGGCCAGCCTTAAAACCCTTATATAATTTCTCTATGAGGATTGTCATTGCAATTTCGAAAGAACTGGTATCTTGGTTGGATGTATTTTTTGTATTAGCACTGTTATTCTGGAATCGATTGACGTAGCATGATTTGTGATATTTTGCTTCATATGCTATAAGATCTAATCCTGCAGTTCGACAACGTAGTTCTTCATCGCTTTTGGCAATTTTGTGAATACTGTTCTCACCATTCTTAGTTAATACTTGTGACAATTTGATAGAACCTTTGTTTTTCCTCAGTTGGCAAATTATACACAAAGACCAGTTGACAGTTGGTATTCACCCCCTTGTTGCAGGGACAGATGTGCAGAGTTGTGTATTATTGGTATCAACTGCTGGAACTAATATTTGTGATAGGATTTTCCACAGCCTTTTCAAACCGTATTTTAAGTCTGTCAATGTTGCTCTTACTGCAAAAACTGGCATAACAACTTGCTTTATGCCATTTCGGATCTTTTAGCTCTAGTGTTTCTATGTCTGGCTCGAGACGCTTCAGTACATCCCAGTTACAGTATTTACATCACTATAAGATATACGTTTATAGTAGCATTCCTTAACATGATTTACTCCTTCTTTGCCACCATTTGTCAGATTTCCACTGGATACAACTTGACAAAATATGCATAAATTCCACTTTGTTATCTCAAAATCTTTACGCTTCACTGGCAATCTGGCAACAGGTATCAATGCTTGATCCATTTCAGATGTTTCACAGTTATAATGACTTCAAAGTTCCGCCATCATTACTTCATAATCTGAAACAAAAATTGTAAGTATTATGATAATGGTTGTTACGTATTCTAAATAGTGGTTAGGCGCTTTGAGTAAAATGTGTAAAAATAAATGTAGCCATTTTGAAAAATGGGAGATGGGTTGTATATATGAATAAATTAAACACCTTTTTGAATTCCTTGACCCCAAAAACATATAATTTGACACCAAGATCAAGTTTTTAGGTTGAGTGGTTTCCAAAGTATGAACAATCAAATATTTGCATCCGCCATTTTCCAAAATGGCGTCCAGAAAAGAGGGTCCCACTCATACACAGTGGCCACCGGTTAAAATATCATCTGTACTACTGTAATATAAAATCTAGCATGGTGGTTGCTAGTTAGGTTTCAGGGTGAGCCAAATTTGTCATTTTGGCCATCTGCCTCCCCACTATATTGCAAAGTGAAAATAATGTCTGCTCAATTTGATACACTGCGCCTATGTGTGTTATATTTTTAAAGGTTTAAAATTGTCTTGTTAAGTCATTTTGATTAGTAAATTTTTAATATTTCTATACATATTGATTCACTGTTTCAGTCTAAAACAATTTATGTTTGTATTTCTGGAAAATGTGTTGTTTTGGCATCCAGGGGTTGCATGATGGTAAATCAATAGATACTGATACTGGAGATAAGCAGAAGCTGTCTGTCATAACATTTTACAATAAAACGAAGGGGGGAGTAGACACTACTGACAAATTATGTGCATCATATAATGTAGCAAGAGATGTACGCCGCTGGCCAATGGTCATATTTTTTGCAATGATAAACATGAGTGGTATCAACGTGCAAGTTATATATTTCGGGAATGGTCATGATTTTTTTAGAAGAAAAGTGTTTCTGAAGACATTATCTCATAAATTAGTTCTGTCCCCAAATCATTCGAAGGAGTACAAACACTTCTGGAATACACAGAAATCTGCAAGGTAGTCTAAAACATTTCAGACCAGAAGGCAATGAAGAAAACCAAGATGATAACAATGATATTGAGCGAAAAAGAAAAAGGTGTTACACATCCACAACAATGCGACAATTAACAAAGTATATTTGTATGAAATGCAAAAAACCTATTTGTTTGATACATATAAAAAGCTACTGCATTGATTGTGCTAAATTCTTCCTGGTTTATCAGAGCATGTTTCCTATGAGGGGAGTAACGAATGATACAACTTTCTCAGTTTTCGTGACAACTAAACCTTTTTCTGGAAAGTACTTTTTCTGTCTTATTTGTACATTTCAAGTTATGTATTCATGTAATATCTTAGTTTTTGTGAATATTGACCTGTTTCATAAATATTTTTTCAGTAAATTTATACATTTAAAATTATATGTTTATTAAAATGTCAGAAATAAAATATTACTTTCTGTTTGCAAATGTTATATTGGTTTCTATTTTTTTTTTTTTTTTCAATTCACATACATATTTCAGATAATATATTCATTATAATATCTAAATTTAAATACTATTTTGCAATATTGCTAAAAAAGAAAATATAAAGCAGTCAATCAGTATGATTATCAATTTGATACACCGCACCTGCTGTCGTGCTGTAAGGGACCGCGCCTAACGGAAGGTTAAATAAGTTTAGTTATAATCGAGTTTCCATTGATTTTTGACGGATTTTGAAAATCACAGAGTTCTAATTAATTTTATTCAGTAGTGGAATTTTTAATTTCTTACAAATCACGATATTGGCCAGCAAAACCTAATGCCCAAGTTTTATGGTACGGTAGGCCTAATCTATGTAACACTTACATTCATGGTCAATAAGTTTACACATTCATTCTGTTTATTATAATTATGTACTCTCTTCTAAAAGCCATTATTAAAAACCACCAGTTGTGAATGAATAATCAAAAACCTGTAAAACTAACCATTTTACTGGGTTGGCCACATTTCTGAGAACAAAGTAAGGACACCAGCATACTGGGTTAGATTCCTAGCAGGGGAGTGATATTTTTTGCAGACAAATTTTCATCCTTAGGTACTTAAAATTACAAACTCTACAGTGTAAAATTGTATTATAATTTTTATTACTCTTGGTATAATAGTATTATTAATATAACCCATTGTTCATTATAATAAAAGCAAATAACTAAAAGCTTTATAGAGACATAGTTTAAATTTAAATAAAGTTTACATAACAATCAACCTTAGTACCTACTTTTCTTGCACCAGTCATATTTTTGCAAAAAGGGCACTTTCATCAAAGAGTCTTATCTTCCTTTATTGTATTTTTTGTATGTAAGTCACTACATTCAAGTTCAGAACTAATTTTAAGGAACTAATTTTCACCTAGTCTACTCACTTGTACTTTCTCAGAACCCCACATTTTTCAGTACAGAAAAGACTATTTGAGTCGTAGCAGAAGTACCTGGAAGGCAGAAAATGAAAATAGTCTTTTTTTTTAAGTTCCGTATATAGTGCACATCCTATGCCTAATATTCTCTTACCAAACTTCTTTTAAACTCTTTTGTGAACATTTTTTTTTTGTTCCCCTCAAAAATTTGCTTTTGTGGTTGTCTGAACAGAAACAAATTAATTTATGTTCTAAACCATAGTTCTTTAACATTTTAACTTATAATGTGACAACATTTTTGCAGTTTCTGTACTGACATTGTCAACCTCTATAATCCTGACCTTAATACCTTATGTCATATTGAAAATTCTACACGTAACTGGCACCAACTTGACCTACTTACTGTTAAACAAATCTATTGTAAAGTTTCAAAATTGGCTTTGTCGAGTTCAGATCTGACATTATCAAACAATTAGAAGCAAGGACATTAACTGCTCTGGCCTCAGAGATAGTCCTAGGACTGCTATACTTTGGTCATACAACTTGGTGATAAGCTTACACTGACAGCCAATAGATCTGAAATTCTCTTCATGACTTACATTGTGCTATGAAAATGTGGTTTATTTTTTTGCAATAACAAGGACATCAGTCTTTGTAGCGGGGCATTTTTGGGCATACTTGGTGTAATGACAGAATTTGTATTTTTTATTTTTTCATAAATAATAATTAACTTGTTGAGTGATAGAAAAATGTTATGACCGAGAGGTAAATTTGTTATGTGGAAGCGATCCCAACAACGGCAACACTGCTTGAGGCGTTGAAAACAAAGTTATTAGACAATATTCATATAAACAGTTTTAATAACCGGCAAACTGTACCAAAGTCAGTTCAAGGACAATGACGAACCCGGAAAACGTAAACACGTTACACAACCAGACATCAGGCGATGTGTTGCGTCACTGAGTTACATAACAACTGTGTGTCATCGGTTTCGTCAGAGCCTATCCTGGGTGTGTCATGCCAGCAACTGTGTGAGGCACCGAACAAACAGTCGCAAAACAACATCTGAGTTATACCGACGCTAACCACTGTGCGTCTGCCCGGCTCTCGCCGGTTTTCGGGCGAAGTTATTCTGTGTT
Organism: Magicicada septendecula; assembly: GCA_034769895.1. Lineage (NCBI taxonomy): Eukaryota > Metazoa > Arthropoda > Insecta > Hemiptera > Cicadidae > Magicicada > Magicicada septendecula. The sequence continues at coordinate 479,367,976 of CM068373.1, forward strand.
CGCCGACGGGCCCGCATACAATAAAAAATGTGAATCTTTATATGTACATCTAAAATACAAACAGTTTTCCGGCCAATACACATCCAAATTTAACAGTTCGGCAGTAAAATGTGATAGTGCGAACTATAAAACAGTAAAACAGTGCACGCCATGAGGAGACACCCCAGGAGTCGAACTTCTACTCGTAAACAGGAAAGTAGACATTCAAAATAATAATTAAAAATGCTGGTTTTTTCTTTTTTAAGACATTAAATAAAATGGGGAAATAAATGTTGAAGAAAGTATAAAATATTTAAAAATGAGATCTCTAAAGTAGCTTTGTGTGTGTTGTGTGTGTATGTGAGAATATGGTATTATTATAGTTTATCGTAATAAGAAGGCTGGTTTGCGTTCCCGTTATAATTCTTTAAAATGTATTTCAAGAATCTGTTATTGTAATGCGAGTAAGTAAATTAAAAGAGATTCAACAACTATTATTCACGCTTTGTCAATTATTAATTCAAATTTTGTCTGTATGATTTTATTAACATGAAATATGAATAATAATAAAGTAATAATAACGTTTAATTATTGATGAACATAAATGATTGTTATTATTTCAGCAACCACCTTCTGTTCTCCTAGTTCGCTGAAACGAACCTTGGTAATTTTCTTATTACAGTTGGTAACAAGATGGCGCTCGAAGGAGCTATTTAGTAAATAATTGAATTAAATAACCAAATCCCTTAGGTTTATCAAATATCAGTTTGTTTAATACTGTATCAGTGGCGCCCGAACAGGGACGATTTATATAATATAATTATATAAATTGAAGCCTACGGGGAGAACAGAATGGTTGTTTGGAATGTGTATTTACGTATGTACGTAAATTAAACGTAAGAGGTTATGTTCAAGATGGGTGAGTAGAATATTTTTCAATAAGTATATGTTACATATAATAGGATTTTAATAAAGAAATATATATTAAAAAAAAAAATTTTTAAGAAAAATGGCAGATAACAATGATATTAGTTTATCTGATAGTCAGATAGCAAATCAAATAAGTAGCGACTCCGGAATTCAAACAACTGACAGTAGTCTTGAGGAGTCAAAAATAATACAGACAGTTGAGATTCATTCAACCCCTATTTTAGGAAATCAAAATAAGAAACCTGATAATGATACTATGTTAGCAAGATTGTATGATATGATGTACAATAGTGTAGAAAAACAAGATAGTAATTTCAGAGAATTAAAAAACCAAATTAACGAAATAAAAAGTGATTCTGACGTTAAATTTAATATACAGAATGAAAAGTTCGATATTCAAAAGAATAGTTTTGAGGAGTTATTAAAAAATCAGAATAAAGAGTTGAAACATGAAATACAAGAAATGAATAAACATTTAGAAAGCACTAACGAAATAATAAGAAACAGTTTAAATAAGTTAGAACAGAAGTTCGAGAAATTAGGTGACAATGTTTTAAGTAAGACAAAATGTAAAAATGACAAAATAGTAGACAATATTGAGAGTATAGTGGGGGTGAAGAATAATGTAGAAGCAAATGATGAAAATATGATAACAAATAGTATTGATGAAGTTTTAGAATGCGATAATGAAATGTTAATGAGTGTTTATGAAGTAGAGAGAGAGTGGAAGGATAATGTAGTAATTGAATGGGGACAGAGGGCAAATTTTCCCCTTATTGTTTATAATGATGATGATGATTTAATGTTGTTTTTTCAGGGCAAGAGACCCTTATTGTTAAATGAAGTAATGTTGTATAATGTTGTACCCTCTGTCCGTAATAATTGTGAGAGTGTGATGTGGTGCTATGAAGAAAGAGAGTTATATGTTGAGAATGAAATAGAAATATATAAGTTAGAAAGAAAGTATGATGAATTGAGAAAATTACTAGAAGGGGTGACGATGAATCATGTGAAATACGTACCTGTTGAAAGAGAGACAGAAAATAATTTTGATAATATCTTACCTGACTATAATGATTTACCTGACGTAGTAGTTGAGGAATACAAAAATGAGAAAACGATTTACCTGACATTAACAAATAACACTGATACAGACTGGACAATTCTAACTGATGTTGACATGATGTATAGTGGTACAATGGATGAAATAGAGTTGATAGATTATTATGATAGTAATGATTATCATAATTTGTATGTTGGTAAAAATGATGAATGTTACAAATACACTAGATATATATATGACGATGGAGGATGAGCGAAAAGATCAGTGTTGGGACATTTTTAAATATTGTAAATTATTGGTAATGACCTTGCTGATTTGGACATCTGAAGTGAGATACACTTGAACAGTTTTGACGCATATTTTGTAAATAATATTGAATTCATTTGTGTGTATTGTGAAATGTTAGATAAGTAATGTGTATGTTTTAGAAAATGTTGTGTTAATAATAATAATATTATTAATATTTTTGCATTCTAGTTAAATAATAAAATAATTATGAAGACAATAGTTAATGATTTGTAGAATGTTGATAATAATTGAGATATGTTATTTTAATAATCAAATGAATATTCAATTTTAGTAATCAATTGAATTAAATAATTTGAGATGTTTAGATATTGTGATTGAATGTTATGTGTTTGAATTTTATAAGGAATTTAAATTGTGTGATGAGATTTTAATTTAATAATCATGAATAAATAAATAAATGTTAAATGGTCTATTTTGTGGAATAACTTAATGATTAAAAATATATGTTAATAATAAATTTTAAGCAATTTTGAAAAGCTGACTGCAACACAGGATAAGTCAATAATGATGATAAATAAAAAGAGTTAATGAAACATTTTAAATAATAATGTTTCTAAATTTTTATATAAATTAGTTAAAAGAGAATTGTTGGTTCAATGTATATTTGTGTATTATGTTATATAATGTATTATAATCGTGTGTGTGTGGCTGGGAGGTTATCCAAGGGGATAACGTATTAAAAATTTGATATATTTTAATTAATAATGATGATTTGCTACTCAATAATTTTGTTTGAATTTAAAAAATAGATGCACTAAATACTTCTTATATTGTGTTATTATGTCTTAGTGTGTTGATTGCATTAGTATGTTAGGAATAAGTATTATAAAAATATAATATTATGTTTTCAATGTGTTTATAGATTTTAAAATAAAATGAAAAATAGTTGTAATAAGTAAAATTTTCAATAGGTTGTAAAAGATAGAAGTGGGTGATAGTAATTGTTTGAATAAAATGTTTGAATCAGTTCAAGTTGAATTTTGTGGGACATAGATTTGTCCAAATCGAAGTAAGAGTTAAAGTAATAGTGGAAATGAAAATAATGCAATGTTGTTTTGAGTTAATGTATGTTATAGAATTTTGAGAAGTATAAGTGGAGACACAGTAGAATGGAGAATTTATGTAGAGATTTGAGTGATATATTGTTGTTTATTTGTTGATGTTAATTTGTTGTAATTGTAGTGAGGTTATGAGAGTGAGATTTTTTGGGGATGGCAATTTTGTAGTAGTGGTAGTGTAATGTGGGAGTCCGCAACATAAGGGTTGGGACGGGATTTGGTATAGTTTTAGTGGGAAGGGGCCGCCTTAGGTAAAAATCCAGGGGCCAGAGAACGGGAATTGAGCTTTTTTGGGGGGGGAAACACGTATCCTATGTACAAAGGGTTAGAGAGTATTTTTTTTATATAAGAGTAGAAGGTGGCGATTGGAGTTAAAATAGTAAGTAGTTAGAGGTAGAGAAGGGTTAGTAAAATTTTGATAGAGGGGTGTCATACTAGTTAAAGATTTTGTAAGGGAACGTTAGAGTAATAAAAGGGGTAAGATTATGAGTAAATGCCAAGTGGATAAAGTAAATTATAATGAATAACGTAGAATCACCCAAAGTAATGAAATGGAATAATGATGACCATAATTGAAAAAAAAAATAATAATAATAATTTTTGTAATTTTGAGAAACGAATTAATAAGAGTAAATCAAGTTTAAAAGTAATTTTTTGATTTTATATGCCAATTTAATGATATAAAGTGTGTAACATTTTAATTGTAAGTTGTTTATTTTAAAATGAATTATTAATGTACTGTGTTTTCTTATGTTAAGTTATGTTAGGTATTCTGATATATACATGTTAGTAATAAGTGAGTAAAAACAAAACCAGTGCTTCTTAGCGCAAACCAGCACCGCTAGGGGGGAACAGATCAGTTGGGGATATGGTGTTGTATAAGGCCACTATTTGATATTTTGATTTGTTGTTTCAGTGTTTGGTGATGCTGTGGCGGCGGACCTGAGCTGGCCTGCGCGTCAGAGCAGGGGCGTTGAGGATCTGTCTGACTCTACGGTGTTGGGATCTCGAGAGAGAAGTCCAGTATTGTCATGCAGATGCGGTCACAGTCACCGGACCAAGGGTGAGTTGATTATTCTTTTTTGTAAACCATACAGGGGGTTGTGGCGACATATCCTGGCTGATCCCTTTAGCAAGTATGAATGTGTCAATGAGATTTTTTATGCTTCGGCATAAAATATCTCATTGAGGGGGTATTGTAGCGGGGCATTTTTGGGCATACTTGGTGTAATGACAGAATTTGTATTTTTTATTTTTTCATAAATAATAATTAACTTGTTGAGTGATAGAAAAATGTTATGACCGAGAGGTAAATTTGTTATGTGGAAGCGATCCCAACAACGGCAACACTGCTTGAGGCGTTGAAAACAAAGTTATTAGACAATATTCATATAAACAGTTTTAATAACCGGCAAACTGTACCAAAGTCAGTTCAAGGACAATGACGAACCCGGAAAACGTAAACACGTTACACAACCAGACATCAGGCGATGTGTTGCGTCACTGAGTTACATAACAACTGTGTGTCATCGGTTTCGTCAGAGCCTATCCTGGGTGTGTCACGCCAGCAACTGTGTGAGGCACCGAACAAACAGTCGCAAAACAACATCTGAGTTATACCGACGCTAACCACTGTGCGTCTGCCCGGCTCTTGCCGGTTTTCGGGCGAAGTTATTCTGTGTTCGCCGACGGGCCCGCATACAATAAAAAATGTGAATCTTTATATGTACATCTAAAATACAAACAGTTTTCCGGCCAATACACATCCAAATTTAACAGTTCGGCAGTAAAATGTGATAGTGCGAACTATAAAACAGTAAAACAGTGCACGCCATGAGGAGACACCCCAGGAGTCGAACTTCTACTCGTAAACAGGAAAGTAGACATTCAAAATAATAATTAAAAATGCTGGTTTTTCTTTTTTAAGACATTAAATAAAATGGGGAAATAAATGTTGAAGAAAGTATAAAATATTTAAAAATGAGATCTCTAAAGTAGCTTTGTGTGTGTTGTGTGTGTATGTGAGAATATGGTATTATTATAGTTTATCGTAATAAGAAGGCTGGTTTGCGTTCCCGTTATAATTCTTTAAAATGTATTTCAAGAATCTGTTATTGTAATGCGAGTAAGTAAATTAAAAGAGATTCAACAACTATTATTCACGCTTTGTCAATTATTAATTCAAATTTTGTCTGTATGATTTTATTAACATGAAATATGAATAATAATAAAGTAATAATAACGTTTAATTATTGATGAACATAAATGATTGTTATTATTTCAGCAACCACCTTCTGTTCTCCTAGTTCGCTGAAACGAACCTTGGTAATTTTCTTATTACAGTTGGTAACAAGATGGCGCTCGAAGGAGCTATTTAGTAAATAATTGAATTAAATAACCAAATCCCTTAGGTTTATCAAATATCAGTTTGTTTAATACTGTATCATCTTTGCCACTTTATATTTAAAAGAGTCTACAGTTTAACTTGTATTTGCACTCTGTATGGTTGTCAAATGTTTATGAGTGCCCAAATCTTCCACATACTGCTGGGCGCCAAATGCAATACTAAACCTGGAGCTGCACACAGTAGCCTACATACAACTCCTGAATCACTACTATCAATTATTTTTTTAAATGGGAAATCGATCATAATTTGCCAATGAGACATGATGCCAAATACCCTTTGTAGTGAGACGCTGTATCTCCGCAACACGGTTGGTGACAAATACCTTCCATCTGGAAGATTGCTGATGGATCCAGTGTAAGGCTATCATTGAGTCAGAGTAAAAGCATAAGTCGTCGAATTTGTAATTCACGGCGTCTACAACCTTGGAAGCCAACTGAGCCAACAAGAGACAAGAGCAAAGTTCAAGTCTAGGTAATGTTATCTGCTTCAAGGGAGCGACTCTAGATTTAGAACATAACAGGTTTGATGAGATGGCGTAGTTCGAATAGACTGTACGCACATAAATACAACATGCGTAACCTTTAGCTGACGCGTCGGCAAATCCATGAAGTTGGAATGAAATGATTTGTGAATTGTTTAACTCTTTACAGACCTTGGAATTTTAAAGTAAGTGTCTGAAATCAGCTGAGAATAAAGCTGTACCCACTGACTAGATAATGAATCTGATAAGGGTTCGTCCCAACTTGTACCTGTTAACCACAATAGCTGCATAAAATGCTTACACCAGAATGTAACCGGGACAATGAGTCCCAAAGGGTCGTAAATTACTGCGACTGATAATACCCTTCTCTTGTTGAATACCTCTACATTGACATGTCTTTGGACACTATATACGAAACTATCTTCGTCAATGTTCCATTAAATACCCAAAATGCGCACAGTTTGATTTTTGCTAAGGTCAAGGGAGGAATGAGCGTGCGAGGCTATAATGGTCTGATTATTTGAAAACCATTTGTGTAAGGTAAAACCGTATTGGCTTAACAAATTTATGATGTCGGATTTCATTTTAGATAGGATGTGCGGGTTATCTGAACTGGTCATGAGATTGTCCACATAAAAATCATTTGCGATGGCTGAACAAGCTATAGGGTGTTTAGTTTTATTTTCCTGGGCTATTTGAGCCAGACATCTTGTAGCAAGAAATGACGCACTTGCAGTCCCATATGTGACTGTCCTCAATGCGTAATGTTGGAGTTCCCTATGGGGGGCGTCGCACCAGACAATACGCTGCAAATTGGAATCCTTGGGATTAACTAAAATTTGCCGATACATCTTCTCAATGTCCGAAATGAGGACATATCGGTGAGTGCGAAACCGAGTCATAATAGAGAACAGATCCTGCTGGACCGTGGGACCAACCATCAATGTGTCGTTCAAGGACAAATTATTCGTCGTTTTGGCAGAGCTGTCGAAAACAACTCGCAATTTGGTAGAAGAACTGGAGCCCTTAAAAACTGAGTGGTGCGGTAAATAAAAAGTGTCTGACTTGTCCACCGACAAATCGTACGCATCAAGTAAAGACATGTGACCAAGAGTTAAATATTCATGGATGAACGCGCTATAGTCTTTGTGAAGGGCAGGGTTCTGCTTGAACTTGATTTCCAGTGATTGAAACCTGCGGATAGCTCCGTGAAGAGAATCGCCCAAATGAGAATTGTATGACCTGCGAGGTAGGGATACCACAAATCTGCCATCATTATTACGGAAAGTATTAGATACAAAATGACTTTCGCATTCCGAGTCCTCAGCGGAGGGAGCACGAATAGCAACGTCCTCTAACTTCCAAAAGTCCTTTAGTTGCGAGGCAATGGCAATATTATCTTCACATGTTATGAATGACGAGACAGGTTTTGTCATGTCGACATTAAATGGCAAGTTACCTGCGAGAATGAATCACAATTTTGTCTCCTGTATTATGGGGAAATGTGGGCTACGGATGAATTTGACAGGTTCAATTAATTGTAAGTAATACTGAGCACCGAGCAATACGTCGATTTACGAAGAAACGTTCAACTGCGGGTCAGCTAGGAATATGCCTTTTGGTAGATTTAGGTATGAGATATCAAATGATTCCGCAGGGAGATTATTAGTGATACTGGGAAGCACAGCGCAATGTACGTTTAAACTAAAATTCTTATAACGCGATTGCAAACTTACCCTGGTACTGAAGTCAGCTTGAGATAATGAATTATTTATACCGGTGATGGGTAATTGAGATTTAATTAGTTTCAGACCCATGCGGCGTGCGAAACTCATGGTTCAGAAATTAGCTTGCGATCCTGAGTACAATAAAATCCTAACTGGGTGCTTCCTACCTTCATGGTCAGTTGTCATGCAGACCGCGGTGGATAATAATATAGATTTGTTTGTTTGCAATTTTAGCGAACACTGATTGTTCCTGGACGAAGCGTTGTTTCCAGATATGTGTATCATTGTGTGGTGGCGTTTAGCACACGTTCTGCAAGCAAATTTGGAAGGACAGTATGCAAGATCTTGGCCTGGACGTATGCGATTGAAGCAAAGTTTATTTTTAATTAGAATATTTTTTCGTTCCAGGGGAGAAATAGCTACAAATTGTGGACACTCAGTAAGGCGGTGTTTACCACGACACAGCTGACGAGTTATTTCCGATATGAGAATGAAATGTCGACCTAGAAATATTAACCAGTTTAATTGCTTTGTGATAGGGACTCTTATCGCTAACGTGTATCTTGGTTACTGAGCTGGTCGCGCCGTCCAGGTTTTGCAATAACTGCCTTCTGTTGTTTAAAAATTTTATACAATTACTGAAATTAGGAAATCGTTCGTCCGACAAGCTTTCTTTCCAGACCCGACATTTATGATTATCGATTTTTTGTGTTAAGTATTGAATTAAAATAATTTCAAATGTATTTACCGGCAGATTTAATGAATTTAAGGCATTTATACTCGCGGTGATCTCGTCAATGAATCTGGAAATGCTAACCCTGGACTCTTGTTGAACGGACTTTACGCCCAAGACATTCCCTATATGATGGGCTGAGACAATTAATTTGCTGTCGTACCTGTTTTTTAATAAATCAATGGCTACCGCATAATTTTCATGGGTGATTGGAAGAGATTTTATTACATTTAATGCCTCGTTACTCAATGAAGAGTGCAAATAGTGTAATTTTTGAATATCCATCTGGTCAGTTCTGACGTGTACTAAATCCACAAATATATTATAATAGTGTTGCCAATCAATAATGCTACCTGAGAAGCAGGGCAATTTAATTGTTTCTAACTGTATAGGGGGGGGGTTAATTGGCATAACTTCGGTTTGAAACAACGGTTTCTGGTTCACCTCCTCTACTTGCTGTAATAAATGGTGTAACTTGCACTCAATATTGCAGAGATCATCCTCTGTTTGAACTCTGTCACTGACTGATGCGAAATCGGAGTCATCAGCCTCAATTTGAGTCTGAATTTCGTCATATTTAGCGGACAATTCCATCAAATGGCGGAGCTTAATTTTCAAGGCATGATGATCGCTTGTCTCTCCATCGAAATTGTCAGCGAAAGTATTCACACGGGATATAGATGCCTTAATTGTTCCCCGTTTCTTTATTAATGCCTTCACATCAGCCATGACCAAAATGTAAAATGTGATTTGAAAACGATTGTTAAACGTAGAGCAGGTGAACAATTGTTGTAATTTTGAATAATTTGCTAAAATCTGATATGATGCGGGAGCCAGTGATCGGTATACACCTTAATATATTACTTACTATAATAGACTTATTATCTTTTTTTAAAAGAATAGTTATGAACGTTATTGAAAATATGAATTATTCAAATGACAATATACATATAGTCTTATCACGACACTTAAGTTTCTTAATGCATTATTGTACAGCTGTGTAAATGGAAATTTATGTACATATGTACATGTGAAAATCTAGACAAAAATACAAGTTTATAGCCACTTGACAACAATATCTGTTCATGTAAAAATTATTAATGATGTCATATTAAATGTTATTAAATCTGCTTAAAAGTATTACTTAATTTGCTGTACCCATCAATTATGCATGAAAATTATAAAAAATGAAAGTTTATAGTCACGTGGATGTTGAATCCCTGTGTGCTGAAGCTGGCTTCGATCCCGTTGTTCGATCCTGTTTGTCAATCCTTAGAAATCGGCGCACCGCCTGTTTCTGCTGGTCGGGTGACGCTTGAAGTTGTAACTCTCCGTAATTTTAAAGTTGTGGAATTTCGTTGTTGTATAACAATTGATGTTGTCTTGCAGTCTCAGAGTTGCTGCTCTGCAGAATCTTGCATGTTGAATATGAAGTTCGTTTGAAGAAGAATTAAGGCATGAAACGGCCAGCAATCTGAGGTTTGAAAATGTTCGGGCTTGAACCAAACGCTGTTGGGGCCAATTAAATGAAATATTTCAGAAATTGTGGTGGATCAAAATATGGCCCGTATGAACATATCCGGCCCGGAGGACCATAATGTTGCGTCTTAGAAGCTCTCGATGTACTCTTGAGTTGATCTTAGGAACGCTAGTTAGAGTTAGCTGGTCAGAAATGAAATAATTAAGTGGACTGTATGTTTCTTTTTATAGATACTTGTTTATTGAAAATTAGTAAGATATGATTGCTGGCGCGTGTAGTTTTAGCGCGGCATAATTGCCTGAAAATTAAGACAGAAATAAAATATTGACATACATGAGAATATGTAGTGCCGAGATGGCCTATGTAAATCGTCGCATGATGGTCATGCTATTAGTATGAAATATTGACAACTTTAGGTAGCTGTATTGAGAATAATGTAGCGCTGCGGTTAGCGAACGGAAGCGAGTTGCTCGTCCGGAGTCTTGCAAGGAACTGATTTAATTTTGACTGCTACTGGCCTATCTCAAACCGGAAGCAGACAGCAGATAAAAAGTGATGTCACTACACGCACCGCAATGCGGCATTTTACAATTAAAGTTTACAGGTTCAAAGTTTAACTATTTATTCTTTCTCCTTTTCCACCAACTACCATACATTTTGTCTTTTTCTCATTCATCCTCATTCCATACTGTTCACACTTACTGCTTAAGTCATCTAGCATCGTACATACTTCTTCCTCACTTTCACCTAATATTACCATATCATCAGCAAATCTTATACATTCAATCCTCCTTCCTCCTAAGCAAACTCCTCTCGTTCCTTTAAAGCATTCGGCTATAATGTCCTCTATGTACATGTTAAACAAGGCTGGTGACAGGCAGCATCCCTGTCTCACTCCTCTCCCTATTTCTATATCTTCTGTTAATTAAAATTATCTTGTTGTTGCATCCTCTTCATTCACTTTATTATTATATTCTTCTGTTAATTCTTCCTTTATCCTTACTTTTACTGTTTGATTTAGATATAAATCTTTAATAAGTCTTCTTTCTCTCCAGTTCACTCCATGTCTTTTAAGTATTTCCATTAGTTTATCCCATTTAACTCTATCAAATGCCTTTTCCAGATCTATAAATATTCCATATACTTTCCTACTTTTTTCTATATATCTTTCACATATTATCCTTAACAATCCTATTGCGTCTCTTGTCCCAACTCCTTGTCTGAATCCAAACTGCTCTTTTCCAACAATTTCATTCATTTTTGTACATAATATTCTGTTTAGTGTCCTTAGTAGTACTTTAGCTGCATGGGAAATTAAACTTAAGGTCTGTGTTCTTCATACTTTTTAGTGTTTTTCTTCTTTCCAATTGGTATCATAATGATTTCTCTAAAATCCTTTGGCCATTTACCATTTTTATATATTTCATTACAAAGTTCAGTAAACATTTTCCTTCCTTCTCCTTCTAATGCTTTCAGTAACTCTATTGGTATATTATCGCTTCCCATTGCTTTCCTATCTTTCATATATTATATGCACTGAATTTGGACAAATGGGAGCAATCCATTTTAAATATTCAAGAATAAAGTTTTAAATAATTGGAAAGGTGGTTTTGCTTTAGTTAAAAACCTTGCACCTCAAGAAAAATAATAAACAAATAAAACCAATACCTACTTACCTAAGCCCACTTGTAACAGTACATAATGGCCCAACACCATAGTTGCGGGTTATGTAGGTGTTTTCAGTGTCTTATTATGTATTTTTAAACATACAGAATGGTTAGGTACATTGTCCCTCTGCAAAAAGGAACAACGCAAATTCAGCCAGAGTAAGACACCAAAGTCGCCGGTGGACGTGAAAACATCAAAATATACCATGGCGGTGTTTATGACGAAAAGACTACAATGTGAATTATGATTGGGCTATAGCACAGCTCCGTCATCGCTAAGAACAATGAAGCACTGAGTACAATGTATGTAACGAGGCGTTGTCCAGAAGAAACAAAGCGGGATGACGTAAGAACTACACACACAAGCGCAATTTTACATTTGCCTCGATCTCATTCCGACGCCATTCTTCATAGCAGCCACAGCAATGTAGTGTTGTGTGCACAAAATTTCAAAAATAGTTTAAATGTAATTGGCAAAATGTTAGCCAGAGTAGTGGAGCAAGTAAGGCTCATATAACTTATTAATGTAGAGTTACCAAATATGTAAATTCAGTGTAACATCAATCTAATTGAACGGCAGACAAAAAGGCAAACACCGGCCATCACATGGGCAGCATGCACAACCAACGGATGGACATCAACACCGATTAACCAGAGAAGTTCCTTTATTATTTTATATCTCATGAGCTCATTAATATCAAATTATAAATCAGAAGGATGTACGGGTCTAACTTTGAATGTGCGAATGAGAGAGTGAATGTATGGCCATAAATACATATGCCGAGGGCATTGGTTTGTGGAGAAATAATTGACTACTAAATAATAAATTTTAAAGCTGCAGCAGTAACGTTAACATGATATCATTTCATTAAATAAAGAAATTAAAACAATAGCAAAAGATAGAGTAGGTAATCACCATTTTGTTTTTGAGTCAGATCACCTGACGTCATCACTGTGAACACATGTTTATGTATGTATCGAATAGAGTGAATTAAATTTAATGGTTAACCTCCAGAATAGTTTGTTATTAATTGTGTCGTCAACTGTGTTTCGAAATCTTACTGTACCCGAAACCCTGGAACCCCTTAGGTATAAAACAGTCTATAAAGGAAGAAATGAGCCCGGCAAATAGTGAATTTGGTAAGTACCCAGAAATACCAAATTATGGTATTTATCATAGGTATCGTGTTAGATATATGTAATAAGATTATTAAAGTGTAGAGTGAATAGAGTGAAATATTACAATTGGACGCCCTCACAGTGGACTTTATATAAAATTAATTTATATAAAACAGATAGGTGGAGAAACACAGAAGACGATATAATGAATGAGAGGTTATGTTGTTGAAGTTGAATAGTCAAGTACGAGTTGAGTAAATTGCGTAGTCAAATACAAATAAAGATAAAATAACCATTTAAAATATTAAAATACAAAATGGCAGAAAATAATAATAGCATGGAAATAGAAAACACAGAGACAGAATCCATTTTATTGGAAAGACACATTAGTTCAACGCCCAAAATAGTTGAAAATAAAATTTCATTAGAAAATTTATTTACATTAATCAATGATAAATTCGAACAACAAAACAGTAAGTTCGAAGACAAATTAAATCAGATGAACAGTACGCTTAACGTAAAACTAGATAGTTTTGAAAGTGAGTTAAAAAAGCAGAATACTTTACAGAATGTCAAATTAAATCAGGTAGAAGAGAAATTTGAAGAATTTGAAAATGAAATGTATAAACAAAACGTTGAAGTTAACAACAAAATTAGTAAAATAGAGACACAGTAAAATAATGTTAAAAGACAGACAGAAATTGTAAATGAGCAAGTGCAAACTAAGATCAGTAATTTAGATGACAAAGTCAAACAAATCAATGAAACCGTTCAAAATCAGATAGAAACCCAAAGTAGAGAAACAGAAAATAAATATGTAGAGACAGTAGAACAATTAGAAATTAAAACTAAGAATGAAGTAGACAAACAGCTAGAATTGAGAACTCACATTTTAAAAAGTAAAGTAGAACAATGTGAATCAAATGTAGTAGACCTAACCAAAAGTATTCAGACAATAGATAGTACTATTTCTTTTATGAATTTGCTAACTGCTATAATTTTTTATTGTTCGACTAAGCTTTTCGTCATTACTGACATCTTGTTTAAGACCTGAAGATGTCAGTAATGATGAAAAGCTTAGTCGAACAATAAAAAATTATAGCAGTTAGCAAATTCATAAAAGAAATAGTAAGGATGGCTGCTAATTTAAACAATACGAAGAATAGATAGTACTATATCAAAGCATGAAAATGATACAACAAATAAAATAAGTATGTTGCAGAATAGAGTTAAAGTGATAGATAGTTTAAGTGTACAAAATTATAACGATGTGCATGATAGATATAACCTAATTGAGAGTGATTTAACCAAAATGAAAAATGAATTGCGGGGGGAGATTAGAAAGAATTTAACGGGAAATACGGAAAGAGTTGTTATTACGAGAGATGTGTACAATGAAATAGAGTTAGAATTATTCAGTCACGAAAACCGCTCAATACACCCCATGCGATTTATTAACCAAACCAGGGAGTACCACCATTTTAGTAGTAGTAATTGGGAGATCCAGTTAACTAAAATAATCAGGTGCTTTAAAGGTAGTGCCGCGGTATGGGCAGAAGCACACAGAATAGAGTGGGGTAGCTATGAGATGTTTGAGCAAGCGTTTAAGGGAAAATATTGGCCAGAGGAGGAACAGGAAGCGTTGAGGAGTAAAATAATGGGAACGGGTAATTTCGGGAGCCACACTAACAATAACATAACAATATATGTGACACAGTTGTACAATGAAGTTAAATATTTAGAACCTCCAATTCCTTTTAAATCATTTGTAAGGTACGTTAGTAAACATCTTCCTCGAGAAGTACAAATAATTTTAATGACTAAAGAAATATCGAATTTGAGCGAACTTGAAAGAGTCCTTGACATTTTGCAGAATATTAGAGATAGGGAAGTGAATAGGCGATTAACACCGGGTAATTATAAACCGAACCAGGTAGAATACAATTCACAAAGAAATAATTACCATGAACATAGAATTACGAATAAAGATAATCATTATAAACCAGGTGATTGGAGATGTTATAGGTGTCAACAGGAGAATTTTGCATTCCGTCGACTGTGTTTCAAGTGTAGACTGCCGAGAGAAGCACAACGGAGGAGAGAGGAGACGAGACAAGACAAACCACAAGGCAGAGAGACACAGGACACAAGAGGAGCAGTGAACAATAACCAGAGGCCAGATAAGGGACACCGAGGCCCCACCATCAGCAGACACCAGGAAAACTAGAAACGACAGTGGTAGCCAGGACCCGACCACTGTTCAGGGAAACGCAGGAGGTCCAACCAGTCGAGGAGATACACAGCAACGTAATCAAAGCAGATATTGTAGCCGACCTGATGGAAGAAGAGAATAATGCCAACAGCGAGGTGAGAGCCGGATTGACAGAAATTCAGGTAACTGTAGGAAATAAGAATTTTAAAACTTTGATAGATACGGGTAGCGAAATTTCCGTGATCGCAGAGAACATTTTAGCAGAATTAAGAGAGTTTAACAAAGATATTCCAGTTTTACCAGTAGCAGGAGTCATGGTAATAGGAGTCACGGGTGTACGAAGTAAGAGAGTCAGTAAACAGATACATTTGAATTTTCTAATAGATGATGTAGAATTTATAAACACATTTTTGGTAGTAAGAGGGTTAAGTTTAGATGTCATACTGGGTAACGATTTTTTGCAAAGAACGAAAGCTGTTATAAATTTTAGAGATAAGGTGATAGAGTTAGATGGGGGTGATCGGTCGGTAAGAGTAAAATTTGAGCAAATTTTAGACAGAGTTAGAACGTGCGGAATTAAAATACTACAGAAGGGTGTAAGTGAGAATAATTTAGGTACCATGGTAAGTGCATGTATAGAAACAGAATATATGAGTGAGTTGGAGAGTGAAAAGAGTAATATTAATGATGCTGTATGGGAGTTAAGGGCGGATGAATTTTGTAGTGAAGGTGAGGTGGTAAGGAGTGGCCAGCGTGCAGCGTTATGGCAGGTGATAGCGAGGTACAGAGGAGTGTTTGCCGAGGTTCCAGGAAGGGCAAAAGGGTATGAATGTGTATTATAAATAAGGGAACACACACCGTTTATACAAAGGAGCTACCCCGTCCCTTACTTAAAAAGAGGCGCGGTGCAGAGAGAACTCGACAGGATGGTAGAAACAGGTATAATCGAACGGTCAGTATCGCATTATTCTAATCCACTTGTAGTAGTAATTAAGAAGGATGGACGCGTACATTTGTGTCTAGATGCCAGAAGAATAAACCAGATCATAATTCCCGACAGAGAGTCACCAGAGCCTATCAATGAGATCTTCCAGAAGTTCAGTGGTGTAAAGTATATGACATCGTTGGATTTAACATCTGGATATTGGCAGGTTCCGCTAGCAGAGGTTAGTAGAAAATATACAGCATTTTTATTTAATGGTAAGAACTACCAGTTTCGACGTCTACCTTTTGGATTGAACACCAGCGTCGCCAGCTTCATAAAGTGTTTAGATAAAATTTTGCGGCCCAAAGACTTAGACTTTTTGACGATCTACGTGGACGATATTTTGATTGCATCAAGGACCTTCGAGAACCATTTTGAGCACTTGGACTATGTATTGGCTAAACTAGAGGCAGGAGGACTCACCGTGAATTGGGATAAGTCAACATTTCTACAGACACAGGTAAAATTTCTAGGATTCATTATCACACCTGAAGGAATCTCAGCTAACCCCGACAAAGTCGAATACATCATGCGTTTCCCTGAACCGAGGAATGTGAAACAATTACAGAGTTTCCTTGGGTTATGTAATTTCTACCGGAAATTTCAACAGAACTATGCAGATTTAACCACAAGATTGAGCTCAGTACTCCAGAAAACCAAACAATGGAAATGGGGAGAGAAGGAGCGCACAGCATTTGAAGAGATAAAGAAGAAATTCAGTCAAATGGTAATGATGAACCACCCAGACTTCGAGAAAGTATTTTATTTACAAACGGATGCGAGCAATGTGGCCATCGGTGCAGAATTATACCAAGAAGGTGAGGACAAGGAGCATAAGGTAATAGCATTTGCAAGTAGGTCACTGATCCAGGCAGAGAAGAACTATACGACGACGGAGAAGGAGCTATTGAGTATAATATTCGCAGTTGGAAAGTTTCGAACATACATTCTAGGAAATCGCACAGTAATTAGAACGGACCACAAAGCTTTATCATTTTTAAACACATGCAAGCTTGCTCATAGTCGTCTAACTAGATGGGTACTGATATTACAAGAATATAATTTTGAGTGGGAATATATCAAGGGATCGGAGAACAAGATACCGGATACTTTGTCAAGGATAGACATACTGCACAACAGAACAGGTAGGGATTTAAAGGAAATCGAGATTTTTAAGATCAGCCGAGAGGATAGAATTTTCGGAGCGGAGATGAGAGACATCCGGACCATGCAGCGAACAGAGGACAAGTCAGGTAAGGTCATAGAGAGTTTAGAAAAGGAGGTAAGTGGATCAGAGTATAGTCAGTATTTTCAGGTTCATGATGGGTTATTGTTTAAGAGGATAGTAGGGGGTGAGCGTGTTTGGAAATTAGTAATTCCAGAAGGGTTAGTTGATAAGGTTATTTGGGATTGTCATTTAAGGTATGGACATTTTGGAGCGAAGAAGTGTGTGAGTGTATTGAAGGAATCTTGTAATTTTAGAAATATGGAGAGAAGGGTTAGAAGGTTGTTAAAGAGTTGTGATTTATGCCAGAAATCAAAAGTGGTCAACTATAGAGTCGAAGGGGAGATGAATTTTATACAAGTGGAAAGACCATTCGATTTGGTTGCAGTGGATTTGTTCGGACCGTTACCAAGAGGTAGAGGAGGAGTGCAGTATGTATTTGTAATGTTAGATACCTTTTCTAAGTATGTGAGGTTGTATAGTATTAAAAGAGCTACCAGTCGGGTATTGAGTGAGAAAGTGACCAAAGATTACATGATACAAGTGGGTAAGCCGAAAATAATTTTGTCAGATCATGGACCGCAATTCATCAGTGGCAGATGGCGTCAGACGCTAGGATGGGAAGGAATCATCACGAAGCATACGGCTGTGTACCATCCCCAGTCCAACCAGGCTGAGCATGTAATGAGAGAGATAGGCAGGATCTTTAGAGCCTATTGTCACGCTAAACACAGCGAGTGGCCGTTGTATGTTAAGAAGGTAGAGAGTTGGCTGAACAGTACCACCCACGAGTCCACCGGCTATACACCTCACGAGCTGATCAAAGGGACACGTCCTCCGAGAATATTGGAACAGTTATTTGATTACCCATCTGAGAACGCACCTATGGACGTGAGCATCAAGATTCGTTTGGCAAATGAGAACTTATTGAGCAAGGGAGAAAGACGGAAGAATAGGCACGACACAAGAGGTAAGTGGATGAAATATGAAATAGGACAGTTGGTATTGGTGAAGAGGCACGATTTGTCAAATGCACAGGAGAAGGAAATTAAAAAATTCTTTCTGCTGTACGAAGGACCTTATGAGCTAATTGAAATTAAAATGCAGAATGCCTATGTACTACAGGATAGGGAGACTAAAGAAATAGTGGGTACACAAAATGCTAGCAATTTGAAGTTGTACTGGACAGCATAGAAAATAGCAATGGGTATTTGATTAGATGTGTGAATGAGAATTAATTGTGTATTGAAAAAAAAAAATATATATATATATATGTGTGTCCCAGTAACTAATCATTTCTTTGAAAATATGAAGTGAAATATGTTAAGATTGTTGTAATTATAGAAATGTGTATTGTTGGTTTTCCATCTGAAAACAAGGAAATATGTGTATGTAAGGTAAGCAGAGTAGATGATCCATTGTTGTCATTCCTATCTTGTTGTAGCAGTGAATATAGTTGTGAAAAAAGGTAAAGCTCGAACTTGTAAGGTGTCTATGTGAAAATTTTAAATAATTAACGAACTTGTTTTTGAGCAAGAGTGAAGAGTATTCTGTAGTTAGGTGGTGTTAGTGAATTATAAGTCAAAATTGGACTGTGAGAGCAGTTAATGTAGAAGAAGTAAATTATAAGTAAGGGACTAGGACAGTAGTGACATGTACTACTGTGGCTAGTGAAATGGGTTGATGAGCAACACATAGAATGCTGCCATCATCGGAGGCCTCGTCTGGGCGTAAATGCACTGTGCATTTGTAAAGTAATTCATGTTATATGTGATTTTAATTGTGCAGTGTATCAATACTGGTAAAGTGTAAAATATGTAAATGAGATTAATTTCCCCGACCTTTCGGGCGATTACTGCCTTACCAGCACTAATCGTGGTTTTGGCGAGCGGTCAGCTATGGCCATTATTTAAATCCCTTGACCATAGCTGTCTTGAAATTGGTGTAGAATAGAAATTAACAGGGGGGTATATCTAGGGGAAATTCCCCGGAACTAGGGAACAGCGGCTGCCACTCTGTTCGAGAAGGAACAGCGAAGACCGGTGGTAGAACCGTTTAAGGGCGTGTAATTATATATGTTTAGATATTATTATATCTTGTTGTTTAAATGTGAAGCCAACACAAGGACAAAGGAGATGATTGTTCCTCCACAATTACAGTCCTTGCAGAGGCACCCGAGCGCTACAGTTCGGTTGGGGGGCAATAGAGTGTGTGGTTAGGAGGTCATTACAGGGGTAATGACGATAACAAGTGTTAAGATAATAGATTTAAAGTTGGAAGTTTAACGTTAAAAATGAAGTTAAATAAAATATTCTAGTAAGCTGCCATTTACAAAATAGACAAATGATTATAAGTTGAACAACAAAGTTTAAAGAAAAAGTGTCTGCCATGATAGTTGTAAGCTGAATTTATAGAAATAATTAGGTGAAGGTATTTTGGGGGTATATTAAAGAATTGTTGATATATTGTGTTATATGTAGTTACATATATAGGTTGTTTATTTTCTTAAAAGTAAGAAATTGAATTTGGTGGTGGTAAAAATCAATGTATTTTAAGTCTTGTTGTGGTTATGTGAAACTTTTGAATTAAGAACAAACCAATGCCCCGAACACAAACCAATGCATCTAAGAGGGAACATATCAGTTCTAGATATGTCAGTTTACTAGACCACTATTTTAACTTTTTGTATGCAATGTTTCAGAGTTTTGTGGTGTTGTGACCGCAGTCCTGGGCTGGCTGGAGCATCAGAACAGGAGTGTAGAGCGCCTCATGGCCTTATGGTGTAGGGATCTCTCAGGAGAAGTCCAGTAAGGTCAGAGGGTGCGACCAACATCATGGACCAAGGGTAAGTGATGATAAATTTTTTGTAACATTACAGGGGGTTGTGGTAACATATCTAGACCGATCCTTTTAGGAAAGTATGAATGAGTCAAGGAAATTTTTTGGGTTTCGACACAAAAATTTTCCTTGAGGGGGTTTGTAACAGTACATAATGGCCCAACACCATAGTTGCGGGTTATGTAGGTGTTTTCAATGTTTTATTATGTATTTTTAAACATACAGAATGGTTAGGTACATTGTCCCTCTGGAAAAAGGAACAACGCAAATTCAGCCAGAGTAAGACACCAAAGTCGCCGGTGGACGTGAAAACATCAAAATATACCATGGCGGTGTTTATGACGAAAAGACTACAATGTGAATTATGATTGGGCTATAGCACAGCTCCGTCATCGCTAAGAACAATGACGCACTGAGTACAATGTATGTAACGAGGCGTTGTCCAGAAGAAACAAAGCGGGATGACGTAAGAACTACACACACAAGCGCAATTTTACATTTGCTTCGATCTCATTCCGACGCCATTCTTCGTAGCAGCCACAGCAATGTAGTGTTGTGTGCACAAAATTTCAAAAATAGTTTAAATGTAATTGGCAAAATGTTAGCCAGAGTAGTGGAGCAAGTAAGGCTCATATAACTTATTAATGTAGAGTTACCAAATATGTAAATTCAGTGTAACATCAATCTAATTGAACGGCAGACAAAAAGGCAAACACCGGCCATCACCATGGGCAGCATGCACAACCAACGGATGGACATCAACACCGATTAACCAGAGAAGTTCCTTTATTATTTTATATCTCATGAGCTCATTAATATCAAATTATAAATCAGAAGGATGTACGGGTCTAACTTTGAATGTGCGAATGAGAGAGTGAATGTATGGCCATAAATACATATGCCGAGGGCATTGGTTTGTGGAGAAATAATTGACTACTAAATAATAAATTTTAAAGCTGCAGCAGTAACGTTAACATGATATCATTTCATTAAATAAAGAAATTAAAACAATAGCAAAAGATAGAGTAGGTAACCACCATTTTGTTTTTGAGTCAGATCACCTGACGTCATCACTGTGAACACATGTTTATGTATGTATCGAATAGAGTGAATTAAATTTAATGGTTAACCTCCAGAATAGTTTGTTATTAATTGTGTCGTCAACTGTGTTTCGAAATCTTACTGTACCCGAAACCCTGGAACCCCTTAGGTATAAAACAGTCTATAAAGGAAGAAATGAGCCCGGCAAATAGTGAATTTGGTAAGTACCCAGAAATACCAAATTATGGTATTTATCATACGTATCGTGTTAGATATATGTAATAAGATTATTAAAGTGTAGAGTGAATAGAGTGGAATATTACACACTGACCTATGCCAACACAGCCTACATCTTGTACAATAGGCTCAGGATTTTGACACATAGGTTCAGACGAATTGAACTGAAATCACTTTCATAACCTTTTGCTTAAAAACATTAAATAATACAATACATTTTATCTAATCTAATTGCTATTGGATGTACTTGTTTCATGGTCTAAATTGTTTATTTTATTTTAGTTTATACCATTGGATCTACTGAACACCCTGCCTGTTTTCCTTATTTTGATAACACCATCAAACATATTGATATCGATAAAAAGTGATACTGATATCAGTGGTTGGGCACGTAACTGCACAAGTACAGTAAGATTCAGTAGACATGAATCAACCGTTTTCGTGCTAAAGGTGCAGGTTATGTAATGTGCATGCATCAACAGAGAATAATAGCTTAGTTTTCTCCGAGTCGGTTAATACATTAGTATTCATCAAAAGTGGAGCATTTGGTTTCATTTAATTTGAATAAGAATAGCGTAATAGTAATAGACAATGGCCCCTTACCATAATATACAAATAAATCCACCTCTAACATCATTAACAAAAAAGGCAGACATGATTTACTGGTTACAGAACCATGACATTCCTTGTGGTCCATATATGTTAAAACCTGAGCTCTATGCACTAATTAAACAAAATAAACCAATATACAAAATTTTTAAAATAGCTGCTACTTTGGCAATCCATGGATATTAAGTTTTACGACTTCCACCCAATCAGCTGGATTTTAATCCTATGGAACTGATTTGGGCAACCATGAAGGAGTGTTAAAAGAAAAAAACGTGCATTTTTCTGTAGACAGCGTCATAAACTTAGGAAAAAGGAATTTTATTGTATTTCTCCTGCAGACTGGAAATCAAGATGTGACGTCATGAAAATTGAAAATGACTACATGAGATCAGACCAAATAATGATACTGTAACAGATCATTTAGAAATTAATATAAGATGGGATAGCAGCAGTGAAGATGATTTGAGTGATAGTGATAGTAGGCTAACGGTGATAACAGTGATGGAAAGATTAGTAGGGTGAAGAACTGACCTAAATAATTGAAACTGCATGTAGACCTACATAAATGTGCTCTATATTACTTTCTAATTGTTGGATTAATATTGCCTCTCTGTTCTTTATAGATAGTTTACATCTGCTTTAAACACACAAACACACACACACACACACAGAGAATCATTTCACATGTGAGGCTGTTATTGATGTTACTTATTCAAACAAATTAAGATGCCAGAGCAAGGTGATCATATATTACTATGTTTTTTTTGTGAGTTATAACATGTACACAAAGTGTACACATCCAAAATATACAATGATTATTGATGTCTAGGTTCGACTTTGGAGAAACATTGCAACAGACATAACACACTAAGTCACTGTTTACAAAATAATGGCAGTATTAAACATTTTATAACTCTGTGAAATTTTTATTACATTGCCTCTTTCTGTTGTGTCTGCTGTTTGTTTCGTCTTACAAAATATCCACTGTCTGGTCATGTAATCAAAATCAAAACTTACCTACAACCAAATTTTAAGTACAGTGAAATTGAAAGTTAAGGGCGTATGTGCAGAAACTAATTTATGGATGGATGAATCCACTTTGAAATTGTGAATTGCGGGAGGGTAATGGAAAATCAGCCGGTATGCAAGTGAAGGTGGTGCCAACTTGCGAGTGATGTTTTAATTACCCGTACATTGTTAGTTACTGTGTGGATACTATCTCAGTCTTGCATTTGTTATTAGTATCTCAATTTTTTATTATTTGTATCGTTGTTTTACAGTAATTCGTTTTTATTAGTTATTTTAATTTTTTTAATTAATTTCCATTGGCAGTTTTTATTCTGTAATTATATATTATTGTAATTATTTGTGTCATCATCCAGTAACGAGATTTGTTAAAATGGATACTTTTCCTTCAACTAGCAAAGACAGGAAAATTATTCATAGTCAAACACCGGAAGTAATTTTAATGTTTTACAATTTATGAGAAGAGAAGCGGCTGAAGAAATAAATATTCCAATTAAATTTTTACTCCAGCTGGAATATCTACTCGCACGTTATCGCAACGGAGGGAGAAAAATTAGAAGGAGGACAGTTTTATCCTTCTCTCTCCACATTGCTTCACATTCATCTGCTGAACACTTCACACAAAAATAGTGCTTACTCATTTCCAGATCCATACTACTGTAAATAGGCTCATCTTGTTCGTAAATATCCATGGATTCTGTTAACACTTTGATGCCAATGGACGTCAATTGATGTACTTTGAAAACTTCTGAGAATGCCGATGGATGTCAATTGACATCCTGAAGTTTCAATGTGTTTTGCATGATACCATATGATGTATAAGGACGTCCTTGGAGCTGTTTTGAAATGATGTCAGGCCTTGTAGTACCCAAATCATCCGCTAGATCGCATATGTGTTCACTTTCGTAGGTACAGTTGACATGAAACAGCGTGCGGCAAACTGTTATGTTAGTTAGCTAAACACCACTTACATGTCAAAATGTCAGACAAGAGTTTCATATAATAGAATTACAAAAGTACACCTTTATAAAGCAATATACATTATAAACATTATGTAATGTATTGTTTAATCCATTTGTAACAAGTAAAACTAAAGTTGCGAGTTTCTACTAACAACATGTGTTTTGGCCAATTTTTTTTCTTTGAAAAACATCACTTTTTTGAAAAGCAATTTCAGGGAAAATAACCAAACCAATGACATACAGTATACACCATTTTAAAGAAGACGCTTAGATCTTCATAAAAACATAGGCAGTATATTTTTTTACCATATAGTTTAGAAGATACAACATTTTAAATATATGCAAAAATGGCTTGGCATGGGCGAAGGACCACTATGTTAAGGGCCCAGCGTCAAAGTGTTAATAATAACATTGTTTTTTGGTTTAACACATGTCGTTTTATTTCTCTTAAAACCAAATATCTCACCCGTACTATACTATGGTAAGGCTCTAGACTACTGAGCCACCAAGCAACTGAGGATGTTATATCATAGTGTGGGTGAAACATTTGGTTTTAAAGAAAGTAGAACTACATGTGCTGCCCCATGTTAGCATACTCCACAAATGTATTCTCAACATGTATTTTGTCCCCTCCCCTCCTTTGCCATGACTGCCATGTTCTCATTGTTACAAATATTAATTCTCATAATTTTGGTTTCCTGTAAACTATTTTTTTGTTCATTTCATATTGTATATATAAATAAATATCCTTTTGCCATTATTTTTCAGTTTCTCTTATTATACATTTACCTTTTCATGAACCCCATGCGTTCAGTGGTGTATCTAGAATTCGGCCTGGTGGAGGAGGGGGTCTGATCAAATTGGCTTCATACAAAAAAAAAGTTAAGACTAGTCAACATTACTATTTTTAAAGCGGTTGAAAAACATGTAATATTGTCCTGAAATCAATCCCATTAAAGTAAACTGTAAAAACACAATAAAAATACACGATATTGAAACATTGTTTAGAAGATATTATTGACTGAATTAATTTTCCTATGTTTCATATTTCAAATAGATACACAAATGCAATACAAATGCAATATAAAAAAACTCTTTCTATATTTAGAAAAGGAGTTACTAACCGTATATTAGTGTACACAGCTGAAAAGAATAATAAAATACCCTAAAAAATAAGAGACTAACAAAATTCATCAACATTTTCTGACCTTTTGGTTGACTCCCTTCTGTAATGATGCCCCAGCACGCATTGCTTTTCACCTCCCTATACAGAATGTTGTATTCTTCCTTCCTGTTTAGACCCTCTATATCATGTGTTATTTTAGGCATGTTCTTTTAACCTTATTTACTTCTTTCCCTTATCCAGTGTTTAAGGTGGCAATTACATAAGAAAATTGATTTTATTTGTTAATAGTATTGGAACAGTAATTGGTTACATGTAAAACTGATTGTATTCTCAGTAAGTTGTTATTAAAAGCTGTCACAAAATTACCTAACTATCATAACCAGAATTGTCAAAGTTTTCATTTGAATTACTTTCTTACTCTTTTGATTTCATTTCCATAAATGGATTAGTTGATTATCCATGGCCCTTTTACATACACGATCATAGGCAAAACTTGAGGCCAAAGTTTGGGGGGGAGGCAGAATGAAGCTTTAAAAATACAAGGCGTGTATTGAGGTACGTATATTTATTTAAAATACCTGTCTAATAAAATGTATCTTGTACACAATTAAAATTCATTTTAATTTATACTAGGACTGAATTGGGTCCGTAATCCAGTTAAATCAGTGTTCTTGCTTTTTCATTTGACAGATCACGCTCTTCTAATAAAGTATCCTATTTTGTCATATTTGCATTACCACGCTGTGAGGATGTGCTAGGCACAGATAATGTGGAAATGTTAGTGAATACACTCTGCAACTTGTTGGTCTGTTTTCATGGATACTCCTGATAAAGAAAAAAATAAATGATGACATTAGTAAAGTCGTTTCTTTGAAATTCAGTCCTATTGTTTGATTCTTGGATTTCATTGTCCATGACGTGTATATTGATTAACTAAATATAATTAAATCACTACCAACTCGGAACACAAAGCTTTTTATGGGTAAAAACGTAAAAGTTTTACCTTATAGCCTGAACCAGTTTTCGCTTATTATAAGCTCCTGTTGTTTGGTTTATTTGAAAAATAAATTACAAAGAAACTACTTTGCATATTTTCCCTTCCACTTAGGGACCCAAAAACCAAAATAAATAATCACAAAAATAAGGAATTAATCAAGCAGCATCTGGTTTACAGCACTACCTTACCAACTGCACTTAGGCATGTATATGAGCAAATTATTAATAAATAACAACAGTTCCAAACAACAAGCAACCGAGTAAATAAAAACTAGAGAGGGAGCTAAGGTCAGAGGAATTACAATTTCAGTGCTACATGTTTGTATAAAGTAACCATTAAGCAATCTGAACACATAATAACATGACTCAGATAAGAAAGAGAGAGATAAAGAAAAAAGGCAAAGAGAGAGAAGACTTTAAGAAGTACAGCAAGTACAGCTATGCTTATCATCATTTCAGTATAAGTTTCCCAAGTTCATAGATCAAACTAGTGTTTGTTTATAATGTACTGCAAAATTACAACCTTGCAAAAGTTGCATAATATTATATTGTATGTATACAAATTTTTGTACGTAAATTTAGGCATCTCGTGCCTCACGTCCAGGGCGACAAATTTATATAACGTGACAATTTGGCAAATTTAATTTAATTTAAATTTGTGGAGTCCCTCGATCTTGGAGCACCAAATTTAAACAAATAAATAGGCGTGAATGGTCTCACGTTCAAGATTGACAAATTCTTTAAACATATAACATTTAAATTGGGTGTCAGGTGTATCTGCAATAAGAACTCTATGGACTTGAAACGGTAATTAAAATTAATTTTATACTATAAAAAAATATGTGCACATGGCACTGACTTCGATTTTAAAACATTAGTTATTATTTGTTATTATGCCGTAAGGCTTAAGATATATACATCCTTACTAACTAAACATTCTATGCTACTAAATAGTATATAAAAGAAAAATCTCATTTTTAGACTACTCAGTCTATTAATATGTTTCAAAATCAATTTTTAAATCTTTTTTCTATATATGGTACGTACTCAAAAGATTAATAGTTATTACTTCTCAGTACTGTTTTCTCAAATACTAATTGTTTTTATTTATATTCTTTGTAATCATTTTATATCATATTAATTTGACACTTGTTACGTTACTAGTATTTCTAAAACATCTATGATTTTTAACTCTACTATACAAGAAATATTACTCTTATTTTTAAATAAAATATTAATGTCTTTAACTGTCTTTGTATACTGTGTATGATTAAGATATGAATAAGTTGTCTATCACCTTATTGTCGTCAATCATACTCGATCATTTTTTGTTCCATCGGTGTTCATCTTCGTCTCGCCTCCAGCGTCGGCTGTCTCTCTTCTCCTCTTGTCCAGCGTCGGCTGTCTCTCTTCTCTCGTCCTCTCCTCTTGTCCAGCATCGTATCGCTATGGAACTGCTTCTCTTGTCCAGCGTCGTATCGCTATGGAACTTCTTCTCTTGTCCAGCGTGTCGTATCGCTATGGAACTTCTTCTCTTGTCCAGCGTCGTATCGCTATAGAACTTCTTCTCTTGTCCAGCGTCGTATCGCTATGGAACTTCTTCAGTAATGCTGTTATTAATTACAATGTTTGTCTTATAGCTTGGTTACGTATTTGTACATAACTGGCAATTTAAACTGTTTATAAAAATATTAATAATTAATTACAATGTTTGTCTTATAGCTTGGTTACGTATTTGTACATAACTGGCAATTTAAACTGTTTATAAAAATATTAATAAATATGCTGTGCTGACGGGCATAAGCTCCCGCTGCATCGTGGATGATTCAAGAAAGAGAACCACTGAAGCTTGCGTGTCCTATTTATACCCATGTCTTGGTCAACACCCTTCAGTGATACAAAATCGACATGTTAGAAACTGTCTTTGGCGTCAGTTCCCCCACTCTTTGTCAAATTCACTATTTTTTATATTTCTGCGAATTGCAGAGTCCTGTAAGTATTTTTTTATACTTATCTTATAACTAATTTTACAACACATGTTCATTGTAATTTTGGACATTGCAACTTAACCCTTATGATTTGTACACAGTTATTTCACTATTACACTTGTACGGCGTGTCACTTTCGCGTGGTTTTCGCACACAGTATTTATTAAATTTATTTACATTTTATGGTGCTTTTGGATTTTAATTCTTAATTCTAGTTTATGAATAATTACGGAAAAACAGTTATTGTGCAATTATTCATACTGGGGTGGCAAACTTGCCTGCAGAGACCTGCGTTCACACACACTAGCAAAATACTGGTGTACACACTTTCAGTTACATTTGTGTGTGTGTGCACGTTGATTCAGGTCGAAACACCTGTTCATATTTTTGTCTGAGTCAAGCTTGCAATCCATAACATGCTTATTTCTAATATATTATTAATTATTTACAGTTTATTAAGTAAATTTAAATTTTTATATTTCATGCTCAGTACATCACTTATTTGTACTGTCGCATTATTCCTCTGCTTGGTAACAAAACAAAATTTTAATAAATTTATTTATTATAAAATTTTTTTTTATTTATTTATTATTATTTGCAAAAAAAAATATAACAAATAATAAAGAATAATATTCGTCATTTCACCCTTAATAGGAGTGTATACAAATGTCTTACCTCCCCTCTTTCGTACGCTCACTGCTCGCGACCTTGAATTAGGGTGGCTTTACAAACAGCTGATTTGACTGGTTTCAATGACCTCTGTTTTATGTGTAGAACTTCTTAAATGACGTTGCGTGGAATTTACCAATTTCTTTCTTCTGTATCTCATCATATACAATGAAAGTGTTCTGTCCCACTCGCTGTCTTAACGTATACGGTCCATTATAAAGTCTGAAGAATTTCTTCGCCGTATTATCACTCCTTTTTCCCACTGGATTTGCTTTGAGTAGTATACTTTCTCCCACGTTGAATTGTTTTAACTTGTGAGTTAGATTAAATCTCTCTATTCTCTTGTTACCTCTCTCTCTTATTCGTTGCTTTGCGTATTCAATTTTCACACTTATTGGTACAGGTACATTTTGGTTATTAGGTTTGTTTAGATATTTAGTCCAAAATCTGGTTGGCTTCTTATCTTCTTCTAATTCCATTGGAGTGTATCCTGTTGCTTCACTATAATTTTCGTTAATGGCTTTTTCAATAAATGGTAAATATTCTGCCCATTTATTGTGTTGATTATGGCAATATATTCGTAAATATTTACCTAATTCTTTGTTAACTCTCTCAGCAAGGTTTCCTTGAGGATGTCTTATGGATGTGAGTACTGGTTGTATTCCATTTTCCCTTAACGTCCTCTCCCATTTTTCACTTTGGAATTGCACACCTTGATCACTGAGTATCTTCTTCATTTTTCCATATAACGGAATATATTTTTGCAGTAGTATCTTTAGAACAACTTTGGTTGTGGGTCGCATAATTGGGTACAGTCGGACTGCCTTGGAAAACACATCGATACATACCAATATGTGCTTCACACCTCGACTTGATCGTGGTAATGGTCCCAGAAAATCCACTGCAATTAGCTCTCCTTTGTTTTCCTTCTGTATACTCTGCATTCCTACATATGTGTGTAAATTCGGTCCTTAATTTTACATTAACTTACTCATACATTCTTACCTTCGCTTCTAAACTTCCTTAGCTCTTTTCTTAACATGACATTACTTTATCTAATACATTACTTATACACTACATTAACATTCATTACCTTTTATTACCTTTCTGATCGCTACAACTTTCTTGAAATACACTTCCGTAACAGAATACTTTTTTAGCTCGTAGTGTGTCGCATGGTCGGTTACAGAGGAACTGTCTTGGAAAACAACGATATTTTTCTCGAGGTCCTTAATCCTAAGTAGTCTCTGCCCTTATGACTTTTCACTCTCGCTTTCTTCTGTGTCCTTGTATCTTCAATAAGTGTTCGCTTGATCAGCCGTTCTAATAATTATGGCAATTATTGCTCATCTTAATAATTTCTTCATATTTATAACATATCAATAACATTTCTTTTACCATCAATAATACATTTCTTAATTAAACCTTTCAAATAACATTCCTTATAACATTTCTTAATTATACTCTCTTATATTCTTACACATATTATTTCTTATTATTAATAATTAATAGTTATTATTTTTCTCATTTAAAAATAATTATTTATTTTATTCGGGTATTGAGTTCAGTGTGTAGTTAGAACTGACACCCTTCATTATACAATTGGATTGTTGTACACAGGAAATTCATTGTGTTCACCCTAGTATAAACAACATCCGCGTTCCATTGTATTATCCCCTCGTTACCTTTCCGTGGCATTGCAGCGACGTTTGTGTTTATCGTAGAAGTCACCTGTTCATAGTGCAACGTTTTCATCTTGCCTCTCTTTCTCTCGTAACGGTCACATTCCATAATTCTCTCCTTCTCTCCGCATAGCTGCTTTTGACGAACGCATTTTTTAGTAGTTAGTCTGCATTTTACATATACCGTGAAACATTCTTTTGTGCGTCGTTTATGATAATACTCGCCATAATTCTCATACTTGCAGTTATAATTATCGTTATTATAATTATTGTGCGTATATCTAACATCATATTTACCACAATTTTGCGTAGTGTTTCGTCTAGATAACTTACTACGTTTCTTGTTAGGCCTACAGTGATATTTATCTCCGTAAGTGTGGTGTTTTATGTGTTTCAAATGTGTCATCTTGTGTGATTTACTATTGTGTGTGTGCCTCACACTTGGAATATCGCTATTAATAAGGTATGTTTTATTAACCTTTATTTGCTTCTCCTCCTTAATGTTAATTATTTTTTTATAATTATCATTAGTAATTACACATGTATTTTCAATTTGTATGAATTCTTCACATACTATCTTTTCACATATTAGCTCCGTTTGTTTATTAATTATTCCACAGACATTTTCTGCGATCGTGTCAATACGTCTGTTTGTATTAACAATTTTTTCAGTTAACTGCGCATTACTGTCAATTATACTTTGTTTTATTTCAATATTATCAATTTTTAACTCTTCTAAACTCTCTGTAATTTTTATGGTGTCCTGTCTAAAATTTTCAGTTTGTTCTTCTAATTGGTTCTTATTAGATTCTTTTAATTCGTCTAATTGTTTCTTATTAGATTCTTTTAATTCGTCTATTCTAGCATTTAAATTTTCTGTTTGTTTTGTGCTTAATTCATCGACCCAGGCACGCATCATCATCTGGAATGCTTCGACGTCTAAATTTCCTGGAGTCGTCATGTTGAAGTATTATTAAAATATTTATTTAATAGTAATTCTTTAAAAAATTATTATTGATAACCATTCCCTACTTATTTATTTATTTCTGTATTTTTATTAATAGTTATTATTAATACTCATTACAGTTACACCTGTTACGTAGACAACAATATTATTTGTGGTGGGCGCCAGCTGTGTGATTACACAACAATTAACATTACATTCAGTTACTGTTTACTACAAATAATAATTACATATTATACATTTTTCATTTAACACTCTTTATATATTTTAGAGCAACCATTTAGCTACATAAAAAATGTTAATAGTCAAATGATGGGTATCGGGTCATACATTCATGATCTACAATTTATGTCACAAATTTTTGTACATAAATTTAGGCATGTTGGGCCCCACGTGCAGGGCGACAATTTATGCAACATTACAACCTTGCAAAAGTTGCATAATATTACATTGTATGTATACAAATTTTTGTACGTAAATTTAGGCATCTCGTGCCTCACGTCCAGGGTGACAAATTTATATAACGTGACAATTTGGCAAATTTAATTTAATTTAAATTTGTGGAGTCCCTCGATCTTGGAGCACCAAATTTAAACAACGTTACATATACATAAATAGGCGTGAACGGTCTCACGTTCAAGATTGACAAATTCTTTAAACATATAACATTTAAATTGGGTGTCAGGTGTATCTGCAATAAGAACTCTACGGACTTGAAACGGTAATTAAAATTTATTTTATACTATAAAAAAATATGTGCACATGGCACTGACTTCGATTTTAAAACATTAGTTATTATTTGTTATTATGCCGTAAGGCTTAAGATATATACATCCTTACTAACTAAACATTCTATGCTACTAAATAGTATATAAAAGAAAAATCTCATTTTTAGACTACTCAGTCTATTAATATGTTTCAAAATCAATTTTTAAATCTTTTTTCTATATATGGTACGTACTCAAAAGATTAATAGTTATTACTTCTCAGTACCGTTTTCTCAAATACTAATTGTTTTTATTTATATTCTTTGTAATCATTTTATATCATATTAATTTGATACTTGTTACGTTACTAGTATTTCTAAAACATCTATGATTTTTAACTCTACTATACAAGAAATATTACTCTTATTTTTAAATAAAATATTAATGTCTTTAACTGTCTTTGTATACTGTGTATGATTAAGATATGAATAAGTTGTCTATCACCTTATTGTCGTAAATCATACTCGGTCATTTTTTGTTCCATCGGTGTTCATCTTCGTCTCGCCTCCAGCGTCGGCTGTCTCTCTTCTCCTCTTGTCCAGCGTCGGCTGTCTCTCTTCTCTCGTCCTCTCCTCTTGTCCAGCATCGTATCGCTATGGAACTGCTTCTCTTGTCCAGCGTCGTATCGCTATGGAACTTCTTCTCTTGTCCAGCGTGTCGTATCGCTATGGAACTTCTTCTCTTGTCCAGCGTCGTATCGCTATAGAACTTCTTCTCTTGTCCAGCGTCGTATCGCTATGGAACTTCTTCAGTAATGCTGTTATTAATTACAATGTTTGTCTTATAGCTTGGTTACGTATTTGTACATAACTGGCAATTTAAACTGTTTATAAAAATATTAATAAATATGCTGTGCTGACGGGCATAAGCTCCCGCTGCATCGTGGATGATTCAAGAAAGAGAACCACTGAAGCTTGCGTGTCCTATTTATACCCATGTCTTGGTCGACACCCTTCAGTGATACAAAATCGACATGTTAGAAACTGTCTTTGGCGTCAGTTCCCCCACTCTTTGTCAAATTCACTATTTTTTATATTTCTGTGAATTGCAGAGTCCTGTAAGTATTTTTTTATACTTATCTTATAACTAATTTTACAACACATGTTCATTGTAATTTTGGACATTGCAACTTAACCCTTTTGATTTGTACACAGTTATTTCACTATTGCACTTGTACGGCGTGTCACTTTCGCGTGGTTTTCGCACCACAGTATTTATTAAATTTATTTACATTTTATGGTGCTTTTGGATTTTAATTCTTAATTCTAGTTTATGAATAATTACGGAAAAACAGTTATTGTGCAATTATTCATACTGGGGTGGCAAACTTGCCTGCAGAGACCTGCGTTCACACACACTAGCAAAATACTGGTGTACACACTTTCAGTTACATTTGTGTGTGTGTGCATGTTGATTCAGGTCGAAACACCTGTTCATATTTTTGTCTGAGTCAAGCTTGCAATCCATAACATGCTTATTTCTAATATATTATTAATTATTTACAGTTTATTAAGTAAATTTAAATTTTTATATTTCATGCTCAGTACATCACTTATTTGTACTGTCGCAGTACATATTGTTTGTTTATATTGCAGTTTGGACCTCAAAGTTAGGGGTTGTTTTAAACAGAACTATTATTTTGAAGTATTTTATTCAAATCTGTTAAATGTTTAGCTTACAAATTTTTTGAAAAGAAGTAGTAATAATAAATCACAGAACTGTTGCCATAAACTAGTCAGACTGTGACGAATAGCCCATACTGTATTTGCAAGCTTGAAACTATCTCTTATTTGACTATTTGTTGGATTTTGTTTATAATAACTGCAAACAGAATTTCACAAAGCTTGGAATACTGGAGGGTTAATCCTCCCTTGCAGCCCTAAAGTTGCACCTATGAACATAATTTTGTCATATAAAGAAGAATTTTGTCATGTAAGAATTCTCTTGAGAAGAAAATCTGAAATTATTATCTGTATTGACCTGTAGAAGACCATTTTCAGCCGAGTAACATCTTTTAAATATTAGGGAAATTTGTAAAGTTCGCGGCCTTACATATAAACGAATGTGTGGCGTTTCTGTTTTTACCACATCTTGATGCTTTCTAGTTGGGTCAAGTCATTGTTGTGGAGAAACAGCTATATAACTAAGGTTATCTTACAGCAACGATGAAAATGGAGAAAACTGAACATCAGATTTTTTGTTAAGAAAGGTTCAACGCCAACAGGAATGTTTAATGAGATGAAGAATGTGTTGGGTGATTCTGGGCCTTCATTTATTACAGTGAAAAAATGGGCTACTGAATTTAAACGTGGTCGTGCAAGTTTTGAAGGTTACCGTGTACTGGGCATCCGAAAAGTGCCACTACACCAGATATCATCAATAAAGAGCACAATATTGTTTGGAATATCGCCGTTTGAAGGTGTCTGAAATTGCTAAGACTGTGGGCATCTCAAACGAAAGAGTACATCATATTCTTACTGAGGAATTAGGTATGAAAAAGCTGTCTGCAAGATGGGTGCCACATTTGTTGACAAGTGACCAAGAACGCAGGGCGAATGGAAGCTTCTCAGGGATGTTTGGACCATTTTAAGAAAAATCCGAAAGATTTTATTCATAGATTTATAACAACTGATGGAACTTTGGTCCATTACTTCACTCTAGAAACAAAACAACAGTTGAAACAATGGATTCGCCGCCTCCAAAAATGGTAAAATCAAATTCTGGGATGCTTTTCTGGGATGCTAAGGTGATATTGTTACTAGATTGCCTTGAAAAGGGCCAAACAGTAAATGGAGAGTATTACGCTAACCTTTTGGGCCAATTAAATGTAAAAAAAGACCAGGTTTACCAAAGAAGAAGATCATTTTCCATCAGTATAATGCATGCTCTCACATCTGCATTGTGTCTATGGCAAAAATCGCCGTGTTGAAGTACGATCTTCCAAACCTCAAAACATTTTTGGAGGGAAGCGATTTTCCTCATATGATGAGGCGAAAACGGAAGTAAACAGTTTTGAGGACCTAGAAAAATTGGACTTCCTGAACAGGGTAATGACTTGATGCTTCATTGCTGTTTGTGGGGTGAACGTGGCACCACAATGCGGTAAAGAACAGAAACACCACACATTTGTTTCTATGGTAGGCCGTGAACTTTTCAAATCACCCTCGTACTGTAATAAAGAGTATGACAATTTATGGTACAGAGCCTTGGTGGCAGATTGAATTGGAGAGGAGGAGACTAGATGTGATGTAGACAGGTGCTCTGAGGCGATCTGCTTAAATGACTATCCAGATTTGAAAATGATACCGTCAGGAATGTTATAGGGGCAGAGGAAACTGTAACACAAACTACAGAAAGATGTCAATTAATATGGATGTGCATGTTTGGGAGATAGCTGATAGTAGATTTCCAAAAGTTGTTTGGAAATGGACTCCATTCAGAAGGAGGAAAAAGGATGACCCAGAAGAATGTGGGACAATAGAGAGAGGATTGCCATGAAGCCCAGAAGCCATGAAAGAGAAAGAGAGAGAGAGAGAGAGAGAGAGAGAGAGAGAGAGAGAGAGAGAGAGAGAGAGAGAGAGAGAGAGAGAGAGAGAGAGAGAGAGAGAGGATTGCTGATTGATGATCAAAGTTGGAGCTCAGAAGTCGTTGAAGACCATTTATACATAACATCTTTTACAAAGTTGGCATCTACAATTGTAATAGTGACTTCTTCAGGTTTATACATTGTACATGTTTTTAGTGGTTGAAACATTTATGAAAAACGTATTTTCTGTACTACTATTTGATTTCATTTTGATGTGTTTCAATTATTATATTAGTTCATTAGCGATTTGATAATGTCATAATAACTGAAGCATGTTGTCAAAAACAAATGTAATGTATTTGTCACTACAAATAATGTAATTTATCATAAAAATGTTTTTCATAAATCACTTCTTCAATCGAATGAGTAAACATAAGGGAAAGTCAAGGAGGAAATGAAAAAAAATGATTAAGGGAAAACCCTACACTCATCTGCAAGAATTGTTCACATCCGTATGGACAGTGTGAAACACTATTAATTAGTGCATATATGTTAAACTCTTACCTTGTGGATATCTCCAGAGTTCTACAGACGAACACAGCTGCAGAAAGGATTATTTGAAGGTTACTAGTACACATATAAATACGCAGTTCATTTTAAAACAAATCGCTTCTAATTTATTAGCCACATTACTTACTCGTCAATTAAACATTAGTCTTTATATTAGTAATACATTAAATTCAAACAAATTAATAAATGAAATCTTTCTTAACCTATAACAAATTATATCTTTTTGAATAAACCAGTACGTTTATTTTTTAATTTTTTACCTTGCTCTCATATTTAATATAAAAAACCTTTTTCTTAGAGATCTCTTTGTTTTTACGTTTTAAGCTTTTGTTAATCAAAATTATAATCATCATTTACTGAACATGGGTTTAAATGTTAATATGCTGTGATTTTAGTTACCCATCCATTACGTTTCCTTCTGGTTTGCTACGCCGTCTCGTGATAATCGTTTTACTCGTTTTTCGCACTCCGGCACTATTAACATCGAGTTTGGTTATTGTTAAATAATTTATGCACTGGAAGATGTATACTGTAATATGTTTTTTATATAGCCGGCACTTTTGAGATTCGCCCGGGCACTTAGTATTTTAACGGTCGCGCGACCATAAG
This sequence comes from Magicicada septendecula, assembly GCA_034769895.1. Taxonomy (NCBI): domain Eukaryota; kingdom Metazoa; phylum Arthropoda; class Insecta; order Hemiptera; family Cicadidae; genus Magicicada; species Magicicada septendecula. The sequence continues at coordinate 479,404,961 of CM068373.1, forward strand.
TTGCAAAGTTACAATAGAACTGTTTTTATGTTTTATTAGATAGGCCCATTTGCTTTAGGCCTATCTTGCATGCCCGAGGCCACTATTTTTTAATTCACAAACTGTACTGTATGCTGCTGCTTACTACTGTTGGCTGTTGCTTCTGTGGTGACAATCTGCATACTGTGATTCACAAAGACTGCTGCTGGGGCAGTTACGCAATACGTCTAGACATCCTTGTTTATGTTAACATTGTGTTGCTGGTTAAACTGAGGCACCTCACAGGTGAAAGTTAACAATTGAAAATTAAAACTGACTTGATATAAAATAAAACTGAAACTGGGGTAGCACACAATTCTGTACCATTACAATACCCCCCAATAAGAGATTGGATGCCGAAGCATACAAACTCTTATTGCCTAAAACCTAAGAGGATCAGTGAGGATATGGCACCACAACCCCCCTGAACTCTTTACTAAAATCATGGGTACTTACCCCCCTAGTCTGGCAACTGTGACAGCACCCATCCGATCTTACTGGACTTCTCTGTTCGAGATCCCAACACCACAAGCTCGGACAGATACCTGCCACAGTATCGCCTGACTTTATGACATTCAATTAAAATTTAACAAAAAGGACTTCCATTATACCATATCCCCCAACTGATTTGTTTCCTCTTAGCCGTACTGGTTCATTATCCGCAACGTACTGGTTTTTTTTTTTTTAAATAATATCAACTTATTATATAATTTTAATCCCTTATAAACATTATTCCCCACCAAAAAATACAAGTATATTACTTAAAATACAAATATTATAATAACACTAACATTAAATCAACCTTCGGTAAAACTTCAATTATTATTACCTTATTATTCAATACACAATTCAAACCAAAGTAAATATAAATTAATTCCAAACCAAAAATAAATTTACATTCATTATTAAAAATTATCTTATCAATAAATTTAATTCATATTGTTTTAATTAACAATTTCAAAATTAATTACATTTTTCAAAATGATCCTACAAAAAAATATTACCTACATTCCATCACATCTGGTGTTTCTTTTTACTTCATAATAAACTACTCATGGCAATGATTCAGCAGAATAAAACAGTTATCAACTTCAACACATCTGGCTGTAAACATTAGTCAAAACATACAACATACCTATTTACATTAACAGTTGTCTGCCAGACTGGTGTTACAAACACTCTCAGTCTCAATATTCTGATTACCTCACCTCTAATACCTGTACTTCCTTCAACTTTTAATTTCTATAAATCTTTTAATGTTAACATATTTGTCAATGTCTATTTATTACAGTTCAAACCAAATATAATTTTAATTCACCTTTTTAAATTACTTTAATAACCTCCAACCAGAACAGTTTAACTTTAATTACAGTATTTGAAACACTTTTAATGCAAACACAATTCAAAATTAAATTCATTATTATCTCTTATTATTATTGTTAATTGGCAAAATAAAGTATTATTATTATTGTAACATACTGTAAACCTTGTTACATAAACTTTAATCTACATTTAGACAATATAGCCTTGACACAATACATTTGGCATTAACACAGTTATTTACAAATTTTCGACATAATTTTCTTGTGTACCACACTTCAATACCTAAAGCAGCCAGGTCATTACCATATACTAAAGTATTTAAAATGTCCATTCATTGAGTTTATATTCAACCTCCATCGTCAAAAATTAGTCTTTTCTGCACGTAGCATTTTTCAATTTTATTGATACACATCATATGGCTATCATTTGTGTAATAGCCCTTATCAACATAATATTTCATACCATTATTACCTATTGATTCATAAAACTGGTCTACATTTGTAATTTAAATTCTGTCTCCGTAAGTGTTTTTATACAACATCAAGTAATTTATTTTCTCATCATATTCATTTACTATACTCATTAAAACATCAGGTAAGTTATTATTATTCATACAGGCATCATCAAAATAATTATCAATCTCTATTTTACAAGGTAAGTCAATTTGTTCCTCTCTCTTAATGCATAAACTCTGTACTAATATTTCATAATCTCTGTTTACCTTAAATATTTCTGTTTCTCTCTCTCTATTTCTCTCATCACAATATTTCTCACAACATTTCACATTGTCTCTCTCACTCCATGCAGAGGGTACCACTTTGTTACTACAACATCTGGCTTTACCAGATAAACACAAATAATTTCTTTGACATTTTACAGACCTTTTGTCTTCTACAAAAACTAGCGAGGAACCTTTGTCCTCCAACAATACTGGTGAAGCTTTTTCTTCACCTGTATCACAAGAAAAATTTGCCCTCTTTTTATACTCTACATTTAAACTATCTTCTCGCTCTCTCTCACTCTCATCGGCATTTGCTAACAACACTTCATTACTAAACTCTACTTCAACAAAATCTTCCTTATCACTCTCAACATTAATCTCCTTATTTTCTAATACGTACCACGTTTTTACACATATCATTATAATTCTCATTTGTTTTACATTCAAAATTTCCAGTTACTTTCTGTATTTGTTTATTGATTTTTTCTACCACATTACTCTCTATTTCGTCAATTCTATTATTCATACTTTTTAATGTATGACTCAACGTTTCATTTAATTCATATTTCAATTTGTTAAAGTTACTCTCACACTTAATTTTGACCTCATTAATATCAATCTTAAGTTCGTTAAACTGTCTACTCTGTACATCAAATTTATTGTTAAAATTACTGTTCATTTTCTCAAATTGATTTAGTATATCACTCATCATATCATTGTCTAATTTGTTACTACCTTTTGTTGAGGTTGGGGTCAACTGGACTCCCGAATCCTCTGTTATATTAGTTTCATCTGTTATATTTAGCTGTATTATTTTATGTTGACTCGCACTTGGAGTCGAATGTATCTCAAAATTACTCATAACATTTGACTCGTCACAATTGTCAACACTCGTTATTTCATTGACATCGTCATTATTCCCTGTCATTTTTTATAAGTTTATAAAATGTTACATAGGAATTTTAATCTTATCCAATATTAACTTAACCCTTTTTATATTTCACTATGTTCATGTACTTTACCAAAACGTCCTCCCTCTCAAATAACCGTTCTGCAGCTTATTTAGGTCTGGCGAATGTAATAACAAATTACACTCGAGTCCCTGTTCGGGCGCCAGTGAAACACTATTAATTAGTGCATATATCTTACCTTGTGGATATCTCCAGAATTCTACAGACGAACACAGCTGCAGAAAGGATTATTTGAAGGTTATCAGTGCACATATAAATACACAATTTGTTTTAAAACCAATCGCTTCTAGTTTATTACTTCGTTTTACTTGGACATCAATTAAAAACTGGTATATTATTTTATATTATCAGTAAGTGTTATTAACGAATAACATGGAAATCAAACAAATTTACAAAAGGAATCTTTTTACTTCTAACCTATTACAAATTGTTTATATTTGAAATGAACCAGTACATATTTATCTCTTTTCCCCTTGCTATTTTCTTTTAACAAAATCCCTTCCTTTAGAGCTCTCAATTATTTAGATTTTCGTCATTCAACTATCATCATTTGTTTTAAATTGATTTACATATATATATGTAAGGTTGTTAGTTACCCGTCCACCGTGTGTGTCCATATGGTTTGTTGCACGGTCTCGTTTTAACCGCTTTCGTTGTTCGGGCGCACTCCTGCAATTATTTATTAGTTTACAGTATTTACTTATATTTTCACTGTTTTAATTCAATGTTCCCACATATGGTAAAATAATAGTCGGCCGACGTAACTTTGTTCGAACACTTGATGTTTTATAAGCTGGCCGCGCTATACTGGTAACATTTGATAACTTTTATTAGATAGGCCGATTGTAATAGTTTCGGCCTATCTTACACCCGAGGCCACCGTTTAACTTTTAGCTGCACTGTATGCTGCTGCTGGCTGTCTGTTGTTGCTTCTGTGGTGACAAACTGCATACTGTGATTCACAAGGACTGCTGCTGGCAAAGTGTTACGTAATGCGTCTAGACAATTGGTTAGGCTAACAGTGTGAATTGCTGGTTAAACTGAGGCACCTCACAGGTTAAAACTAACAATTGAAAATTAAAACTGAATTGATATGGAATAAAATTGAAACTGGGGTAGCACACAATTCTGTACCGTTACAAGTGATATAGTCAAGGGAGTTGTTGGGTTTGCAACCCCCCCCCCCCCCCATCGAGTAGGTTACCATATAACATATACATTATTACAAGTTCTCTGCTATTGCCAACACCTCTGCTTCTGCTTATCAACAGTGATTCACCACTGTAGAAAAACCATGGAAAAATCTTGATCAATAAACCAATCCTGACTATAAACCCTACCCAATAAGGGTAGACAAGACATAGGCATTAAATAATTTTATGATTAATTTTCTAAATTTCTTCTATCTTATATTGTGTGAAATATCATATTTGACTATCTTTTAACAGCATTTTTTCAAACCTTCTTAAGTTTTTCTGAAGAATTTTGTTATATACCCATGGACCCCCCTCCCACATTATCACAGAATCATTTTAGCATTATCATGTTCTCATAATGCTAAGGAAATGAAATATGCTTCGTATTGTTTAAATTAGCAGCCATCCTTACTATTTCTTTTATGAATTTGCTAACTGCTATATAATTTTTTATTGTTCGACTAAGCTTTTCGTCATTACTGACATCTTCAGGTCTTAAACAACGAGGTTGACCTGACCTGAAGGTTGTTTAAGACCTGAAGATGTCAGTAATGACGAAAAGCTTAGTCGAACAATAAAAAATTATATAGCAGTTAGCAAATTCATAAAAGAAATAAATGAAATATGGTTGAGTATTGTAAGGTACAATACACAATGATTTAAGAGTCGGATGTTTAGAAGATGAAAGACGGGTTAAAGGTGAAAATGAGTTATCCATTTATCACTGTGAGTCTGTGTGTATTGTATTATGCTACAGTTGAACACGTTTTCTTTGTTTTAACTCGATAATTTGGCATTTGTCTGTCTGTCTATATATGGATGTCTCATGATAACTTTTGAATCATCAATCGATTTTTGTAAACCTTGACATGTACATCTTACAGACCACTATTGTTTTTGAGATTGAACACCCCAAACATGAGGAGCAGATGACAATAATGTGAGAGGGTCAGAATTGAAAAAGTCACTAAAATCCATGTAACATGTCAACTTAAAGGAAAATTAACCCATAATCTTAATATAGAGTTCAATTTAAAAAATTTTTGGACACCAGGTTGCAAAAAGTCGATCACCCAAAATTTTAGTAAAACTGTAAAAATCCATGTTGGGTATCAAATTAAGGAAGAGTTTAACTAAAACTTAAAAGCAGTGAGTGTTCAGTTTTGGAAATCTCAAAATTTTAGGACACCAGAGCAACAGAAATAAATCAAATATTTGCAGAATTGTAAAAAATTCATTCAAAATTTAGTCCTGAGATGTCAGAGAAAAGAGAATTTTAACCCAAACTTGAATGTAGCTTTTACTATGAAATTCAACTTTGGGGCACCAAGACATAATAATGGAACTCAAAATTTTATGAAAATTGTAGAAGCTTTATGGAGTATCAAATTATGAGGAGTTTTATTCAAAACACAAATGTGGTATCTATAAGCATTTTATAGAGGAAATGTCTCTCAACACTAATATGCAAAAATTTTGGATCACTTCAAAAAGCTGGTAAACTACGTTTATAAGTAAAGATTTAAATATTGTTATTAGTTATCTATATTTCTGAAACGTTCAGACATAGGGCTGTAGATATCTATAGAAACATATATAAACTTAAATGCAACAATTTGCAGTCTAAATTATTTGTCAAAATATAAGTATAATACTACTGACTCCGAACACTAAGTTTTTTATTGGTAAAAATATAAAAGTTCTACCTTGTAGCATGAACCAGTTTTTGATTATTATAAAACTGGCCAGAGGCTGGCAATAGGAGCGCTTGAGTGAGTACAGGAGATCAGGGAGTGTAATATAGTACGGGACTTAGCATTGTAAGCTTCGAGGTTATGCAATAGTAACAGCTCTTTCCCACCCCTCGCCATCCAGCGTTGTCGCACGTTACACTTGGTTATGCGTAGGCAATGGCGGGGAGGGCGGGGAGTGAAGCAACATGGCAATACCGCAGTCGCCTCGAAGCTTATATTGATACGTCTCACATTATAGTTAAGTACCATCACATAAAATCTAAAACGAGAGATTTGATATTGGCATTTCTTTGATGTTCGCAGTGGATGACCTGGTAGTAAACTGTACACACCTATTCTTTGCTGGAACCGAATCCACAAGCAACACCATTGAATTTTTAATTATGTACCTGGTACGTCACCCTGAAGTATAGGAAAAGTTACAAGAAGAACTCGATCGTGTGCTACAGAGATCCAGAAGAGCTAATCTAGATGACAGAAACAAGTTTGTATTATTCTGTTTAGATCAAAATAGTAAGTTAAAGGTACTCTTTTTCAACCTCAAATATAATTTTATTTATAGTTACAGTACCAAAAGTAAGTATAGATAATCCATTTAATATAAATGCAAGGCCATCTACCAACACATCTACAATATTAGTTTAATTTTAAACAATGGTTGTCATTAAATTCTCAATTTGGGCTGAGCAGCGAACATAATATTTATTACCATACGTGATTAATACCTTTGGAGACCTCCTTTTAGCATTCATAATTAATGAACTGCATTCATTGTCAAATGGTATGGCCCAGGTAATAGAACTTTCTAGTAGCTCACCTTGTAAATATAATAATCCAACTTGCAGCTGCTTTTCAACCAAACAACAACCAATTTAACCATGTAACCAAGATTTATAGTTGTTTAATCTTTGAATGTTGTGCGGTATTTTATTAATGTATTAATTAAGATGGAAGCTTAAAAAGTTCATAAGTGTCCAATGCTTTTTATATCAACAAAACACCAAAAAATTATTGGCGTCAGATTGATGGTTGATGCTTACAGTGTATGTTTTAGGATGAGGGATCAAGAATAAGTTACAAAGTAGTTGCTTTAGATAATGCTCTTTAGAAATTTAAATTAATAACTATGTAGTCAAGAAGCCTTTTTTTGTGCTTAATTGTTAATGGGGTCACTTTTATATATATTTGTTCTTGTGGTGGAGCAACAAGAGGTTCTATAGGTTAATCCTTCTCCCGTGGGATAAAGGTAAAAGGAAATGCCAAAAATTAAAAAGAAAGTGCCAGTAGACATGTAGCCATATAGGCTAAGTCAAATTAAGTAATTAGGATAATAAAATATAATTAATTCACTACCAACTCGGAACACAAGTCAATAGTGAATTAATTATATTTATTTAAGTAACAGACACGTCATGGACAACAAAATCCAAGAATAGGATAATTAATTAGGTGAGGATGATTTTTTTAATTGGCGTCTTACGAGTACGAAATCTCTTCAAGTAAACATTGCTAGTTGTCTGGAGAATTCAAATTTTATCCTAGTTTATTTGTAAATTATAGTAAAAAATAAAACCATAAAATAGTTTTTGTGATTTCCACTCAATTTATTAAAATTATAAAACTATGACAGCTGTTTCGGCAACACAGTGCCTTCATCAGATGGTATAAGCTGACTAATTTTCGTACACACAATACAGAATATAAAATATAATACAAGTGCTGTTGTATAGAGAGCGATAGTAATCTCGTGTCAATAAGATTTATACACATTACACAAATATATAACATAACATATACCAAGTCTATTTATACAAATTAAGCAGAGGCGAGCTATTTAGATCTAACTGATCATTTAATAATACATTTAAATATTTGTGTTTATTAATTTCAAGGGTTTCTAATAAATCAAGCTTTGGACCCTTATCAGATAAATGTAAAATTTCAAAATTGTCATTATAACTATGGTCTTTTTCTAACAAGTGATTTGCATAATTTGATTTGCCATCATTATATCTAAAACTATAATTGTGACCATACATTCTTTTTTCGAAAGATCTACCTGTCTGTCCGATATACACTTTATTACAAGACCCACAGGATAATTTGTATACACCAGACTTTTGCAGTTTATCTGTTTTACTCTTATTATTTTTAATATATTTTCCCAAAGAAGACTGCGTCTTAAAAGCTATATTTACATTCCTTTGCGTGAAATATTTACCAATATTATCAGAAGCAGAACCTATGTAAGTGAGAGTGTGATATCTTTTAATCTGTGTTGAGGGAGGGTAAACTAGTTTTAAAGCTTGTGAATAAAATTTTTTGTTTAACAAGTGATCTATGAGGCTAGGTTGGTAACCATTGTTGACAGCTATTTGTTTAATAATGTTAAGTTCTGATTGGAAATTTGAGTCTGATAACGGAATACTAACTAGTCTGTGGATAAAACTGTGAAAAGCAGCCAATTTATGTGAGTATGGATGTGTGGAAGTAATGTGTATCGTCATATCTGTATGTGTAGGCTTATGAAAAATACCGAAGTCTAATTTATTATTGCATTTTGTTATTGTAAGGTCTAAAAAATTGATACTATTGTTATCTTCTAATTCTAAGGTAAAGCTAATATTTTTGTGTAAATTGTTAATAAAATTAAGAAAGATCTGTAATTGTCTACGTGTACCTAGAAAAATTGCTAAAATATCGTCCACATATCTATACCAAAAAATAAACAATTTGAAATAAGGGTGTGCTCTAAATTGACGAGTGGAAATCACAAAAACTATTTTATGGTTTTATTTTTTACTATAATTTACAATGGATTTTCACCAAGTAAAGGCATCAAGCATTAATTACTAGTTTATTTGCCTAGGAAGTAGTGCTGCAGTAATTGTGCAATAAGAAAATAACTGAGGGGGTCGGGGCAAGATAATGCCAAACCATATTTTTTCATAAATAGATATGTGTACTGCATTATTAGCTATAATGTGTAACAATAGTAAGGTAGTAAGTATAAGCTAGGAAGTAATGCATGCAGTTTGTTCACAACTAAATAAAGATTATGTTCTTAAATGCCATGTAATTAATTAGTTTCAAAAGATGTAAGGATTTGATTAAACTTTCAACTTTAAATTTCTGAAAAATGAGGCTTGTGCACTATCTTGCACTCACCCCCTCAATTGTGCAATAAATGGTGTAGGATTTGGGCAGTAATTTATTTCATAATAACTTAAAATATTTCTATACAATAAACAGTTTTTTGTTTTCTACTCGAATCTTACAGGGCTTACAGATATGCTATGCTACTGGGTTGCTCGTTGCTATTGTGCTTGTTGTACACAGTTTAAAAGAAAAAAATTGAAATTTGTTTAATTTATTGCTTTATTAATACTTTTAAAATAAATCAACAATTAAAATCACAAAAGATGTCCCTTGTTGTATACGTACGCTATGCACCTAACCCAAGACTGAATGCAGCATCCAGATCGCTTCAGTTTACAAGTGCTCTATTGCCTCTACAGATGAAACTGATTTGTACGGTAGCTTCAACATAATGTAGATTCAGCCATATTATTTGTTAGGATTATGCACCTCGTAGCATGAGTTATACAACTCTGAGCAGACTCAATGCAAACATAGGAGGTCTAACAGCAAGCAAAGCAGTCATGCATTCCATTCTTCTTATAACAGCAAGATTTGAACTGACTCACTTCAGCAAGGTAAGTACAGGAAGAGAATGGCCATAGTAGGGAGACATGGGACCCTCAGGGTAGCAATCTCTTCCTGCACAATGTCAGAACAAGCTGTTATTATGGTTGCAAGTGTGATTCTTATTGACCTTCTTGTAGCTGAAAGAAAGTATGTGTTAAAGGAAAACCAAAGTGGGTAATGAAGTTGTGGTCACAGAGGCAAGAGAGATCATTGTGTGATGCTGGCAAGTATTTTGGGGTTTTGAGACCAGGGTAAATGGACTGCTAAGCTGATCACAAATCTTGCCAAGTGGACAGACCATGGGAATGGGGAAGTTAAATACTACTTCACCCAATTTTTCATTGGGCATGGCTTACCTTAAGAGTATGAGAAACATCATGAACCCAGCCTGCCAGGGTTAAGAGTAAAACAATAACTAATAATAGTGTTTCCACACTAAATAATTGTAATTAATCATTTGAAGATTAAAAAGCGCAGACCAATACAAAAAAACGTACACGCTCTTGCCGCGGTGTACATGGCAAGTGTGCACCAACTGTGACGAGCTTTGTATATGAGGAAATACACTGGAGTAGTGCTGTGGCTGTCTAGACTCAGGTGCTCCTATTGCAACGATATAGGCTCGCTTGGTGTGATTAGGGACTGCAAACCCCGCCCGCTTGTATGTTATGGCGCCACTAGTCTGTTGGTAAATAACACGTGGTGTGCCAGGTAGGAATTAGTAAGTTTATGTTGTTAGTTAGTGTCGGTCGAATTTTTTGTGAATTTAATTGTTAGTGTCAGTCCAATTCATCGTTAAATGTAAATAGTAGTACATATAAAGGATTAAGGTGTCATAGTTTAAGATATTTATTTTATTTAACTGGTAGGACGCAATGAATTCTGTCGTAAACTTAACGAAAACGCTGTTCAGTTTACATCATATTGAGAAACGAAATTAAATTATGAGAGTACATAGGCTACACCAGATCTCTCAAATTTAATCAAAATGTAAAATCAGGTAACAGAATATTTAATCATAAATTTAAAAAAGATTTATACAATAAACATTTATGTAAATATCACTATTGTTTGATGACTCGGAACACTAAGTTTTTTATAAGTAAAATCGTAAAGATTTACCTTACAGCCTAAACCGGCTTTCACCTTTAGAAGGCTTCATCAGAGGCTGCCGTAGGTAGCGCTGTCCGTCTTGTTGTTGGCGACGGGATAGTTTTTCGAAAGATCGATGCTGTGTGTGTGGTGAGATGTGTTCGAATAATGCGTGCGATTTGAATTGTGTCTGTTCGTTTAGGATGTCGTTTTTATTTGTTTTTGTGTGTTTGTATATTTCTAATTGTTCTAGTGTGTTTAGGTTTCGGCCTTTTGTGTGTACATGTAGAATGTTCATGTTTTCGTCGATGTTTTTATATGTGTGGTTTGCTTCAATGAGGTGGTTTGCAAAGGTGGATTCTGTAGTGGTGTGGAGTGCCTTTGTGTGTTCAATGTATCTCTGTTTGAAGCTACGTCCTGTCTGGCCTATGTAGAATTTATTGCAATTTGAGCAATTTAGCTTGTATACACCGGGTAGATCGAATTTGTTTTGTGTTTTGTGTGTGCGTTTTGATAGTGTGTGTTCTGTTTTGTTAGTAGTTTTGTAAGCAATTCTGTATCCTGCTTTTTTGAATTTGTGGGCAATTTTTTCAGTTTGTTTGTTGATGTATGTTAGTGTTATGAATTTGTTGTTTTCTGTCTTTGTCTATTGTTTGTTTTGTGTTTTGTGTAGGAGTTTACTGACAACTAGGAGTTGTTCTGTCATATCCGTTAGATTCTGCTAGATATTTTATCGTGTTTAGTTCGTCTTTGTAGTCTTTTTCATCTAAGAGGATGTTGTTAAGTCTATGTATCATGGTTCTAAAAGCAGCTAGTTTGTGTTGTGTTGGGTGATTGGAGGTGTTGTGTATTAGTGTGTCAGTTGTAGTTGGTTTTCTGTATATACTGAATTTGTGCCTGTGTTCTAGTTTTATGATGGAGAGGTCTAAGAAGTTTATGGTATTGTTGTGTTCGTATTCGGCAGTGAAAGTTAAGTTTTTATGTATTTTGTTTATGTGCGTAAGTAACTGTTCACATTGTCTTTTGTTCCCCCTGTATAGTATTAGAATGTCATCAACGTATCTGTGCCAATATAGTATTTTATGTGAGTGTCTGTCATTGTTTGTGAGTATTTTTGTTTTTTCAAAGTGTTGGAGGAAGACTTCTGCTAGAATGCTGGATATGGGGGAGCCCATGGGTAAGCCATCGTTCTGTGTGTAGTATTTATTGTTATAAATTTATATGTTACTACACACAGAACGATGGCTTACCCATGGGCTCCCCCATATCCAGTATTCTAGCAGAAGTCTTCCTCCAACACTTAGAAAAAACAAAAATACTCACAAACCAACACTTAGAAAAAACAAAAATACTCACAAACAATGACAAACAAGTCCAAAAACTGAATGAAGGAGCATGCAAAATAGGACTTAGAGTAAAATGAAGCTAAGACCAAATACAAAGTGTGAAGAGACTTGTCATCTTCTGAGAATGGAAGCACCATGACATTCAGAAAGCCACATAAGAATTCTTCTGGTGGAGTGTGACCTAGAGGACAGCCTAGGAGTTGCTGGAGAGACAGTGTCCTGAGAGAGCTCATGCAGCTTAGGGTACACATTTCCTTTGTCAGGAATAATATAGATGGATGACAGTGATTGAGCATGTCAAGAGCAGCTATGTGCGTTTGTTGCACAAATATAGAAGAAGAAGAATATTTATATTTCAATAGGTTACATTACCGGAACTTGTATTGTTTATTTTTTATTCCATAGGCCTACCTCAGAACTTAAAGGATTGTGTGATACTCTTGTGAAACAAAATGCTAAAAGATAGAATCTTTACTCTTTTAGACTCTGCTATCTTCATGATCTTAATGGTTCTAAAAGACATCATTACCATAAATGTGAATGTCCAACGCATACGGGTGGCTATATCAAAGGGCCAAATTGTAGATTATGCATGCTAGAGGAGCCAAACTGATACCAGCAAATACTGTAAAATAAATTAAAAAACTTAATACCGATTAGGCACAAGTAGGCTATATGACATTAACGTTTAAGAAGAGTTGTTTATTTGCTCAATGTCTCTACATCAGGCTTTGTTTTGATTTTTCAAGAAAGCGTACAGCTAAACTAATAATTAGACATGAAATGGGTGTCTGAGTGTGCAGTGTCAAAATATCTCATTGCGTATGCTTTAGTGCATTGTTTTCATCCAACCATTTTGTGTTCAGAAGATCTCCATGGTTGGTGTGTCACATGGTTGTGTGTCATGGTTTGTTACCTCACACCCCACTTCCTGCACTGCTTTCCCCCCCACTACGATCTATGCAAACCATTTTGTGTCTTACTATTTAATCTGTACAAGTATTGTTTTGTGATCTGAGTTATAGGTGAAATCTCTTTAAACTGTGAAGCATCTACACAATAAGAAATTATTATTTTCCTTTATATTAGTCGAATATTCAATGTGAAGCACAATTTTGAGGAACTTCTGATGTTAACTACTTGCTTGGCCACTGTCACCGGAAATCAACAACACAGGACATCTAAGTGTCCTCCTGTTTTACTACATAGCCACACAGCAGCTGGCTGTTGACACATACGCAGTAAGTCCGGCTCTGACTGGCTGCCAAATTACATCAAAGCCATGCAACTATTTTCGGGATATTCAAAATGGCTGAACACTTTACTAAAAATGAACTTTAGCAACCAGCGGATTTCTGACTAGGTAGCTGCCTAGTACTCCTGTGCTGGGGGGGGGGGATTGTTTTTGGGGGTAGAGAAATGAAATTATTTAATACAGGAAATTAATAAGCTTACATATACATATCATTATGCTGTCCTTAATTAATTTGAAATTATCATGCATAATGTTTAACAGAAGTGTTCTAATATAATAAATCATTTTATAATAAATCATTGTAAAACACTTTTTACTTATGATTAACTTAGAAATAAAACATGAAAACAGTCTCAAGCAGATGAGTGATACAGAACTGTTCAAAGTGTATTAAAATGTGATAATAAATTTTCTGTTTAAAAAGTGTCTAGCAATAAGGTGTCTAGGGCAGCAAAATTGTAACTTTTAAATAAAAATAAAAAGAAGAAATGAATCCCCGATTACTACTCTTTTCTACTTACTTTTAATTAGCCAGAAGATTCCCAAAGTCCCAGGGTCACCACCACATTTTTTGGAGGAAATGTGGAAACCTTATCACTTTCCCCATAGAAACAATTTAGTAAATAAACAAAACTCCCCCTTCACAGAAAAAATTCCAGGGCCATCTAGGCAAACTTTCAGACACAGAGAATAGGTTACAGGTAGAGTGGTGTAATACATGAAACTAACACATTATGAGAAATCTGATTTTATTTTAATAAAAAAACATTGTAATTTCTTTGTAAAGTTAATGAAAATAATACAAAAAAATAAAACACAAGAAAATTTTCAATAGCAAATCAGTACTTAATTTTTTGTAATTTCCCCTCCCTTTTTTTTCACTCACTCTCACACACTCTATCAGTTGAGATCTCTATTTTATTTCATACTTTTGTTTTTTACGATTTTACTTGATAAAGGGGATTTTATATAATTTCACAAAATTTGTTACGTCCTTACTGTTACTTATCTCTTTCGACGGGGAGTCTCATGTTGGTTACGCCATCCGATGCAAGTCGCTTTCCCGACAAAAAACACCAAAAGAATGTTCCGAAAGTCCAATTTTTATTCACATTTTCTTCTTTGTTGAATTCATACGTTTACATTACTCTTTCACAAAATTTTTAAACAAAAACTAGGTAGGCCTACCTCGGCTGCCCGCAGGCACTACTAATAAAATGCATGTGTACTGTTCGGTGGTGGACGTGAGACTGGCTCACTTCACTTTGTTTCTATGTTACAGTTAAGCTTGACTACGCACTCGAAACCAGTTTTCTCCAGTTACATCCACATATCGCTGTCGCGGACTGACGTCACTTGTTTACTACTTAATCACGAGGTGCCTCGCCGTCGGCTGCTCCCAAGCCCTGATTCACTTTGTCAACAAAATGCTTTTCGTTTGAGTAATTGTGTCTCACTGGCTAAAAATAGGATGTGTTACATAATGTACCATTACAAAATGTCCAAATCCCTCAGTGACAGTTATGTACAATAGCCTACAGCTTTGAGAAAACTACGTTTTATGACACTTCTAACCTTAGAGCTAGCTGATCACAATCTGCAAAGTTGGATTTAAAATAAATTATGAAGTAGAGGAAATTAAAAAAATAACCTTAATGCTAATAACATGAAATTAAATAATTCAGATTATTTCAAGAAACCATAAGTTAGAAAAATATAGAACACTAGAACACAGTTTTTTTTTTTTAATAGAACACTTTAAGCCGCTTTTCAAAATGGTCACTATTATTCTATGATCAGTTTCAACCTCCAAACTATGCGATAAATGATGATATCTTGGAAACCATTCAAGAAGCACTTCACATAAGCCTAAGTTTTTCTCTAAAAATCCTAAGGACAATTTAGGGGAATTTTTGAAAACCTCGAAAATAAATCCAGTTCCTTGGTTGCTTTTAGTTCAACATATTAAAGAATTTTAAAAACTGTCGAGTAATAAGATCTTAGTCTCAAAAGAACTTGTATATTTATCATGTTCAGTACAGCTTACTAATCTGTATTCGTCAATTTGAGTTTTTATCTTTTTCATTAAGAAATTTAATTCACATTAATAGGCCCACTATCTGTGAGGCAAGAAGCATAGGGCTGTGTGAGGGAAACCTAAACACGATAATCTTCCAAGTGAAACTTAACAATCGTTGTAGGGCCTAGGTCTATACTGTTATTTATTACAGGTCTATACTATACATATAGTATAATAAATAAATAAACAAACACCTTAGAAGGGCACCTCCATCTGCCTCTTCCTTCTCACACCTGGCTATCAACTACATAATGCACACAATTACTCCAACATGCACTACTCTTCCATCTACGTGCCTCCACCTTCTCAACGGCCGGTCTGCATTGGCGTACATCTCCCCACAAATCCCATACCATCTGGCTGAAGGGGGCTTGCCTCAACCCAGCCCGAGCCGGGCCCTATTCGGACCAGACTCAAAAAAAAGTATAGTATTTGGAATGGTATAATTAGTGTGATGAAATAAACATAATAATAATAATTAGTAATTCTACTTTTATTAGACTTGGGAGCACATACGAAGACGAGATGTGTCAGTCAGTATTTAGGACTATTCATTTTTTATTATTATGAATACAACAAACATTAAATATTTTATCTTTTGGATTGATTTTTTTAGTTATATTTATAACCATTATGCCTAAATGGCAAATAATTTAGACTTGTTTCTAAGTTTGTGTATGTTCCCATAAGGTATTTGTAGGCCGATATCTTATATACCGTATAGACTTACATACGTAAAATAAATATAATCAATATATTCTTCGATTTCATTGTCCATGACGTGTCTGTTAATTAACTAAATATAATTAAATCACTACCGACTCGGAACACAAGTTTTTTATGGGTAAAAATGTAAAAGTTTTACCTTACAGCCTGAACCAGTTTTCACTTTTAAAAAGCTTCTTCAGACGCTGCCACTGGGAGCACTGTCCGTCTTGTTCTTGGCGACGGTATCGACTTTTGAAGGATCAGTGTTGTGTGTGTGGGGTGTAATATGTTCGAATAATGCGTGTGATTTGAATTCGAATGTATCACACACCACACACACACAACATTGATCCTTCAAAAGTCGATACCGTCCCCAAGAACAAGACGGACAGTGCTCCCAGCGGCAGCCTCTGAAGAAGCTTTTTAAAAGCCAAAACTGGTTCAGGCTATAAGGTAAAACTTTTACATTTTTACCCATAAAAAACTTTGTGTTCCAAGTCGGTAGTGATTTAATAAATATAAATACATAACACATGTGTCCAATAACACATATTAATATGTAAAAATTTTTATGAACATAGCTTAAAAACATTTTGAAGGCAGCAAAAAATTTTCAAAGGGTGTCAAAAAAATATTAATTTTATCAAATTATTGAAGATACCAAGTTTATATTTTGAATACAATTCCTTATAACTTGATGTTTATTATATATTTTTACAGTTTTTTCAAAGTCTAACTTCCTTTTTTTGACCCTTGGTGCCTCTAAAATTAAACATTTTAAAGTAAACAATAGTCCCCTTATATTCAGATTTGGGTTAAAATTACTTTTAGTCTGGTACTAGGCAAATGGATTTATACAATTTTTGCACACTTTTGATTCACTTTTTGAGCCATGGTATCCAAAAATTTTGAAATTTCCAAAACCGAACACTACATTTAAATTCTGGTTAAACTTCTCTTAAATATGATACATCACTGGATTTTTGCCAAGTTTTTCAACATTTTGCCCCCTTACATTTTTGCCAACTATTGGGAGATCGATTTCAAAACAAAAAGGGTGTGGGGTGTAAAAGTATTGGTTGATGTATTCAAAAGTTCTTATGAGACACCCAAATAGACAGAAGATAAATAGATAGACAGACAGACAGTAAAACACCATACAGCCAAGTTAAAACTGAGGAACTTGCCTCGGATATTCAGTTAAGGCCTACTGTCATCATAGCATCATCATTGTTGTCACTGTTGACACTTTCTGGGCAGGTAGCACATAGAGTTAGTAAAGTAAAACGATCAAATATGAAAATTAATAAAAATATTAATAAATAATTATATTTTGTTTCTGTTTCTAAATTTTCAGGCAAGAGGGTTTGTGCTGGCGAGACAATTGCAAGGAACACTATATTCTTGTTTGTGACAACATTCTTCGAGAAATATACAGTGAGCCTGCCAAAAGGAGATCCACTACCTGACACCGAAGCTATGACTGGCTTTACAACTGCGCCCAAACCATTTAGAGTACACATTAAAACTAGATACTGATTGAACATCACACTGTTATATACGATAGGATAGTGTCATTTGTTATTTTAATCCAATATTACCTCATTCTATTACACTTTGTTCACTCATACGTGTGTTTGTATTTATTATCTTAATTTCCCTTTGATGTTGATTGTACCTTTAAGAAGTAGGCTAGGTTATGTTGTAGGCCTACATTATGATTCATTTGGTGTATCGAATTATGAAGTATGAGGTTTGATCAAAACATTCATAAAATTTTGGTTATTTAAGTATTATGTTTTTTAATGAAGAAATTTGCATTAGTGGTTATAATCATTGCTGATCTGATGATGAGCTGAGAAGCTTGAAAGCGCTAATCTGAATAATTTTCCTATAGTGGTGTGCAACAGTAATAATTCTGTTTATTATGTTTTTGTTCTTCTATAGTTTTATTTATGTTGTCTCCTTTAAAGTAATCCCTATCAGATAAAATATGGTTATGCCAGCATTTTTCTCAGTTTTCAAAACATTTCTAGCCTTACAGTTTGAGGTACAGTCTTGAGCTCGATTAGTCAGTTTTGTTTTATGTCTTCAGTGGTCGCAAAACATCCTTTCATAATTGTTTTTGTGTTGTGAAGAGGAAAGGTCTCACGGGGCCACATCTGTTGAATACAGCGGTTGGGGTTGTTATTTTTGGTCATTTCTTCAAGAAGCAATGGTGTGTGGGCTGGTGTACTATAGTGCTGTAACTTCTGTATGTTAATTATAAAGACAATGAAGTAACACACAGTAAGCCTAGTTAATTATAAAGACAATGAAGTAACACACAGTAAGCCTAGTGTTACGGATTTTAGTTGAGTGCAAAATTTCGCGGGGGGGGGGTGTTTGAACCCGAAAATCCCTCTCTGCCTATGCCCATGTATTAATGGAACATGAGTACGTTTCCATAAAAACTGATAATTAGAATAAAGATACTTTCAAGTCCGTTACAAAAATGCAATAAATAATCGGCTGTTTCCGATAATGCCAGGGGTTCTTTAGGGAAGTGTGCTAGCCTCAGCTTTAAAATACTTCTTGTATAGCCTACAGAGGACCTACCAACTTATGACAATGTGATCACTACAACGTATGCGGACGATATTGCATGAGACGATGGTTTCCCATTAGAAACATCTACAGAATTAGAAAATAATTAAAATAAATCTGAAAGTGAGGCAAAAAAATGGAGGACATAAACTAATCGTAATGAAACAAACATACAGTGCATTTACCAAATGTCATACTCTAATTCCAACAGTATACATCGGTCTAAATGATAAACTTATTCCTAAAATTGGTTTGAGGCTTCATTTCGATAAATTTCGGACATGGCGCTCACACATATGTAGGCCTACGGTCGAAGAGGAAATTTCTTGACACCAAGTTCCGCAAGTTCCGGCTTCTCTCAGTAAAAATTTGTAATTACCAGTAGGAAAAAAGTTGTTGGCTTATAATGTCTTAGTCAGACTAATGTGGACACATGTAGGCCTATACTTATTCAGCTTTGGAAAACAGCGCCAAGTTTTAACATTTGAGAAGTTCTAGTGAAACCCCCCTTTCATTTTATTAAGTATTTTATGATTTTTTTTCATTTTGTATTTTTTTTTTTAAAGGGGAGAGACATAATATTTAAAACTAGGTAATGAACCTAGAGGAAGCCTAAAGTGTGCAAAGACCCAAGCCACAATTTCAGACATGTCCACTGGTTGGATGTCAGGACTTGCAAATAAGCAACTCTATTAAGAGTAACAAATTTATATTTATTTGATGTTCAGTCTGTACATAATATAATAAGCGTAAATAAGGCACAATTCTACAAGTGCCACTGAGTACCATTAAATTACAAATACATATGTATATCCCCGATACAAGGATATCCTAAGCATCATGTGAATGTAAGCAAGAATTTTTTTTTTAATCACCAAAATTTATTGCTCTGCATATGACAGTCATCACTATTAGAAGTTATGTATGTATGTATATATATATATATATATATATATATATATATATAATCATAATGCCTGCACAATTATTGTAAAACACCATAGGTTTAGGCATGACTGCTTAATGCAGTGGCTAGTAAAACAATAAATGCAACTCAAGGATAGAAATTTGATATCAACATCTAACATTCGATATTTGATAATTGATAAAAGGTATTTGACATGCACATATATATTATTTAATCTATGAAATTCAATATATGATAGTTAATGTAAAACACTGGATATTTGATCTCTGATACATGCTATTTGATTCAATATATAGTATTTGATTCCATGTAGCCTAGAATTACTAGTTCTGTCGACAGTCCTGATAGCACACGTGCTATACATCATTAACATTAGATTATTCTCTTTTTCTTATATTAAGAATTACACATAAACATGTACTACACACATATATAACACACACCCCAATTCCCACATCAACCTTCTCGCTATAACCCATCATATAATAGACTTTACAACTATACCCAACTTACAATTCAAAAACTTGTGTCACCATAAAAATGAAAATTCATACAACCCAAAGCAACTGATTTGCCCCCACATTACGAGATAACTTAATTTGTAATTTTAATACACGATTCGTGCAGTCTGGATCAACAACTCAGGGAAATAGCCATAATTACTATTAAGGCCTCAATAATGGCATGAAATTCAAACACCCCAGTCTTGCATTATGCCCACATGGAAGTACATGATTAAGCAGGCCACAACCAACACTCTTGATACACTGAACACGATAAATAAGGGAACTCAGAGCTGTTCATCTAAGTACTTGTATATCTGTAATCCTTTACATAGTATGAGAGTTTTTTAAATATACATAAGGTGTTTATCTATGTACAGTGTCCAAGCATGCAGGCACGAAACCTAACATGTGTTTGCAGATATTAAACCAGTTCTGAGCGGATTTTATAAGTCTGTTTTTGAGTGTGTCTGCAGATGCACCGTGTTGTGGTAGATGATGGTGTTAAATAAATTGAGATGGATCACACCTGAATTGTCCAATGTAGTAGGAGGCCAAGTCTAGGTTGAGCAGTCATTGAAACGGATGATTTCTGTGGGCAGAATTTCTGTAAGAGTTGACATCTCTGTCCCGACTGACGGCGTCTCGAGGCTTAAGTAGTTTCTCTGCACCAGGGGTTGGCAGATCTTAGGCCAACCCCGACACCCATCTCGCCATTGGCCGAGCACCTAGGACAGGCAACTTGCTATATAGGGTGTCATAGACATAACACAACCACATCACGCACTCACTCCAACAATTATAATAATGCTACAGAGAAATCACACTTTAATATTCAGCACGGGACAAGAACCTTTTCACAAACACTTACTATCTATCAACAATCCGCTCTAACCACAATATGGGCGTTATTTAGTTTTATAAATCTTTTAAAACTCTTTTGTAACTATGACATTACTTTCTATCTAGGCTGTTCTCATTTACATTTTCTGAACGAGTAGCTGAGTATAAGATAAGTTTAAATTGAATTGACCAAGTTAATAAATTACATTTAAATTTAATTAGACCCTGTTGCGTGCCTGGAAATTCACACACACACACACATGGATACCTTTTAATAAGAACACATAACAAAAATGTTTCGAGGTTAAAAATAATTGAGCTATAATTAGGGTATGCCTACCTGGAGCTGGCTTTAAATTATTTTTTCATAGTACAGCTTCAATCAGGCAGAATGATGCAGATGCCGTCAGTAGTAATCAGAGAAGATTTCTCTGAGAAGGTCGATAGAGAAATGAGACAGAATCTATGGCGAACTCCACCCACGAGAACTCGCTTTTAATTTTCAGGTTATGGCAAAAACAGCTGGCCCATGGCCAACACGATTTCATAGCCACAACTAACGACATAGCGCGATACACACAGCGACGATGCACCCTACATGGCAGTGCACTACGCGCGATTTTTAAAAAGTGGAATGATATATGCGCCTACCATCGAACGTAGCATTTTATAACAGAGCGCCGAACAAAGTACGGCACACCCTCACCTCTAAAGGGCAACATGGTTGCCCCAAAAAAATCTAAACATAGTCTCTACCACGATTGCTGTGGGACTCCTGGGAAACCTCAGACATCTATGCGCTCTTGGTGGGTTCAGTGTCTCAGGGTAAACAAAAGAAGCAGAAGGAAGGAGTGTAAGTTATACCTGTGTGTGTGCCTGAATGAGTAAGTGTAAGTGTGCATCCTGCATGCTCGCCGGGCCCTGGTCCGCATGCAGAGATAAGGAACAGAAAAGAAAAGGATAAAGACAAGAATCGCAGGGATGCTCTCTCGGTGTCCGGCGGATCCGGCAACGTATGCAGCACTTAATTCATCGGCTGCAGAATTTACAGGCACAAGTCAGTGAACCGCCATATAATATACCGCCACCATATAATATACCAGAAATAATACAAGAGATTACCTCGACCCTCCAAGGGTCACCACCAGTAAAAGCATCCACCCCGCTTCCGGTTGTTGAGGAGTCCGTGGTCTCAGCGGTGGACACTTCTTTATACAGAGAAGTAGAGCTTGTACGGACTGGTTCGGGGGCGGCAACGTACAACCACCTGCCCAACCCACTTGCCCATATAATACAACAACTTCCAGTCGTGGACGGACTGGAGGCAGACAAACTATTACCTTTTTTCAAAATAGTCTTTGAATTGAAGGACTATCCGGGTATGCTGGAGCGAACGGTGCTCGAACTCATCTTCCCCTACTGTCGCGGTACCATGGCTGACAGGGTGGCGGAGGTAATGCGACGCAAGGAAGGTGTGGATGAGTTCCACCGGGTGGTGCTGAGGGCGTTCGTACCCAGTAGACTGATGGAGCAATTGCGCCATCGTCATTTTTATAGAGTTCAGGCACGGGGCGAAACATTGGCCCAGTACGTGCTGCGAATGCGCCAGGTAGCTCGTATTCTGGGAATGGGCATGTCGGAGGAAGAGGTAGTACAACACATTCTCGACGGCGTCTCTGCCGACGACCGTCTGCGACTAGTTTTTGCACAGCGGCCGCAGTGGTTTACCGACCTGGAGCGACTCTGCGTTATGACGGAGACCATGCAGATGACCGACCAGGCGAGCGGAAACAGTAGACGAGCCGAACCAAGACCTCAGACATCGGAAGGGGCCAGAGAGCCTACCTTCCCCCGACAGGCCCAGCCAGCTCGAAATCGTCAGCAAACAAATTCAAATTCTGTGATTTGTTACAATTGTAACCGCCCGGGACACGTGGCGAGAAATTGTACGCGAGGGGGCGCGCGACCAGCACCACCTATGTCTAGACCAGCGCCAAAAAACTAAGTAGACAGGGGAAGATATTTCGGAGGATGTCTTCCCCCCGCTTCAATTCTGTTCAACTTCCGCCGACCTCCAGGCAGTCGTTAAAAGCCCAATCTTCTAATATCAGGGTCCAGTCCGCTACCTCGCAACAACTTTCTGTATGCCCCTTTCTGTCGCTCGAGGTAAAGGGGGGTCAGCTCAGAGCCTTAGTTGACTCCGGTTCAGCCCGATCCATCATTTCATCTCGGGTACATGCGGACCTTGAACGACAGGGTTTAATTAAAAGGTCAGAAAAGTCATCTGCAATATGCTGGACGGCATCCCGGGAAATCTTGCCTATCTCCCGGGTTATTTCCTTTAAGATCAAAATCGATGGGTTTTCTTGGGTGTGGTCTTTTCTGGTTTCTCCTGCTCTGGGAGTGGATTGTATCATTGGTGCCGATTTTATCGCAAAAAGTGGTCTCGTGCTGGACATCCAAGCGCACCAATGTTTTTTTTAATTTAATCGGGAGGTTTTAATTCCGTTCCTTGGGTACCAGGGCGCTAAGCCGGGTATCCAAGAAGTAGCTTGTCCCGATTCTGCACGAGACCATCTCACTCCATCCCAGCAGACGGCCTTAGATCATTTGTGTGAGGAATTTCCCGAGGTGTTAACTTCTACTTTGGGACTCACACACCTGCTGGAATACAAGATCAGCCTTACAGATTCGAAAATAGTGAGGTCACACCCTTACAAGTTTGCCCCTCCAAAGATGACCATTCTGCGAGAGAAGGTTCAAGAATTATTGGACCAAGGGGTGATTGAACCTTCTCATTCCAGCTATGCCAGTCCAGCATTTTTAGTGCCAAAGCCTGGTGGCAAACAAAGAATGGTTATTGATTACAGGAAGTTGAACACCAATATCGAGGTGGATTCTGTTCCCCTCCCGGATTTACATTCGGCCTTTGATTGGTTCAGTGGGGCCAGATTTTATACCATTATCGATCTGAACGCGGCCTATCATCAGATACCTCTTGCCAAAGAAAGTAAACCATATACGGCTTTTTGTGTACCCTGGAATTTGTACCAGTACACAAGGGTTCCCATGGGTTTGGCTGTGGGGGCCCAGACACTTACTCGCCTTCTCGACACTGTCTTTCACGACGTCAAATTCCGTTTCGTCTATAATTATCTTGACGATCTTTTGGTATATAGCGATACTTTCGAAGATCATCTGCGGCATTTAAGAGAGGTGTTGGGTCGCTTAAGAGAGGCTGGCCTCACTGTCAATCCCGAAAAGGTTCGTTTCGCCCAAGAGAGTATTTCTTTCTTGGGCCATTTAATTTGATACAAGGGCGTGACGGTAGACCCAGAGAGGACACAGGGCATCCGTGACTTTCCTCCGCCTAGGGATGCGAAGGGCATAGCGAGATTCGTCGGTATGATAAATTTCTATCGGCGTTTCATACCGAATATCGCTGAGATTGCCGCTCCTTTGAATGAACTGAGGAAGAAGGGGGCAAAGTTTACATGGGGGGAAAACCAACAGAAGGCTTTCGCTACCTTAAAGGAAGCCATCATTTCCCCACCGGTGTTGCGGATGCCCGACTTTTCAAAGCCGTTCATTTTGCAGACGGACGCGAGTTCGGTTGCGCTCGGAGCGGTCCTTTCCCAGGTTATTGACGACGCTAGGCAGCCTGTGGCTTTTATCTCACGCACATTGACCCAGCAAGAACGTAAATCATCCGTTTATGAGCTAGAGTGTTCAGCTGTTGTGTACGCTCTAGACAAGTTCAGGCGTTTCCTGGAACATGCTGAGTTCCTGCTCGAGACCGACAATCAGGCTCTCTCATGGCTTCTAGCTCATCCCCGGCAACTGGGTAAAATTGGTAGATGGGTGGTGAAAATCTCATCCTTTAAGTTCACCGTGCAACACATCAGGGGATCCCAGAATGTGGTTGCAGATGCCTTATCCCGTATGTTTTCTCAACCCAGTGATGCCCAAGCTGAGCAACCCTGTTCCGTTCTTCTCGATTTTCCATTAGCCTTCACTGATGTGTTACCCCATCAGTTAAACGACGAAGTGCTGGGTCAAGTCATCCAAAATATTAAGCAGGGTAACGTACAGGCCCCTTATTTCTTGTCCAAGGGAGTCCTTTGTTGTCGAGAGAGAAAAGGACGAGCACCTAAAATCGTGCTGCCTAGCAAATTAGTGCCCATGGTCTTCAGTTATTACCATGATTCCCCAATCGGAGGCCACAAGGGAATTTCGAAGACCATTTCCAGTATTAGGAAACATTTTATCTGGAAGGGCATGGATAGAGACATCGCGATGAGAGTAAAAAACTGTCATCTGTGTGGCTTGAGCAAGCCTGCCCAGAACACGAAACTAGGGTTGTTATCTTCTGAGGTGGCGAGCAGACCAATGGAAAAGTTATTTATTGACTACGTGGGGCCGTTCCCCCGTAGCAAGTCAGGTAATGCTTACCTGCTTGTTTGTGTAGATGCTTTTTCAAAGTTTGCCTGGCTACTGCCCTTACGACAGGCAACCGCTCGTTTGACCATCAACGCTTTACAGAACCACGTTTTTCAGCATTTCGGTCTTCCGACCATCATTGTCTCGGACAATGGCCCGCAATTTATTTCAAACGAATTCAGGCGTATGTGTTTCGCCAGTGGCATCAAACACGTAACCACTTCCCCTTATTACCCACAACCGTCCCATGCGGAGAGATTCAATCGGAATCTCCGGTCCGCCTTGATTGCTTACCACGCTGAGCAACAAACCACCTGGGATCAGAATCTGAAGTGGTTACAATTAGCCTTCAACACGGCCAGACACGACAGTCATCAGGCCGTGCCCTTTGAAATTTTGTTTGGATTCTCGCCCGCACTCCCGTTGACCAACCTATGGGATATCGAAGATCTTCTGCCGCGGGAGCCCAATAATAGAACTGCGGAGAGATGGAAAATGGCTCGGAAGAATTTGCTGCGAGCGCACGAGCGGGTCCGTCGGCGTTATAATCAGGGGCGTATTCCAAACCCCTTCCGGATTGGTGACTGGGTCTATTGCCAAAGCCACCCACTCAGCTCTGCCGTCGACAAACGTGCTGCGAAGCTATGCTACCGTTGGTCGGGGCCATACCGAATCATAGGATTTACGTCACCGGTGACGGCCCGGCTGGGCGTACCGGGAGACAAACAAAAATTGATGACAAGCCACATTTCCAAACTCAAACATTGTCGGGGGCTATCAAAAACGTTCGAAGGGGGATAGTCCCCGTAAAGATAGGACGGAGGTCCTTGTTAAATGTGGAAGTCGTGTTCAGGCGAATGGGGCGAGCCTCAGGAGATCGGAAGATCTACCTAGGTAGGAATCTTTCTTTTGTCTTTTGCTGTCTCTCGCTCTTGTGCTGTATGCGGACTCTGATCAGGTCAGCATGCAGCACCCGCACACTTACATAATACATATCTTCTTTCGTCTCTTTCATTTTCCTTTTTGATTTCTGTTCTCCTGAGAGCAAGCTCAGCTGAGCCAACCCAACCACGACGTCCACTGGTTTCTTTGGGGAGAGGTACACTGCAGGGTACCCTCCTTGCCTTTAACGTTGGGGCAACTATGTTGCCCTTTTGGGGTGAGGGTGTGCTGAACTTGGTCGTTCAGCTCTGTCAGTCATTTTTATAATCGGAAAGTGGACCGATACCTAGCGGTAAAACGATGCGAAATTAATGTATCTACCGTTGATAGTTAAGGGCAGTACAGAATTAAAGTAATAATTCGTGCTGCGCTCTTGTATCGAAATAAGACAGACTTATTACAGTGCCCGATCGCTGTCGCTATCTGTCGGCTTGTTGAGGCATTATAAAAGCCAGGTGCCGCTACCTGTCGCCTGATTGAAGACGGGCGAAGTGCTTCACCAACTGCGTTCCTTTTGCTTGTCTCGACAAGGAACTCTAAGTGATTGCCTCGTGACATATTCCTTCGGTGGAGAGAAGAATTAATTCCATCTTCTACTTCTAACAACTATGGAAAGATAAGTTCTTAAACGACTGCGGTGAGTTTTGATTTCATTATATTAATTATATACTAAATTTCACGGGAGAAAACTTTTTTTTTAAGCCTGAGTAAGCGCCCACTTGTTGAATCATGCATTGTGAGATACGTAATTGTTCGTAAAGTTTTTATAAGCTAATAAAACTAGATTATTGGAGTGTCAGAATCTCGGCCTTAAAACCTAAAGTACATTAACAACAAAATAATTAAGTTTGAACTTTCATTAACACCGATGTAACGAGATTGTGTTGTGCACTTAACCTATTGCACCATGCGTCGTTATTAAGTGGTATAAAGTTTTGCTACAATGACAGTAAAACTTTATACATATATATATGGGAGCTTACTCAGGCATGTTTTAAATGTAAATCATGTCTCATTCAAAGTAATGGTATTATCAAATTATATATAGTAAAAAACTATGTGTTTTAAATAAATTCTGCACCACGTGGTAACCACAATTTCACTCTAAGTAATAAGTTCATAAGATGTTACAGAGCCAAGATAAATTAATATATTGCAAAAGCAACTCACATTCGGTGAGGTTCAGTTTATAAAGACTCATTGTTAGAGAGTTTTTAAATAAGGCATGTTGGCCAAAATAATGTTACCAAGTTTTATTATGTAGCACATAACTAGGTGTTGTCTTTATATATGATTTTGGAGGGTGTCCAAACAGTGGGGGCATTTGTGTGTGGTCTCTCACTAAAAATATAATGTGTGATCAGGGTTCGCCGACCAGAGACAAGTCCTGCTACATGGCTGAACGAATTCCATCTTAAAAAAGCTCCACACTCGCCACCGAAGAGAATTAGCTCACCACAACAACAACAACATGCCAATCATAAGATCGCCACGTTACCAATAAGAGACCATCCTTCTGGACCCATAAGCAGGTGAAAAACAACCATTTATAATTAACACGTAGAATCAACATGGCACCACCAGTTATACATAACCATCAGTTTCTACCTTTCAAGTTAAACATTCATTTGGATCCCCAATTGATGGGACAGTTTAGTGTGTACACTAAGAAAAAGAATTAATTGTAAAATTTCAGTATATTTATAGTAGATTGTCAGTTCAGAGACTGACATGGTCACAAGACAGCATCCAACATAGATTTCCACTCATTTTCTTTATAGGGCTTTCGCTACAGATTTAAAGTCAGTTTTGTTATTAGTAATTTTCTCATGTTCTATTCACTACGTATAAAAATATATATATTTTCTCTTAGATTAAAATCCGTTTATTTCATTTGTATAAAAAGATTACTGGGGAGGTAGGTGAATTTTTAATTAGTTTCAACCAAGCTATGCATGTCAAAACACTTTTCAACTTGTTTGTCGGGACAAGTTTGTTGAGACAAATTTGTTGAAACAAGTCGTAAGTTGAATGAACATGTCCGTCTCTGACCCAAATGTATTTTTTTATATAAGGTGCTAATATTGTGCAATTTTTCTCTTTTCATGAATCGGCCCTATTTTAGTCTATATAAATTCTTTATATTAATCATGATAACTGGGGGGCGTTAATTATTTTAAACAATTTTTATTTCTCACCGTAATTAAGTAATTAAGCACTTAGCCACTGAGGCACTTGGTTTTAAATTTTTATATCCTGGGGACATATGTATGCAATACATTATGATACACATGACGTGCAATTAACCCACATCATGTGGGTACAATTATAAAAGTAAATTTCTAATCCTAATTGGGATTCATATAAAGAAGAAGTTAGAATTTATATACACCAGAAGGGTAATATAAAAAAGGGCGTGGCAAGAGACCTTTATGTATACTATTGTATAATGTAATTTTGTCTTGTGGAACATGTTATGTCTGTATATTTCTGTGTACATTTTGGGGGATATATATATATATATATAAATATTATGCATTTACTGCACTTTTGGTGGGAACTTGGGATATAGGGATTCATTATTCAATGTCTTTTACAACTGAAAGTTAACACATGTAGGCATGTGGGTATATCCTTTTCATTTTGTTTTTAAGGGAGGTATTCTATCTCAATAATCGTGGCTGATCATTTCTTTAAATAAATTATTTATTTTATTTAACAGTATAACAAGTATAGGAATTGTCACCTTTAAAATTTATTTAATTTGTTGAGTAATTATTTTAATTATTAATAGTAACTGGGAATGAGATCATTTATCTTCATTAATTTATATACAGCTTGTTGCGGTTTGGAAGCTCTTGAAGAATCGCGAGTTATTCCAAAGACGCTAATAAGGAAAGCTGGATTGTTTGTTAGAAAGAAGTGGACTGTATTTGAGATATTGAACATGCGTTTATTGAATAATTTGGTTTGTTAGTTACGATCGGCACGTGCGGAAGCATTTGAGGCGATAATGCCCGAGATTAATTTTGAATGAAACCGTGGTCCATTGCAGATGGACGCAGGTAGACGATTAAAGTGAAATGTTATAAATGCATGCTGTATAATAGCCAAAAGCCGCGGCTGTAAGAGAAGTGTTTAACGAGAGTTGCGCTCGGAGTCGTGTTATAAACTAAACTAATACTGGCTTGCAGTCGGCTAGGCTGGCCGATTGCAAGGCTTGATAAAAGCGTGACGTCATCCGCGCGTGCCGTGCAATGTTAGTAGGCTGCTTACAACTGACAAAACAGTACAAAGTTTAAACATACTGCCCGCCAAAATCGGGACGATTTTGTACATTAACGGTTAAATTGAACAATATAATGATTAGACTTACATGTCGTAAGCGATACAATAATTGGCGCACTGGCCAGAGAGCAATGACATAATGGACATAATATAAATTCAATTAACAATCACCAAGCATACAATAAATTGATAGCACCATAAAAATACAATAATTTCCCCATGATATTGACATAACAACCCCAATGAATTTCATAATGTTTTGACCCTTAGAAAATACAATACATATATAGAATAATTGCCACTATAACTGACACTTGTGGTTCTCAGAATTTGAATCACACAAACACATTAACGATACACAACATTCATAATAATTGATAGTACATAAGAGACACAGTCACTATTTCTGTAATAGCTAGCGACACTTAACAATGTTACAATGCTTATGACACAATTGACTTGTATGCTGGCCCCGGGGAATGTCCCGGGCGTGTTCCATGTAATGTGACACGCGCACACCCATGCATACACACACACACACACACATACCGTAAGGCACGCAAACGACTAGCTTGTTGCCACCGGAAGGGGGCATAATTTGTGGATGGGTCGGCGTAAGATACCTAGCGCGGTGCGTACTTCTGCGACGCGTACTAAGGAATCTTGACCCGGAAAAACATTGGTAATTACCCCACGCTTCCATTCTAGAGGGGGGGAATTGTCATCCAAAATGAGGACAAGTTGTCCGACCTTCAAATTCTTAAATGGGGTGCGCCATTTATTGCGCTGCTGCAGCTGGTGCAGCTAATCCCTAGACACACCCACACACACACACGGACACGCACACACACATACACGCACACACATGCATGTAAATAGAGCGATATATGCCTTGGTCGTGGACTTAGAGCGCTGCCCGCCATGGCGCAAAAGCACCGGACCTGCGTAATCCACGGCCGACTGTGAGAATGGCCTTGACGGCGTGACCCTGGAAGAGGGTAATTGACCGAGTAATTGATTCGCGCCTTTAGCCCGGAAACGAAAACAAGTGACACACTTATGTATCACTGAGCGGATATAGGACTTATCGTGTATGATCCAATACTTACGCCTAAGCGAAGCTTGAGTTGATTGCACTCCAGCGTGCAACAAACGGATGTGTTCGTATTCAATTATTAATCTCGTGAGATGAGAGTGCGGGTGTAAAATTATTTGGTGTTTAGTCTCGTAGCTAAGTGGGGAGAATTGCAAGCGTCCACCCACTCTTAAATTGCCTGATTTATCCAGGAATGGGTTGAGAGCAAGAATTTTACTACTGCGTGGAAGGCACCGGTGTGCCTCAAGTTCCCTAACCTCTACGTCGAAATGCAACTTCTGAGATTGCCGGACAAAAGCCAAGAGCGTGTCAGACAATTCCTGAGCCGACAAAAAGGACGTGTCTCTTTCAACCACCGCGAGCCTAGAATTGCGAAGAAATCGACGGCAGTATGCGAAGACGCGAATAAGCCTCGTAAGAGATGAATAGTTTTCAATGTAACTATGTGTTGAGGACGCGACAATTAGTGAGGTTTGAGCCTGCTTGCGACGTTCCTCTTCAATGTCGGGAAAGGTACAGGGAGTATTAACGTCGAACGCGCTGACCGGCCATGAGGCCGCATCACGAGCCAACCAGGAGGGACCATGCCACCATTGAGCATGACAGTGCAGACTACGCGGGAGGCAACCGCGCGATAAAACGTCGGCAGGGTTGTCATTCGATACTACATGACGCCAAATTCCCCTGCTGCTAACAAGACGCTGTATTTCTGCGACACGGTTAGCCACAAATACCTTCCAGCGGGAAGATTGCTGATGTATCCAGTACAACGCTATCATCGAATCCGAATAAAGATATAATCCGTCAAAATTGTAATCGACGGCATTTAAAACCTTGGACGTTAATTGAGCCAACAATAAACAAGCACAAAGTTCAAGTCTAGGAAGCGTTATCTGTTTCAGCGGAGCGACCCTAGATTTAGCACACAACAAGTTTGATGATATGGCGCCGTTCGAATAGACCGCCCGCACATAAATGCAACACGCGTAACCTTTAACCGAAGCGTCGGCGAATCCGTGCAGCTGCAATGAACTAACTGGGCAACTGTTCGAACTCTTAACCGACCTCGTAATCTCAAAATGAGTGTCGGAGACTAATTGGGTGTATAATTCCGACCATTGATTGGCTAGTGACCCGGACAAGGGTTCGTCCCAATCAGTGCCCGCCAACCACAACTGCTGCACGAAATGCTTGCAGCAAAATGTGATGGGAGCAATTAGACCTAGTGGATCATAGATCCCGGCAATGATTGACAACACGCTTCTCTTGTTGAGAACGGTTAGATTGTCATCACCCCTAACGGTGTACAAAAAGTTATCCCCCTCAACATTCCACTGTATGCCCAAGGTACGCACGTTTTGACCCTTGCTGAAGTCACGGGTTACTTGGGCGCGAAGAGTCATAATCTTATGGTGGTTAGAGAACCATTTGTGTAACGAAAAACCATACCTCCTCAACAACTTCTCGATCTCGCCTTTCATTTCAGCTAAGCTGTTCGGATCATCCGAACCCGTTATGAGATCGTCTACGTAAAAGTCATTTGCTATGGCCTTAGCAGCGGTAGGGTAGTCGGCTTTGTTTTCATATGCTATTTGAGCCAGACAACGCGTAGCAAGGAAGGAGGTACTAGCAGTGCCATATGTAACCGTCCTTAACGCGTAATGTCGCAATTCCTTATGCGGTGCATCACGCCAAACAATGCGTTGCAAGTTTGAATCCTTAGGATTAACAATGATCTGGCGATACATCTTTTCAATGTCCGCAATAAGTACGTATCGGTGGGTGCGGAACCGAACCATTATCGAAAACAGATCCTGCTGGATCGTAGGACCGACCATTAAAGTGTCGTTAAGGGACAAATTATTGGTGGTTTTAGCGGATGCGTCAAATACCACGCGCAATTTAGTGGTTAAGCTAGAGTCTTTGAAGACTGCGTGATGGGGCAGATAAAAGATCTCTGACCTGTCAAGCGACAGATCGTATTCATTAAGCGGCGACATGTGGCCAAGTCTTAAGTAGTCATTCATGAACTCACTATAATCCTTATAAAGGGTAGGGTTCTGCTTGAATTTGAATTCTAACGATTGGAATCTTCGTATTGCTCCGCGGAGAGAATCTCCCAAATAAGATTTATCAGATCCGCGGGGCAGGGCTACCACGAATCTCCCGTCGCGATTGCGGCTAGTGTTTTTCACGAAATGCCTTTCACACGGTGAGTCCTCAGATCGGGTTTCGCGACTAGAGATTTCCTCCAACTTCCAAAATTCCTTTAGTTGCGAGGAAACCTGATTATCATCCTTACAGACCATAAATGAAGAAACCGTTCTAGTCATGTCGACGTTGAATGGTAAGTCACCGGCCAAAATAAATCCTAACTTGGTTTCCTGAATTATAGGAAAGTGTGGTCCGCGCGTATATTTCACAGGTTCAATTAATTGTAGAAAATATTGAGCGCCGATTAATATATCGACTTGCGATGAGCAATGTAGGTGAGGATCCGCCAGGAATATGCGCTTGGGTAAATTTAAAGAGGTAAGATTGAATGACTCCGCCGGTAAATTATTAGTTATACTGGGTAATACGGCACAATGTACGTTTAACGTGAAGGGTTTATAGCGTGAATGTAGCCTTACATTAGTGCTGAATTCAGCCTGGGAAAGCGAGTTGTTTATACCCGTGATGGGCAATTGCGATTTAACTAATTGGAGGCCCAACCTGCGGGCGAAATCCATTGTGCAAAAGTTCGCTTGAGAACCGGAATCCAGTAATATCCTAACGGGAAATTTTTTGCCGACCTTATTGTATGTCATACAGACGGCGGTAGATAACAATACCGATTTATTGGTCTGTGATTTCAGTGAGCACTGGTTGTTAACAGAAGTTACGTCCCTGTTGGGGACATGAATCATGGTGTGGTGACGCCTAGAACATTTTTTACACGAAAATTTGGAGGGACATTTTGAACCCTCGTGTCCCGAACGGAGACAGTTTAAGCAAAGTTTGTTTTTTAGTAACGCATTTTTTCTATCAGGGATAGACAGCGATATAAATTGTGGGCAATCGCTAAGTCTATGCTCACCGTTACATAGCCTGCATAAATTATTTCTGATATGTGAGTGGAATGCGCCCTTTGGATTGCTTATCTGTTTAACTGCCTTGCGATAAGGAGACTTATCGCTTGTGTTCAACCTGCTCGTTGGGCTAGTCGCGTTATCGATATTTTGCAGTAGTT
The DNA here is from genome assembly GCA_034769895.1 of Magicicada septendecula. Classification (NCBI taxonomy): domain Eukaryota; kingdom Metazoa; phylum Arthropoda; class Insecta; order Hemiptera; family Cicadidae; genus Magicicada; species Magicicada septendecula. The sequence continues at coordinate 479,438,991 of CM068373.1, forward strand.
TCCTACGTGAATTTAAAAAATTTATAAAATTATTAAAATCAGGGAGTTTATGCTCCGATAAACTCTCTTTCCACAAACGTAAAGTGTAACTGTCAAGTTTTTTGGCTAGATAATTTACGACAATAATTTCAAACGTGTTGACTGGCAGTTTGAGATTATTTAAAGCGTTTATATTTCCAGAGATTTGATCAATAAATTGCGATATGCTACCTTGGGATTCCTGCTGAACTACTGGTACGTCTAGGACATTCCACACGTGGTGAGCGGAGACAATCAGCTTACTATCATATCTATTCCTCAACAGATCGATAGCCACCGCGTAATTTTCATGTGTTATGGGTAATGATTTTATTACGTTAAGCGCCTCGCCATGTAATGACGAGTGCAAATAATGAAGCTTCTGTATATCTGTCAGGTCTGTTCTGACATGAATTAGTTCCATAAAAATATGGTAATAATGTTGCCATTCCACAATACTACCCTCGAACCGTGGTAATTTTATTGGTTCCAATTGAATGGGGGTTGTTTTAGGCTGTTTACCATCAGTATTAATTAGTGGTTTTTGGTTCAAGTGCTCAGATTGCTCCAACAAGTGTTGCAATTTACATTCTATAGCACAGAGATCGTCCTCCGTTTGCACTCTATCACTTGTTGACGCAACGTCTGCTTCCTCAGCCTCGATTTGTGACTGTATCTCGTCATATTTGGTGGATAATTCCATCAAATGACGCAGTTTTATTTTGAGCGCATGAGGATCGCTGTTTAACAAATCAAAATTATCCGCGAAGGTATTTATTCGGGATATTGAGGCCTTAATTGTACCTCGTTTTTTTATCAGAGCCCTTACATCGGCCATTATTACAGTTTGAGATAAAAAATGGAAAGATATTTAGAAACAATTGAGCATCGAGCATGTGAACCACAAACTTAATTTTGAATGAGTTTAAATACGTTTGGTAGCTAGCGATCGTTGGTTTGAACATAAACTTACTCTCTCTAACTAATCAAACTCGTTGGCAGTTAAATTATTGAAATTATAAATCTAAATGATTACAAAGTATAGCTTTATCTTTAAAGTTCTGACTGATAATGAGCTGCCAACCATCTATTAATTTATATTGTGTAATAAGTTAATTGTTTATATAAATATGTCAAAAATACACACTGGGTGAAATATTATTAAAAATAAATCAAATATAGGTAAAGTTTATAGTCACGTGGCCGTCGATCCATTCGTGATGAAGCTGGCTTCGATCCCGTTTGGAGCTGCTACACCTCCTGTCTCTGCCGGTTAGCCGTTGCCTCATGTTGTACCCTCCATCATTTAAAGCTGTGGAATCTCAAAAATGTTGTCCTGTTTCGTCCCGTCGTCTCTGGTCTACTGCTTGGCTGAATCTTGTCGGGATGACTGCGACGTGCTTCACGATAATGGTGTCGCTCAGGACGAAAATGATGCCCGTCTGTCGTGATTAACTTCAGATTGGTTTTTCCAGAAATAATGTATATAAATAAATGTTGTCGCCTGTGTACTCAGGTATGAGAAATCTGTGCCATTGGGACCAAAAATGATGTAATTTGTTTTGGCCTGAAAATGTGAAATCCTGCCTGGTTGGACCAAAAATGATGTCGTTTTTGGCCTGAAATGTGAAATCCGGTCCGGTGGGACCAAAAATGATGTCGTTTGGAAGCTCTTGAAGAATCGCGAGTTATTCCAAAGACGCTAATAAGGAAAGCTGGATTGTTTGTTAGAAAGAAGTGGACTGTATTTGAGATATTGAACATGCGTTTATTGAATAATTTGGTTTGTTAGTTACGATCGGCACGTGCGGAAACATTTGAGGCGATAATGCCCGAGATTAATTTTGAATGAAACCGTGGTCCATTGCAGATGGACGCAGGTAGACGATTAAAGTGAAATGTTATAAATGCATGCTGTATAATAGCCAAAAGCCGCGGCTGTAAGAGAAGTGTTTAACGAGAGTTGCGCTCGGAGTCGTGTTATAAACTAAACTAATACTGGCTTGCAGTCGGCTAGGCTGGCCGATTGCAAGGCTTGATAAAAGCGTGACGTCATCCGCGCGTGCCGTGCAATGTTAGTAGGCTGCTTACAACTGACAAAACAGTACAAAGTTTAAACACAGCTTTTTAAAAGGAACAAATAATATAGATTTTATATTTTATTAAATAGTTTAATGGGAGTTTTATTTCGAGGTTAATGATTATTTTAAATTTCAATTCTTTGAGGGTGTGACATAGCAATTATTTTCTTGGCTTCAGATAATATTTTTTAGGTGGCCTTGTTGAGAGAGTATACTTATTCATTTAACGATTTAAAGGGGAATTATAAATCACTGTTGTATTTATTGATTATTAAATTTGTTATGAGATAGAATAATAAAATGGGATTTGTTAATTATTTAATTCTTGAGTTTTTATTGGAAGTCCCGTCATACTGGACCCGGCACAATTTTTTGCTTCTCTAGGCCTTAGCCTAGTTTTAAATAACTTGTAGCCCCTCTGTACAAAAAGAAATATTTTTGTTAACTGCTCAAGAGAAGTTGGGGTTACACACATCATTGATAAACTTATTTATAACAAATTCCATAATTTTCAATTCATCGGAGATTGTCATCGGAGATGCACAATTGTGCACGTTTTCAAAACTGTGAAAGATGAAGTATACAATATTTTTATTTATAACATATGTTGTTTATAACAATTTTCTTAATTTTCGATAAATTATTGCATTGTCATCGGAGATGCATAAGTGTGCACAATTTCAAATTTTCATAATTTTGCAAAATTGACAATTTTCTTGATTTTTTTATTAAAACTGATTTTACATTTCATCAATGGATTATTGTATTGTTGTCATCTGAGATACATAAGTGTGCAAAATTTTAAATTTTCACAATTTTGCAAAATTCTCAATTTTTTCAATGGATTATTGTATTGTCATCGGAGGTATATAAGTGTGCCAAATTTCAAAGCTCTAGCTAGTCTGGAAGGTAGTTAAAAATCAATCGCAAGATTCCACCGGATAGACAGACAGACACCACAGCGAGTGGAGAAAAACGTTTTAAAATAGTAGTAAGCTTTGTGAGCTGCCGAACGTGCTTGCTAGTTTGAATGAAGTAGGCATACATTTATTATTAGATAAATTTTGATACTAAACACTTTTTCAATTATCAGAAAAATTATGAAAGTCCCGATTACCCTATTATTTTTTGTTTAGTAAGGTAACAATTGTTGAGTAATCGTACGATAAACGCTAAAAATCCCAAACAATCGGATTTGTGTTAAATTTCCCTTTCGTGTGACACCCGGTTGGATATTTACTATTTTGTCAAACTTCCGTGGGTGCCCACAGCATGGTGGAATGGTGCAGGTCGCACCACTTGAATTTTTTGGGGAGATTTTTCAAGGCAATATTTTTAATTTTTAGTTATTGATTAGGCATACTAGGAAACTTTTTGGTATTGACAAAAATAATAACATTAGATTTTTTTATTCCAATAATTGATTAAATGGCTTTAGTTTTTTAAAAATGTTTGGATAAAACCCCAAGATTCACCGTTAACTGGGGGTTATTCTATACCCCCGTATTGTTCCCATCTGTCCACAAAATAAAATTGGGAGTGGGAGGATTTTGGAATACTTGGAGGGGAATTGCACCATGGCCTTTGGGAGGTATACCTCTGAAAACTCCTGACCCAGTTTTTGGGACTTGGAGTCCTAAAATTTTGAAATGTTCAAAACTTAACACCACGTTCAGCGTTTAGTTAAAAGTCCTTTCAATCTGACACGCCACATTAACTTTTGCGTTTTTATAAAAAATTTTGCTGTTTTTTGGTTCCCGGCATCCCAAAAGTTTGAAATTTTCAAAAATTAATATTAAGTTCAGAATGTAGTTAAAATTTCCTTTAACAACGGACGTTTGTGATTTTTTCAAAATTTTAATACCCTGACGTTTTACTTCCCGCACTATAACGTTTTGGGGGAGCAATCTACAAACAATAGAGCAGCGTTTCCCAAAATTTTTTAACCTACGGCACACTACAAATAAATAGTCAGAGGCCACGACACACTATACGGAACCCCATCACTATCAGTACCTTTTCGCCATGTCTTTAAAATCACAGCGTAATATACTATAATTAATTATAAATGTTGCTTACTTATCTCAGTACTACTTGTGGTTTCCCAGTTATGTCAGTGGACTTTTCCAACTGTTACACAAATTTATCAACAAACTTAGATTTTTGTGACTTATAAAATAACAAAAAAAAAGAATTGAAACACATTTTCTTGCGTAACTTTTATTTGCACTTTCTTAATTTACAAAATAATGAAAACACTATATATTACAAGATTAAAGTTAGTTCTGCATTAAATATGTTTTGAAGTCTTTCTAATTCCAAATTCCAATGCGACACATGGGATTGGTGTTATTTCATTAGGCCTTAACACACTCTCATGTTGTGTTCCAATGTTTGAAGTTAAGATCAACTTTTTGATTTTATTTGGATCATCGTGGAAAAGCTGACTCATAAATATAAGTTATAAAAAAGGGAAGTAGCGATTTCATAGACTTTTTCGTTATTGCTGGGTATTCATTCATCAGTGAGAGCCAAAAGACCAAAATATCAGGGTCTTTCTTCTTTTTGGTCTTTTTTTATTTTTCTTCATTATTTTCCCAAATAATAAGCCGACCTTGGCGGCACACTAGTGTACAAATAGTTGATGTACAACACGTGCGATTATTTAAAAACCTGAAAGCTCACTTACATTCACATTTGATCTTTTGTTTAATTTTGTTTAAGCACTGTCAGTTCTATGAAGCAAACTTTACATGAGACATTAACGAAGATGGTTCCGTTTGTAAATGTTAGGTAACGAATTTAGGCCTAACCTACTCAGCTATTTGTAATCACAGTGAATTAATTTGGCTATGTATTGTACACACGCGCGAACGTATTTATTCATATATTAAACACAGTATTTTGTGAATGAAGAATAATTTTTATTACCTACATGTGAATGACACAAATACAAATTTGTATTAATTTCGTTGAGATTGGAATAAACAATTTATAAGAAGCGAAATGTCTAGTAGAAGGAAGAAAAATAAATTGTCTTCCAAGTATTTTAATTATATTCTTCGTATTATCTGAATTAGCAGCCATCCTTACTATTTCTTTTATGAAGTTGCTAAACTGCTACAATTTTTTGTTCAGACAAAGCTTTTCGTCATCTCTGACATCATCAGGTCTTGAACAACGTCTGTCTCCACGATGCCACGATGATGCAGGGCACAGCTCAGTGCGTGCCCCAGTGACGGCAGCGTCCGGGCAAGCCGATGACTGCCTGTTGCTTCTTGAGTGCTTGGTGCGAGACTTGTCGCAGCGAGGACAGGTACCCCTTTTTTATTTTGGCGGAGGTGAAGGAGACGGGCTGTGATTGGCTGAACCGCTGACGCGATCCACCAATGGCCGGAGAGGGAAGTCTACGCGAACGCTTAGCACGGATTGGCGGGATTTGTTCGCCCACAACGGGTCGATACACTTCCGCCAGCCCGGTAAGAGTCCGGTAGACTGCCTTATGGCGATACCGAGGCAGGCGAGAGATTGGAGGGGGGAAGTTGCCGACTGAAGGTGGTGCTAGGCACACCTAAAGCCGGCACAACGCCCGATCCATCTGTCGGCCTGCAACGGACCGGAAATTTGACTGGTAGGAGGTGGTGAGATACGATTGGTCGGTGCGTGGACAGATGGTGAGTTGGCAATTTTTATTTTAAAATTATGGTGGGTCGTCGAGCAGAGCTCGAGGGCGGCGGCGTTCGACTGGTGGTGGTCCATCGTCGTTATCGAGGTGTTGGAGGTGGGGAAAGTCTGAAATGGATGCTCGATGGAAGAGGTTGATGGAGTTCGCGCAAATCCAGCGAGCGACGGAATCTTCAGCCCTCGCCTGATAGAATCATTTTTTACATACCAGGGAGAGCCGGAGACAAGGCGAAGGGTAATGGATTGGAAGGCTTCCAGGCGTTTAACAACGTCGGGGGCGAGTTGGTTCCAAAATGCAGGCGCTGCGTACATAAGGACGGCTCGTAAAAAGAGCAGATAAATCGAGAGCTTCGTGCGCAATGGCAGTGGCCCTCGAGGCAATAGGAAGGGGTACAGTTTGGCTTTGACGCCTCGGGCGCGCTGGAGCACTGTGGACACGTGAGCTCTGAAGCTTAGGCGTCGATCAAGAGTGACGCCCAAGTACTTCACAGTACGTTGCCAAGCGATTGGGCTCCCTTCAAGGGAGAGGGTCTGGCATCGGGAAGTGAGCTGACGGGAGAAGGCAATCGCCTCGGATTTCTCCGTATTGATCGCCACCCGCCATTTCCTTAGCCAGGCCGGAAGTAATGCGAGCTGGCGCTGCACCACGTCAGTCGCAAAACGAAGGTTTGCAGAACTGGTGTGGTACATCGCATCGTCCGCATAGAGAGAGAGCGTAACTCCAGGCAAAACTGGCAGGTCGTTCGTTTACACAAGGTACAGAACGGGGCCGAGGACAGATCCTTGAGGGACGCCAGCGGCGACGGGGCGGACAGAAGAGTACGTCCCGTCGACGCAGATCCTAAATTTACGGTCGCAGAGATACGACCGCATCAGATGTACAAATGATGCAGGGAGAGGGGAGGTGGCTAGTTTATAGAGAAGGCCTTCATGCCAGACTTTGTCGAAGGCCTTGCTCACGTCCTGAAGGACGGCGACAGTTTGATGATTCCTGTTGATGGCGTCGGTGAGTTGCGTGACAACTCGGACAAGTTGAAGAGTGGTCGAATGCTACCTGCGGAAGCCGAACTGTTCCCGCCGGATGAAATTATCCAGCAGGGGAGTAATTCGGTGATGCAGGAGGCGCTCGAACACCTTCGATAAGACTGGCAAAAGAGAGATTGGTCGATGATTCTCCGGGAGTGTACGCAGCTTGCGAGCCTTCGGCAACATGATGACTTTGGCTCGTTTCCAAGGGCTAGGATAGTAATGGAGCCGGAGACATCCATTGAACAGCACGTGGATGAGTGAAACAAGACTTGCTGGGGCGTTGAGTAGGGCCGCTGCACCAATACGGTCCTCGCCGGGCGCCCGCTTGGGGCGCAGTCGACTAATGGCCTTTTCCACTTCAGCCTCGTCGAACGGGTCGATTGGGTCTGCGGGAGAGCGGGAAAAATAACCAGATAGGAAGTCTGCGACCGCTGCCGAGTGGCCGGGGTCACAGACGCCTCTGTGAACAGTGAATTGTTCCTCCATGGTATCGGCAAAGACTTCTGCTTTGTCGGCCGCGGAGTACACAATCCCGTTCGGTGATCGTAGGGGGTAGCGGGTCCTTTTCTCGCCAGTGAGTCGGCTCGCAGCCCGAAAAACGGACTGGGGCGTGACTTCCAGAGACTCAAGATATGAGTCCCATCGATGAGCAGTGGCATCAAGCAGAAGCTGCTTGACAAGGTCTGATTGGGCGTTAAGCCTGCGTTTTACGGCAGGGTCCCGGGTTTGTTGCCATCGCCGGCGGAGCTGGCGCCGTTTGCGGATGGCTAGAATCACCTCTTCAGGTAACTGCGACCGTCTGTTGGGCGCAGGGACGTTATAGGTGTGTTTGTCCATGGCGGACGTGACGACTTCTTGAAGATAGTCGGCCTAGCGGTCTACATCATCCGGGCTGGAGATGTCGACCTGGGGGTCAGATGGTACTGTTCGATTTAGTTCATCGTGGAACGATCGCCAGTTGACTCTCGTTACACGATGGGGAGGCTGGAGAGGTGTGTCCAGCGTGGGCCGAACAGTGAGTATTACCGGGTCGTGATCAGACGAGAGGTCTGACACGGCTTCGATAGCGATAGGATAGGCCACGTCTTTGACAACAGCAATGTCAAGGACGTCTGGTAGTCCCCCTCGATTGGGGATATAGGTCGGTGATCTAGGACCAAGAGCGTTCACATGAAGATGACGTTGAACGTATTGGTACAGAGAGCGGCCGTATAGGTTTGAGACACGGCTGTTCCACAGGGGATGCTTACTATTAAAGTCTCCGGCTGCGATGGTTGGTAGAGGGTCTTCTAATAGAGCGTCCCATTCATCCTTGTCGGGCGGTGGTCCACCTTGGGGGGGGGGAGGTAGACTGAAACCAGTCGAACCTCCCGATCCCCGATGCAGAGAGCAACCGCCGTCGCCTCCAAGCGACGAGTCGCCGGAGGCGGCAGGGGGCGGTGGGCGATGCACCTGTGAACCAGAATGGCTGTGCCGCCAGATGCATACAGCCGGTTCTGGCCAGGCCGGTCTGTGCGATACGTCGTGTACACCGGAAGCTGGAACGTGTGTACAGGAGTTAGGTGAGTTTCATTAAGGAGTATGACGTCTATGTCATATTCGGTGACGAAGGCGGCCAATTCGGCACGGCGAGATAGAACGCCACATGCGTTCCAAGCCACCAGCCGAAAGGGCCTAGCCATCGAGAGGGATAAGCGAGGTCACGGAGGTAAGAACGATAACCAACAAGGACTGGACATCCTTGGCAGTAAGAATTTGAGGGATCAAGGCGTTGATACAAGCTCGCACGCGGTCGGCGAAAGTCACGTCCGAGGACGCGGCAGACGCCGGTGCCGCCTGAGGCTTGGGCGCCGGGTGCTTAAACATGATGCCATTCTGGGCGGGGGCCTTTTGTTTCGGCTGCCTTGGATCTTGGACATCTGGAGTAGATGGTGGCTGAGGTGCATATTTATGGCCTATACGCAAGACATTTCAATGAATCAGGCCATAAATTTATAAATCCAAATGAAAATATGGAAATAACCAAAATAGAAAACAATCCGCAAAAAAGAAAACTAATAGAAGAACTAGAAATACTTAAAGTTAAAAAAAAAAAAGAAGATAAGAATAATTTAATGAATATAAAAGTGGATTTTACAAACGAAGAAATATGTTATTATATATTAAACAATAAACAAAAAATAAATTAAAATAATAAGAATAACACACTAAAATTGACGAAAGGTAATAAAAGGTTACAAAAAAGTTATAAGTCAAGAAAATAAAATAGTAACATGAAGAAAATAACGGGAGATTCATAAAATAAGTGACGGACGTTGGTAAAATGCCTAACGGAAAATATAGACGAAGTTCCCATGAAAACAATGAACGACGTAGCCGGTAAAACAATGAACTCACTATATGCAAGACTTTAATAAACTCATAAAAGTGAATTTACAAATGAAGAAATATTTTAAATAAGTAAACAATAAATAAAATTAAAACAATAAGAGGAATACACTAAAATTGACGAAGTGTAATAAAAGATTATGAAACAGTTATAAGTCAGAAAGTAAAATAATAACATAAAGAAATTAATGGGGGATTCTTAAAACAATTGACGGACGTTGGTAAAATGCCTAATGGAAAAATATGGACAAAGTTCCCGTGAAGAACGGCAGCGGCAAGAACCATTAGGAGGGGCGATGACAAAAGGGGAGGGGCCTAAAGTATAAAAGCCTACAACGCACAGGAGACAGACGTTGTTCAAGACCTGATGATATCAGAGATGACTCCAAAAAAAAAAGAGAATCCAATACAAATAATAAAAAATGATGTAAAATTAATTATAATTAAAATAAATGTGATTAAGGGGAACACCCCAAACCAGTTTTAAAAAGGACAACAAAAAGACAATTATTAATATAAAGTTTTAATGTGTTTATTTATATAATTATTTTGTTTATTATTTTTGTGTATACTAGGAAATACTAGATGTTAGTATATAAGAATTTATTGTATTTGAACCATGTTAATTAATGTTATATTTTGTAAAGTAAGGAAAGGCAAAATAATAATTCAAACTACTCATAAATAGTACAGCAAAAAATATAAAACTAATAAGATGAATTCATAATACCATTGCTAGGAAAATTGAAAATTGATGACCAAGACAAATGCAATTTTGACCATATAAATCAAATCAGAGAATATAAATTTATAGAACCTAGATTAAACTGATATAAATTATCATTTTCAGAATACAATTACTTTATCCTAATGATAACTACGACCTATAATAGTGATTAAAGGAATTAACATGTAAAATTGACTTGAATGGTGATTGTACAAGAGAAGGCCCAACAGCAGTAAGCAAGCACTAGTAAAAGGCAAATAACTTGTTAAATATTTAAAATAATAGCCAGATATAAAAGGTAAATTACAAGGGTCTAATTAGTAATCAAAAGGTAAATTACAAGTGTCTAATTAGTAATCAAGTGTGAGTAAAATTGTAACATAAAACATATTGGAACCCATTTAATTGGTATTTATGTGAATCAAAATAAGGCCTATAGATAAATTTCAAAGAATGTAATTCTGAAGCTTAATTCAAACCAAAACAGATCAAATTTAGTATTAACTTGTGTAAAATAAAAACAGGAATATTGTTCTATAATTAGAATGACATAAAAATACTAAACAAATAATTTATAGTCAATTAAATAAAAAATATGACAATTTTTTTCAATAAGATTGAATTATTTGATAGGAACAGCTGATTCATAAACAATGAGAAATGATGCCAAAATCTTATGGAATTTTATATATGAAGGAACAAATATCAGTTAGTTGATTGTTAAAAGCCAAACAGGACAGACGTGTCAATTACATTTAACAGAAATTGGATGACATTTTTTCAAATAACACCAACCGAGATATATTGTGAAAATATAAATGAATGAGGAATAGACAGTAGAGTTCCGAATACAAGTAAAATAATCGTGGGAAATACACAGTTAAACTAAACACCACTAAATAGAGCTGTCACTACATATGAACGAGATTGAAGAATAAATTTAAACTAATAGAACCAGCCATTGGTTGGCAGTAACCATTTGGACACAACACAATTATTACCAAACAAAATCCAGTGGGTGAATACAACTACACTCTACAACTTTTGGATATTCCAAGAACAACATCACTGAAGAGGAATTAACTAACGGAGATGTTTATTTGAAGGAAAATCTCGTAGATGAATTCACATCGCAGATCAACTCATTAAGGCAGCCATCTTGATTCGATTCGCACAGGCTGATGGGAGCGTGACGAGTGACGTCGGAGAAAACATCTGTATCGTAATATCAAAAATTTTAATATAAATTATACTTTATTATTTTGTCTGTTTCATGAATAGGTTTTTAATAATTTGTAAGTATTGAATTCTCTTGCCTTTCCTGACTATTTCTACTGTTAAAAGAACCCTTATACTATATTAATTTAATTGAATATTAATTTATATGTACTAATCGAACTGGAACTTAATCTCGAATCAGACTCGAGCCAGTCGCGGCAATTCAAACCATTACTTTGAACATAATAAACTTAATTATTGTTTAAACGTTGTTTTATTGATTATTTGAATCATAAATTAAATTACATTAATTATTCAATGTTAACATGAACTTCTGAAGGAAAGGAATGAGCAGAAGAAGAAGTACAGATACTGAATTGGCCGCTACATGCAATCGGTTTGGCCACAATAATCCATATAACGGGAAGAAACAAATAATTCTTCATCACAGCTTACACAGTTATTAATCAGTATCATTTATTAATTGAACATAAAACAATTAAAAACAATTAAACCAATTAAGAAAACTAAATTAATTATATAAAAAAACAAATACACGAATTAAAATTTTTATTAACCAATTATAATTTATAATTAAATTTGTTTTATTACAAATTGGCGCTCAACTTAAGGGGCTTAAATAGGTATTGGTAGGCCTATAAGATAAAGACGAGTTGCTCAATTTCCTATTTTAGCTTGGGAGCTGTTAACAAGTCAGGAAAGCAATCGAAATGCCAAAGAGAGAGACGTCCAAGAAAAGGGCGGCAGAACCGAAGGAGGAGATAGACATAGAGGACAAGGAGGCAAATCCAATGGAAGATAGGGAGACGATATTACCTCCGGCGGAACCGAACCAACCCATAAAACAACAACAAGAACAACTGGAAAAACCAAAACAAATAGAGAACGCGACAATGCAAGAAATATTCAGGCTTATGATGGAAATGAGAGAGGATAACAAATCCATGAGTAAGGAATTAAAGGAAGAATTGAGTCAGAAAATGGATGAGAATAACAAATCGACAAAGGAAGAATTAAGTCATAAAATGGATGAGAATAACAAATCGACAAAGGAAGAATTCAAATCGACAAAGGAAGAATTAAGTAACCAAATTGGAGAAACCAGGAAGGAAATTGGAGATACAAATAAGAAAATTGATGAAAATAGAAGGGAAATGAAAGAGGACAACCAAATATTAAAGGAAGAATTGAAAAATGAAAACCAACAATTGAAGGAAGAATTAAGGAAGGACATTGGAGGAACCAGTAAGAAGATGGAGGAAAATAGTAAGAAGATGGAAAGTGACAACCAACAGTTGAGGGAAGAGTTAAGAGAGAATAAGAAGAAGATGGAAGAAAAGATGGGGGAGAAGTTAGAAGAATTGAAGGAGGATAACCAACTATTAAGAGAAGAATTAAGGGAGGTTAACCAGGAAAATATGGACAGGTTAGACGGAAAGATAGAATCATTAAAGGAGGAATTGAGTCAGAAGATGAAACAATCAGCAAGAAGGTAGAAGAGGAAATAACAGTAATAGAACTAAGGATTACAAAAGCTGACGAAAGATGTAGTCAGACTGAGCGAGAAGTACAGAATCTTAAAGCAGAAGTAAACACCGAAGTACAGAGTCTTAAAACAGAGGTAAATACCAAGGTTACAAATATAGAAGAGAAACAAAAAGAAGCATGTGAAGAATGGGAAAAAGTGAAGAACCGATTCACAGAAAAATGTGACGGGATAGAAGCTGCCGTTACCAATACAAATGGCCAGGTTCACCAGAACCAAGCAGACATAGAAACTTGTCTGAACAGACCGAGTAACATTACCCATTGTTCCACTACAGAAAACCGAGGAGGGGTTAATTTCCGGTTATACCAAAGAAAGCCCATGGAATTTATATCTCGGATAGAAGAACATTTCGCGTAACATAAGAATAACTGATGGAATACAAATAAAGAAGTACTCGATGAGTCATTTAAAGAGATGACCGATAATTGGTGGATGGCTATTAGAGATGACGTCACTGACTACCAAATGTTCAAGCGATTGTTTAAGGCCAAGTATTGGTCAGAGTCGACGCAAAATATAGCAAGAGACAATATATGCCATGGGAAATATAACCCATATTGTACTGTTATTTTTTTTGTAGGTATATAATATAATATTTGCACCACGTTGGATGCGTCCTTTAGGTGTTGTAATTATTTATATGTATGGTAATGATTTAGTAGTACATGTAAAGAAACTCTTTCTCTCAGGGTTAATGATTATTCAGTTATTTGATCGTATTTACGTTTGTATCTATTATTTTCTTTTCTTTAAACCAACCCAGATTCAGTTAATATGTAGTATTTTGATAATTAACCATGTAAAAAATAACTAACATACTAATGTAACTTAACCGTCTCTGAATTCTTCTAGCTGCCACGGGTTCACTTCTGGTTGTTGTTTACCTTTCTTCAACAGCAATATTAAGCTTGGCAATCTGTTTCATCACCCAAATTTCTTATTGCTCTCACCGCTGAATGCCGCTCTCCAGGACTACTGCAACACCGATGTCTCCTTGGAACACTTAATTATTCTTTAGGGCCACTTAAACTCTTCTCCAGTCCAAGATTTTCCTCTTCTGTCATCGTTCTAACAAGGATATTGTTATATTTTTTGTATTATTATTTATTTATTAGATATTATAATCAAACTCTGGTATCACTATTCAAAATCCTTCACTTTATTTTCTTTTCCATGTTACATTAACTTTATGATGTACAACTGTTATTTAATATAATTTAAGATTCTTCATTTAGTTACTATTAGATATTTAATTTTAGACTAATAATGTTTCTTTTATCAGATATAATTGAAGACTAATGATGTTATTTGTATTAAATATAATTGAAGACTCATACATTTTTTTCATCACTATACAAAACAATATTTTAACAATTTGCCACTATGATAATTCCCTAATTTATTTACATCTGTTTATCATATACCTATTAAAACATATATCATTTTTCTATTTCTTATTAAACATCTTTATTCTACCTCTAATATTCGTAATTCTATTGCTTATTTATTAAATTATAATTTTATTACTCTTTACTCTTCTTATAACATTCATTTCAATTTCATATATTATTTTCTGAACATATAACTAAATATGGTTTTATATCATATAGGAATCGACCTCTATGTGGATTAAGTAGATATTCCCAATGTTTTCTGTTTACATTCAATACAAAAATCTGCATCCTTTCTCTTTTAAAATTTATTATATCCCTATTATGTACTGTGTGCATTTTAACAGCAGTATTTAATACCTTCCCTTATTTCATAATTTCAGATACCATTTTAGATGAAATTTTGAAATAATTAATTTCTTATCACAAACATGGTCGAACATTAATATTGAAAACATCTGATTAATTCGCTAATTGTATATCACAAAATTCATTTCATAAATTGATTTTTTCTTATATTAACATAACAAGTATGGTTAGTCACTAACACAAATCACCGTATCTTACACACTCATTTATGGCTTAAAATAACATTAATCAAACCAACTGGCTTTACATAAAAAATAATAAGTATAAAATAACAATTGTGCTTAGTTTCATGGCTAAAAAACTCAAAAACATGAATACAAACATTATCTTTTCTTTTAAATCTCACCTTCCCAATCCTGGTCATAAATTTCATGTGTTCTTAATTTCAGAATTATTTTTCTTTTAATTATTTTTACTATAATATGGGTAGCAGCTTTAGTGATGTGATATAACTTTGTAAACCTAATAAAGCTGTCCATGATAATCAGTACATATTTAATACGTCTCCTACCACTAGTTGGGAATGGTCCACAAATGTCAACAAAACTTGCTCCAACATCTCTTGCCAACTTGTCAATATCTCAATGCTTGATTATTTATCCACCTTCCCTCATATCTGACATTGGCTAACTTGACTTTTTGACAAATATCATATAGTAACTTAGCACATAAAAATTGGTGTCGATTCTTCATACACTTTGGGTTATTCTATCATTGATTTGGTTACCTTTAATTATATTCCTGTTTTCATGTCGGAACCCTTAATTTCTTCTCACTTTTCAAACCTCGAGTCATATTGTCATATTTATTTTTTATTTCTTTACCTCGTTGTTTGTATCATCCCTAAAATACCATAATTCCCTAACATTAAATACTACACATGGGTTCAGATTCCGAGGGGCACTCTTGGCTTCCATTACTCCGCCGTTTTCCCTAAATATATCATCTGAAATCAGAGGAACTTCATCTCTGTCCAGGAAAAAATAAAAGTTGCACTATCACAACACAATACATATAATTATTATCTATAAGGTAGCTCCTTCGCTACAAACTTATATTCAAGGGATTGTTACATGATTTCTTTGAGGTCTCTTCACATTTTCATTCCATTACTGTTTCACTTCTGGTGTTTTATCACTTCAATTAATTTCTATCATTCACAGGTAACTGGTTAACATTATTCGACATAAATGTTGTATTATTTCCATCTTGGTGCTGTCAATCAATGATATTTTAGATTCTATCTTCATCTTCATTTTTATTTATTTCTCTCTCTCTCTCTCTCTCTCTCCTATGGTGCTACAGCCCAAGTCGGGCCCTGGCCTCCACCAATCTCCGCCTCCAATCCACTCTATCCTCTGCAACCCTCCTCCAGTTTTTTATCCCCATGTCTCTCGCGTCCTTTGCAACGCCATCTTCCCACCTCTTCCTCGGTCTACCTCTAGGTCTCGTTCCCTCCCATGTACCCAGCAAATTTGCATCCTTTCTCTTTTAAAATTTATTATATCCCTATTATGTACTGTGTGCATTTTAACAGCAGTACAATATTGGGGTAACACCTTGACCTCATATTTCCTGGGAAAGGTGTGCACAGCCAAACACCTAGAGCCTCAAATACCCGAGTAGTGTCTAGTCAGCAAGCTATCCTATCACTACGAGGAGGATATAATTAGAGCATGTAGGAGTAGTCAAATTAAGACCGTACAAGCTATGACGGAGTTACTCAAGATGTACGAGCATGAAGACTATTACCGACAGAGTAGAAGAAGAACTGATAGACCAGAATCGAGGAATATTAGTAGCTATTTGAATAACAATCGAAATAATGTGAATAACAATCAGTTGAACCCTTTGAACCGGAATAATAATTACTATAATAATCGCAGTAATAATAATAATAATAACCACAATGGTGAAAATGACAACCACCAATCAAATACAAATACCTATTATCATAACGGTGAAACTAATAGAAATAATCAGAGAAATTCAAACGAAAATAATAATTACCCTTATCAAAATAACAATAGAAACTATCAACCAGGTACTAATTATAATAATAGAACATACCGACCGAGAGTGAACTATATAAGAGCAGTAGGCAGTGGACTACGGAGGTACCAAAACCAAAGTAGGAATAGTTTCCACGAATACAGAGAACAACACGTAAACCACGAAGGGGATGATCGGGGAAGTTATGTACACAGGCGAAGTTCCAGCCTGGAGGACCAAAATAGACAACGGAGGAGTGAGGTGTCGTTTGATAATCGCGTGGAGCAACAAGAACCAGCCCAAGGTTTTCAGACCGACGTGACAGTCAGCCCAATTAACGATAATACTCCACCTTTAAACTAGAGGAGGCGGTGATAGACAATCACAACCCTTCACTGCTCCTATCTACTGGGTATGAACAAGAGTTAAATGAACAAAACGAGAATAAGTAATTTACAATAATTATCTTAATGACATCTTACAGATTATCTAGAAGAAAATATTTTGAATTAGATAAAAAACAAAAATTCTAAAATGAGTAAGACCATCTTACAGCTTATCTAGAAGAAAATATTTTGAATCAAATAAATGGAACCATAAAAATTTTAAAATGAGTAAGGACGTCTTACAGATTATCTAGGAGAAGATATTTTAAATTAAATAAATAATAAGAAATTTCTAAAATGAGTAAGACCATCTTGCAGTTAATATCAGGTAAAATAGGTTGAAACAAATAAGATAAACCATCTACATTCTAAGAATAAATAAGGACATCTTATAGTATATATCAAGGAAATTATTTTAAATGAAATAAAAAAAGAAAATAAATAAATAATCTCAATATTAAAATAAATAAAAACAGTTTACAGAATACATTCAGAAGTACTTTGTTTTGTATCAATTAATAAAGAGAAAGAATGAAATAGGATATCAAAGGCTTAAAAAATAATAAGTACAACATAGTTAAAAAAATTGAATTGAAATAATTTTACCAAGAAAATTTTTATCACAATTATGAAGACTGAACAAGACTATTTGAACCAAAAATATAAATGAAATAATTATCGAAACAATAATGTTACAGAACTGTTAATTAAAAAGTAAATAAGAATCCATATAGTGTATATATTTTCGATGTAATAAGTTGATGAAACCCCAAAACAAAATAAGATCATAGAAGAATAACTAGGAGAACCAATTAACCAAAGCAGATAAGGAAAGGGTATTAAAACCAGACATTATGCCATGAGCAATAACATAATTAATAAAACAACAAATGAGAAAAAAACTATATACATAAACATGTGCTACCCAAAAAAGTAAACGAGAAACATTCTGTGCCAACAACTAACTAAAATAGCAGAATTTCACAAAAGGAAGGCTGAAATGGATATTATGACATGTACCTAGTGATAAGTAATCTAGGATGAGCTTTAAAAATGTAAGGATAACCATATGGATAGAAATATTAAGTAATCTGAATAATTATGAAGTGAGGAACCTAAATATATTTATTATTAGTCAAAATGGACTAATTTTTATAATTGATATTTTAATAACTGGATGTAGATAATTCCACCAGTTTTTTATTATTGAGCAGAGATGATAATTCCTCTGAGCTCAAATAAGTGAAGTTGATCAGCAGCGCATGTAGCCGAAAAAGTGCCACTCTGAACTGTTCCAGCTCACATGTTAGGGAGTAAATATATAGATGAAGAAACACTAAATAAGAAGGAATATATATATATACATATTAAATAATAATAGGATAAATCAGATTAAAAAGAACTATCTCATAAGAGTAAAATAAAAAGTAAAGACAGCAAAAATATATATCAACTTAGAGCTCAACCAAAAGCAACAGGTATATCTGGGTAAACCAAGCCAAGAATATAACAAAGACGAATGTCAGAAGCGATTAGTTCATCCAAACTAAAAGTATGAGCTGAACTAATCACTTTTACAGGGGGGCATTTGTAGCACAATGAAGTTTTTACTTATTCACCAAATTAAGATCATATATTAAAAGAAGGGAAGAAGTCATCTGGAAGGAGTAATATCAACTTAAATAAAAGTAGCAGAGAAAGGTAATTACAATCACCAATAAAAGAACTTAACAGAACTAAACAAATCGATTCAAAGAATTTACATATAGTCAATTTATAGCCAAAAGGTGATAAAAAACAAATAGTATGAATATCATGTCAATAAAATAATTAGTAGACACAGTAAGATACGGAGCAGTAAGGAGTAACAGCCCAGGACAAATAAATTAACCTGACAAGTTTCAAGATATGTAGTAATAAGGAATAATAGCCTAGAACAAATAAATAAAAAGGACAATTCTCAAGATGGAGTAGTAAGGAGTAACAGCCCAGGACAAATAAATTAACCTGACAAGTTTCAAGATATGTAGTAATAAGGAATAATAGCTTAGAACAAATAAATAAAAAGGACAATTCTCAAGATGGAGTAGTGAGGAGTAACAGCCCAGTACAAATAAATTGAAAGGGAAACTTTATCAAGATACCCAAAAAACCCTATTGTAAAGACAGAAAACTCTATAGCAGCAAACAAATAATTAAAAAGAAATCAAACTATACCAACTTAAATGAAACAACTAGCCCAAAAAAGAGAATCCAATACAAATAATAAAAAATGATGTAAAATTAATTATAATTAAAATAAATGTGATTAAGGGGAACACCCCAAACCAGTTTTAAAAAGGACAACAAAAAGACAATTATTAATATAAAGTTTTAATGTGTTTATTTATATAATTATTATGTGTTATTATTTTTGTGTATACTAGGAAATACTAGATGTTAGTATATAAGAATTTATTGTATTCGAACCATGTTAATTAATGTTATATTTTGTAAAGTAACGAAAGGCAAAATAATAATTCAAACGACTCATAAATAGTACAGCAAAAAATATAAAACTAATAAGATGAATTCATAATACCATTGCTAGGAAAACTGAAAATTGATGACCAAGACAAATTCAATTTTGACCATATAAATCAAATCAGAGAATATAAATTTTTAGAACCTAGATTAAACTGATATAAATTATCATTTTCAGAATAAAATTACTTTATCCTAATGATAACTACGACCTATAATAGTGATTAAAGGAATCAACATGTAAAATTGACTTAAATGGTGATTGTACAAGAGAAGGCCCAACAGCAGTAAGCAAGCACTAGTAAAAGGCAAATAACTTGTTAAATATTTAAAATAATAGCCAGACATAAAAGGTAAATTACAAGGGTCTAAGTGTGAGTAAAATTGTAACATAAAACATATTGGAACCCATTTAATAGGTATTTATGTGAATCAAAATAAGGCCTATAGATAAATTTCAAATAATGTAATTCTGAAGCTTAATTCAAACCAAAACAGATCAAATTTAGTATTAACTTGTGTAAAATAAAAACAGGAATATTGTTCTATAATTAGAATTACATAAAAGTACTAAACAAATAATTTATAGTCAATTAAATATAAAATATGACAATTTTTTTCAATAAGATTGAATTATTTGATAGGAACAACTGATTCATAAACAATGAGAAATGATACCAAAATCTTATGGAATTTTATATATGAAGGAACAAATATCAGTTAGTTGATTGTTAAAAGCCAAACAGGACAGACGTGTCAATTACATTTAACAGAAATTGGATGACATTTTTTCAAATAACACCAACCGAGATATATTGTGAAAATATAAATGAATGAGGAATAGACAGTAGAGTTCCGAATACAAGTAAAATAATCGTGGGAAATACACAGTTAAACTAAACACCACTAAATAGAGCTGTCACTACATATGAACGAGATTGAAGAATAAATTTAAACTAATAGAACCAGCCATTGGTTGGCAGTAACCATTTGGACACAACACAATTATTACCAAACAAAATCCAGTGGGTGAATACAACTACTCTCTACAACTTGTGGATATTCCAAGAACAACATCACTGAAGAGGAATTAACTAACGGAGACGTTTATTTGAAGGAAAATCTCGTAGATGAATTCATATCGCAGATCAACTCATTAAGGCAGCCATCTTGATTCCATTCGCACAGGCTGATGGGAGTGTGACGAGTGACGTCGGAGAAAACATCTGTATCGTAATATTAAAATTTTAATATAAATTATACTTTATTATTTTGTCTGTTTCATGAATAGGTTTTTAATAATTTGTAAGTATTGAATTCTCTTGCCTTTCCTGACTATTTCTACAGTTAAAAGAACCCTTATACTATATTAATTTAATTGAATATTAATTTATATGTACTATAATGTGAGACGTATCAATATAAGCTTCGAGGCGACTGCGGTATTGCCATGTCGCTTCACTCCCCGCCCTCCCCGCCTTTGCCTACCCATAACCAAGTGTAACGTGCGACAACGCTGGAGGGCGAGGGGCGGGGAAGAGCTGTTACTATTGCGTAACCTGGAAGCTTACAATGCTAAGTCCCGTACTATAATCGACTGGAACTTAATCTCGAATCAGACTCGAGCCAGTCGCGGCAATTCAAACCATTACTTTGAACATAATAAACTTAATTATTGTTTAAACGTTGTTTTATTGATTATTTGAATCATAAATTAAATTACATTAATTATTCAATGTTAACATGAACTTCTGAAGGAAAGGAATGAGCAGAAGAAGAAGTACAGATACTGAATTGGCCGCTACATGCAATCGGTTTGGCCACAATAATCCATTTAACGGGAAGAAACAAATAATTCTTCATCACAGCTTACACAGTTATTAATCAGTATCTTTTATTAATTGAACATAAAGCAATTAAAAACAATTAAACCAATTAAGAAAACTAAATTAATTAAATTAATTAATTATATAAAAAATCAAATACACGAATTAAAATTTTTATTAACCAATTATTATTTGTAATTAAATTTGTTTGATTACAAATTGGCGCTCAACTTTAGGGGCTTAAAATAGGAATTGGTAGGCCTATAAGATAAAGACGAGTTGCTCAATTTCCTATTTTAGCTTGGGAGCTGTTAACAAGTCAGGAAAGCAATCGAAATGCCAAAGAGAGCGACGTCCAAGAAAAGGGCGGCAGAACCCGAGGAGGAGATAGACATAGAGGACAAGGAGGCAAATCCAATGGAAGATAGGGAGATGATATTACCTCCGGCGGAACCGAACCAACCCATACAACAACAACAAGAACAACCGGAAAAACCAAAACAAATAGAGAACGCGACAATGCAAGAAATATTCAGGCTTATGATGGAAATGAGAGAGGATAACAAATCCATGAGTAAGGAATTAAAAGGAAGAATTGAGTCAGAAAATGGATGAGAATAACAAATCGACAAAGGAAGAATTCAAATCGACAAAGGAAGAATTAAGTAACCAAATTGGAGAAACCAGGAAGGAAATTGGAGATACAAATAAGAAAATTGATGAAAATAGAAGGGAAATGAAAGAGGACAACCAAATATTAAAGGAAGAATTGAAAAATGAAAACCAACAATTGAAGGAAGAATTAAGGAAGGACATTGGAGGAACCAGTAAGAAGATGGAGGAAAATAGTAAGAAGATGGAAAGTGACAACCAACAGTTGAGGGAAGAGTTAAGAGAGAATAATAAGAAGATGGAAGAAAAGATGAGGGAGAAGTTAGAAGAATTGAAGGAGGATAACCAACTATTAAGAGAAGAATTAAGGGAGGTTAACCAGGAAAATATGGACAGATTAGACGGAAAGATAGAATCATTAAAGGAGGAATTCAGTCAGAAGATGAAACAATCAGCGAGAAGGTAGAAGAGGAAATAACAGTAATAGAACTAAGGATTACAAAAGCTGATGAAAGATGAAGTCAGACTGAGCAAGAAGTACAGAATCTTAAAGCAGAAGTAAACACCGAAGTACAGAGTCTTAAAACAGAGGTAAATACCAAGGTTACAAATATAGAAGAGAAACAAAAAGAAGCATGTGAAGAATGGGAAAAAGTGAAGAACCGATTCACAGAAAAATGTGACGGGATAGAAGTTGCCGTTACCAATACAAATGGCCAGGTTCACCAGAACCAAGCAGACACAGAAACTTGTCTGAACAGACCGAGTAACATTACCCATTGTTCCACTACAGAAAACCGAGAAGGGGTTAATTTCCGGTTATACCAAAGAAAGCCCATGGAATTTATATCTCGGATAGAAGAACATTTCGCGTAACATAAGAATAACTGATGGAATACAAATAAAGAAGTACTCGATGAGTCATTTAAAGAGATGACCGATAATTGGTGGATGGCTATTAGAGATGACGTCACTGACTACCAAATGTTTAAGCGATTGTTTAAGGCCAAGTATTGGTCAGAGTCGACGCAAAATATAGCAAGAGACAATATATGCCATGGGAAATATAACCCATATTGTACTGTTATTTTTTTGTAGGTATATAATATAATATTTGCACCACGTTGGATGCATCCTTTAGGTGTTGTAATTATTTATACGTATGGTAATGATTTAATAGTACATGTAAAGAAACTCTTTCTCTCAGGGTTAATGATTATTCAGTTATTTGATCGTATTTACGTTTGTATCTATTATTTTCTTTTCTTTAAACCAACCCAGATTCAGTTAATATGTAGTATTTTGATAATTAACCATGTAAAAAATAACTAACATACTAATGTAACTTAACCGTCTCTGAATTCTTCTAGCTGCCACGGGTTCACTTCTGGTTGTTGTTTACCTTTCTTCAACAGCAATATTAAGCTTGGCAATCTGTTTCATCACCCAAATTTCTTATTGCTCTCACCGCTGAATGCCGCTCTCCAGGACTACTGCAACACCGATGTCTCCTTGGAACACTTAATTATTCTTTAGGGCCACTTAAACTCTTCTCCAGTCCAAGATTTTCCTCTTCTGTCATCGTTCTAACAAGGATATTGTTATATTTTTTGTATTATTATTTATTTATTAGATATTATAATCAAACTCTGGTATCACTATTCAAAATCCTTCACTTTATTTTCTTTTCCATGTTACATTAACTTTATGATGTACAACTGTTATTTAATATAATTTAAGATTCTTCATTTAGTTACTATTAGATATTTAATTTTAGACTAATAATGTTTCTTTTATCAGATATAATTGAAGACTAATGATGTTATTTGTATTAAATATAATTGAAGACTCATACATTTTTTTCATCACTATACAAAACAATATTTTAACAATTTGCCACTATGATAATTCCCTAATTTATTTACATCTGTTTATCATATACCTATTAAAACATATATCATTTTTCTATTTCTTATTAAACATCTTTATTCTACCTCTAATATTCGTAATTCTATTGCTTATTTATTAAATTATAATTTTATTACTCTTTACTCTTCTTATAACATTCATTTCAATTTCATATATTATTTTCTGAACATATAACTAAATATGGTTTTATATCATATAGGAATCGACCTCTATGTGGATTAAGTAGATATTCCCAATGTTTTCTGTTTACATTCAATACAAAAATCTGCATCCTTTCTCTTTTAAAATTTATTATATCCCTATTATGTACTGTGTGCATTTTAACAGCAGTATTTAATACCTTCCCTTATTTCATAATTTCAGATACCATTTTAGATGAAATTTTGAAATAATTAATTTCTTATCACAAACATGGTCGAACATTAATTAAATATCACTATAATATTGACGACTCGGAACACTAAGTTTTTTATAAGTAAAAACGTAAAGTTTTACCTTACAGCCTAAACTGGCTTTCACCTATAGAAGGCTTCATCAGAGGCTACGTTTTACGTTTTTACTTATAAAAAACGTGTTCCGAGTCGTCAATATTATAGTGATATTTAGTTAAGTAACGGACACGTCATGGACAACGAAATCCAAGAACGAACATTAATATTGAAAACATCTGATTAATTCACTAATTGTATATCACAAAATTCATTTCATAAATTGATTTTTTCTTATATTTCATGACAAGTATGGTTCATCACTAACACAAATCACCGTATCTTACACACTCATTTATGGCTTAAAATAACATTAATCAAACCAACTGGCTTTACATAAAAAATAATAAGTATAAAATAACAATTGTGCTTAGTTTCATGGCTAAAAAACTCAAAAACATGAATACAAACATTGTCTTTTCTTTTAAATCTCACCTTCCCAATCCTGGTCATAAATTTCATGTGTTCTTAATTTCAGAATTATTTTTCTTTTAATTATTTTTACTATAATATGGGTAGCAGCTTTAGTGATGTGATATAACTTTGTAAACCTAATAAAACTGTCCATGATAATCAGTACATATTTAATACGTCTCCTACCACTAGTTGGGAATGGTCCACAAATGTCAACAAAACTTGCTCTAACGCTCTCAATGCTTGATTATTTATCCACCTTCCCTCATATCTGACATTGGCTAACTTGACTTTTTGACAAATATCATATAGTAACTTAGCACATAAAAATTGGTGTCGATTCTTCATACACTTTGGGTTATTCTATCATTGATTTGGTTACCTTTAATTATATTCCTGTTTTCATGTCGGAACCCTTAATTTCTTCTCACTTTTCACACCTCGAGTCATATTGTCATATTTATTTTTTATTTCTTTACCTCGTTGTTTGTATCATCCCTAAAATACCATAATTCCCTAACATTAAATACTATACATGGGTTCAGATTCGGAGGGGCACTCTTGGCTTCCATTACTCCGCCGTTTTCCCTAAATATATCATCTGAAATCAGAGGAACTTCATCTCTGTTCAGGAAAAAATAAAAGTTGCACTATCAGATCACAATACATATAATTATTATCTATAAGGTAGCTCCTTCGCTACAAACTTATATTCAAGGGATTGTTACATGATTTCTTTGAGGTCTTTTCACATTTTCATTCCATTACTGTTTCACTTCTGGTGTTTTATCACTTCAATTAATTTCTATCATTCACAGGTAACTGGTTAACATTATTTGACATACATATTGTATAGCGGGTCAATTTTTGGGTATTTTTCTTTTTAACAGTTAGGGGCATATGTATTTTTATGTATTTCATTTTGGGCGGACTTTTCATAAAATCATTGTGCAACCGAATTCATTTCATTTATAACGGACCATGTGTTAACAGAACGGTGTTGAGCAAGATTGGTTGAGACAAAGGCGATACGCACTTTCCATTGTGCAACGCAACGAGCAAAGAATTCACCTCCCCAAATTTTCAAGAACAATGCGAGAGTGTGGCATTGCGCTCCCATGCGCACACCAAGCAGGGGCGCCTACCCAAGCGTTGGCAGAAAAGTAAGATGGCCAGAGAGTGAAGTTTTCATCGTTCATTTGGGTTCACTACGGAAGTGTTGTTTAGGCCAAGCCCACTTAAATGACGTCAGCCAATGCCTGGAGAAGAACATATGCGACATTGACCCAAAAAACTACATGCATGGCATGGGACAAAGCTATGGCGACGAACAGTGAGGCAGTGCTTTTCCGCCGAAGGTACGAGGCAAAGGAAGATGTACCTGTTACATTCTCAGTTCCAGTCAGTCGACATTAGCCAGAGACGCGACACAGTCAACTAGAAGTCGACTCTCTTGATAGACGCTAACAGTTTGGTTTAGGCCCCGGTCGGTGGTGTTCTAAATACGTCTAACTCAATCATATCGTTAATACCGACCGGGACCCGAAGAATTAACGACTTTGTGAATTGGTGCATTGCAGTGATGGTCTGATAACATTAATAACAGTGAATGGAATCGTAACAAAGCACGTGTTCGGTCGGTAGTGCGTATCCCCTTAAAACTAAAACGAAATGCGCAATGATTAACTATGGTGTTATTTGAATATAATCTTTTATGGGGGTTTTTGTGTGTATATTGTGTGAATGCGTGTGCGAGCAAAAGCTGGGCTACCTTATAAATAAAAGAAGTATATTATCAATGTAAGATGTATTTAACCTTATCAATACCTGTTTTGTTCTTTTGTGTTGTGGAGTAAGGAGGAGCTGTTTCAGTAAGTAAAGTGTTTCTTTCATAACAAAATGTGTTAGTCTAAGTTATTTTGTCATTACCATATTCTCATTTCTGTGTTAAAAAATTCGTATAACGAAATCGGGGGTTTTCTGAAATTTTATTACAGTCAAGATAGCGGGATTTTCTATAAGCGCAAGAGTGTAAAAGTTTTCGATATTTTAATCTTTAGAAAAATATCGTGGCGACCTTGGGCAGTTTCTTTTAAGGTAAGTTTTACGGGGACCATGATGATAAGTGAAATTCTGGCAGCGGTAAGTATCATGGTATGATGGTTATAATTGATTGAATAAAAGTGAAAAGGTGAATAAACTTCACAATGGCGACCCTGCCAGGATGTTCGTATATAAATTTTATAGGAACTAGACCTATTTTAATACACGGAAAATAGGATGTGGTAATGACGAATGTATAAAAATTTTATCGTACATAATTAAGTAGGTTAGGTTTATGTTATTGTGATTCACAGTAGGGTTAGGCGTTTGATTATAGGAAAAAAGTGGTTTTGTTATATATAAAGTGTTGTATACAAACAAACTTTAAAAAATGTCTATAATACAAAATAATGATAGTGATTTTGCGTGGGATAAGTGGGAGAAAGAATTTCGAGGTGTTGTGGGTGAGATGACAGACGAGGAATGGGGTAATTTAGACAGTAGATTAACACAAATGGAAGAACAAGAGGAAGGAATATTCGCAGAAATTAATAAACATAGTGAGATGACCAATGATACAGGTAAGATAGTTGAAGAGATAGTGGTAGAAAATAAGACAGAAAATAGGCCTAATGATAACGATAGTGTAGGGGCGGAAGAAAAAGAGTATACAGTATATGACCTATTTAACCTACTTAATGAGTTAAAAACAAAAATGGATAAGGGTTCTGATATGATAAATAAACATTTTAACGAGTGGGACAAAATGATGGACAAACAGTTTGATAATCTGAATAGAATAATGGATGAGGGTTTCAATAAAGTAAAAAATGCTTGTGATAAACCAGACGAGAAGTGGGAGGGAGATAGATATCAGTTAAAAGAGAGTACAGAAGTGGAGTTAACACAGGTAAGTGGTAATAATGTCTTTGATAATAGCGAAGAAATAATTAACAAGGTGAGTTACAGTTGTAAAAATGAATTAATAAATAGTGATAAAATAGTTGAAAACGAGCTATTTAAGAATGATGTAGTGAAAACAAATAGTGATGATGAAGTTTGTGGTGAAGTAGAGTTTTCACAGGTGATTTTTGAGGACAGAGTTTCCTCCGGTAATGATGTGGAAGACAAGGTGTCTTCAAGCAGTCCCCTAATTTTTTGTAAACCTGGAAAAGCCAGGAAGTGGTATAGTAAGTTTGTTGTGCCCTTTGCATGGAGTGAAGTAGGTCAGTGGTGTTGTAACAGGTATTGTGATGAAGGTAACTATGAGAGAGAGAAAGAGTTAGAGTGGTTCAAGATAAATAGAAGTTATGTAGAGCTGATAGAGAGGATGGATATTAAGAGAATTATGATAAATAATTTAGACATACCTTGTGTAGTAGTAGACAATGATTATATTGATGATAAATATGTACCTGCAAGAAGAATTAGTGTACTTGTAGTGGAGGAATATGATGAGAAAATAACTTACCCGGGTGTAACAAATATTCACGGAGGCGGGATAAAAACAAATAATAGTGACAAGTCTTATGAAATAATAAAAGGGAAAATGATTGACATAGAGGTAATGGTTTATGATAAAAATAATAATAATAAATTGGATGTAAATAAAAATGGTTTATGCTATAAATATGTTAGGTATATACACGACGATGGAGGGTAAGCTATTAAAACAATAAAAGGTAGCTATAAACATTGTGTTTAATGGTTTTTTGACAGGGCAGATTGGGACATTGAGATGTGATAATTGAATAAATAATGAATTAGATTTGTAAATAAAAATGTAGTAAAGCCAATTGTATGTGTTGTGGCTAAGTGAACAGTGTATGTAGGTAATTAATTGTTGTAACAATAAGATTAATATTTTGCAATTTAAACAGATGAATATCAGAATTGATTTTGAAAATAGTAATTGATTAATTGGAATTGTTTTGATAACTATATAAATATTTTGACTGCTTATTTAAATATTAATTAATTAATTTTCATGAATTTAATTTATTTTCCGAGGTGAGTTTTGCAATTAAATGAATTGTTGGATGTAAACTAATATTTTTGTGTTAAATGTTACAGAGATGAGGTGGAAGTATGGTGATTATGTTTTATGTGTGTATCATGTTGAATGGATTGTATAGGTAACTGAGGTTTTAATTCAGTAATAAGATGTTTATTTGAAATAATTGTTTTTAATAAATATAATTAAAAATGTTAATAATAACTGAAGGATATATAATAAGTATTAATAATAAATTTTGAAAAAATTTTAAAAAAGGTCAAAGGGTAAAAGGTTGTGAATGTGTTAGATGTTTGTTGATGAGAATATTATATGGATTTAATGTATATAAAATTTTTAACTAATTAGTTAGTAAGTTGCTGTTACTGGGGTGGCATGTGCCCCAGTAGATAGCGGAAAGTGTTGGGGGTAACCGAGAGTGTTACCTCCATCGGAGGCCAACATGGCGAAAATGCACGGCACACCCTTTGTACAATTTTATATTGTACCCTGATATATTGCTGTGCCGTGCATAGTAATGATGAAGAGTACATGCCTATTTGGGAGAGATGATTTCCCCGACTTTTCGGGCGGTTACTGCCTTACCAGCACTAACCGTGGTTTTGGCTAGCGGCCAGCTATGGTTATACCAAGTCCCTTGACCAGAGCTGACTTGAAATTGGTCTATAATAGAAATTAATGGGGGGCAAACTAGGGGAAATCCCGGAAACTATGGAACAGCGGCTGCCACTCTGCCCGCCTTGGGGTAGCATAGACAGGTGGCAGAACTGTCTTAAGGGTGTATGATTATAGACAAGAACATGATGATGTTCAGTAGTTTTCAAACTTAATAGCAGAAGCAGAGACACGGAGAGGCAAAACCTGCTCCAAAATATACAGTCTCTGTGGAAGCGAATGGGCGCCACAGTCCACCAGAATTTGCAATAGAGTGTGTGGCTGGGAGGTGACGCAAAGGAGTCACGAATGTAAATTTTTTAACATAACATTTTTAATTCACATTTTGGTCGAATAAAACTGCTTGTGCTCTGTTCAGGTAACTAGCTGCTTAGATATTTAAAGATAAGGTGTTCATTACATGCTATAATTTTAAGTGTAGTATTTTATTGTTGTCTGTTAGATAAGCATTGATAAAATATGTGTTTTCATTATATGTATATTTTTTTTTCTAAGCCAATAATTGAACGCCTGGCAGGCAATTAACATAAGAGAAGTGAGTAGAAATAAATGTGTACATTCCATGGAATTTGTTCAAATTTGAGATATGTTTTCATGATGTTAGGATATCAGCTGATCAGCAATAACATGTCACTGGTATGTTGGTTTATAACTGTTCCAAATAATTAACGTTCAATAATGTTTTCAATGTATTGCAGATGTTTAAAGTAATGATAATAATCATGATGATGAGAAATAAAGTAACAATTTGTGAGAGTTGATAAAAAAAGATAATTGTTGGGTGATGAATATTTTATGGGACAAGTAGACCTGTCCCAGTTTGAAGTTAGAGTTGAAGTTGAAATAGTGGAGATAAATATGATGTAATATTGTTTTGAGAATAATGTAATGTTATAGAATTTTGAGAAGTATTGATGTTGACACAGTAGTAATGGAGAATTTATGTGGAGTTGAGTGATATATTGTTGTTTATAATTAATGAGGTTATTTTGTTGTATTTGTAGTGAGGTACCGAGATTGAGATTTTGGGGATGGCAATTTTGTATTAGGGGGTAGTGTCATGTAGGAGTCCGCAACATGGGTTGGGACGGGATAGGGACCGATTGGCGCCGGAAAGGGTTACCTAGGGGGAGTCCAGGAACCAACATAAGGGAATGAGTTTTGGGAAGGAAACACGTATCCTATGTACAAAGGTTTAGAGATTATTTTTTTATACATGGAGAGAAGGTGGCGATTTGTGTTAAATAATAAGTTGGGGTTTAGAGTGTCTTGACTAGTAGAGATTTTGATAGAGATGGGTGTCATGGGTAATTGAAGTTGATGAATATTAGAGTCAGAGAGAGTAAAGTTTATATATGTATGCAGATCTAATACAGTAAATGAGAATAAATAATTTACATCACCCACCGTAGATTAAAGTACAATTGTTGAATAGAAAGAGAGATTTATGATAAAGAATATAAAATTTTTATTTTTTCGAAACCAGTGACTGAATTTTACTCGAATTGCAAAGAATGTGAAGTCAAGAATTGTTTATTTTAAATAATGTAAATGTCAACCTGATTATTGTTAATATTTTGTTTGTTTTAAATATGTTGTTTTGTTATGTTTTGTATTTCAAGGTAGGATATTACAGATGTTCAGTGTATTTTCAGAACTTATATATAACATATGTAGGTCAAGGGCTTTGGACTTGACCTAGTTTCGATCAGCTGATGAGGTCATACACCTACTAAGCTTGTATAGTAGGAAGCCAATTTTAATTTGTTTGTTTAATTAATTCAAACCAATATTTGAATAATTTTAATAAATATGATATTTAATAAATAAATTTAATGAATATTTAATGAATAAATTTAAATTTTTTTGAATTTTAAAATTTTTTGAAAATTTTAATCTTAAAAAAAAAAAAATTTTTTTTTTTTATTTTTCGCCTACCAGCGACTGCATATTTTAGATAATGATTGTTTTATTATGTGTGTACTTAACATGTTTATTTTATCGATTGATTGTAGTGCATTGTATTGTTAGCTTATAAGTGATTACATGTTAGGTTAAGGATTTGTTCACTCCAGTCATTTTAAAGGAAACAAAAAATAATGAAGAGAATTTTTTTTGAGTATATTATTTTTTTTTGAACTTTGAATTTGTTAAAATCTTTGGTCAATTTTAAAGAACTTTTGTAATTGTTCAACTTCACAATGGATCATGTAATGTGAGTGTGTGTGTGAGCCCAGTATTTGCTAAAGGCAGCCCAGCTTGCAAAAAAGGGGAAACACATCGGTGGAGGATCTGGAATAGTCTGAGCCAGGGATTGGGAATTTTTGGGGGTAGCATGTGAGGAGGCGAGGTGCGCTGTGGTACGAGTCTGATCGACGTCTCGGTGTTGGGATCTCTTACGGAGAAGTCCAGTGATCTCGTTCAGATGAGTCCATGGTCGCTGAGCCAGGGGGGTAGTGTACCCATGAGATTAAGAACCAGGGGGTTGTTGGGACCAGTTCCTCACTGGTCCTCTTCGGGGTTTGTCGATGAGATTTCTTCTGTTATGAACAGCAGAATTCTCATCGAGGGGGTATTGTAGCGGGTCAATTTTTGGGTATTTTTCTTTTTAACAGTTAGGGGCATATGTATTTTTATGTATTTCATTTTGGGCGGACTTTTCATAAAATCATTGTGCAACCGAATTCATTTCATTTATAACGGACCACGTGTTAACAGAACGGTGTTGAGCAAGATTGGTTGAGACAAAGGCGATACGCACTTTCCATTGTGCAACGCAACGAGCAAAGAATTCACCTCCCCAAATTTTCAAGAACAATGCGAGAGTGTGGCATTGCGCTCCCATGCGCACACCAAGCAGGGGCGCCTACCCAAGCGTTGGCAGAAAAGTAAGATGGCCAGAGAGTGAAGTTTTCATCGTTCATTTGGGTTCACTACGGAAGTGTTGTTTAGGCCAAGCCCACTTAAATGACGTCAGCCAATGCCTGGAGAAGAACATATGCGACATTGACCCAAAAAACTACATGCATGGCATGGGACAAAGCTACGGCGATGAACAGTGAGGCAGTGCTTTTCCGCCGAAGGTACGAGGCAAAGGAAGATGTACCTGTTACGTTCTCAGTTCCAGTCAGTCGACATTAGCCAGAGACGCGACACAGTCAACTAGAAGTCGACTCTCTTGATAGACGCTAACAGTTTGGTTTAGGCCCCGGTCGGTGGTGTTCTAAATACGTCTAACTCAATCATATCGTTAATACCGACCAGGACCCGAAGAATTAACGACTTTGTGAATTGTTGCATTGCAGTGATGGTCTGATAACATTAATAACGGTGAATGGAATCGTAACAAAGCACGTGTTCGGTCGGTAGTGCGTATCCCCTTAAAACTAAAACGAAATGCGCAATGATTAACTATGGTGTTATTTGAATATAATCATTTATGGGGGTTTTTGTGTGTATATTGTGTGAATGCGTGTGCGAGCAAAAGCTGGGCTACCTTATAAATAAAAGAAGTATATTATCAATGTAAGATGTATTTAACCTTATCAATACCTGTTTTGTTCTTTTGTGTTGTGGAGTAAGGAGGAGCTGTTTCAGTAAGTAAAGTGTTTCTTTCATAACAAAATGTGTTAGTCTAAGTTATTTTGTCATTACCATATTCTCATTTCTGTGTTAAAAAATTCGTATAACGAAATCGGGGGTTTTCTGAAATTTTATTACAGTCAAGATAGCGGGATTTTCTATAAGCGCAAGAGTGTAAAAGTTTTCGATATTTTAATCTTTAGAAAAATATCGTGGCGACCTTGGGCAGTTTCTTTTAAGGTAAGTTTTACGGGGACCATGATGATAAGTGAAATTCTGGCAGCGGTAAGTATCATGGTATGATGGTTATAATTGATTGAATAAAAGTGAAAAGGTGAATAAACTTCACAATGGCGACCCTGCCAGGATGTTCGTATATAAATTTTATAGGAACTAGACCTATTTTAATACACGGAAAATAGGATGTGGTAATGACGAATGTATAAAAATTTTATCGTACATAATTAAGTAGGTTAGGTTTATGTTATTGTGATTCACAGTAGGGTTAGGCGTTTGATTATAGGAAAAAAGTGGTTTTGTTATATATAAAGTGTTGTATACAAACAAACTTTAAAAAATGTCTATAATACAAAATAATGATAGTGATTTTGCGTGGGATAAGTGGGAGAAAGAATTTCGAGGTGTTGTGGGTGAGATGACAGACGAGGAATGGGGTAATTTAGACAGTAGATTAACACAAATGGAAGAACAAGAGGAAGGAATATTCGCAGAAATTAATAAACATAGTGAGATGACCAATGATACAGGTAAGATAGTTGAAGAGATAGTGGTAGAAAATAAGACAGAAAATAGGCCTAATGATAACGATAGTGTAGGGGCGGAAGAAAAAGAGTATACAGTATATGACCTATTTAACCTACTTAATGAGTTAAAAACAAAAATGGATAAGGGTTCTGATATGATAAATAAACATTTTAACGAGTGGGACAAAATGATGGACAAACAGTTTGATAATCTGAATAGAATAATGGATGAGGGTTTCAATAAAGTAAAAAATGCTTGTGATAAACCAGACGAGAAGTGGGAGGGAGATAGATATCAGTTAAAAGAGAGTACAGAAGTGGAGTTAACACAGGTAAGTGGTAATAATGTCTTTGATAATAGCGAAGAAATAATTAACAAGGTGAGTTACAGTTGTAAAAATGAATTAATAAATAGTGATAAAATAGTTGAAAACGAGCTATTTAAGAATGATGTAGTGAAAACAAATAGTGATGATGAAGTTTGTGGTGAAGTAGAGTTTTCACAGGTGATTTTTGAGGACAGAGTTTCCTCCGGTAATGATGTGGAAGACAAGGTGTCTTCAAGCAGTCCCCTAATTTTTTGTAAACCTGGAAAAGCCAGGAAGTGGTATAGTAAGTTTGTTGTGCCCTTTGCATGGAGTGAAGTAGGTCAGTGGTGTTGTAACAGGTATTGTGATGAAGGTAACTATGAGAGAGAGAAAGAGTTAGAGTGGTTCAAGATAAATAGAAGTTATGTAGAGCTGATAGAGAGGATGGATATTAAGAGAATTATGATAAATAATTTAGACATACCTTGTGTAGTAGTAGACAATGATTATATTGATGATAAATATGTACCTGCAAGAAGAATTAGTGTACTTGTAGTGGAGGAATATGATGAGAAAATAACTTACCCGGGTGTAACAAATATTCACGGAGGCGGGATAAAAACAAATAATAGTGACAAGTCTTATGAAATAATAAAAGGGAAAATGATTGACATAGAGGTAATGGTTTATGATAAAAATAATAATAATAAATTGGATGTAAATAAAAATGGTTTATGCTATAAATATGTTAGGTATATACACGACGATGGAGGGTAAGCTATTAAAACAATAAAAGGTAGCTATAAACATTGTGTTTAATGGTTTTTTGACAGGGCAGATTGGGACATTGAGATGTGATAATTGAATAAATAATGAATTAGATTTGTAAATAAAAATGTAGTAAAGCCAATTGTATGTGTTGTGGCTAAGTGAACAGTGTATGTAGGTAATTAATTGTTGTAACAATAAGATTAATATTTTGCAATTTAAACAGATGAATATCAGAATTGATTTTGAAAATAGTAATTGATTAATTGGAATTGTTTTGATAACTATATAAATATTTTGACTGCTTATTTAAATATTAATTAATTAATTTTCATGAATTTAATTTATTTTCCGAGGTGAGTTTTGCAATTAAATGAATTGTTGGATGTAAACTAATATTTTTGTGTTAAATGTTACAGAGATGAGGTGGAAGTATGGTGATTATGTTTTATGTGTGTATCATGTTGAATGGATTGTATAGGTAACTGAGGTTTTAATTCAGTAATAAGATGTTTATTTGAAATAATTGTTTTTAATAAATATAATTAAAAATGTTAATAATAACTGAAGGATATATAATAAGTATTAATAATAAATTTTGAAAAAATTTTAAAAAAGGTCAAAGGGTAAAAGGTTGTGAATGTGTTAGATGTTTGTTGATGAGAATATTATATGGATTTAATGTATATAAAATTTTTAACTAATTAGTTAGTAAGTTGCTGTTACTGGGGTGGCATGTGCCCCAGTAGATAGCGGAAAGTGTTGGGGGTAACCGAGAGTGTTACCTCCATCGGAGGCCAACATGGCGAAAATGCACGGCACACCCTTTGTACAATTTTATATTGTACCCTGATATATTGCTGTGCCGTGCATAGTAATGATGAAGAGTACATGCCTATTTGGGAGAGATGATTTCCCCGACTTTTCGGGCGGTTACTGCCTTACCAGCACTAACCGTGGTTTTGGCTAGCGGCCAGCTATGGTTATACCAAGTCCCTTGACCAGAGCTGACTTGAAATTGGTCTATAATAGAAATTAATGGGGGGCAAACTAGGGGAAATCCCGGAAACTATGGAACAGCGGCTGCCACTCTGCCCGCCTTGGGGTAGCATAGACAGGTGGCAGAACTGTCTTAAGGGTGTATGATTATAGACAAGAACATGATGATGTTCAGTAGTTTTCAAACTTAATAGCAGAAGCAGAGACACGGAGAGGCAAAACCTGCTCCAAAATATACAGTCTCTGTGGAAGCGAATGGGCGCCACAGTCCACCAGAATTTGCAATAGAGTGTGTGGCTGGGAGGTGACGCAAAGGAGTCACGAATGTAAATTTTTTAACATAACATTTTTAATTCACATTTTGGTCGAATAAAACTGCTTGTGCTCTGTTCAGGTAACTAGCTGCTTAGATATTTAAAGATAAGGTGTTCATTACATGCTATAATTTTAAGTGTAGTATTTTATTGTTGTCTGTTAGATAAGCATTGATAAAATATGTGTTTTCATTATATGTATATTTTTTTTTCTAAGCCAATAATTGAACGCCTGGCAGGCAATTAACATAAGAGAAGTGAGTAGAAATAAATGTGTACATTCCATGGAATTTGTTCAAATTTGAGATATGTTTTCATGATGTTAGGATATCAGCTGATCAGCAATAACATGTCACTGGTATGTTGGTTTATAACTGTTCCAAATAATTAACGTTCAATAATGTTTTCAATGTATTGCAGATGTTTAAAGTAATGATAATAATCATGATGATGAGAAATAAAGTAACAATTTGTGAGAGTTGATAAAAAAAGATAATTGTTGGGTGATGAATATTTTATGGGACAAGTAGACCTGTCCCAGTTTGAAGTTAGAGTTGAAGTTGAAATAGTGGAGATAAATATGATGTAATATTGTTTTGAGAATAATGTAATGTTATAGAATTTTGAGAAGTATTGATGTTGACACAGTAGTAATGGAGAATTTATGTGGAGTTGAGTGATATATTGTTGTTTATAATTAATGAGGTTATTTTGTTGTATTTGTAGTGAGGTACCGAGATTGAGATTTTGGGGATGGCAATTTTGTATTAGGGGGTAGTGTCATGTAGGAGTCCGCAACATGGGTTGGGACGGGATAGGGACCGATTGGCGCCGGAAAGGGTTACCTAGGGGGAGTCCAGGAACCAACATAAGGGAATGAGTTTTGGGAAGGAAACACGTATCCTATGTACAAAGGTTTAGAGATTATTTTTTTATACATGGAGAGAAGGTGGCGATTTGTGTTAAATAATAAGTTGGGGTTTAGAGTGTCTTGACTAGTAGAGATTTTGATAGAGATGGGTGTCATGGGTAATTGAAGTTGATGAATATTAGAGTCAGAGAGAGTAAAGTTTATATATGTATGCAGATCTAATACAGTAAATGAGAATAAATAATTTACATCACCCACCGTAGATTAAAGTACAATTGTTGAATAGAAAGAGAGATTTATGATAAAGAATATAAAATTTTTATTTTTTCGAAACCAGTGACTGAATTTTACTCGAATTGCAAAGAATGTGAAGTCAAGAATTGTTTATTTTAAATAATGTAAATGTCAACCTGATTATTGTTAATATTTTGTTTGTTTTAAATATGTTGTTTTGTTATGTTTTGTATTTCAAGGTAGGATATTACAGATGTTCAGTGTATTTTCAGAACTTATATATAACATATGTAGGTCAAGGGCTTTGGACTTGACCTAGTTTCGATCAGCTGATGAGGTCATACACCTACTAAGCTTGTATAGTAGGAAGCCAATTTTAATTTGTTTGTTTAATTAATTCAAACCAATATTTGAATAATTTTAATAAATATGATATTTAATAAATAAATTTAATGAATATTTAATGAATAAATTTAAATTTTTTTGAATTTTAAAATTTTTTGAAAATTTTAATCTTAAAAAAAAAAAAATTTTTTTTTTTTATTTTTCGCCTACCAGCGACTGCATATTTTAGATAATGATTGTTTTATTATGTGTGTACTTAACATGTTTATTTTATCGATTGATTGTAGTGCATTGTATTGTTAGCTTATAAGTGATTACATGTTAGGTTAAGGATTTGTTCACTCCAGTCATTTTAAAGGAAACAAAAAATAATGAAGAGAATTTTTTTTGAGTATATTATTTTTTTTTGAACTTTGAATTTGTTAAAATCTTTGGTCAATTTTAAAGAACTTTTGTAATTGTTCAACTTCACAATGGATCATGTAATGTGAGTGTGTGTGTGAGCCCAGTATTTGCTAAAGGCAGCCCAGCTTGCAAAAAAGGGGAAACACATCGGTGGAGGATCTGGAATAGTCTGAGCCAGGGATTGGGAATTTTTGGGGGTAGCATGTGAGGAGGCGAGGTGCGCTGTGGTACGAGTCTGATCGACGTCTCGGTGTTGGGATCTCTTACGGAGAAGTCCAGTGATCTCGTTCAGATGAGTCCATGGTCGCTGAGCCAGGGGGGTAGTGTACCCATGAGATTAAGAACCAGGGGGTTGTTGGGACCAGTTCCTCACTGGTCCTCTTCGGGGTTTGTCGATGAGATTTCTTCTGTTATGAACAGCAGAATTCTCATCGAGGGGGTATTGTAGCGGGTCAATTTTTGGGTATTTTTCTTTTTAACAGTTAGGGGCATATGTATTTTTATGTATTTCATTTTGGGCGGACTTTTCATAAAATCATTGTGCAACCGAATTCATTTCATTTATAACGGACCACGTGTTAACAGAACGGTGTTGAGCAAGATTGGTTGAGACAAAGGCGATACGCACTTTCCATTGTGCAACGCAACGAGCAAAGAATTCACCTCCCCAAATTTTCAAGAACAATGCGAGAGTGTGGCATTGCGCTCCCATGCGCACACCAAGCAGGGGCGCCTACCCAAGCGTTGGCAGAAAAGTAAGATGGTCAGAGAGTGAAGTTTTCATCGTTCATTTGGGTTCACTACGGAAGTGTTGTTTAGGCCAAGCCCACTTAAATGACGTCAGCCAATGCCTGGAGAAGAACATATGCGACATTGACCCAAAAAACTACATGCATGGCATGGGACAAAGCTACGGCGATGAACAGTGAGGCAGTGCTTTTCCGCCGAAGGTACGAGGCAAAGGAAGATGTACCTGTTACGTTCTCAGTTCCAGTCAGTCGACATTAGCCAGAGACGCGACACAGTCAACTAGAAGTCGACTCTCTTGATGACGCTAACAGTTTGGTTTAGGCCCCGGTCGGTGGTGTTCTAAATACGTCTAACTCAATCATATCGTTAATACCGACCAGGACCCGAAGAATTAACGACTTTGTGAATTGTTGCATTGCAGTGATGGTCTGATAACATTAATAACGGTGAATGGAATCGTAACAAAGCACGTGTTCGGTCGGTAGTGCGTATCCCCTTAAAACTAAAACGAAATGCGCAATGATTAACTATGGTGTTATTTGAATATAATCATTTATGGGGGTTTTTGTGTGTATATTGTGTGAATGCGTGTGCGAGCAAAAGCTGGGCTACCTTATAAATATAAGAAGTATATTATCAATGTAAGATCTATTTAACCTTATCAATACCTGTTTTGTTCTTGTGTGTCGTGGAGTAAGGAGGAGCTGTTTCAGTAAGTAAAGTGTTTCTTTCATAACAAAATGTGTTAGTCTAAGTTATTTCGTCATTACCATATTCTCATTTCTGTGTTAAAAAATTCGTCTAACGAAATCGGGGGTTTTCTGAAATTTTATTACAGTCAAGATAGCGGGATTTTCTATAAGCGCAAGAGTGTAAAAGTTTTCGATATTTTAATCTTTAGAAAAATATCGTGGCGACCTTGGGCAGTTTCTTTTAAGGTAAGTTTTACGGGGACCATGACGATAAGTAAAATTCTGGCAGCGGTGAGTATTTTATTTTGATGGTTACAATTTATTAAATAAAAATGATGAGAAGAAGGTGAAAAACTTCACAATTGTATTATTTCCATCTTGGTGCTGTCAATCAATGATATTTTAGATTCTATCTTCATCTTCATTTTTATTTATTTATTCCCCTTTAATTATGCAGTTAAGTACTGAATTTCATCATTATCATAAGTTGTATTTGACTATTCTTTCCTCATCTAAATAATTTCTAGCCCTTCTTAAATAGTAACTAGTCTTAATTGTTCTTATCATTGTTATTATACTGATTAAAATGGTTATTCAAATAATTATTATGGTTATTAACTGTCTTTCTCTTCTTAATTGATTCAAAATAATTTCTCTTAACTATCCGGTAAGATGTTCTTACTTATTGTAGAATTTGGTCGGTTTTTTAATAGATTCAAAATAAAAATTTTTTATTTGTAATAACTTTCATATTATGTCGCCTGTATTAATAATTAATTAAATCTTTGTTCAATTAGTTTGCTTTGGTCAATACCCAGAAAATCAGTCCCTTCTTTCCATATTTTTCATATTTAGTTCATCCGTTGTCAAATACGTAAGTTGTCCTTGTTGCACGGATTATTATTACAGTGTCCATAATGATTTCTGTTTTTATTAAATACCTCTCTGTCACCCTGTACTCACATTCTTTTGATACTACATGTTCATCTGTACCTATGCCTACATCAATCACTTTCCCATTTATTTGATTGAACAGGTATTTTACTGGTATTTGTGTTATTGATGACATTATTGACAGTTTGCTACACATTTCTATTTCTGTGATATTTAATTTACCTATAGACTTTCTGACGTTTTTTCTCACTATTTTATTGTGATTCACTTTGAAATATTCTATTAAGTTCCTTCTATTACTTTTAAAATTACTTATTCTTATGTAGTCATTACTTAGGATGTTAAGTACATTAACCAATCCATTGTTCATCATCTCTAGTTCTTCTCGTGTATTTTTAATTTTCTTAGGATGTGTTATTCTTCTTTCTTCTGTTTTCTTAATTATTTGCTTCTTTATTCCATTATCTTCTATTTTCTGATTTACTTGCTCCCTGTTTTGATCGTATGGTATTATTTCTATCTCCGTTTTGTTATCATTTATTACTTCTTCCGTTATCTGTTCCATAACTTCCTGTTTATTTTCTCCTAATTCCTCTTCCACTTCAATAATTTTATATATTACCTCTTCACGTAATTGAGTTAAATTTTCATCAGTTTTCTCAACCTTCTGGTTAGTTTCTGTAATCCTATTCCTTATTTCTTTTTTATACTCTTCTAACTGTTGTTTCAATTCCTCTCTATTTTTCTCACTCTCTTCCTTCAATTGTCCTTTTAATTCCTCCTTATCTTCCCTCATTTGTTTCTTCAGTTCTTCAGTATATTGTTTTAATAAGTTTTCATTATCTAGTCTCATTTGTTTCTTTAATGTTTCACTGTTACTATCCATTTTCTTGTTCATTTTTTCAATATCCTCCTTCATTTCCTGTTTGTTCTTGTCCAATTTCTCATTGTTTTAGTCCAACTTCTCATTTATCTGTTTCAATAATGTTTCGTTGGTTTTGTTATTCCCTTTCATTATAATTCTCATCATCTCCTGGAAATTTGCATCCATTGGTTGGTTTAGTTTCTTTGGTTGGTCCCCTTGGGCATCCTCTATTATTACTTCCATTTCAGTTTCTTCCTCTTCAGGACTATTACTCCTTAATTCATATCATTGCTCTGGTTTGTTAGCCATTTTACAATCTTTAACTTAATTTAGTTACAAGGAAAACAATTTTTTATGCTAATTAAATTTAACAAAATTGTGTTATTTGGTGCTGGTTTAAAGAAAATCTTTGCTTTCACATATGGGCGCCATTTAATGTAGTTATTTTTTTTGTAGGTATATAATATAATATTTGCACCACGTTGGATGCGTCCTTTAGGTGTTGTAATTATTTATAAGTATGGTAATGATTTAATAGTACATGTAAAGAAACTCTTTCTCTCAGGGTTAATGATTATTCAGTTATTTGATCGTATTTACGTTTGTATCTATTATTTTCTTTCCTTTAAACCAACCCAGATTCAGTTAATATGTAGTATTTTGATAATTAACCATGTAAAAAATAACTAACATACTAATGTAACTTAACCGTCTCTGAATTCTTCTAGCTGCCACGGGTTCACTTCTGGTTGTTGTTTACCTTTCTTCAACAGCAATATTAAGCTTGGCAATCTGTTTCTTCACCCAAATTTCTTATTGCTCTCACCGCTGAATGCCGCTCTCCAGGACTACTGCAACACCGATGTCTCCTTGGAACACTTAATTATTCTTTAGGGCCACTTAAACTCTTCTCCAGTCCAAGATTTTCCTCTTCTGTCATCGTTCTATCAAGGATATTGTTATATTTTTGTATTATTATTTATTTATTAGATATTATAATCAAACTCTGGTATCACTATTCAAAATCCTTTACTTTATTTTCTTTTCCACGTTACATTAACTTTATGATGTACAACTGTTATTTAATATAATTTAAGATTCTTCATT
This sequence comes from Magicicada septendecula, assembly GCA_034769895.1. NCBI lineage: Eukaryota > Metazoa > Arthropoda > Insecta > Hemiptera > Cicadidae > Magicicada > Magicicada septendecula. The sequence continues at coordinate 479,481,266 of CM068373.1, forward strand.
TAGTTACTATTAGATATTTAATTTTAGACTAATAATGTTTCTTTTATCAGATATAATTGAAGACTAATGATGTTATTTGTATTAAATATAATTGAAGACTCATACATTTTTTCTTCACTATACAAAACAATATTTTAACAATTTAACAATTTGCCACTATGATAATTCCCTAATTTATTTACATCTGTTTATCATATACCTATTAAAACATATATCATTTTTCTATTTCTTATTAAACATCTTTATTCTACCTCTAATATTCGTAATTCTATTGGTTATTTATTAAATTATAATTTTATTACTCTTTACTCTTCTTATAACATTCATTTCAATTTCATATATTATTTTCTGAACATATAACTAAATATGGTTTTATATCATATAGGAATCGACCTCTATGTTGATTGAGTAAGTAGATATTCCCAATGTTTTCTGTTTACATTCAATACAAAAATCTGCATCCTTTCTCTTTTAAAATTTATTATATCCCTATTATGTACTGTGTGCATTTTAACAGCAGTACAATATTGGGGTAACACCTTGACCTCATATTTCCTGGGAAAGGTGTGCACAGCCAAACACCTAGAGCCTCAAATACCCGAGGAGTGTCTAGTCAGCAAGCTATCATATCACTACGAGGAGGATATAATTAGAGCATGTAGGAGTAGTCAAATTAAGACCGTACAAGCTATGACGGAGTTACTGAAGATGTACGACCATGAAGACTATTACCGACAGAGTAGAAGAAGAACTGATAGACCAGAATCGAGGAATATTAGTAGCTATTTGAATAACAATCAAAATAATGTGAATAACAATCAGTTAAACCCTTTGACCCGGAATAATAATTACTATAATAATCGCAGTAGTAATATTAATAATAGTAATAACCACAATGGTGGAAATGACAACCACCAATCAAATAGAAATACCTATTATCATAACGGTGAAACTAATAGAAATAGTCAGAGAAATTCAAACGAAAATAATAATTACCCTTATCAAAATAACAATAGAAACTATCTACCAGGTAGTAATTATAATAATAGAACATACCGACCGAGAGTGAACTATATAAGAGCAGTAGGCAGTGGACAACAGAGGTACCAAAACCAAAGGAGGAATAGTTTCCACGAATACAGAGAACAACACGTAAACCACGAAGGGGATGATCGGGGAAGTTATGTACACAGGCGAAGTTCCAGCCTGGAGGACCAAAATAGACAACGGAGGAGTGAGGTTTTCAGACCGACGTGACAGTCAGCCCAATTAACGATAATACTCCACCTTTAAACTAGAGGAGGCGGTGATAGACAATCACAACCCTTCACTGCTCCTATCTACTGGGTATGAACAAGAGTTAAATGAACAAAACGAGAATAAGTAATTTACAATAATTATCTTAATGACATCTTACAGATTATCTAGAAGAAAATATTTTGAATTAGATAAAAAACAAAAATTCTAAAATGAGTAAGACCATCTTACAGCTTATCTAGAAGAAAATATTTTGAATCAAATAAATGGAACCATAAAAATTCTAAAATGAGTAAGGACGTCTTACAGATTATCTAGGAGAAGATATTTTAAATTAAATAAATAATAAGAAATTTCTAAAATGAGTAAGACCATCTTGCAGTTAATATCAGGTAAAATAGGTTGAAACAAATAAGATAAACCATCTACATTCTAAGAATAAATAAGGACATCTTATAGTATATATCAAGGAAATTATTTTAAATGAAATAAAAAAAGAAAATAAATAAATAATCTCAATATTAAAATAAATAAAAACAGTTTACAGAATACATTCAGAAGTACTTTGTTTTGTATCAATTAATAAAGAGAAAGAATGAAATAGGATATCAAAGGCTTAAAAAATAATAAGTACAACATAGTTAAAAAAATTGAATTGAAATAATTTTACCAAGAAATTTTTTATCACAATTATGAAGGCTGAACAAGACTATTCGAACCAAAAATATAAATGAAATAATTATCGAAACAATAATGTTACAGAACTGTTAATTAAAAAGTAAATAAGAATCCATAGAGTGTATATATTTTCGATGTAATAATTTGATGAAACCCCAAAACAAAATAAGATCATAGAAGAATAACTAGGAGAACCAATTAACCAAAGCAGATAAGGAAAGGGTATTAAAACCAGACATTATGCCATGAGCAATAACATAATTAATAAACAACAAATGAGAAAAAAAACTATATACATAAACATGTGCTACCCAAAAAAGTAAACGAGAAACAGGCTGTGCCAACAACTAACTAAAATAGCAGAATTTCACAAAAGGAAGGCTGAAATGGATATTATGACATGTACCTAGTGATAAGTAATATAGGATGAGCTTTAAAAATGTAAGGATAACCATATGGATAGAAATATTAAGTAATCTGAATAATTATGAATTGAGGAATCTAAATATATTTATTATTAGTCAAAATGGACTACTTTTTAGAATTGATATTTTAATAACTGGATGTAGATAATTCCACCAGTTTTTTTATTATTGAGCAGAGATGATAATTCCTCTGAGCTCAAATGAGTGAAGTTGATCAGCAGCACATGTAGCCGAAAAAGTGCCACTCTGAACTGTTCCAGCTCACATGTTAGGAAGTAAATATATAGATGAAGAAACACTAAATAAGAAGGAATATATATATATACATATATATTATTTAATATATACATATTAAATAATAATAGGATAAATCAGATTAAAAAGAACTATCTCATAAGAGTAAAATAAAAAGTAAAGACAGGAAAAATATATATCAACTTAGAGCTCAACCAAAAGCAACAGGTATATCTGGGTAAACCAAGCCAAGAATATAACAAAGAAGAATGTCAGAAGCGATTAGTTCATCCAAACTAAAAGTATGAGCTGAACTAATCACTTTTACAGGGGGGCATTTGTAGCACAATGAAGTTTTTACCTTATTCTACAAATTAAGATCATATAGGAAAAGAAGGGAAGAAGTCATCTGGAAGGAGTAATATCAACTTAAATAAAAGTAGCAGAGAAAGGTAATTACAATCACCAATAAAAGAACTTAACAGAACTAAACAAATCGATTCAAAGAATTTACATATAGTCAATTTATAGCCAAAAGGTGATAAAAAACAAATAGTATGAATATCATGTCAATAAAATAATTAGTAGACCCAGTAAGATACGGAGCAGTAAGGAGTAACAGCCCAGGACAAATAAATTAACCTGACAAGTTTCAAGATATGTAGTAATAAGGAATAATAGCTTAGAACAAATAAATAAAAAGGACAATTCTCAAGATGGAGTAGTGAGGAGTAACAGCCCAGTACAAATAAATTGAAAGGGAAAAAATATCAAGATACCCAAAAAACCCTATTGTAAAGACAGAAAACTCTATAGCAGCAAACAAGTAATTAAAAAGAAATCAAACTATACCAACTTAAATGAAACAACTAGCCCAAAAAAGAGAATCCAATACAAATAATAAAAAATGATGTAAAATTAATTATAATTAAAATAAATGTGATTAAGGGGAACACCCCAAACCAGTTTTAAAAAGGACAACAAAAAGACAATTATTAATATAAAGTTTTAATGTGTTTATTTATATAATTATTTTGTGTTATTATTTTTGTGTATACTAGGAAATACTAGATGTTAGTATATAAGAATTTATTGTATTCAAACCATGTTAATTAATGTTATATTTTGTAAAGTAAGGAAAGGCAAAATAATAATTCAAACGACTCATAAATAGTACAACAAAAAATATAAAACTAATAAGATGAATTCATAATACCATTGCTAGGAAAACTGAAAATTGATGACCAAGACAAATTCAATTTTGACCATATAAATCAAATCAGAGAATATAAATTTTTAGAACCTAGATTAAACTGATATAAATTATCATTTTCAGAATAAAATTACTTTATCCTAATGATAACTACGACCTATAATAGTGATTAAAGGAATCAACATGTAAAATTGACTTAAATGGTGATTGTACAAGAGAAGGCCCAACAGCAGTAAGCAAGCACTAGTAAAAGGCAAATAACTTGTTAAATATTTAAAATAATAGCCAGACATAAAAGGTAAATTACAAGGGTCCAAGTGTGAGTAAAATTGTAACATGAAACATATTGGAACCCATTTAATAGGTATTTATGTGAATCAAAATAAGGCCTATAGATAAATTTCAAAGAATGTAATTCTGAAGCTTAATTCAAACCAAAACAGATCAAATTTAGTATTAACTTGTGTAAAATAAAAACAGGAATATTTTTCTATAATTAGAATTACATAAAAGTACTAAACAAATAATTTATAGTCAATTAAATATAAAATATGACAATTTTTTTCAATAAGATTGAATTATTTGATAGGAACAGCTGATTCATAAACAATGAGAAATGATACCAAAATCTTATGGAATTTTATATATGAAGGAACAAATATCAGTTAGTTGATTGTTAAAAGCCAAACAGGACAGACGTGTCAATTACATTTAACAGAAATTGGATGACATTTTTTCAAATAACACCAACCAAGATATATTGTGAAAATATAAATGAATGAGGAATAGACAGTAGAGTTCCGAATACAAGTAAAATAATCGTGGGAAATACACAGTTAAACTAAACACCACTAAATAGAGCTGTCACTACATATGAACGAGATTGAAGAATAAATTTAAACTAATAGAACCAGCCATTGGTTGGCAGTAACCATTTGGACACAACACAATTATTACCAAACAAAATCCAGTGGGTGAATACAACTACACTCTACAACTTGTGGATATTCCAAGAACAACATCACTGAAGAGGAATTAACTAACGGAGACGTTTATTTGAAGGAAAATCTCGTAGATGAATTCACATCGCAGATCAACTCACTAAGGCAGCCATCTTGATTCCATTCACACAGGATGATGGGAGCGTGACGAGTGATGTCGGAGAAAACATCTGTATTGTAATATTAAAATTTTAATATAAATTATACTTTATTATTTTGTCTGTTTCATGAATAGGTTTTTAATAATTTGTAAGTATTGAATTCTCTTGCCTTTCCTGACTATTTCTACAGTTAAAAGAACCCTTATACTATAACAATTTAATTGAATATTAATTTATATGTACTAATCGACTGGAACTTAATCTCAAATCAGACTCGAGCCAGTCGCGGCAGTTCAAACCATTACTTTGAACATAATAAACTTAATTATTGTTTAAACGTTGTTTTATTGATTATTTGAATCATAAATTAAATTACATTAATTATTCAATGTTAACATGAACTTCTGAAGGAAAGGAATGAGCAGAAGAAGAAGTACAGATACTGAATTGGCCACTACATGCAATCGGTTTGGCCACAATAATCCATTTAACTGGAAGAAACAAATAATTCTTCATCACAGCTTACACAGTTATTAATCAGTATCTTTTATTAATTGAACATAAAGCAATTAAAAACAATTAAACCAATTAAGAAAACTAAATTAATTAAATAAATTAATTATATAAAAAAACAAATACACGAATTAAAATTTTTATTAAACAAATATTATTTGTAATTAAATTTGTTTTATTACAAATTGGCGCTCAACTTTAGGGGCTTAAAATAGGAATTGGTAGGCCTATAAGATAAAGACGAGTTGCTCAATTTCCTATTTTAGCTTGGGAGCTGTTAACAAGTCAGGAAAGCAATCGAAATGCCAAAGAGAGCGACGTCCAAGAAAAGGGCGGCAGAACCCGAGGAGGAGATAGACATAGAGGACAAGGAGGCAAATCCAATGGAAGATAGGGAGATGATATTACCTCCGGCGGAACCGAACCAACCCATACAACAACAACAAGAACAACCGGAAAAACCAAAACAAATAGAGAACGCGACAATGCAAGAAATATTCAGGCTTATGATGGAAATGAGAGAGGATAACAAATCCATGAGTAAGGAATTAAAAGGAAGAATTGAGTCAGAAAATGGATGAGAATAACAAATCGACAAAGGAAGAATTCAAATCGACAAAGGAAGAATTAAGTAACCAAATTGGAGAAACCAGGAAGGAAATTGGAGATACAAATAAGAAAATTGATGAAAATAGAAGGGAAATGAAAGAGGACAACCAAATATTAAAGGAAGAATTGAAAAATGAAAACCAACAATTGAAGGAAGAATTAAGGAAGGACATTGGAGGAACCAGTAAGAAGATGGAGGAAAATAGTAAGAAGATGGAAAGTGACAACCAACAGTTGAGGGAAGAGTTAAGAGAGAATAATAAGAAGATGGAAGAAAAGATGAGGGAGAAGTTAGAAGAATTGAAGGAGGATAACCAACTATTAAGAGAAGAATTAAGGGAGGTTAACCAGGAAAATATGGACAGATTAGACGGAAAGATAGAATCATTAAAGGAGGAATAGAGTCAGAAGATGAAACAATCAGCAAGAAGGTAGAAGAGGAAATAACAGTAATAGAACTAAGGATTACAAAAGCTGACGAAAGATGTAGTCAGACTGAGCGAGAAGTACAGAATCTTAAAGCAGAAGCAAACACCGAAGTACAAAGTCTTAAAATAGAGGTAAATACCAAGGTTACAAATATAGAAGAGAAACAAAAAGAAGCATGTGAAGAATGGGAAAAAGTGAAGAACTGATTCACAGAAAAATGTGACGGGATAGAAGCTGCCGTTACCAATACAAATGGCCAGGTTCACCAGAACCAAGCAGACATAGAAACTTGTCTGAACAGACCGAGTAACATTACCCATTGTTCCACTACAGAAAACCGAGAAGGGGGTAATTTCCGGTTATACCAAAGAAAGCCCATGGAATTTATATCTCGGATAGAAGAACATTTCGCGTAACATAAGAATAACTGATGGAATACAAATAAAGAAGTACTCGATGAGTCATTTAATGAGATGACCGGTAATTGGTGGATGGCTATTAGAGATGACGTCACTGACTACCAAATGTTTAAGCGATTGTTTAAGGCCAAGTATTGGTCAGAGTCGACGCAAAATATAGCAAGAGACAATATATGCCATGGGAAATTTAACACATATTGTACTGTTATTTTTTTGTAGGTATATAATATAATATTTGCACCACGTTGGATGCGTCCTTTAGGTGTTGTAATTATTTATACGTATGGTAATGATTTAATAGTACATGTAAAGAAACTCTTTCTCTCAGGGTTAATGATTATTCAGTTATTTGATCGTATTTACGTTTGTATCTATTATTTTCTTTTCTTTAAACCAACCCAGATTCAGTTAATATGTAGTATTTTGATAATTAACCATGTAAAAAATAATTAACATACTAATGTAACTTAACCGTCTGTAGACTTTCTGACGTTTTTTCTCACTATTTTATTGTGATTCACTTTGAAATATTCTATTAAGATCCTTCTATTACTTTTAGAATTACTTATTCTTATGTAGTCATTACTTAGGATGTTAAGTACATTAACCAATTCATTGTTCATCATCTCTAGTTCTTCTCGTGTATTTTTAATTTTCTTAGGATGTGTTATTCTTCTTTCTTCTGTTTTCTTAATTATTTGCTTCTTTATTCCATTATCTTCTATTTTCTGATTTACTTGCTCCCTGTTTTGATCGTATGGTATTATTTCTATCTCCATTTTGTTATCATTTATTACTTCTTCCGTTATCTGTTCCATAACTTCCTGTTTATTTTCTCCTAATTCCTCTTCCACTTCAATAATTTTATATATTACCTCTTCATGTAATTGAGTTAAATTTTCATCAGTTTTCTCAACCTTCTGGTTAGTTTCTGTAATCCAATTCCTTATTTCTTTTTTATACTCTTCTAACTGTTGTTTCAATTCCTCTCTATTTTTCTCACTCTCTTCCTTCAATTGTCCTTTTAATTCCTCCTTATCTTCCCTCATTTGTTTCTTCAGTTCTTCAGTATATTGTTTTAATAAGTTTTCATTATCTAGTCTCATTTGTTTCTTTAATGTTTCACTGTTACTATCCATTTTCTTGTTCATTTTTTCAATATCCTCCTTCATTTCCTGTTTGTTCTTGTCCAATTTCTCATTGTTTTAGTCCAACTTCTCATTTATCTGTTTCAATAATGTTTCGTTGGTTTTGTTATTCCCTTCCATTATAATTCTCATCATCTCCTGGAAATTTGCATCCATTGGTTGGGTTAGTTTCTTTGGTTGGTCCCCTTGGGCATCCTCTATTATTACTTCCATTTCAGTTTCTTCCTCTTCAGCACTATTACTCCTTAATTCATATTGTTGCTCTGGTTTGTTAGCCATTTTACAATCTTTAACTTAATTTAATTACAAGGAAAACAATTTTTTATGCTAATTAAATTTAACAAAATTGTGTTATTTGGTGCTGGTTTAAAGAAAATTTTTGCTTTCACGTATGGGCGCCATTTAATGTAGTTATTTTTTTTGTAGGTATATAATATAATATTTGCACCACGTTGGATGCGTCCTTTAGGTGTTGTAATTATTTATACGTATGGTAATGATTTAATAGTACATGTAAAGAAACTCTTTCTCTCAGGGTTAATGATTATTCAGTTATTTGATCGTATTTACGTTTGTATCTATTATTTTCTTTTCTTTAAACCAACCCAGATTCAGTTAATATGTAGTATTTTGAGAATTAACCATGTAAAAAATAGCTAACATACTAATGTAACTTAACCGTCTCTGAATTCTTCTAGCTGCCACGGGTTCACTTCTGGTTGTTGTTTACCTTTCTTCAACAGCAATATTAAGCTTGGCAATCTGTTTCTTCACCCAAATTTCTTATTGCTCTCACCGCTGAATGCCGCTCTCCAGGACTACTGCAACACCGATGTCTCCTTGGAACACTTAATTATTCTTTAGGGCCACTTAAACTCTTCTCCAGTCCAAGATTTTCCTCTTCTGTCGTCGTTCTATCAAGGATATTGTTATATTTTTTGTATTATTATTTATTTATTAGATATTATAATCAAACTCTGGTATCACTATTCAAAATCCTTTACTTTATTTTCTTTTCCACGTTACATTAACTTTATGATGTACAACTGTTATTTAATATAATTTAAGATTCTTCATTTAGTTACTATTAGATATTTAATTTTAGACTAATAATGTTTCTTTTATCAGATATAATTGAAGACTAATGATGTTATTTGTATTAAATATAATTGAAGACTCATACATTTTTTCATCACTATACAAAACAATATTTTAACAATTTAACAATTTGCCACTATGATAATTCCCTAATTTATTTACATCTGTTTATCATATACCTATTAAAACATATATCATTTTTCTATTTCTTATTAAACATCTTTATTCTACCTCTAATATTCGTAATTCTATTGGTTATTTATTAAATTATAATTTTATTACTCTTTACTCTTCTTATAACATTCATTTCAATTTCATATATTATTTTCTGAACATATAACTAAATATGGTTTTATATCATATAGGAATCGACCTCTATGTTGATTAAGTAGATATTCCCAATGTTTTCTGTTTACATTCAATACAAAAATCTGCATCCTTTCTCTTTTAAAATTTATTATATCCCTATTATGTACTGTGTGCATTTTAACAGCAGTATTTAATACCTTCCCTTATTTCATAATTTCAGATACCATTTTAGATGAAATTTTGAAATAATTAATTTTTGGTCGAACATTAATATTGAAAACATCTGATTAATTCGCTAATTGTATATCACAAAATTCATTTCATAAATTGATTTTTTCTTATATTAACATAACAAGTATGGTTCATCACTAACACAAATCACCGTACCTTACACACTCATTTATGGCTTAAAATAACATTAATCAAACCAACTGGCTTTACATAAAAAATAATAAGTATAAAATAACAATTGTGCCTAGTTTCATGGCTAAAAAACTCAAAAACATGAATACAAACATTATCTTTTCTTTTAAATCTCACCTTCCCAATCCTGGTCATAAATTTCATGTGTTCTTAATTTCAGAATTATTTTTCTTTTAATTATTTTTACTATAATATGGGTATCAGCTTTAGTGATGTGATATAACTTTGTAAACCTAATAAAACTGTCTATGATAATCAGTACATATTTAATATGTCTCCTACCACTAGTTGGGAATGGTCCACAAATGTCAACAAAACTTGCTCTAACGCTCTCAATGCTTGATTATTTATCCACCTTCCCTCATATCTGACATTGGATAACTTGACTTTTTGACAAATATCATATAGTAACTTAGCACATAAAAATTGGTGTCGATTCTTCATACACTTTGGGTTATTCTATCATTGATTTGGTTACCTTTAATTATATTCCTATTTTCATGTCGGAACCCTTAATTTCTTCTCACTTTTCACACCTCTAGTCATATTTCTTTTTTATTTCTTTACCTCGTTGTTTGTATCATCCCTAAAATACCATAATTCCCAAACATTAAATACTACACATGGGTTCAGATTCGGAGGGGCACTCTTGGCTTCCATTACTCCGCCGTTTTCCCTAAATATATCATCTGAAATCAGAGGAACTTCATCTCTGTCCAGGAAAAAATAAAAGTTGCACTATCACAACACAATACATATAATTATTATCTATAAGGTAGCTCCTTCGCTACAAACTTATATTCAAGGGATTGTTACATGATGTCTTTGAGGTCTCTTCACATTTTCATTCCATTACTGTTTCACTTCTGGTGTTTTATCACTTCAATTAATTTCTATCATTCACAGGTAACTGGTTAACATTATTCGACATACATGTTGTATTATTTCCATCTTGGTGCTGTCAATCAATGATATTTTAGATTCTATCTTCATCTTCATTTTTATTTATTTATTCCCCTTTAATTATGCAGTTAAGTACTGAATTTCATCATTATCATAAGTTGTATTTGTCTATTCTTTCTTCATCTAAATCATTTCTAACCCTTCTTAAATAGCAACTAGTCTTAATTGTTCTTATCATTGTTATTATACTGATTAAAATTGTTATTCAAATAATTATTATGGTTATTAACTGTCTTTCTCTTCTTAATTGATTCAAAATAATTTCTCTTAACTATCCGGTAAGATGTTCTTACTTAATTTAGAATTTGGTCGGTTTTTTAATAGATTCAAAATAAAAATTTTTTATTTGTAATAACTTTCATATTATGTCGCCTGTATTAATAATTAATTAAATCTTTGTTCAATTAGTTTGCTTTGGTCAATACCCAGAAAATCAGTCCCTTCTTTCCATATTTTTCATATTTAGTTCATCCGTTGTCAAATACGTAAGTTGTCCTTGTTGCACGGATTATTATTACAGTGTCCATAATGATTTCTGTTTTTATTAAATACCTCTCTGTCACCCTGTACTCACATTCTTTTGATACTACATGTTCATCTGTACCTATGCCTACATCAATCACTTTCCCATTTATTTGATTGAACAGGTATTTTACTGGTATTTGTGTTTTTGATGACATTATTGACAGTTTGCTACACATTTCTATTTCTGTGATATTTAATTTACCTATAGACTTTCTGACGTTTTTTCTCACTATTTTATTGTGATTCACTTTGAAATATTCTATTAAGTTCCTTCTTTACTTTTAAAATTACTTATTCTTATGTAGTCATTACTTAGGATGTTAAGTACATTAACCAATCCATTGTTCATCATCTCTAGTTCTTCTCGTGTATTTTTAATTTTCTTAGGATGTGTTATTCTTCTTTCTTCTGTTTTCTTAATTATTTGCTTCTTTATTCCATTATCTTCTATTTTCTGACTTACTTGCTCCCTGTTTTGATCGTATGGTATTATTTCTATCTCCGTTTTGTTATCATTTATTACTTCTTCCGTTATCTGTTCCATAACTTCCTGTTTATTTTCTCCTAATTCCTCTTCCACTTCAATAATTTTATATATTACCTCTTCACGTAATTGAGTTAAATTTTCATCAGTTTTCTCAACCTTCTGGTTAGTTTCTGTAATCCTATTCCTTATTTCTTTTTTATACTCTTCTAACTGTTGTTTCAATTCCTCTCTATTTTTCTCACTCTCTTCCTTCAATTGTCCTTTTAATTCCTCCTTATCTTCCCTCATTTGTTTCTTCAGTATATTGTTTTAATAAGTTTTCATTATCTAGTCTCATTTGTTTCTTTAATGTTTCACTGTTACTATCCATTTTCTTGTTCATTTTTTCAATATCCTCCTTCATTTCCTGTTTGTTCTTGTCCAATTTCTCACTGTTTTAGTCCAACTTCTCATTTATCTGTTTCAATAATGTTTCGTTGGTTTTGTTATTCCCTTCCATTATAATTCTCATCATCTCCTGGAAATTTGCATCCATTGGTTGGGTTAGTTTCTTTGGTTGGTCCCCTTGGGCATCCTCTATTATTACTTCCATTTCAGTTTCTTCCTCTTCAGCACTATTACTCCTTAATTCATATCGTTGCTCTGGTTTGTTAGCCATTTTATAATCTTTAACTTAATTTAATTACAAGGAAAACAATTTTTTATGCTAATTAAATTTAACAAAATTGTGTTATTTGGTGCTGGTTTAAAGAAAATCTTTGCTTTCACGTATGGGCGCCATTTAATGTAGTTATTTTTTTTGTAGGTATATAATATAATATTTGCACCACGTTGGATGCGTCCTTTAGGTGTTGTAATTATTTATACGTATGGTAATGATTTAATAGTACATGTAAAGAAACTCTTTCTCTCAGGGTTAATGATTATTCAGTTATTTTATCGTATTTACGTTTGTATCTATTATTTTCTTTTCTTTAAACCAACCCAGATTCAGTTAATATGTAGTATTTTGATAATTAACCATGTAAAAAATAACTAACATACTAATGTAACTTAACCATCTCTGAATTCTTCTAGCTGCCACGGGTTCACTTCTGGTTGTTGTTTACCTTTCTTCAACAGCAATATTAAGCTTGGCAATCTGTTTCTTCACCCAAATTTCTTATTGCTCTCACCGCTGAATGCCGCTCTCCAGGACTACTGCAACACCGATGTCTCCTTGGAACACTTAATTATTCTTTAGGGCCACTTAAACTCTTCTCCAGTCCAAGATTTTCCTCTTCTGTCGTCGTTCTATCAAGGATATTGTTATATTTTTTGTATTATTATTTATTTATTAGATATTATAATCAAACTCTGGTATCACTATTCAAAATCCTTTACTTTATTTTCTTTTCCACGTTACATTAACTTTATGATGTACAACTGTTATTTAATATAATTTAAGATTCTTCATTTAGTTACTATTAGATATTTAATTTTAGACTAATAATGTTTCTTTTATCAGATACAATTGAAGACTAATGATGTTATTTGTATTAAATATACTTGAAGACTCATACATTTTTTCATCACTATACAAAACAATATTTTAACAATTTGCCACTATGATAATTCCCTAATTTATTTACATCTGTTTATCATATACCTATTAAAACATATATCATTTTTCTATTTCTTATTAAACATCTTTATTCTACCTCTAATATTCGTAATTCTATTGGTTATTTATTAAATTATAATTTTATTACTCTTTACTCTTCTTATAACATTCATTTCAATTTCATATATTATTTTCTGAACATATAACTAAATATGGTTTTATATCATATAGGAATCGACCTCTATGTTGATTAAGTAGATATTCCCAATGTTTTCTGTTTACATTCAATACAAAAATCTGCATCCTTTCTCTTTTAAAATTTATTATATCCCTATTATGTACTGTGTGCATTTTAACAGCAGAATTTAATTCATAATTTCAGATACCATTTTAGATGAAATTTTGAAATAATTAATTTCTTATCACAAACATGGTCGAACATTAATATTGAAAACATCTGATTAATTCGCTAATTGTATATCACAAAATTCATTTCATAAATTGATTTTTTCTTATATTAACATAACAAGTATGGTTCATCACTAACACAAATCACCGTATCTTACACACTCATTTATGGCTTAAAATAACATTAATCAAACCAACTGGCTTTACATAAAAAATAATAAGTATAAAATAACAATTGTGCCTAGTTTCATGGCTAAAAACTCAAAAACATGAATACAAACATTATCTTTTCTTTTAAATCTCACCTTCCCAATCCTGGTCATAAATTATAGAGTGTTCTTAATTTCAGAATTATTTTTCTTTTAATTATTTTTACTATAATATGGGTATCAGCTTTAGTGATGTGATATAACTTTGTAAACCTAATAAAACTGTCCATGATAATCAGTACATATTGCAACGAATCACAGGATCATGATAGGCGGGGCAAGCTCATATATTACACAGACAATGGTCATTCATGTTATATTGGTAGATGGTTAAGTTTAGTTATGTTATCAGTTGTATTTAGTAAGGATAAGGGTTAGTTTTGTAAAACTGTGCATTATTTATTTATTGTTATTCATGTACTGTGTTTGTGGAAAGGTGCGCGCGTGCGCGAGTGGTAAACGTTTCCCGGGCGGTGCGTGAATAAATTATCATTGTGTTTGACATTGAACTGAACTTAGACATATGTATTGCTACAATCCCTATACATTTCTGACTATTGTTTACATTCAGTATGATATTAGTAAGTAAGCAGTTATGCATGAGATAAGAGTATTCTGCTTACCGCTATGCATGCTGTTACCAAGTAAATGCACTCTTCTGCATGAAAAGTGCATTGTCACGATGTACTAACTATGTGACTTCCATCCACCAATAGAATGCTGAGTGGTGGTTGGAAATTTTCTTAAGCCTGTCGTTACACAGGTAGTTCTTCACCGTCATCTACCGCGAACGGGACGTGCACTCCTTGTACAAGATTCTACCGCTTGCAAGGTGCTGTAAAGACTATTCGTTGTTAGTGAAACGGGAAGACTCAGAACTGTGTGTGTAGTACATCTGCACACAATGTTGTTTTAACGCATTGTGCGTATAATTACAGGCAGTTCTTCACTGCTGCTACCGCGAACGGTACATACAAGCCTTGTACAAGATTCTACCGCTTGCAAGGATCTGTTCAGACTTTTCGGGGTTAGTAACGCGTGTGACGCATAACAGTTGATATTATCTCTTTACACACGATATTAACATTGTAGTATTATGTGTGTAATAAGTGAGTGTAACTGTACCACTGTGCGAGATTTTCCACAGTGTCAGTATCATTAATAGTTACGCAATACTAAGTTGTTCCATCAAGACGTTTCCGTGCTAGTGCAAGATTTCCTCATAGGGTGGTCTGCTGATCGCGGTAGACCTTTGTATTCGCGTGAACACTTGAAGAAGCCGGAGTGGTATAAGTTCAATATACCGTTATTAGATTAAACTCACTGTCACCTGAGATTTTACTTGGTCATAAACTCTATATTAAATTTGCGAGTAATAAGATCCGTAGTACCGTTGTGTGTGCGAAGCGTCAGATTCATCGTGGGAGTTACAGGACACCAGCCCAGCTGACAGGACATCAGCCCAGCTGTTACAGAACGCCAGCCCAGCTGTTACAGGACACCAGCCCAGCTGACAGGACATCAGCCCAGCTGTTACATGACACCAGCCCAGCTGTTACAGGACATCAGCCAAGCTGTTACAGGACGCCAGCCCAGCTGTAAACGTTTCTGGGGAAACGTCTGTCATTTATAAGCCGCACCTGACGAACCAACTACATCGCAAAGACCTGCCCTTCTCTTCAACAACATCATCGTGGGAGTCTTCTTATGTAACGTATCACGTCTTGCGTATGAACATTATTTAACATTTTAAAAGAAAGACTCTATATCAAACATTACATTCTGTACATAGCAAATATATCATATAAACAATTACTTGTGTTTGTACAATAAATAATCTTAAACCCTCCAATATAGACTTGTAATTTGAGATACACATACTATCATATCCTATGCGCCGATAGTTTAGTAATTTGTGTTGTCGCATAGAGATATTTTGGCGCCCAACGTGGGGCCCGACCCCACGACCCTGAGATTAAGAGTCTCATGCTCTACCGACTGAGCTAGCCTGACGCCATGGTAGAAGACCTCACCTGGATGTGTCATGAGAGTCTGGCTCATGCTGGGCCTTATAAATGTTACTTGGCAATGCGGGAGGATTTTGTGTGGCTAAATATGACCAGGAAAATAAAGGCCATACTCCGCACATGCCACATCTGCCAAACGGCGAAATATCCGAACCAACATACCCAGGTTGAAATGGGTAACATTTTTGCACGTAATAAAAATGACCTTGTATGCATAGATTTTTTGGGTCCACTTCCTCGGGCGGCGCGTGGAATGAAGAACCTTGTGGTTGTTACAGATGCTTTTACCAAACATGTTAGCCTGTATGCTATTGGTAGACCTACAACGTCGGCTGTCATAAACATTATGCTAAACAGGTACATGCCGAAAAATGGTCCCGTAAGGAAGATACTCTCAGATCAAGGTAAGCAATTTACGAACACCAAGTGGCACTCCGAGCTTGAGAAACACGGTGTTCAGACGGTCTTGACAGCGATCCGTAGACCGCAAGGTAATTTGGCCAAGCGGGTCAACAAGGAGTTGGGACGGTTATTCCGTACGTACTGTAATACTAACCAGAGTAAGTGGCCGGAATTCCTAGAATTTTTTGAATCAGCCATAAATGGAAATTATAATTCTACTACTGGGTATACTCCGAATGAACTCCAAACCGGAGAAATGCCAGGCCGTGTCTGGGGTAAGCACATTGAAAGGATAGCGACGCATAATATGCCTATACCAGTCGAGATAAAGAAAATCGAGGCTAGAAGACGCATTAAAAAGTGCGCAGAGGAGCGCACGGAAAAATTCAATGCGGAACATAAACTGGTCAAGTTCAAGACTGCAGAGAGTGTGCTTTTACGAGCATTAAATGTTGGTAGAAGGGAGGACAACACAGCCGCGAAGTTTTTTAGGCTGTATAATGGTCCGTATACCCTGTCGGAACAAGTTGGGAAAAATACATTTATATTAACCAACCCAAATACCAACCGTGCGATTGGTAAATTCCATGCTTCCTCATTGAGGAAATATTATACTAAGGATCCTTAAACTCAGAAATAAATGTCAGGATATAGGGGTACGCATGTGTAGTGATTTAAATATGTCAGTTCAAGTTTAAATGTTGTATGTAAGATGACTCTGTGAATGAACAATAATCTTGTTAAGATAAGGAATGATGTCTGTGTACTTGTGACCCTGCATAAAAGTTCGTTATCTGCTGTCAGGAACATGTGTGTTTGTTTTGGTTTTAAGGTTACCACGTGTCTTTGATTTGATGCTTCTGTCAAAGTGACAGTTAGGAAATGTTAGTATTGATTTGAGGATGTTTATTTGATTTTAGTGTGAAGATATTAGTATTATTGTTTCAGGGTTAGGAAATTGTTTTGGTTATATCGAAAAAAAAATTTTATTTTTTGTTAGTTAACTAAAAAAAAAAAAATTTTTTTTTATGCGGGAAGGGGTTAATCCTGCAACGAATCACAGGATCATGATAGGCGGGGCAAGCTCATATATTACACAGACAATGGTCATTCATGTTATATTGGTAGATGGTTAAGTTTAGTTATGTTATCAGTTGTATTTAGTAAGGATAAGGGTTAGTTTTGTAAAACTGTGCATTATTTATTTATTGTTATTCATGTACTGTGTTTGTGGAAAGGTGCGCGCGTGCGCGAGTGGTAAACGTTTCCCGGGCGGTGCGTGAATAAATTATCATTGTGTTTGACATTGAACTGAACTTAGACATATGTATTGCTACAATCCCTATACATTTCTGACTATTGTTTACATTCAGTATGATATTAGTAAGTAAGCAGTTATGCATGAGATAAGAGTATTCTGCTTACCGCTATGCATGCTGTTACCAAGTAAATGCACTCTTCTGCATGAAAAGTGCATTGTCACGATGTACTAACCATGTGACTTCCATCCACCAATAGAATGCTGAGTGGTGGTTGGAAATTTTCTTAAGCCTGTCGTTACACAGGTAGTTCTTCACCGTCATCTACCGCGAACGGGACGTGCACTCCTTGTACAAGATTCTACCGCTTGCAAGGTGCTGTAAAGACTATTCGTTGTTAGTGAAACGGGAAGACTCAGAACTGTGTGTGTAGTACATCTGCACACAATGTTGTTTTAACGCATTGTGCGTATAATTACAGGCAGTTCTTCACTGCTGCTACCGCGAACGGTACATACAAGCCTTGTACAAGATTCTACCGCTTGCAAGGATCTGTTCAGACTTTTCGGGGTTAGTAACGCGTGTGACGCATAACAGTTGATATTATCTCTTTACACACGATATTAACATTGTAGTATTACGTATGTAATAAGTGAGTGTAACTGTACCACTGTGCGAGATTTTCCGCAGTGTCAGTATCATTAATAGTTACGTAATACTAAGTTGTTCCATCAAGACGTTTCCGTGCTAGTGCAAGATTTCCTCATAGGGTGGTCTGCTGATCGCGGTAGACCTTTGTATTCGCGTGAACACTTGAAGAAGCCGGAGTGGTATAAGTTCAATATACCGTTATTAGATTAAACTCACTGTCACCTGAGATTTTACTTGGTCATAAACTCTATATTAAATTTGCGAGTAATAAGATCTGTAGTACCGTTGTGTGTGCGAAGCGTCAGATTCATCGTGGGAGTTACAGGACACCAGCCCAGCTGACAGGACATCAGCCCAGCTGTTACAGAATGCCAGCCCAGCTGTTACAGGACGTCAGCCCAGCTGTTACAGGACACCTGCCCAGCTGACAGGACATCAGCCCAGCTGTTACAGGACGCCAGCCCAGCTGTTACAGGACATCAGCCAAGCTGTTACAGGACGCCAGCCCAGCTGTAAACATTTCTGGGGAAACGTCTGTCATTTATAAGCCGCACCTGACGAACCAACTACATCGCAAAGACCTGCCCTTCTCTTCAACAACATCATCGTGGGAGTCTTCTTATGTAACGTATCACGTCTTGCGTATGAACATTATTTAACATTTTAAAAGAAAGACTCTATATCAAACATTACATTCTGTACATAGCAAATATATCATATAAACAATTACTTGTGTTTGTACAATAAATAATCTTAAACCCTCCAATATAGACTTGTAATTTGAGATACACATACTATCATATCCTATGCGCCGATAGTTTAGTAATTTGTGTTGTCGCAATATTTAATATGTCTCCTACCAATAGTTGGGAATGGTCCACAAATGTCAACAAAACTTGCTCTAACGCTCTCAATGCTTGATTATTTATCCACCTTCCCTCATATCTGACATTGGCTAACTTGACTTTTTGACAAACATCATATAGTAACTTAGCACATAAAAATTGGTGTCGATTCTTCATACACTTTGGGTTATTCTATCATTGATTTGGTTACCTTTAATTATATTCATATTTTCATGTCGGAAACCTTAATTTCTTCTCACTTTTCACACCTCGAGTCATATTGTCATTTTTATTTTTTATTTCTTTACCTCGTTGTTTGTATCATCCCTAAAATACCATAATTCCCTAACATTAAATACTACACATGGGTTCAGATTCGGAGGGGCACTCTTGGCTTCCATTACTCCGCCGTTTTCCCTAAATATATCATCTGAAATCAGAGGAACTTCATCTCTGTCCAGGAAAAAATAAAAGTTGCACTGTCACAACACAATACATATAATTATTATCTATAAGGTAGCTCCTTCGCTACAAACTTATATTCAAGGGATTGTTACATGATTTCTTTGAGGTCTCTTCACATTTTCATTCCATTACTGTTTCACTTCTGGTGTTTTATCACTTCAATTAATTTCTATCATTCACAGGTAACTGGTTAACATTATTCGACATACATGTTGTATTATTTCCATCTTGGTGCTGTCAATCAATGATATTTTAGATTCTATCTTCATCTTCATTTTTATTTATTTATTCCCCTTTAATTATGCAGTTAAGTACTGAATTTCATCATTATCATAAGTTGTATTTGTCTATTCTTTCTTCATCTAAATCATTTCTAACCCTTCTTAAATAGTAACTAGTCTTAATTGTTCTTATCATTGTTATTATACTGATTAAAATGGTTATTCAAATAATTATTATGGTTATTAACTGTCTTTCTCTTCTTAATTGATTCAAAATAATTTCTCTTAACTATCCGGTAAGATGTTCTTACTTATTTTAGAATTTGGTCGGTTTTTTTAATAGATTCAAAATAAAAATTTTTTATTTGTAATAACTTTCATATTATGTCGCCTGTATTAATAATTAATCTAATCTTTGTTCAATTAGTTTGCTTTGGTCAATACCCAGAAAATCAGTTCCTTCTTTCCATATTTTTCATATTTAGTTCATCCGTTGTCAAATACATAAGTTGTCCTTGTTGCACGGATTATTATTACAGTGCCCATAATGATTTCTGTTTTTATTAAATACCTCTCTGTCACCCTGTACTCACATTCTTTTGATACTACATGTTCATCTGTACCTATGCCTACATCAATCACTTTCCCATTTATTTGATTGAACAGGTATTTTACTGGTATTTGTGTTATTGATGACATTATTGACAGTTTGCTACACATTTCTATTTCTGTGATATTTAATTTACCTATAGACTTTCTGACGTTTTTTCTCACTATTTTATTGTGATTCACTTTGAAATATTCTATTAAGTTCCTTCTATTACTTTTAAAATTACTTATTCTTATGTAGTCATTACTTAGGATGTTAAGTACATTAACCAATCCATTGTTCATCATCTCTAGTTCTTCTCGTGTATTTTTAATTTTCTTAGGACGTGTTATTCTTCTTTCTTCTGTTTTCTTAATTATTTGCTTCTTTATTCCATTATCTTCTATTTTCTGACTTACTTGCTCCCTGTTTTGATCGTATGGTATTATTTCTATCTCCGTTTTGTTATCATTTATTACTTCTTCCGTTATCTGTTCCATAACTTCCTGTTTATTTTCTCCTAATTCCTCTTCCACTTCAATAATTTTATATATACAAAGGTTTTGTAAAATATATAAAAACACTTGGTAAGTTTCACAAATTTTTTTAATTAACTCTGACAGCTGTTTCGACTAACTTAAGCCATTGTCAAAGAGCGAGTGAATGAAATTACTGAACACAGGATGTTAGAGTAGTGTAGGTGGTAAACATCTGTTTAGGGCGTATCTGGAACATCTGTGTTGTGATGGCGAGGGGTGGGGAGTGTGTGCATGAGACAAGGGAAGGTCTGGTGTCTTTAAAACTAAATACAATCATGAATGCAAAATATAAAATTAACTGAACTAAATATAAACTGAATGCAAAATTTAAAATAATGATGAACATTCAAAATAATATAAAATAAACTAAACTAAATAAGAGATTTTAATAAAGGGGATACACAAAATTCAGTCTGTTCATTGGTTAAATTTTTGTTATTTTTTATTGCTTTTTAATTTCTAAAATTTCTAACAAATCCATTTTTCTACCTTTTTGTATGTTGTGGAGTAGTGTTATGTTTTTTGTGTCTATAAAGTGATTGTGTTGTAAGCAATGATCTGCAAAATCTGTATTAGATGTATTGGTTAAAAACGCCTTCTTATGTTCAGAAATGCGATGTTTCAGAGCACGGCCACATTGTCCGATATAAATAGCATCGCATTCTGCACAGTGTATTTCATAAACTCCATTTTTCTCCAGTGTATTAGATTTTTCTTTATTATTGACTAGTAGTGAAAAAAGATTACGTTTGTTTACTGATACCATGTTAAGACCATGGTTTTTTAACCTATTATTAATCTTATCTGTTATACACGGAATGTAATTTGTTAAGTGAAATTTTTTGTTACCCTGATCTGGCTCTATGGAATAAAATTCTTTTAAAGTAATTTTCTTCTTTTTTTTTAAAATTAAAGAGTTAATTATTCTTTCATCATAACCGTTATTTTGTGCTATGGCTTTTATAATATCTACCTCTTTATTGAAAAAAAGCCATAGCACAAAATAACGGTTATGACGAAAGAATAATTAACTCTTTAATTTTAAAAAAACAGAAGAAAATTACTTTAAAAGAATTTTATTCCATAGAGCCAGATCAGGGTAAAAAAAAATTTCACTTAACAAATTACATTCCGTGTATAACAGATAAGATTAATAATAGGTTAAAAAACCATGGTCTTAACATGGTATCAGTAAACAAATGTAATCTTTTTTCACTACTAGTCAATAATAAAGAAAAATCTAATACACTGGAGAAAAATGGAGTTTATGAAATACACTGTGCAGAATGCGATGCTATTTATATCGGACAATGTGGCCGTGCTCTGAAACATCGCATTTCTGAACATAAGAAGGCGATTTTAACCAATACATCTAATACAGGTTTTGCAGATCATTGCTTACAACACAATCACTTTATAGACACAAAAAACATAACACTACTCCACAACATACAAAAAGGTAGAAAAATGGATTTGTTAGAAATTTTAGAAATTAAAAAAGCAATAAAAAATAACAAAAATTTAACCAATGAACAGACTGAATTTTGTGTATCCCCTTTATTAAAATCTGTTATTTAGTTTAGTTTATTTTATATTATTTTGAATGTTCATCATTATTTTAAATTTTGCATTCAGTTTATATTTAGTTCAGTTAATTTTATAGTTTGCATTCATGATTGTATTTAGTTTTAAAGACACCAGACCTTCCCTTGTCTCATGCACACACTCCCCACCCCTCGCCATCACAACACAGATGTTCCAGATACGCCCTAAACAGATGTTTACCACCTACACTACTCTAACATCCTGTGTTCAGTAATTTCATTCACTCGCTCTTTGACAATGGCTTAAGTTAGTCGAAACAGCTGTCAGAGTTAATTAAAAAAATTTGTGAAACTTACCAAGTGTTTTTATATATTTTACAAAACCTTTGTATTAATATGTTTCACCAAGTGCCCAACGAGTCATCAATTAATTTTATATATTACCTCTTCACGTAATTGAGTTAAATTTTCATCAGTTTTCTCAACCTTCTGGTTAGTTTCTGTAATCCTATTCCTTATTTCTTTTTTATACTCTTCTAACTGTTGTTTCAATTCCTCTCTATTTTTCTCACTCTCTTCCTTCAATTGTCCTTTTAATTCCTCCTTATCTTCCCTCATTTGTTTCTTCAGTTCTTCAGTATATTGTTTTAATAAGTTTTCATTATCTAGTCTCATTTGTTTCTTTAATGTTTCACTGTTACTATCCATTTTCTTGTTCACTTTTTCAATATCCTCCTTCATTTCGTGTTTGTTCTTGTCCAATTTCTCATTGTTTTAGTCCAACTTCTCATTTATCTGTTTCAATAATGTTTCGTTGGTTTTGTTATTCCCTTCCATTATAATTCTCATCATCTCCTGGAAATTTGCATCCATTGGTTGGGTTAGTTTCTTTGGTTGGTCCCCTTGGGCATCCTCTATTATTACTTCCATTTCAGTTTCTTCCTCTTCAGCACTATTACTCCTTAATTCATATCGTTGCTCTGGTTTGTTAGCCATTTTACAATCTTTAACTTAATTTAATTACAAGGAAAACAATTTTTTATGCTAATTAAATTTAACAAAATTGTGTTATTTGGTGCTGGTGTAAAGAAAATCTTTGCTTTCACGTATGGGCGCCATTTAATGTAGTTATTTTTTTTGTAGGTATATAATATAATATTTGCACCACGTTGGATGCGTCCTTTAGGTGTTGTAATTATTTATACGTATGGTAATGATTTAATAGTACATGTAAAGACACTCTTTCTCTCAGGGTTAATGATTATTCAGTTATTTGATCGTATTTACGTTTGTATCTATTATTTTCTTTTCTTTAAACCAACCCAGATTCAGTTAATATGTAGTATTTTGATAATTAACCATGTAAAAAATAACTAACATACTAATGTAACTTAACCGTCTCTGAATTCTTCTAGCTGCCACGGGTTCACTTCTGGTTGTTGTTTACCTTTCTTCAATAGCAATATTAAGCTTGGCAATCTGTTTCTTCACCCAAATTTCTTATTGCTCTCACCGCTGAATGCCGCTCTCCAGGACTACAGCAACACCGATGTCTCCTTGGAACACTTAATTATTCTTTAGGGCCACTTAAACTCTTCTCCAGTCCAAGATTTTCCTCTTCTGTCTTCGTTCTATCAAGGATATTGTTATATTTTTTGTATTATTATTTATTTATTAGATATTATAATCAAACTCTGGTATCACTATTCAAAATCCTTTACTTTATTTTCTTTTCCACGTTACATTAACTTTATGATGTACAACTGTTATTTAATATAATTTAAGATTCTTCATTTAGTTGCTATTAGATATTTAATTTTAGACTAATAATGTTTCTTTTATCAGATATAATTTAAGACTAATGATGTTATTTGTATTAAATATAATTGAAGACTCATACATTTTTTCATCACTATACAAAACAATATTTTAACAATTTAACAATTTGCCACTATGATAATTCCCTAATTTATTTACATCTGTTTATCATATACCTATTAAAACATATATCATTTTTCTATTTCTTATTAAACATCTTTATTCTACCTCTAATATTCGTAATTCTATTGGTTATTTATTAAATTATAATTTTATTACTCTTTACTCTTCTTATAACATTCATTTCAATTTCATATATTATTTTCTGAACATATAACTAAATATGGTTTTATATCATATAGGAATCGACCTCTATGTTGATTAAGTAGATATTCCCAATGTTTTCTGTTTACATTCAATACAAAAATCTGCATCCTTTCTCTTTTAAAATTTATTATATCCCTATTATGTACTGTGTGCATTTTAACAGCAGTATTTAATACCTTCCCTTATTTCATAATTTCAGATACCATTTTAGATGAAATTTTGAAATAATTAATTTCTTATCACAAACATGGTCGAACATTAATATTGAAAACATCTGATTAATTCGCTAATTGTATATCACAAAATTCATTTCATAAATTGATTTTTCTTATATTAACATAACAAGTATGGTTCATCACTAACACAAATCACCATATCTTACACACTCATTTATGGCTTAAAATAACATTAATCAAACCAACTGGCTTTACATAAAAAATAATAAGTATAAAATAACAATTGTGCCTAGTTTCATGGCTAAAAACTCAAAAACATGAACACAAACATTATCTTTTCTTTTAAATCTCACCTTCCCAATCCTGGTCATAAATTATAGAGTGTTCTTAATTTCAGAATTATTTTTCTTTTAATTATTTTTACTATAATATGGGTATCAGCTTTAGTGATGTGATATAACTTTGTAAACCTAATAAAACTGTCTATGATAATCAGTACATATTTAATATGTCTCCTACCACTAGTTGGGAATGGTCCACAAATGTCAACAAAACTTGCTCTAACGCTCTCAATGCTTGATTATTTATAGTTACCGTTGGTCTCCAGATCACTGTATATGATTAAATAAATAATTACCTTATTTTATCCACTAAGTGATCTTCGTTTTCTTTTTAATTACTACATGTTTCAGGGCTTATATCCCCATCTTCAGGTAAAAGCAAATCTACCCTATTATTAGGGTTTCGTTAAAAATTCACAACGACACAAACACATAACACACTTAAATAAATTAACATTGAACATTAAATCTGTATCGGAACACGCTACAAACGAACCAGTGCACTGGCCGAAGCAGTTGAAAGTCGGACTTCGGCCAGTGCACTGGTTCGTTTGTAGCGTGTTCCGATACAGATTTAATGTTCAATGTTAATTTATTTAAGTGTGTTATGTGTTTGTGTCGTTGTGAATTTTTAACGAAACCCTAATAATAGGGTAGATTTGCTTTTACCTGAAGATGGGGATATAAGCCCTGAAACATGTAGTAATTAAAAAGAAAACGAAGATCACTTAGTGGATAAAATAAGGTAATTATTTATTTAACTTGATTATTTATTCACCTTCCCGGATATCTGACATTGGCTAACTTGACTTTTTGACAAACATCATATAGTAACTTAGCACATAAAAATTGGTGTCGATTCTTCATACACTTTGGGTTATTCTATCATTGATTTGGTTACCTTTAATTATATTCATATTTTCATGTCGGAAACCTTAATTTCTTCTCACTTTTCACACCTCGAGTCATATTGTCACTTTTATTTTTTATTTCTTTACCTCGTTGTTTGTATCATCCCTAAAATACCATAATTCCCTAACATTAAATACTACACATGGGTTCAGATTCGGAGGGGCACTCTTGGCTTCCATTACTCCGCCGTTTTCCCTAAATATATCATCTGAAATCAGAGGAACTTCATCTCTGTCCAGGAAAAAATAAAAGTTGCACTATCACAACACAATACATATAATTATTATCTATAAGGTAGCTCCTTCACTACAAACTTATATTCAAGGGATTGTTACATGATTTCTTTGAGGTCTCTTCACATTTTCATTCCATTACTGTTTCACTTCTGGTGTTTTATCACTTCAATTAATTTCTATCATTCACAGGTAACTGGTTAACATTATTTGACATACATGTTGTATTATTTCCATCTTGGTGCTGTCAATCAATGATATTTTAGATTCTATCTTCATCTTCATTTTTATTTATTTATTCCCCTTTAATTATGCAGTTAAGTACTGAATTTCATCATTATTTTTCTAAGTTGTATTTGTCTATTCTTTCTTCATCTAAATCATTTCTAACCCTTCTTAAATAGTAACTAGTCTTAATTGTTCTTATCATTGTTATTATACTGATTAAAATGGTTATTCAAATAATTATTATGGTTATTAACTGTCTTTCTCTTCTTAATTGATTCAAAATAATTTCTCTTAACTATCCGGTAAGATGTTCTTACTTATTTTAGAATTTGGTCGGTTTTTTAATAGATTCAAAATAAAAATTTTTTATTTGTAATAACTTTCATATTATGTCGCCTGTATTAATAATTAATTAAATCTTTGTTCAATTAGTTTGCTTTGGTCAATACCCAGAAAATCAGTCCCTTCTTTCCATATTTTTCATATTTAGTTCATCCGTTGTCAAATACGTAAGTTGTCCTTGTTGCACGGATTATTATTACAGTGTCCATAATGATTTCTGTTTTTATTAAATACCTCTCTGTCACCCTGTACTCACATTCTTTTGATACTACATGTTCATCTGTACCTATGCCTACATCAATCACTTTCCCATTTATTTGATTGAACAGGTATTTTACTGGTATTTGTGTTATTGATAACATTATTGACAGTTTGCTACACATTTCTATTTCTGTGATATTTAATTTACCTATAGACTTTCTGACGTTTTTTCTCACTATTTTATTGTGATTCACTTTGAAATATTCTATTAAGTTCCTTCTATTACTTTTAAAATTACTTATTCTTATGTAGTCATTACTTAGGATGTTAAGTACATTAACCAATCCATTGTTCATCATCTCTAGTTCTTCTCGTGTATTTTTAATTTTCTTAGGATGTGTTATTCTTCTTTCTTCTGTTTTCTTAATTATTTGCTTCTTTATTCCATTATCTTCTATTTTCTGACTTACTTGCTCCCTGTTTTGATCGTATGGTATTATTTCTATCTCCGTTTTGTTATCATTTATTACTTCTTCCGTTATCTGTTCCATAACTTCCTGTTTATTTTCTCCTAATTCCTCTTCCATTTCAATAATTTTATATATTACCTCTTCACGTAATTGAGTTAAATTTTCGTCAGTTTTCTCAACCTTCTGGTTAGTTTCTGTAATCCTATTCCTTATTTCTTTTTTATACTCTTCTAACTGTTGTTTCAATTCCTCTCTATTTTTCTCACTCTCTTCCTTCAATTGTCCTTTTAATTCCTCCTTATCTTCCCTCATTTGTTTCTTCAGTTCTTCAGTATATTGTTTTAATAAGTTTTCATTATCTAGTCTCATTTGTTTCTTTAATGTTTCACTGTTACTATCCATTTTCTTGTTCATTTTTTCAATATCCTCCTTCATTTCCTGTTTGTTCTTGTCCAATTTCTCATTGTTTTAGTCCAACTTCTCATTTATCTGTTTCAATAATGTTTCGTTGGTTTTGTTATTCCCTTCCATTATAATTCTCATCATCTCCTGGAAATTTGCATCCATTGGTTGGGTTAGTTTCTTTGGTTGGTCCCCTTGGGCATCCTCTATTATTACTTCCATTTCAGTTTCTTCCTCTTCAGCACTATTACTCCTTAATTCATATCGTTGCTCTGGTTTGTTAGCCATTTTACAATCTTTAACTTAATTTAATTACAAGGAAAACAATTTTTTATGCTAATTAAATTTAACAAAATTGTGTTATTTGGTGCTGGTTTAAAGAAAATCTTTGCTTTCACGTATGGGCGCCATTTAATGTAGTTATTTTTGTTGTAGATATATAATATAATATTTGCACCACGTTGGATGCGTCCTTTAGGTGTTGTAATTATTTATATGTATGGTAATGATTTAATAGTACATGTAAAGAAACTCTTTCTCTCAGGGTTAATGATTATTCAGTTATTTGATCGTATTTACGTTTGTATCTATTATTCTTTTCTTTAAACCAACCCAGATTCAGTTAATATGTAGTATTTTAATAATTAACCATGTAAAAAATAACTAACATACTAATGTAACTTAAACGTCTCTGAATTCTTCTAGCTGCCACGGGTTCACTTCTGGTTGTTGTTTACCTTTCTTCAACAGCAATATTAAGCTTGGCAATCTGTTTCTTCACCCAAATTTCTTATTGCTCTCACCGCTGAATGCCGCTCTCCAGGACTACTGCAACACCGATGTCTCCTTGGAACACTTAATTATTCTTTAGGGCCACTTAAACTCTTCTCCAGTCCAAGATTTTCCTCTTCTGTCGTCGTTCTATCAAGGATATTGTTATATTTTTTGTATTATTATTTATTTATTAGATATTATAATCAAACTCTGGTATCACTATTCAAAATCCTTTACTTTATTTTCTTTTCCACGTTACATTAACTTTATGATGTACAACTGTTATTTAATATAATTTAAGATTCTTCATTTAGTTACTATTAGATATTTAATTTTAGACTAATAATGTTTCTTTTATCAGATATAATTTAAGACTAATGATGTTATTTGTATTAAATATAATTGAAGACTCATACATTTTTTCATCACTATACAAAACAATATTTTAACAATTTAACAATTTGCCACTATGATAATTCCCTAATTTATTTACATCTGTTTATCATATACCTATTAAAACATATATCATTTTTCTATTTCTTATTAAACATCTTTATTCTACCTCTAATATTCGTAATTCTATTGGTTATTTATTAAATTATAATTTTATTACTCTTTACTCTTCTTATAACATTCATTTCAATTTCATATATTATTTTCTGAACATATAACTAAATATGGTTTTATATCATATAGGAATCGACCTCTATGTTGATTAAGTAGATATTCCCAATGTTTTCTGTTTACATTCAATACAAAAATCTGCATCCTTTCTCTTTTAAAATTTATTATATTCCTATTATGTACTGTGTGCATTTTAACAGCAGTATTTAATACCTTCCCTTATTTCATAATTTCAGATACCATTTTAGATGAAATTTTGAAATAATTAATTTCTTATCACAAACATGGTCGAACATTAATATTGAAAACATCTGATTAATTCGCTAATTGTATATCACAAAATTAATTTCATAAATTGATTTTTTCTTATATTAACATAACAAGTATGGTTCATCACTAACACAAATTACCGTATCTTACACACTCATTTATGGCTTAAAATAACATTAATCAAACCAACTGGCTTTACATAAAAAATAATAAGTATAAAATAACAATTGTGCCTAGTTTCATGGCTAAAAACTCAAAAACATGAATACAAACATTATCTTTTCTTTTAAATCTCACCTTCCCAATCCTGGTCATAAATTATAGTGTTCTTAATTTCAGAATTATTTTTCTTTTAATTATTTTTACTATAATATTGTAGCGGATCAATTTTTGGGTGTTTTCATTTTATCGTATGGGGCATGTACTTTTTTTATTTCTTTCATTGTGGTGCGGGCTTGTAAAAAAAAAGAAGTTGTGAAAATTATTGGGCAGCCCGACTCATTCCATTATAACAGAACGCATTGCAACGTTATTTTCCATGCAATAGAACGATGTCGAGAAACAGTGAAACCAAGCAGTAGGACGCAGTTGTTATTGTGTAACTTGGCGAGCGAAGCATTTACCCCCTTCAAACTTCTCAGAAATCTGTGCTGGTGTAGCAGCACACAGACGCAACTGTACCAACACAAGCTCGAGTGATGCATCCAGCCACAAAACCGGATGTCCTGGGACGAGTAAAGTTCGGCAATGCGCTTTTGGGCGGACGGAAGTGCTGTTTACGTCCGGTTCCTACCATGACATCAGCCAATGCCTAGAGAAGATCATATGCGACATTGATTCAAAAAACTACATGACTAGCATGAGCCGAAACTGTGACGACCAACTGTAAGGCATTGATGTCCGTCGCCTCAACAAAAATGCTCAAGGAGTGGGGAATAGAGAGACTCTGTCAGTCTGGTACCAACTCTCGCCTGCGCAGGCCACCCGACCACCCGGGCTAAGAAACTTTTTTTTTTTAACTAATGTAACAGTGTAGCACCGTATAAATTTAGGTGACCGTTGCCGGTTTTACAAGAAACACTATCAATAGTGGCTTTTGAACAATACAGAACCAACATTTTCGGGAGAAGATGCGTGTGTGAGGTGACCGCGTGGCCGAAGTTAGGGGTCTGGGATTTGTAATTTTATAAAATGTTGAGGGGTTTGTAAATTCAGTATATATGTGTGAGTGGCAAAGCTGGGCTATCTTTTGTGTGTGCTTTATAATTGTGTTTGTGTCCTAGAAAAAATAAGGTAAGCTGTAGTTGGTAAGTCATATTACAACAGAAGCACGTGTTGCACAACACCTGAAACATGTATTTACTAAATGTATCTTTTTAATTTCACTAAAGCAAAAGTAAAATATTAAATGGAAATTCTCTTCAAATATGAGTTGTGTCAGTGCTTTGCGTAACCTATTAGACCGCGTTTGTATCTAGGTACATGTGATCGAATCCTGTGACCTTGTAAGAGCTATCGTACTGGTAAGTAAAAGTGATTTGTGAAAAATAAATGTGATCATTTAAATAACGTCACATTTGGCGCCACGGAACAGGCACGAATTATAATTAATTAATTGAATTCCGCATCGACAGAGATACAAACGTGTTCTGGGTTAGCTTAGCAACCTAACAGTATATTACAAAATTTAAATAATTACAGTATTTATTTAATTAATCTATTCTATTTAAGCAATTTATGTAATTTAATTATATCAATTATATAAGATGTCGGATAAAGAGAATAAAATAAATGAAAATAGCGTCGAAACTTTCGACGATTCAAACATTAGTAACTTTGAAATACATTCGACTCCCAGTGCGAGTCAAGAGAAAGTAGAGATAAATTTAAGTGACCAGAGTAAGGTAACTGAAGATTCGGGTGTGCAATTGACCCCGACTTCAACAAAAAGTAACGCTCAATTTAATAGTGATGTAATGAGTACGTTACAATTACTCCTAGAACAGAATAAAGAAATGAAGAGTGATTCTGACGCTAAATTCAATATTCAGAATGACAAATTTAACGAAATAAATAATCGTTTTGACAGTAATGACATAAAACTAGACAGACAAAGTAGCGAATTAAATAATCGCTTTGATGAAATTAAGACCGAATTCAATTGCAAATTTGATGCACTCAAATTTGATATTGATGAGGTAAAAATGAAATGCGAAAACAATTTTCATGAATTAAAATTTGAATTAAACGAGAAGTTGAGTAATTCATTAAACAGTATGAATAATAGAATTGACGAAATAGAGAGTAGTGTGGTAGAAAAAACTAATAAACAAATACAGAAAGTAACTGAAAATCTTGATCGTATAATAGATGAATGTAATGTTAGTAATGAGTACAAGTTGAATTGTGTAGTTAATAAGATTGAAACACATGAAATTAGTACTAATGCCAAAATCAATGAAATAGAAAGTAATTGTAAAACAGAGATACAAGCTATACAAAATACAGTGAATACTATAGATAAGCGTCATGTACAAATTGAGAGTTTAAATAACAATATATTTGCATCAATTGAACAGAGTATAGTGAATGTTAAAGATGAATTGAATATAGCTATAAACGAAAAACTTAATAGCGTTACTGAACAAATAGTCATTACTAAAGACGTGAATAGTGATATTGATTTGGAGTTGTTTAATTGCGAAAACAGGGGGGTACACCCTATGCAGTTTTTAAATAGAGTAAAAGAATTCCATCAGTTTTGCAGAAGTAGTTGGGAGGTACAACTGTTAAAGATAATGAAGTGTTTTAGAGGGAATTCCGCGGTATGGGCGGAGGTACATAAAGTAGACTGGGTAAATTATCAGTGTTTTGAGACGGCATTTAGAGAAAAATATTGGTCGGAGGAGGAACAAGAAATATTGCGAAGTAAAATTATGGGACCAGGTAATTTTGGAACCCAAGGGAGCAACGTAACTATGTATGTAATGCGATTATACAATGAGGCAAAATATTTAGAGCCACCGTTACCGTTTCGATCGTTCGTCCGTCATATAAGTAAGCATTTGCCCAGAGAAACACAGATTACGCTGATGACGCGTGAAATTCTAGAGATCACGGAACTAGAAAAAATACTGGATATTTTTCAGAATATACGGGATCGTGATATGAGTAGGCGAATAAACGCACCAATAACGCACATGAATGGTAATCATAATCAGTCCCGGGGAGTACCAAATTTTCACCGAGGGGCGAGAGGGGGAAATAATGATAATCGAGGTGGGGGTTGGCGATGTGCCGATTGTAATGTTGAAACTATGTTATAAGAACAACTTGTTTTAGATGTCACAAACCGAGAGAATGTCAACGCAGCGAGAGAACGCACCAGCAACAGAGTCAACCGCAGAGAGGAGGCGAGAACGCCAGAGGAGCACCGAGAGGAAACGGAAGCGGAAATAGAGGCAGAGGTGGATACAACCAGGCGGTAGCGGGTCCATCCACGGGAAACTAGAGGAGACAATGGAGAACCGGGCCCATCCATTGTCGGAGGAGAACCTGGGGGTCCAAGAGGAGCGTAACTACCGCAGCAACATAATTATCAGAGACATGGCGGAGGAGTTACTGGAGGAGGATGCTGCACAAATGACAGAAACCAAAACCGGACTGACGGAGGTATTCATAACCATAGAAGGTAAGGATTACAAAACATTGATTGATACGGGTAGCGAGATATCAGTAGTTTCGGAGAATGTACTGGGTGAATTACAAAGGGTAAATAAGAATATTCCATCATTACCAGTAGCGGGAGTAACAGTAGTGGGGGTGACTGGAGTACGAAGTAAACGAGTCACTAAACAAGTTCAATTAAATGTATATATTAATGGAATAGAATTTGAGAATACTTTTCTAGTAGTTAAGGGTTTGAATTTAGATATAATTCTGGGAAATGATTTTTTGGAGAGAAATAAAGCAGTAATTGATTTTAACCAGAGAATAGTGGAATTTAATAAGGGGCATGAATCAATCCGGGTAGATTTTAAGAGGGTGTTAGAGAAGGCTAGAGTTGCGGGTGTAAAGATGATACAAAACCGAGTAGGCGAGGGAATGATAGAAACAAGAGTGAATGTGTGTCAAGAGAGTGAGAGCAGGGAGAATGATGAGAGAGTATGGGAAAACAGGGCAAAGATATTTTTTAATGAGGGTGCAGTTGTAGGGGGTCCCCAACGACAGGAGTTATGGGCGATTATTGAACGTTTTAGAGATGTATTTGCTGAGTTGCCTGGAAAAGCCAGGGACTACGTATGCGAGCTGAAGATTCGAGAGCACTCACCCTATATGCAGAGAAGTTATCCAGTGCCATTTTCAAAGAGGAGAGCTGTTCAAGAAGAGCTGGACCGCATGATGGACGGGGATATCATCGAAAGATCTATATCGCCTTACTCGAATCCATTGGTAGTGGTCATCAAAAAGGATGGAAAGGTAAGATTGTGTTTAGACGCTAGAAAAATTAATCAGATTATAATACCTGACCGGGAATCACCGGAAGCCATGAACGAAATTTTTCAAAAGTTTAGTGGGGTCAGATATATGACGTCCTTAGATTTAACGGCGGGCTACTGGCAAGTCCCATTAGCGCCAGAAAGCCGCAAGTTTACTGCATTCCTTTTGAATGGAAAAAACTATCAATTTAAACGCCTGCCATTTGGGGTTAACACTAGTGTAGCAAGTTTTATTAAGTGTCTAGACATGATATTACAACCGAAAGATTTAGATTTTTTTACTGTATATGTTGACGACATACTAATAGCATCAAGAACATTCTCTGAACACGTAGAACACATAGAGTACGTTTTAAATAAATTACG